>JAJJMC010013841.1:3133181-3263843 GCA_023531435.1 Papaver californicum
CCTCGTGTAATGTAGTAGGTGTAGTCCAACTTCTCACAACTTCAACCTTGGACTCATCTACCTTGATTCCATCCTTGGTGACGACATAACCGGGAAATAAAACTCGATCTTTCATGAATGAACACTTTTGATAGCCGTAAATAATTTCTCCCTGTGTAGAACTGAGAGCACTTCTCGAAGATGTTGAACATGCAAGTCCATGTTAGCACTATAAAGAAGAATATCATCGAAATAAACAACCACAAAAGTACCAATAAAGGGTCTGAGTATTTGATTCATGATATGCATGAATGTACTTGGAGCATTGGTCAACCCGAATGGCATAACCAGCCACTCATATAATCCTTCTCGAGTTTTGAAAGCAGTCTTCCACTCATCACCTTCACGAATTCTGGTCTGATGGTACCCACTCTTCAAGTCGAGTTTGCTAAACACCTTCGCTCCACACAACTGATCTAACAAGTCGTCCAATATGGGAATTGGAAAATGGTATTTGACTGTGATTTTGTTGATGGCTCGATTGTCAACATACATTCCCACGTTCCATCTTTCTTTGGAATCAGCAAGGTTGGTACTGCATAAGGACTTAGACTCTGTCGGATCAATCCTTTATGTAACAAATATTCCACTTGACGACGGAGTTCTTCATGCTCCTTAGGATTCATTCTGTAATGCGCTTTATTTGGCAAGCTTGATCCAAGAACGAGATCAATACGATGTTGTATATCCCAGAGAGGTGGTAGCTCGTCCGACAACTCTTTAGGAAAAACATCAATAAATTCCTTAATTAAAGGTTAAGATGCAATGGGGATACTACTTTCATCCTGTTGTTATTCTTTGCCAACAACACATACAATTCACCTGCATCTTTTACCTCATCTTCAAACTGCTTAAGCGACAAGAGATTGGTAGCTTCTCCAGTAGCTGGTTTAGGTGCAATCTCTTTACTGGGTACAAGTATTATACGTACGTCGTTCCATAAAAACTGTAGGTATTCTTATACCCGTCTGATATGAGCATAATTTATACATATATACCTTTTGATTTATATTTGCTAGTACTTCAATTTGTACTAATAATGTATTTTTATTGTTTTTATATGTGGTATGCGTAAACCCGACGATATAAGAAAACTGAGATAAATGAACATAATTATTGATGCCACTGTGTTAAGGTTTGGCTGGGACCTGGCTGGTTGAGTGGTGACGTCATAGAAAAGCTTGGTATGAATTTGTTTAGCTGATAGAAAGTGGACTTGAGAACTCAGATGAATAAAGTACAAAAGTGAAAACAAGGTCTCACGTGGCTAAAGAGAGGTGGCTGGTACTTTCTGATGATTGGTTGTGTATGGACGTTAGCTACAAGTTCTTTTAAGTGGATTGTGGCTGATTGAGACAAGATGGGGACAATGGCAGAGATGGTGTCAGGTGGCAAAAGTGGTAGTAGGGTAGAGGCTCGGTTAAACAAGAGTTCGGTTGAGTTTGAGGCTAGTGAAAAGAGAAGATGGGACCGAGTAGGCTGTCATCTTGTCATGTGAAAGTGACGTAGAGGGTGTAGCTTGATGGGAGACTTGTCTTTTGGTTAAGAAGAGTACGTGCGTCAGGTGGAAAAATAGATGCCAATGAGAGAGAAGTACAACACCTGATGGAAGTTTAAAAGTATAAAAGAGAGAAAAAAAAAAGTGAATGAGGAGTGAGTACAGTTGTCTTTTGGTGTTGTCTATTCATAGAAGTTGGGTAAAGAAAAGTAAATGGATTTGAAGCGGAAAAGACAAGCCCATGTGACTTCTTTCACATTGGGTATAAAAGGAAAGAGAAGGAAAGAAACAAAGGAGAAGGGATACAGACATTTTCTTTTGGGGGTTGGAGGTTTTGTAAAGTGGGAGAGAGGTTTCCTCTTGGAGAGTGACGGCTGGGAGGGGAAGAAAGGTTGAACAGTGGAGAGAGGGAGAGTTGGAGAGCGTGAAAGGGAAAGAAGCAGGTGGAAGAGAGAGTAGGGGCGCTGCTATGTCTTCTTTTTGGAGTTTTGTTTTTCTTCTTGGGAGGCGGACATTGGGGACTAAAGGGTACAATGCATCAGGTGGAGAAAGAAAAGGACGCAGGGAAAGAGAAGACGTCTGGAATCCGCCGTTTTCGCTACAATAACATCGGTTTAATCTTTTCTTCTCTACTTTTGTTATATATTTTTATGGGTTTTAAAAAATCCAACCCTATGTCTTGCTAATTAATTTGTAACTAGGGTTTTATGTTGAAACCACTTTTAGTACTAGACCAATTAAATTGAATTATTTAGTGATAGACTATTATGATTTGAATATAATTAATTCTTGATATCGTTTATTGATTAATAGAAAAATTAGTTGTTGCTTCACCGGTTCTGTACAATACAGTAACATATGCATAAAATTAATAGGATAGCAAATATGTTTGTCTACTTATTTGATATTCCATGCTTTGGTTAAATCCTTAGATGGGGTATGCTTAGAAGAGCCAGATATTATTTGTGAACCTATAATTAGTTTCGTATTATTTTCTTGCTAACGCAATTAGATGGTGTATGCTGAGACTTAGAGCTTTGATGCATCATGCTTAGGGTGTCCCAGTGATATTTGCGACTCTAATACATATAATAGGTGAAGTCGATAGAACGAACAATAGATGAATATTAAAGAGTTATGTTTCATTTCAGTAATTAAATAGAAATAGTGGTGGATACTGAAAACCCTGATTACTGACTCTCTTTGTTTAGTTATTTTATTAGTTTAGTTTGTTTTATTATTTTATCTATAAATATAAAAACTCAAAAATATTATTTCTGATTAGTTTAATTGAGATATTGATTGCAGTATTACCCTCTCCCTATGGATTCGACCCGTACTTACCGTTGTCTGCATTGTAGACACCATGCGATTGCGGTTATTCTTGAGACAACTTCTTGAGACAACTTCTTCTTACTACAAAGTTCACTCCAAAGTGGTGGTCATTCTTGAGACAACTTCTTGAGACAAAAGTGGTGGTCATTCTTGAGACAACTTCTTCTTACTACAAAGTTCACTCCTTTATCTCCAACAACTACTTTATCGACAGGTTCAGAATCATCCTCATGATCCTCTTCATAATCAGTGACCCAGTCATCTTCTTCACGGGCGTTTTCAGTGAAAAATACATTGTTCGCTCGTTCTGCTTTTTGAAAGTCACTGGATTTGTGCGCTGATTCTTCGCACTTATTACACCTACCTCCAAAAGTGGTAGCTGTGGTTTTTTATCAAGTCTATAAAAGATTCCTCCATATTTAAGCAGTTGAATTTGATATCTCCATATATTTTCTATAAATCTCCCTCTATCATTCTACCGATGTTGGAGAAGCTTCGTCCTCGAATCTTGCCGGTACCATGTTCTGCATGTGTAACTCGTTGATGACAATCTTCATACACATGAATTGATGTTGTAAAAAAATAATTTATGCACCGTATAGAAGCATGAGGTATGATGGAAGCCCAAAACGTATCTTCATAAGTTGATTCAACAAATTCTCTCTTGTTAGGGTAGATATGAGAGACCATTTGTGTATCACAATAATCAACAACTAGCTTACTCTTGGACAAAGACAAATCATCAATATCATGAATTTCTAAATCAATAAGTTTATCAGGATTAGATGACTCTCCATGAAACTCCATTAAATCATGTAAAACTTCTTGGGGTTGTTTTCCTTTGTCAGAAACAGGATGTTCTTCGCCTTTTTGAGAAGAAAATTTCATATCCTCCTCATCGTCGGGATATTTATCAAAGATCAGAGTTATTAATGAGGTGAATACTTTGTTAGATTCTGCCCCTTTGATGGACACTTATAATATTTGGAAAGCTAAGTGTGAACCTTTTCCAGTTTCTAAGTCTACATTATTTCCTCCTAAGATGAAGCTGAGTGTAGTTCTGACCCTAAAGACCCTAGGATCCAACCAATAGTTTTGAGTCCATCTGAGAGTAGTTTTTATACTAAGTTTGGGGGTATCAATGATTCTTGTGATTATCAAGTATCCCTGCTTAAAGTCCCTCACTTGGGACTTGACATTTATGCCTCTACCATATTGCGAGATTATCTTCATACACTTTTTCCTGAGCCTAACTATATCCAAAAAGAAGTTCAGTTGTTAGAAACCCATCCTCTGGTTGATGTGGTTTACCCAGGCGATGATACCAAGGTTGACTTTGTTTTCCCACCAAAATATTTTCTTCCATATGTGGGAACGTATAAATTTCAAATATGTCAGCTACTAGAATTTGGAACTAAACCTAATTATTATAGGAAATTAGAATCGAGACATCTTCTCAAGAATGACCACCACTTTTGTGTTTTCAATTGTGGTCAGCTGTTCTGGTCAAATATGATTGACGTTAGGGACCCACAACTTTTCAGGTTATTATTATATGGTCCGTAAGTTGTGGCTAATATTTTCTTAGTCTGGCTGAAGACTTTAAACTTAGCACTTCTTGGGAGGTAACCCATGCTCATGCAACACGGTAATATCCTTCCTTAACTCCTTTTATTCAAGTGGTAACAGTTTCTCCTTGTTCAATTTTTTTAATCACTTATTTTTAGAACATTGAGGACAATGTTAGATTTAAGTTTGGGGTATGGAGAAACTTTTAGTTGCAATTTTAAACTCCAGAGTCTAGAAACTTATGAACAATTAAGGATGACACTAAGCATTCTAGGTAGATGGAAACTTAGCTCTTTTCTATAGGAATCGGTGTGCCCATCTAAATGGTCTATTCATAAAAGGATTCATAGCTCAGATGTTAGAAATAACATGATAGTTGTCACCATATCTCGGAATCTATCTTGACCATATCACATTCTCTTTTTATTTTTGCAATTTTTGTGTTTCTCTAAGTGATTTGGTGGGGCACCAGTATCAAATTGTTATCACTGCCAGGATGAAGTGTTTGAGATCAAGCCTCATTATTGTATTAGTTAGACCATTATTCAAATAATAATAATAATAATAATAATAATAATAATAATAATAATAATAATAATAATAATAATAATAATAATAATAATAATAATAATAAATGAATTGATTGACACTTTGATACCAACACATGTGTGTTCTCCCTGTCTCCGTCGCCTAAGCAAGCGTGGAATGCAGGATCCATGAGAACTATCATGTATGTTGTCAATACATTTAAAATATTTTCAATAAATCGACCGTTGGGACCCTTGTATATACCAACTGAGTCGATAATTAGTTTAAGGAATAAGACTAGTGGGAGTGTATCTTAAGCCATCATCCTGGCACTGACCTTCAGACAGATATGGGAAACACCGTTCACCTTAGTCAACACGTGCAAACTTCATTATGTCTATATCCATCTTCTAAATGTATTCATGTGATTGAACTTTGATAGATTCTGAGTATCGTGGCTGAACAACTATTTAAGTAGAGTTTTGAATTCTTGTATTAATTTTAGTACACTGAGTGAAAACTCGTGTATAGCAATTGGAATCATATAGGGTAATGATTCTTATAGGCGAAGAATTTAGTATTCAAACTAAATAGTTTGTTTAGTCTTTACCCTCAATCGTTCACAAGTAGCTAGGATTTGGAGTAAAGGTTTTGTAGGTACACCTCTTGTAAACCCTCACGAGACAAAACTCGTCCACTAGGGACACCTCAGGGTTTAAAGGCTTATTGCACACGCTAAGTGCAATCGCGATGCCTGCGAAAGTGAGTTAGAATTTGTTTTTACTAGATTTGCTCGAGGACTAGCAAATAATAAGTTTGGGGGTATTTGATAGACACGTTTTCGTGTCTAAATTGTTCTCAATTTGTTTGTTAAAGCTCGATTTTGTACTAATATTGTGATTTTATGTAATAGTAGGTACTTTTGGAGAAATAACATTTGGGAAAAATTAGCTCAAAAAAAGCTACTAAAGGCACCCAAAATTTGATAAAGGCACCCGAACATTGGATATGAGCACCCCCTTCTTCACGGTTCAAAAATTCATTTTGGGGGGGAAATATTTTCACTCAACTGTGTAGATTAATACGTGATATCTTGGGATTTTGTACAGTTAAGACAGGGAAATATTCTTCCCTATCATGTGCATGATTCACTACAACAAAATCACGACCAAATCACGACGGATATTTGATTCTCGGTGAATCAGGAGAATAAACTATCGGAATATCCTGTTGAGGATTAAATGAGAAATCTGTAGAGGTTCTGTGAAGGTATTATGCTCGGGATAAATCAAGTAATAATCAAGAAGATATTTTGGAGTAATTACAAGATAACATAATCATCCCAGAATCAGAAAAAAATCACCGAAAATTATCGGGAATAACCACCATTAAAAGATGATCCTGTTGAGGATTAAAGTGAAGATTTGTAGGGTTCTGTGGATATAAAAAGGGGTTTCGGGTATCATATAAGGGGAGAGGAAGCTTAGGGTAAGGTTCAGAGAGGCAGAAAAGCTCGAAAAAATCAATCCAGAGATTCTGCTGCTGCTGGTGCACGAAGAACAGGAAAAGGCGACGGAAGCTTCAACCGAAAGGCGACGGAATCTTCATCCAGTTTGCAACGGAATCTTCATCCTGTTTGCAACGATTATTTCAAATCAGCAATATTTGTTCTTCAGACCCTCTGTAACAGTGAATCTGTAACGCATATAATCGTTGCAACTTCACTGTTTTCTTTATTTTTATCATTTTTTATCATTTGTGAACATTTTGATCATTGAATTGTAACTCTGAGCAAATGAAAAATATGAGGATCTGAACCCCATCTCTGAGGCGACGGTGGAAGTTACTTTTTGCAAAAATTATGTGGTAATATTATTTAATTAATTTATACAATTATTTTATGATTGTTTGCCTTAATTAAAAATTGATTTAATAATTTTTATAGAGCAATTGTAATTTCGTTAGACGGTATATGCTTTTCCTAGGGTTTAGATATTCCATGCTTTTGTTATACAATTGTTACTTTAAGAATTTACTTATTGCAACATTTTAGAATCAAATTAAAAGTTAGAATTGCATGATTAAAATTATTGAATTTAATCATTATAAAAATTGGAAAAATAGTGGAAACCTAGCCTCAGTTTTCTCTCAACTTTGTTGTGAATATTATTTTCATATTTTGTGTATATTCTTAGTTTAAAATTAGTTTATTAAAATCTAAAATCAGTCTTCACAAGTTCGAGAGAACGACACTCTATTTACCACTATTAAAAATTACATCAATTGAGATTTTATTGACTTCTTCAAATAACATTCTATCACTTCCAAAATCTCCTTCTTTGATTTGATCAGATATTCACATCTTCTCGATCTCGTCTTGGTGACAATTTATTAACCCCGAGTACTCGTCTTAGTAACATCTTATTAACCCTAGAATCAAACTTTGCTCTGGTAACCACTGATGCTGATCGGAAGCGTGTAAAAGTATTATAAATTCTTGCATTGGAGTAGAATCGTTGAAAAGTAACCGGTAGAATGGGTAGAAATCGATAGAAATTAGTTGATCTTCAAAGAGATATCCTAAAATCTACGGGTTATCTAGACTTCGTTAATTCACTACGAATAACGACTATAGATATGAGATTAGTATTCAGACTTCGGGTAAACCCAACTATGAATAAAAATGAAAATCCATAAACTCAACAAGTTTAATAAAAATAAAACAATTTTAATTAATCAAAAACTCCCCTAATTTTACGTTTTTGGAGCTCCTTATATAGATAACTCCTACTAAACAAACCCTAAACTTATCAAAAACGTATAACTTGTTTCCCAAGGTATCTAATACCTTTAGGCCACTTTTCTAACTTATTAAAACTCTTAAAATAAACTTCTCGACTCTTCTAAAATTACCCTAAATAATAAATCCGAAAATTAATTATTTTTCTACTAAAAATAACATTAATAAAATATAAATAATAATAATAAAATAATAGATTTATTTTCCATAAATCTTCCTCCATCAGTAATTCGTGAAAAGAAGTAATAAAATACCAACATGAGTACCAAGCAAATCCGAAGATTTAAAGAATGGTTTTGTAATTATAATCCAATCATTTTGATAGAGTTTTTTCTTTTATAAAAATAGATTTTCTCATAAAAAGAAAGTAATATGTCCAAACTTTTGAATATTGATCACCACACTTGAATTTCCACTCAAAATCTCCATTAAAAAAAAAAGCCATAAGAGCGCACAGAAAATCTCCATAAGGAGAAGTCACAAAAAAAAGGGAAAAACACCCATAAAAACATAATAAAAATATCCTAAAGATTGAAGAAATTTTCTTAAACCAACCAACTTAACCTACTATTTAACTAAAAACCTGAAAACAGAAGAAATCTGCCCAGATCCGGTTTCAATTGGACCAAATTTGAGCAGTAAGTATTAATGGTGGTGAAGTTTTTTTTTTAGGATTTTGAAAAGAAGCTAGAGAGGAAAAAGAGTAACTATTGTTGGCTATCATCCTAGTTTATTATACGGTTACTAATATCATCCCTAAGACCATTATTCGCATGTTGACTCAAATCATAAGGAAATTTTAGTGGGGGCATACTAAGGACACAAAAAGAATGCATCATCTCATTTGGAGCTGGTTCATCATAAGCAAGAAATAGGGTGGATTAGGTCTCCGCGATCTTGAACAACTAAATATGGCTCTGATAGCTAAAGTTGGATGATGTTTTCTCTCTAACCCCAACTCTCTTTGGGGTCAACTAATATCAGCCAAGTACCTTAGAAACTCAAGCTTTTAGAATGCTCGAAAACCACATAATGCTCGAGCACATGGGATGTCATTATGGACAGCAAAAAAATATCTAAAACAAGGATGTATTTGGCTAGTGGTCATCGGAGAAGACATTAGATTATGGACCGACCCTTGGGGGCCTTCTATTCTAGAATCCATCCCAATTTTATCTCATTCAGGAACTAGTGGTATCACCAAAGTCAGCGAACTAATCATTAAATATGAAGGTAAATGGAACTCTAAATCGATTAATGCTACTTTTGAACCTCAAGTGGCTGCTCAAATTTAAAGAATATACATCAATAAAAAGACCGGATTATCTGACAGTTAACTCCCCACGGTGAGTTTACAACACAATCTTGCCATAAACTAATGAATGTCATCGATGCTGAGAGTTTTCTCGTAATGACTGTGAATTTCCTTGGAAGTCTTTTTGGGAATCGAAAAATCTTGCTCCGAAGATCCATAATTTTGTGTGGGAGGGTTTTAGGAATGGGCTTGCAGTACTAGCAAAAATTGGAAGACACATGATAGTGCGCAGATGGACTGCCCACTTTGCCTTAATGCAGTTGAAACTAACGATCATTTATTCAAGCAATGCCAGGCCAGGTAACGTAAACCATTTATTTGCCTCACCTTTAAATTTCAGTGACTCTTTTATACATGAATCTACTATGATGGCCTGCTGCAATTACTGGCTGTCGAAACAATATGGTGGTGACTGCTTTTGCATGAGAGCTTGTCTTTGGGGGACAATTGGAAAGCTCGAAACAAAGTTATTTTTGAAAAAACTCGCATTGACATCCAAGAAATCATAAAGGATGGTATGTACTGGTTCAATGCTTACAATTCAAGCTCAGATCAACTTGACGAGGATGATGATCTTAATTTTATCAACAACATACCAGCTGTGGTACCTATAGCCTAGTCAAGTCCCCTCATTCTTTATTGAAGTTAATGTTGATGTTGTATTAGATACCACTAAATCACACGTTGTTGCATCGAGATAGACGAGAATAGTGTTCTTGGGTGCAGGTTTTTTCATAGTCGACACAACGATCCATTTGGTTGCTAAGACCCACAACTTCCTTCTTGCTTTCGAACTTGCAAAACATCTGAATTCACAAAAGATCATTGTCGAACGTGATTGTCAGACAATCTGACATATTCTACAACGGAAAAATATCTCCATCCCTTGAAGAATTTATCACCTCATAGATGAAGTTGGTTACAGGGTTAGGTTTCTAAACTCTGTTGAGTTTCTTTTTGTTCCGAAGAGAGTCAATTCTTTGGCTCAGGAACTCGCAGCTTATGTTAAGCGACATAATGTCCAATCGTGGTGGACGCACGCTCAACTCCCAATTACTATTCTTCAGCATCACAAACTTTTTTACTAGTTAGTCTATGCTACTTTTTTTTTGGCTTCTTTATTTTTGTGCCCTGGCAAACGTCCATACATAAATAAATAAATAAATAGACGTATCTAATTTATAAAGATGCCGATGAAAAATAACTTGTTGGCATAAGGCAAAGTCATATACACTAGCCAAATAACCAAATTTATTTGTTTTAAGTTGCAATGGATATTCTAAATGGGTAAATTGGCTTGGCAAACTCAACCCCCCGATTTTTCAAACTCAGTCCAAAAATTTGCAGTCAGGTCTTGTCTTAACTTGTTATACAAATCAGCATTTTGAATATGATTATTCATTTGTTGATAGTTCTTTGTAGGTACCCTTCTTGATGGTTGAATCTCAGGCCTTAGATCTTCATTAGGTGGTTAGTCCAATTTTTATTACGTCGGCATGTCAGCATAGTCTTATGCATCTTACGAGCACTTACACCACGTTATAGTCCACAACTAATAACGAACTTCTTCTTTAGAATTCCAAAAGACCGTTCCATATCCTTCCTCAAAGTCATTTGATGCGTGTTAAAATACCTAACTGAGTGACTCGGTTTGCCTATGGGTGGCTGACGTTACGCCAGAACTAGGTAGACCATTTAGGATAGATTCCATCTGCAAGATAATACTCGTGAGTGTATTGATTCCTATTGATGTTGAACCTTACGTTAGAGAAAATTCCATAATTGAGGTCTTCAAACAGAGAGGATTGGTGCAGAATATTTATATCATTTTGTGAAACCGACAGACGAAAAAAAGAAGAAGTAATATCCAACAACCATAAGTAGCAGAAGCTACCAAAATAATATTTGGTTTTGGGTAATGACCCTTATATTGACCGAGCCAATAAATGGGACATCTCTGCCACATCAAATGCATGCAGTTAAGGTTACCTAGTGATCCTGGAAAGCCCCTATCCTGGTTTTTCTTTAATATTTTTCTGATATCTTCCTCTGTTAGTTTCCGTAAATACATTGGACCAAAATGATTATTCATAGTTTCACAAAGACAATGAAAGATACTTGTATGAAGTTGTTTTACCCATACGAAGATACTCATCGCTAGAATCCGCTGGACGACCGTAACCTAAAATCCTTAGGTTCGAGATAACTTTTTGTTCTAGACCATGACCTCTAATAATCAATGCATCAAACTGATAATTAAATTCAAGTTGTACCCGACAAAATTCTGTAACAATCTTTATCATATAACACACAATTGACATTAAAATGATAATGCATCATCTTTTGGTGGTACTTATATCCAGCCCCCGAAACACATATCTTTTTATGAATACTTCTTTTGGCTTAGGAACTTCTGGTATCTTCCCCGATTCTCCCAGTATCATAGTGTTGGTCAGTTCTCTATCTTCATCTAACTTATCTTCCAGTTGTTGCAACACCCAAACATAAGTTTGTTGATGTGTTTTAAACCTATCCATATAACTTTAATCTCTTCCTCATAAAAATCTATCGACAGTGAAATTAAAAGTAAAATAAATTAAAAAATTTATTAATTTATTTTAGAAATAGGTAGAGAGTGAAATTTATGTAAAGAGTGGTGCGATTTGAATGAAATTATTAGAGACATATACAATAGTGGAAAATTTAATCGTTTTAACCTGAATTTAGCAGTTACCTAAAATTAACCCTCGCCGACTAACTGTCTATCAAACGACAGAGTCTTGATCGCCATCGACATATACTTGATTCTCTAGTACAAATTTGGGCTTCCGTGACAGTTCAAGAAATACCTGTCACAAAAGAATAAGCTACGAGACATTCGCGACAGTTTCTTATAAGAACTCACACTAATAATGGTACAAAACTGTGACAGTTTATTAACTGTTACTTAATAATTATACCATGACAGTTTTTGTAGAAAACTGTTAGTGTATATTGATGTACAATAATAGTTATAAACTGTTACGATTCTTAAGCAATAGCAATAGTTTTATATAAGAACTGTTATAGAAGTGTATAGCTATATATGACAGTTTCTGTCAATTAAATTTATTTTCATTTATAGTGACAGTTTTAATCAAAAACTGCTGCTATTTATCAAATACGGTTCTTAGTTAAGTTGTTTGAAATTTTTCTGAATATAGTGGGCGCTGTACATGGGATGTTAGTGGGTCTTCTTGCCTCTCATCTCGTTCAATTAAATGAAGATTTCTCACCCAAATCGCATCTCAAGTTTTCCCACCCAAAACATCAGGTAAATCGCATGTCAAGTTTTCAGGCAAATCGCATCTCAAGTTTTCAGGTTAATCAGGCAAATCGCATCTCAAGTTTTCCCACCCAAAACATCAGGTAAATCCCATCTCTGATCTTCTTTTGGTTTTTTCTATTACTTAAATCTGGATTTGGTTGGTTACCTTCTCAATCTCGAATTAGAGTTATGATTGGAAATGTTGGGTTGAAATCAGATTCAAAGGTGGAACCTATAATTTAGATTCTGAACCAATTGCTCATATCGATTCAGAATGAAGGCTAAGAATCATGTAAGTTATAATCTCTGAAATTTTCAATTCCTTCTGGAGATTCTATTGGAATAAAGACTTGATTTTTGATTTTCGTTTTATGTTAAGGAAAAGTAAGAACACCATTGCAATATCTCTAATTTCATTGTTGCTGTTTTTTGAACTTCAAATAAGCTTATGGCTGTAGTTGCTTTATCATCAGTTATGTGGGTGTTGAGTATTGTAGAGATGAAAAGACTGATGTTGTTATGCAAACTTAGTGTTTTTTTTTTTGTAAGTTGGGGTTGTGCAGGATAGTGTCCATAGTTTGCACATGTTTCGTAAATGGTAATTGTTTGCTCCACCTTGTATTGTGGGTGAAGTTTCCGCGCAGAACCTTGCTTAGTTGTATGCATTGTGTGTGTTTTTTTCTCTGAGACAGAGTTAGGAAGAACATTATTGATGCATTTTGGAGAGTGGGTGTCTTTTTTGGTGTATGCAGTTATGTGGGTGTTGAGTATTGTAGAGATGAACTGGGATTTTAGAAGTTAGGGTGTCTAAGAATTATGTGTATGCAGTAAAATTTTAAATCAACTAGTGGGTTCCTGTTTACTAACTTGGTGTTGTTGGTTTCATAAGTGGGCATTTACTGCAAGCGGTTGAGGGATATTGGCTGAATTTGGTTACATTTGTAAAAAGGTGTGGTACAAAGCATGTGGAACATTCTCTATAACTTTAGGAGATACCGGTTTCAAATTATGTCTGCACATTCTTAAACTTCATGTTCTCTGTGTTAATATCCTCAGTCCACCACTTTTTGGTTAGACGAAATTTTTATTTTGAAATTCTTTCCGTTTGTTGGCTGTCTCTCTCTCTTTCTTCTGTGTTAATATCCTCAGTCCACCACTATTTATCTTTATGTTCTTTGTTATTTATATGTAGACAGTTTTGCACACTGGTGGAATATGCTAATGTGTACTGTGTAGTTTGGAAAGCTTACCTAATAAGAAGCTCAAGTGACCAGATATGTTGTGGTGACACCTGTCTTACTTGTATTGATGAGATTTGCTTAATTGATTACAATGAAAAACATGTATTGTATGTAACGTCTCTTATTGATTTGGATAGCTATAGCTCAATTGTGTTGAGTTTTTGAGTTAGCTTTTTGTTCTTTTTTGTAGTTCAAGTGTATATTTTTCTGTTACATATTACAATACGGCTTTTGTAGGTTTACTTGTGCCCAGAGATCCAGAAGCTCCCTCATGTGAAAGAAAAGACAACTTTAAGGAGTTTGTTGCTGATATTATAGAATAATAGGTTTGCTGAATAATGCATTCTTCAAACCATTATATTATTTTATTCTCTTTTGCCTTGAAGCTAAACATTGTACCTGCTGAAAAATTTGAGTACCAAGCAGGAGTAAGACTTGAACTGAATTTTTTGGTTGTTTTTTATAAATTTTATGTTGACAAGTTAGTCGATTGATGGATCTCATTGTTCACAGCTAGCTTATATAGTAACAAAGAAATATTTCTCCGAGAGCTCATCAGGTATATTATCCAACTATCCATTTTTTATTTTTTTGGGAATATGAATTTGATATGGGTGACTTTAGATGAAGTTAACTTTAGGATATTTTAGTTTGTCTACTTACTTAGATATGCATATTTCAACAGATTAATGGTGAGTGTTTTTTCTGCAATTATATTTTACACTTTTATCTGCAATCATCTTGTTCACACGCACATAAGTGTTATATATAGGTCAGAATGGATAAATCCTGGATGGGTAACGATAGGTTATCACCAGAATACACCAAGGGGGTTGAGGCCTTCTTGAAATATGCCACAGATCATGTTGTCGAAGCTGGAAGTCCTGTTTCCATATTATGTCCGTGCAGGTTGTGTATGAACAGTAAAGCAGCATCGGTGAATGAAGTGAGAATCCATCTGTACGTCAAGGGCATCAATCAGAAATACAAGATATGGGATTCACATGGTGAATTTGAAACACCTGGTGCTGATAATACCAAATCACAGACTTCATATAATGCTGATGTTCAGTATGAGTTTGGAGATTATGAAGATGATGAGTTACCGGATGATGCTGCAGCAGCAATTGCATTGGTTCAGGCTATACACGAAGAGTTTATAGGAGATCCAAATAATTTTCAAAAGTTAAAACAAGATGCGGAAAAACCACTTTATCATAACTGTGAATCCCATACAAAGATGTCATCTTTGCTTAAGCTCTTTAACATGAAAGCAAAAGGCGGATGGTCTGATAAGAGTTTCTCAAAATTATTGAAAGAGTTAAAAAGTATGCTCCCATCGGATAATGAATTGCCTGCGTCTCTGTACGAGGCTAAGAAAAATCTTATGGCATTAGGAATGGAATATGAAAAAAATACACGCTTGTCCCAATGATTGTGTGCTTTACAGGAAGAATTACAAAGATGATGATTTTTGCCCGACCTGCGGAGTTTCAAGATGGAAAGAAAAGAAGGCGCCATCAGACACAAGTAAAGGGGTTCCTGCGAAAGTGATGTGGTATTTTCCACCTGTACCTAGATTTAGAAGGTGGTTTGGATCACCAGAGACATCAAAACACCTGACATGGCATAACCTTGAAAGAGTTCCAGATGGTAAACTACGTCATCCTGTTGATTCTCCTACATGGAAACAAGTTGACAGTAAATGGACAGAGTTTGCCCGAGAACCTCGAAATTTGTGGTTAGGTCTTTCTACTGATGGGTTCAATCCAAACAGTGGTTCAATTGGTGGCAGTTATAGTTGTTGGCCTGTCATGTAAGTTACTTATAACCTTCCACCTAACTTGTGTATGAAAAGAAAATTCATTATGTTAACGATGTTGATATCAGGTCCTAAACAGCCTGGAAACGATATTGATGTCTATTTGGCCCCTCTTATTGAAGATTTGAAGAAACTATGGGAGGAAGGAGCTAAAGCTTACGATGCCTTCAAAAAAGAGAGATTCAATTTCAGAGCCGTACTTCTATGGACGGTAAGTGACTTTCCGGCATATGGTAATCTTAGTGGTTGCCCTAAAGGAGGATATAATGCTTGTCCAGTTTGTGCTGACCGTACTTCTTCTATTAGGCTTAAATACTCCCAAAAGAATGTTTATACCAGTCATAGAAAGTTTCTTCCGAGAAAACACAAGTTTAGAAAGGAGAAAGAGGCTTTTAATGGTCACCAGGAGTTAGACCCTGCTCCAAAACCTTATTCTGGTGAAGAAGTATTCAGTCAGGTTGAAATGATAGAGAATTTGTGGGGAAAGAAAGTGGAAACTAAACCAATCTACTGGAAGAAGAAGTCGATATTTTTTGAACTTGAATACTGGAAGTACTTGCTAATTCGACACTGTTTAGATGTCATGCACATAGAAAAAAACATAGGTCAGAGTTTTGTGGGGACATTACTGAACATACCCAAAAAAACGAAAGATGGTTATAATGCTCGTAAAGACCTTGAAGATTTGGGGATGAGGCCTGAATTGGCGCCTAAAGAAAATGGAAAAAAAGCCTATCTGCCTCCTGCGTGTTTCAAGTTAACAAAAGAAAAAAAGAAAACTTTTTGTAAAACCTTGTCTGATTTGAAGGTTCCCGAAGGTTACTGTTCAAATCTGAAAAACCGGGTATCGATGTCGGATTTGAAGTTGTATGGTCTAAAGTCACATGATTATCATGCACTAATGCAAGAGTTTCTTCCTTTAGCTATACGATCCATTTTGCCTAAGCATGTGCGATATTCTATAATCAGATTATGCTTTTTTTTCAAGGAAATCTGCACCAAAGAGGTTGATGTCAATCACCTGACAGAAGTACAAAATGACTTGGTGGTTACCTTATGCTTATTAGAAAAATATTTTCTTCCGTCTTTTTTTGATATCATGGTTCATTTAACTGTGCATCTAATTCGAGAGGTTAGATTATGTGGACCAGTTTGCTTCCGATGGTTGTATCCTTTTGAAAGATTTATGAAGGTTCTGAAAGGATATATTCGAAACCGGAATCGTGTAGAAGGCTGCATCGCTGAGGGCTATATTGTTGAAGAGGCGGTGGAGTTTTGCTCTCACTACTTAAAGATGGTTACTATTGGTGTTCCTACAGATAGGATGGCTGAAAAAAACAAAAACGTGGAGAGTACCAGATTTATTTCTGAAGGGAAGCCGTTATCAACGCTTAAGCAAGTTAAAGTCAGTGACACATTGCTGAAGCAGGCACACCAAACTGTACTGAATAACACAACAAATGTGCAGCCTTACATTTTGTAAGAACTATACGATTTGACTTTGTTATACTGTATTTGAAATATATGGGTTACCAAATATATATTTTCTGATTCACATTTCAGGCTACACAAGGAGCATTTGAGGGAAGAGTCTCCGAAAAAATCCGAAGAATGGCTATTGAAAGAGCATAACCGAACATTTAATGATTGGCTAGAGACAAAAGTATGTATAGTGCTTTATCTTCTCCCTGTGATTTTGGTTTCTGTCTTGATGTACTATTTCTTGATTTGTACCTTGGAGATCTTATTCTCATTAATTTTCATCTCGGCTAGTTTTGGTAACCTTATGCGTTGATTTAGCACCTTGGTTGCATAAATTGCACTTGTTGAACAATAAATAAAAACGATTGACATAGACATGGCTATGTTTACAGTTAGGGTAGTGTTTTGGAAAAAAAGACGGAAATCACTATTTTAGTGCACATTAGCTTTCAGGGTTCAGGATCTGTCCTACTTTTCTTGAGAATAATAAATAGAGTTTGTTCACTACTCTCGTTGAACATTAGATTTCAAAATGATTATCCTCTACAACTTCACTACTCACATATGATTTTTGATTATTTTGTACCTATTAATCTGATTTGCAGGTCGAAGAAGAACTACAAAATCCAAATCATGATATTTCGACAGAATTAGAATGGATAGCATGTGGCCCAAGTCACCACGTATACAAAGTTGAAGGATTTGAAGTCAGTGGTTATCGTTTTCACACTAGGGATCGGGATGATAAAAGAGTTAACCAAAATAGCGGAGTAAGCCTGGTTGACGAGGATAACATCTGTTACTATGGTGTGATCCAAGAGATATGGCTTCTCGACTATCAGATTATGAGGATACCTGTGTTCAAGTGTACCTGGGTACATAATCAGCATGGAATAAGGAAAGACGACTTGGATTTCACACAAGTTGATTTTCGGAGGTTAGCTCATAAAAATGAACCCTTTATTATGGCTTCCCATGCCAAACAAGTGTTCTATGTACAAGACCAACTTTACCCTTAGCTGTCTATCGTCATATCAACACGTGACAAAGACGTAAATGTGGAAGAGTTTGTAGATGAGTCACTGGTCTTTGAAGGTAGTCATACTTTCGAAAATACAGTTCCAGCTGCGGATTCGTTTGACATCAATTGTGAGTCTCAGTCTGCTCTGTTGCGTAACAATGATGATGGTCTCTGGATTGAAGACTTCAGGAAAGAGCAAAATAAAAAAAACTAAGAAGAATTCCAACCCAAGAGAAAAAGACAATCAAGTGGACAATGATAGTTCAACGGATGATGAAAGTTCAACGGATGATGACAGTTCAATGGTAGGCGATTCAGATTTAGATTAATTCGCTAACCTGCTAATGATTTTCCCTAGCAGTCACGATTTAATTGGTATGTGAAGATAAGAGATTCTAATTTTTCTAAGCTTTCTCTGACCTCTCCATACAATTGGGAGAATTATTTTTTGTGCTGGTGGCGGTTGGGATTTGTTTATGCAGGACCAGTAGATTATGAATGAAACATGAGCAAATGTCTTACTTAGAGGACGTGGTTCAGGAATTCTGGAGAATCCGCAAAGCCTTGGTTCTGGATTTACACTACATTTGGTTGACGAGGATGAAGACCTTAGATGATAATAGGGGTGAACATGAAATCTCAAAGATTAATTCTGGAGAATCCGCAAAGTCAAGGTTCTATTCAGGAATTCTGGAGAATCCGCAAAGTCAAGGTATTCTGGAGAATTCTGCTAATGCACATAGAAGAAGACAATCCCAAGAGAAGAAGACTTCAGTCTATGATTTTTGTGTTTGTAGACTTCCTAATATTCCCCTTATTTCTTACACTTGTATTGCACCTCAATCGATCTTACTATTAGTTGTAACCTGATTCCATTTAGACAGACAGCGCTGTAATACTAGTTATAGAATCTTCATATTTATATATAAACATCAATTTGTTGTGTCTTTTTACAAAATTTAATCTTTATTCAAATGTTGAGGCGTACAACACATTCAATTACTAAAAGGAAAACTAAAACCCGAGATGGTAGTAATCGAGATAAGTCTGGATGCAGAAGAGGCTAACAATGAAAAGCCTGGAACTCATGAGGAGTCATCGGGGAAGGGTGCAGACTTTAACATCAATTTTATCTGCTAGTAGTAGTACGGTTGCTTGTAGGCATCAGTTGTAGGCATCAGTTGGCCAGGGAACTGTTGGCTTTTGTATGGTAGTCCTGGGCTTCACAATGTTGTGAATTTGAAAACACCAACAGGTTTAGCTTGAGAGATTCAGAACTACTTTTCACCCAATATGAAATAGCTTAAATACACCCCAAGCAGAGACACGATTATGCACCCCGAGCAAAGACATGACACGTGTTAGAGAAAAGCAAAATGTCTGTCGGAAAACATAGGATTCTACAAGTTAAAGAAGCTCAACAATCAACACTGAAAACATCAGCTCTGTTGTTAGGTTAGGGTAAATTAAAATAGGATTTTCATTTACTCTTAGGTATTTTAGATCTGGGTTTTATGCTCTAAATCCCAAAATAAATTTAACTCTTTCAACGAGTGCCCTAGCTGCTTCTAATGGTCTTCTCTTTTTGGTAATCTTCTATCCACTTTAATTATTATTATCACAATTTGAATTGCTTCAAATTTTAGTTTCAGTACGTAATTGCTTAAGGGAATAGATGACATTGAATTAATACTAGCTTAAGGGTGCAGACTTTTTCTCATATCTGGGAAGAAAAATATCTTTCTGGGATTCTAGGAGTAGACATTTAGTATGTTTGTTCCCCCACTCATTTTATCACTTAAGGACAAAGGGATGTTTTTTCACAATCATATAAACTGAGTACTGGACAAACTTTGATATTAGATATCAAAGTTCACTTGAAATCTAAGTTAAGTTAGTACTGGTGTTTAATTTTTTGATTAAAATTTATTATTCATGTGCTTGTGTGTTGCTTGTAAATTTTATTTTGATTTATGTTCAATTGGGTTTTACTTGATGCAGGAATGGATATGTCTCAGCTTACATGTGGAGGTTGCCGAACATTGCTAATGTACGCGCGTGGGGCGACAAGTGTGAGATTCTCTTGTTGTCACACAATTAATCTTGCCAGACCACCAGCACCAGGTTTGTTCTTTGTGCGAAAGTTTTGCGAATAACATAAACTATCTCATATTTTTGCTGAAGATTTTATTTGCTTAGACTTCTAGCATCAAATGTAACTGAATTCTAATTGTGTAAACCTTCCATCTTTTACTGGTATCTCAAATGCTCAACGAAATACTCAGACAATTAGGATGATAAACTCCATACATGACTAGACTATAAGCGGATGTAATTTAGGTGCCTGAAACTAGTTTTCTGAATATCTACTGACTTTTCAACATGTATGATTTATGGAACTCGGGGCATTTAGTTATAACACTATTCTAAATATGTCAGCTCACTCCTGTCTATGATTACACCCTTTCCATGATTATATCCATATTCACATCATTCTAAGATGTCACTGAGAGTTTAAAGGAGTTCATGAGCTCACGATCTATTTATGTGGGATATTTGGTTTATCTTAAACTCCAACCTAATCGTCAATCTATGGTGCCTCTTTGTAGGAATTTTAAGTTGTCATCCAAATATTATGTCCCCTTTCAAGTACTGTCCAGAATTGGTCAGGTAGCTTATAAGCTCAACTTGCCCTCAAGTTCAAGGATTCACCCAGGATTTCATGTCAAGGAGAGGGGTAATATCATTTCCCTGTAGCAATTTTAGCCGTTGATGCTAGGTATTGTAGTTGATATCCCTATTTATTTTCTATCGTTGAAGCATTCTACTTTTGTCAAATCGTCTTTCAGCTTATTAATTGCGTTGGTGTTAAACACTTTCTCTAACTCCTCATTGATGAGCTTCAAATTATTTAGAGATACATTTTGGATAGGAAAAGTAGGTGTTTGAGGTTTAATAGCAAGTTGATTTTGGTCCAAACCAAGTATTTCAATTGTCAGAAATCCATCGAAACATCCAGAGATGGAAACATCTTCTGAAGAGAACTCAACTCCTTCGCAAGGGAAGAGCTCTTTGTTTTCTTGAAATCTAGCAGAACCATTCTAGCTAATTTTTCTTAGTTTAGCTTAGTACTTTTATCTTAAACTCTGATAAACTTTCTGAGATTGGTTTTCCATGTTAGGAATTCTAATGAAGGTATCTTGGATGCATCTTCTACAGGTACGTATATCTCTCTTTCTCTTAGTTTCTCTTTTATTGGAGTTTCGTCTCTGGTTTGTGTGTTTTTTCCTTAATAAGAAGAGGCTTGTTGTCTATAAACCCAAATAACAAACACAATAAAACTGTAGTTTGAATTCTAGACATCCAAATCCTGGTTGTTCTGCATTCAATTTCTTTTATTGCTACAATTTATATTAAAGAACCATATTCTGAGCTTTATGTATGATACCCATATTAAATTACTATAAGGCCACTTCTCAGTCTCTATATCAGCCTTATGGTAAGGCCAAGTTATAAGGGTTTCCATGTTAAAAACATTCCAGTAATAATATATGTAAGGTTTTTTTTGGTCACTCATGACTTAACAACCGCTCTCCCACTCACACACGACCTAACAACCTTCTGAAACATATATTCTCCTCTATGTTTAAACCCTCTCAAAAATATCTCTGTTTCCCCTATCCCTTGCATTTTTTCTTAAAACTAAAATCACCATTTCTTTCTCCTTTCTTCAACAAAGACCTGGTGTTTGTTGTGCCAACACTTGGAGGTACCATTTTTTTTCTTCATCTGTTCTCTATGAAATCAATGAAAATACATAACCATTTTTTGTCTAGGGTTATAACATTTTTGATTGAGATTATGAATAATGTATATCTTGCTTTAAGATTTATAATGCTGTTTAGAGTGACAAAATTAGTATGAAACCAATGAAAATACATAACCATATTTGTCTAGGGTTATAACATTTTTGATTGAGATTATGAATAATTTATATCTTTTTTTAATTTTTAGGGCATTTGTTGTAGAGTGACAAAATCAGTAGTTGTTGTTTACCTATTATTGATTTAACAAATAATCTTAACCTATGATGTTCATTTTTCATCAATTCTAGTAATGGAAGATTCAACGTCTGGTTCAGAGCCTGATTCAGAGCCTCAGCCAGAGAACAATGCTGACTGTATTGAGAAACAACGTAAGATAGTTAAACTGTCAGAACGTCAAGTAGCTTCGAGGAACCAGATTTCTTATATCTGTTTTTGTTTGTGTTAGTGTACTTATTTTTGATAATAATGATTTGTTAATTGTAGGTAAAAATAAACCTCGAAGTATTACGAGGTTACCGCTTCTCGCTAGTGAGAACATACTGAAGAAGAAACAAATACTTTTGAATGAGGACGGTCTACCAATAGTAAGGGGACAAGATAATTTGAAAAGCTACATGGGAGTTATTGCAAGGGAGCAGATACCAATAGACATCGACTCCTGGAAATATGTACCTCTTTCAAAGAAGGATCGATTGTGGCAATTAATACAGGTATTTGTATGAATGAATATCAAATTTTATACACAGCTATTTTTATGAATGATATCAGATTTTATGTGTATTACATGTAATATACTTATATGTTTCTTGTATCAATGTGTTTAAATTTCTTGTGTTAAGAGTCGATTTGAAGTCGAACCAGGTTTGAAAAAAACTTTGATTAGTGGATGTGGAGAATTGTGGAGAAACTTTAAGTCTAGACTCACACAGCAAATTCGGAAGTACAAGGATCAACCTCAGAAACTCAAGAAGCCCCCAACAGAATATCCACAAATTAAGCAACTACAGTGGGATAGATTTGTGAAGTCCAGATTGAGTGAAGAGTTTGAGGTGTGCATATATATACTTTCTTTTAGTTGTTTCCTTGTTAAACTTTTTCCCTTATAGCCCTTAAAGCAAGTTTGTTTGTGATTTAAAGGATATACATGAAAAACAATCAGAGAAGAGAAGACAAAATATTTACAACCACCATTCTGGCCGTAATGGTTACGACGGGCTAAAGGAGATATTAGTACGTAATTGTTTTTATTATTGTCGTTATCTTGTAATATGTAACTAGTTATATCTTTATCTTTATGGCTGTTCATCCATTAAATTTCAAATGAGCAGATAGAGAGGGGTGACTACACACCATATGAAATTGATCGAGGTGTATTGTGGAAGGAAGCCCGAAAGGTTGATGGAGAATACAAAGATGATGCGTGTAAACAAAAAGGAGATGAAATTGTAAGCTTTCTTACATATGTAGGATGAAATTGAAAAGAGACATAAAGGTATGGTTTCTCTGATTTTACTAACTTTCTTCCTAATTTACAAATATTTCTGTATGCAGGATGAGTTTGAAAAGAGACGTAAAGATGGGACAGTTGATGAAGAAAGTGATATTGATGCGATAACCAAGCTTTTTGGTCCTGAGCATCCAAGAAGAGTCAGGGCAGCTGGCAAACACATCACCCCAACTGCATTCTTTGGTAAACAGAGAAGTCGCTTCAGCGTAACCAAGGCACGGTACGAGGAAGTCCTAGAGGAAAATAAGCGTTTGAAACTAGCAAATGCTGTATTAGAAAAGGAGGTTCTAGAATCTCGACAAAGTCATCAGGTGATATACAAATTTAATTTTCAAAACCTATTCTGTTATGAAATCTTTTTTTCTTTGTTTCTGTTTGAACTGTCTTTTTAAACTTATGCATTTGGTTCTACCTAGCTACTTGATTGGAAGTGGTTAGATTGAGGAAATGATATTGCAGTGTGATGGCTAATCCATGCAGTATATGTTTAGTGATTAAGTGATCATATTGAGTTTGTTTTCTTGGATATCTATTGGCATGTTGGATTTTTGTTTATGTTTGGAATCTTTGGCGGATATCTGTGAATAGTAATCAGAATATCATATGTACCCTGTTGCTATTCACATGATATATACTTGGCTGTGGTTTCCATCACCTAGGTCCTTAAAGTTATTTCAAACCATATAAGTTCTTTTGTAAACCATACACGGGAGACAAACATGATACATGAGGTTAATGACCACAGAACTGTGTTGCCAGTAACCCACAGTGGTGAAGGTAATGTTGGGATTTAGTTGACTTTTGTGGGTGTGTTTTTATGGTCATATTTTTAGAAATGTGACTGTTGTGTCTGATCCAATTTTTGCTGAATATTTGGTGTAAAAAAATACTCACATGTAACATCAGTAGCTTGGCTATTCAAAGTGCAAGAGACATTCCGTTACATGGTATGGACTAAAAGTCTAAGGCATTTATACTAGTTTGCTGGTTATCGACATAATGTTTAAACCGTCTTCATGTATTGTACGTGTTCTTAAATATATTTGTGATGCGATCAATAGGTACATCAGATATTATATTGACTCTCATATTTAGTATTGATATTTTTTTCAAATTTTAGTCATCTGCCGCATCTTTCCCCCATCTAGCTCAACCAACTATGTCTCAATCGTCAAGAAGTCCCAAAATTCGAAAGGTAGAAGTTACCACGTTTTTTATTAATATATTATGGCAATTTTTTCTTTTTTTCTTTCTTTTGATACTCTAATTTTAAATCTTGTTGTGAGCCAACTAAATTTCTTTTCCAGAAATCTGTTACTGCTACTACAAGGAGTTCTGAAGTTGAGAAGGCATCTCACCACCATCTAGCTCAGCCAACAATGTCTGAATCGTCAAGAAGTCCCATAATTAAAAAGGTAAATTTGACCACATTTATTTGATTATTATTTGTTGCAATTTTTTCTTTTTTCTTTTGTTACTCTAATTTTTAATCTTGTTGAGAGTCAACTAAATTTTTTTCTCCAGAAAGCTGTTACTGCTACTACAAGGAGTTCTGAAGTTGAGAAGGCATGCCTTAAAACATTTGTTTTTTTACCCCTGCATGAAATGGTGTACATACATATGAATTGTTTTTAATTGTTTAACCGTTTCACCAAATTATTTCATTGATCTCATTAGTGATTTTTTTTCTCATTTTTAAATATTAGATTTCATGTTTACAGACAACAACTAATTCGTTACTAAAACAAATTGTTCCTAAGAGGAAGAGATCCGGGAGTGATATTCATCTCAAGTCTAAGCAGAAGAAGGTAACTAATTGTCCACTACCCAATATATAGCTTGGATCATTAGTAGTGTTCATTGGTTTATCAAAATAATTGATTAATGGGTATATTGATGTAATCTCATAATCAGGTTTCCGAATCTCCTACAGATACGTCCGCTGAAAGATTTGGAATTGGGAAGGTAGTCTTTGACATATCCCATGGTTGACTTGTAGTATTCTATGCTTTATTTTTTTTCTCATTATTATTTTGTAGAAACTAATTGGTCAAATACATATAGGCCAAACCATGCAAGTTATTCATAGACTCTGGTGAGGTTGCAGCTGGAAATGCCTTTGACAGCAACCCCAAAGAAAAGGTACATAATGTTGAGTTGGGTGAAGGTAATTGCCGTGTTCTGGTCCTGTCTGCTAAAGATCTTGAAGCATTAGTCCCAATACCACATGAAGATGAGATAGTAACCATCAAAGATGCTCTAGGGACATACGTGGCGTGGCCCAAAAAACTTGTAGTTGTGGAGGAAAAGGTATGTGGCTAATGTTGCATTGTATTCTTTGACCTGTTTTATTATTATTACTTTTGTATTTCTGGTCATGAATCTTATTCTGTAGGGTGAAGATACAACAACTTCTTTGGATTTCCTTGAGAAATTTTTGAACGATGCAACTTGCTATTTAAAAAAATTAGGGGGGGCAGTTTTTGCTACAATAGAGGCCAATGTTTTCAAGACGGCAAACAATGACTCTGTATGTATTACAGAGGGCGATATCGAGAGTATTTGTAAACGAGAACTGCGGGCATCTGTTACTGATGTTGTTATTTACATCAGGTAATGCTAGACGTTATCCTCATATGTAGTAGTATAATCAACAATGTATCTATCATAAAGTCTTAAAACTTCACATGTCTCGATTTTCAGGTATTTGCATCAAAAAGTTCTCTCGACAAAAAAACAAAACAAGTTTACCTTTATGGATCCTACGGTAATAACTGCAAGTGCATCTAGTTCTTCAAAATTGACCAGTGATTTGGTAGCGCGGATGGACAAAACAACCGAAGAACTTGTTTTCGTACCCTATGTGAAGAAGTAAGTATTAGCGTGTTATACGTTTCAATATTAAAATTAAGCACACTAGTATTTGGTTTTAGAATGTTCTCACTTTTCATCTGTTGAAGAAGAGGATGTCTGAGTTGTCTCCTTTGGTGGAGTTTTAGCACATGACCCATATATTTTATATGCATTCATCAAATATTTCCTTTATTTTGGACAAGTTCTGTGATTGATGTAGGAAAATGGATTATCATGCCCTAGGTTCTTTTATTGTTATTGGAAGACGTTATTAACTTTGGTTGTTTTATAGCCATCATTGGGTCTTAATGGTTGTGAACTTGAGTATTCAAAAGGTATGGTGGCTGGATTCGCAAGGGGCGTAACAAGATAAAGAAATTGACAAAATCATGCAAAGGTCAATTACATTTCTATTTTCATACTAATTTTGTATTGTCATTAAGTATCTTTATATTTACTTAAACTTATTGTCATCCAGGGTTGTGGAAGGATGCCTTAAAAAAAGACATTCGAATGGTTCTACGGTGTTTTGTTTTCCACAAGTAAGCGCACTAACTTAATTGTGATTATAAATTGCAAAATTGAACATTATTAACCAATATATTACGTATTGCATGAATATTAGCATATCCCGCAACATAAAAACAATTGGGAATCTGGATTTTATGCAATGCGATTTATGAAAGAAATCATAGAAGGGCAGCTAAAACTGCATAGTACAGTAATGGTAAGTACACTTTTGGAGTTTTCTTGTTTTCCTTTTGATCTTCATCTTCTTAATTAGTTGTTGATTTTAGAACTTTGGTGTGTTTGTTGAAGGCTTTACATGAATGGGTTTTTTGCAAATGAAAATGCCTTTTGCCAGAACTTGATATGTTTGTTATACCTCAAGTGCAATATTGATGTGGTTGATTTATTGTGAAACATTCCCCCTACTGGACTTCATACCTATAGTTTTCTTGTGGTGAGTGAGTAGTGCTGGTGGGTTACAAAGTTGGTGTAAGTGGTTTGTTGTTGATGAATGGGTGGTGCTTCTGAGTGCTTGATTTGGTGGGTGTTGTTTTTGGGGAGTGAGTTAATGGAATTAATTAGTGGTACTTATTTTATGAAAATGCAATTTTCATTTTGGTTAATTACTTCAAATAGTACTTACTTTGTATTCTTTTTGCAGAGGAAGTCCAAGTACAATGAAGGAGAGATCATGGAAGTACGAAGAGAATGGGTAAACCATGTGCTGCCGTTATTAGTGACATGAATTGGCAGGAGTAGATTGGGAACATGAATTGGCAGGAGTAGATTGGGGACTTGAATTGGCAGGAGTATATTTCGATCAGCACTTCGGAAAATGGATGTGGTTTCGATCAACACTTCGTTGTTAATTTCTTTTAGTTAGTACTATATAAGACTACTTTCATATCAAGTCTTTTGAATTATATATGTAGTATATTCACTTCTAGTTAACTTATTTTATTTGAACTTACTAGTTCCGTACTAGCTATCTGTTAAACAGTTTATTTGAGTAATCTAATGACAATTTTATTAAAAACTAAATTTTCTTTCTATAATTTTATTGAGCAGTATCAGTAGCTAGTTTGCTACAAATTAGCCTTCTACAAAATTGACTCTTCTATGACAGTTTTATTTAGAAAACTGCTACTTTAGTATAAGAAATTGAGTAATTGATGACAGTTTTTACGAAGAAACTCTCATCTTAGTAAAAGAAATTAAGTTTTCCATGACAGTTTTTATGGAGAAACTGTCACCTTAGTAAAAGAAATTAAGTTATCCATGACAGTTTTTATGGAGAAACTGTCACCTTAGTAAAAGAAATTAAGTTATCCATGACAGTTTTTATGGAGAAACTGTCACATTAGAAAAAGAAATTAAGTTATCCATAACCGTTTTTATGGAGAAACTGTCATCTTAATAAAAGAAATTAAGTTTCCAATGACAGTTTTTATGGAGAAACTGTCACCTTAGTAAAAGAAATTAAGTTATCCATGACAGTTTTTATGGAGAAATTGTCACCTTAGTAAAAGAAATTAAGTTATCCATGACAGTTTTAGTTAGAAAATGTTATTATATATTCTCAACAATGACAGGTTTATGAAAAAACTGATACTAATAGTTATGATTCCGTGACAGTTTCTTATAGACCCTTTCGTAACAGAGCCTTTAATGACAGTGCAATAATTTTTTAAAACTGTCACATAAGTATTTTGGTGGCAATTTTGAACTATCACGGAAGCCCAAATTTGTACTAGTGATTACCAACAACCAAAATTTTATTGCTCGATAAACTCTTAATCGTTTATTCTATTTTTCATAGTGATGCCGTTAGCTTGTCCCGGCATCTAGCTCGGTAAACTAGCCAATTTTCCATGCGTAGGACTTTGCCTAAGTGACTTGTTTACCTATGTTGTATGTTTAAAAGAAAAAACCTTACATAGGGGCTGCAGAGTCCATAGAGGGGCTACCCATGTAAAAACGAAATAGAGACATTTGAAGTGAATTTCAAAAACCCCTTATCCATGATATTTTCATAATGGCTAAAATACCCCTGATTAGTTAATATTAGTAAAACTAATTAGCTAATAGATTAGGCTAATCATAATTAATCTAAAATAATCTTAAACTTAATCAAATCAAATCAAAAAAAAATTCTTTTTGGTTTGGTGGGAAGAAAAATTAGAAGTGAATATTTTAGGTTTTTTTTAAAAAACCCTAGATTTTGATTCACTCAACCATAGTAGTAAGGTATACCTCTAACTTAAACTCTTGGTCTTTTAATGGCTCAAATTTGATGAAATTACGTAAAAAAGTATAATTTTTTTTGTGATTCAGAGAATTTTACGGTTGGGTTTTCATGTCGAACCCAACCGTAAATACCAATTTTAGTTTTACTTTCAGACAATCTCAGTCAATATTTACGGTTGGGTTTGGACTTCCCAACCCAACCATAAAACATCCTTTGGAGCATTGAGTTTAAGGTCAAATTAGGGTTTAAAAATCAAAACTTTAAATTTATTCAATCATTTTAACTAGATTGAAGGTAAATTGGGTCATTCAAACAAACAAAAACCTAAAACAACACAAATACTAGAATCCAAATTTTAGTTGTTCAGTAATATTTACGGTTGGGTTTTGGCTGAAAACCCAACCGTAAAACATCCTTTGGAGCATTGAGTTTAAGGTCAAATTTGGGTTTAAAAATCAAAAATTTAAACTTATTCAATCATTTTAACTAGATTGAATGTAAATTGGGTCATTCAAACAAACAAAAACCGAAAACAACACAAATACTAGAATCCAAATTTTAGTTGTTCAAGAATATTTACGGTTGGATTTTGGCTGAAAACCCAACCGTAAAACATCATTTGGAGCATTGAGTTTAAGGTCAAATTTGGGTTTAAAAATCAAAATTTTAAACTTATTCAATCATTTTAACTAGATTGAAGGTAAATTATGTCATACAAACAAACAAAAACCGAAAACAACACAAGTACTAGAATCCAATTTTGAATGTTCCAGGAATATTTACGGCCGGGTTTGGGCTTTCCAACCCAACCGTAAAATTGAATATCATATTTACGGTTGGATTTTCAGTCAAAACCCAACCGTAAAATTGATATTCATATTTACGGTTGGGTTTTGGCTGAAAACCCAACCGTAAGTCTGCCATGAAAAAAATGTCAGTTTTACGGTTGGTTTTTGACTCAATAACCCAACCGTAAAACTGACATTTTTTTATATTGACAGTTTTACGGTTGGGTTTTCAGCCAAAACCCAACCGTAAATAATCATTTGTTTTGTTTTTTGACTTGATTTCTTATTTTCTTGGTTTCCAACTTGAAATTTTTGTAAATAAAACATGAAATTTAACTAGACAAATTTAAGATAAAAACTTTCTCATGCATTCTAACAAAAGTTATAATACACCCACAAAAAAAAAACCCTTAGTTTGATGCAATTGTTATAATAAACATAGGATTAAGGAGAAGGAGGAGGGGTATGTCGATCAGTTTGTCGAACTTTTTTTTTGGTCGAAGGATAACAAGTACGAGGACCAGCACGACCGCCACGAGTACGAGCACCAACACGACCGCCACGAGTTCGAGCACCACGTTGCACATCCTCGGTTTTATCATATGTCTCTTCGTCACTAGGTTGCGGCTCTCTTCGGCTAGTATTCACATCTCTTGTACCAGCTCTACTCCTCTTTAAGCTTCGAACCGTCTCATCTTCGTCTGCTTCATGAAGCTTCCAAATTTTAGCTTGCAGGTTCTTTAATTGGTCAAACGTCATCACATCACCTCTACTTAGGCATGGAGTCGTAGACTCTGCCAATGCAAGTGCTTTCCTTTTGACCTTATTTTTCTATTCACATATGAAAATAAATGTTGGTTGAGTCTTTATTAATAAATCTTAAAGACATTAATAACAAAAGTAATTTACGTACCGAATTGAAATATGTTTTTTTTCAAACATCCATGACACCATCTTCTGTGTTGTTTCCTTGACCCCTTTGAAGTATTCTCATAGATTATGGATCAATGTTAATGACATTTGGATGACCAAAATGGCGATACCAATCCAAGTAATCTTCTTCAGCCTCTTTTTTGCCCGGAGATGGATTTACCTCCTCCATTTGGATTTGGTATTCCGGTTGATGGCGGTTGTTCCAAACCGTGACCGAAGGCGTTGGGATGTAGTTGAGCATGATGCTTGGGCCTTCGATCATGGAGCCATACACACACAATTTAAAGGCTTCGTGTGTTACCTTGGTTTGGACATAGCCACATTGGCGGAGAGTTCGACGGGGGTTGCACATCACGAACCCAAACGGATGGTACAAAGGCCCGTTGTAGCCAGACACATTTGATAATTTACGTAAATCTTCAACTACTCCATCATCATCTATGTCAATCTTCACATAAGGATCAAAAACAACATCTTCAACGGTGAAAGCATCAAGTTGACTTCTCATCGTTGCTATCTGCACTTCTTTATGCTTTGACTGAGTACCGGTAAATTTGAATTTCTTTCCGATAGGTCCAAAAAAATCACCGCTCCACTCCGTCTTAGGAGCCAGGCTCAGAAAATGATCATAGACCCATGCCTATGAAGATAATAAATATTAATATAAGATAATGCGCAATAAAAAATCTGAATTTAAACATTGAAATTCCAACATTAAATTACCTGAAGAAGACCAGTATTCCCGGCAATCTCAGTTCCTCTAACCCTCGAAGCTTTTCTATGGTTGGCAAGTAGGTAAGCGAGGGTGGCAGTTCCCCATGAATACTCATGCGTCTTCTGGAGATCCGTCAACCACTGTAGAAAGTGAGCGTTGACCCTGTTTCCTGAGTTGTCAGCAAAGAAGATGGTGCCAAGCATATATAACAGACACACCCTGGTTGTACGCATAACTCTGGTTTCATCTATGACGACCCCATCCTTTTCCAACTGCAGGGTTCCTCCAAAATTTTCCCTCAGACTACGCACAAGATCTTCTTGGTCATACCTAAACCTTTCTTCGTTGCTACCCCCGGTTTATATCCAACATCCAATTTAAACTCTGATTCGGCTTCTGTCTTCTCCCATCCATGTGTATCTTTGACAAGGACACAGAGACCACTCCAAGACATGTTGTTGTCAAAATCTTCATACACAGCTTTTCCTTCAACTGGTAAGCCAAGAATTGACTTGACATCATCCGGCGGTATTGTCATCTCGCTGAATAGGAGATGAAACTTATCGGTTTCAGGCCAATAACGTTCCCTGAAGGCTGTGCAGGTGACACTGTCATATTCCAACATCGAATTGAAAATTCCGGGAGCCAACCCTGTACCATTTACGAGAACTTGGACGACCATACATTCTTCAGCTAACGGCCAATGTTGAGCCCTTTGACGAACCAATTTCTTCACGACCTGTGTATGATCCTACAAAGAATAAAAATAATCTTCTTTAACTTGAAGTTATACAAACGGAAATTTAACAAAACAAGAGAAGTTTTTAGATTAATACCCTAGTCTCAGCAACTTTGGCAGCCCATGAATGCGGATAACCAAATAATATTACAGACCTGTCTAGGGCCTCACCCCAAGGTCTTCCATTCCTCTTCTTAGGCAACAACACGTCTTTGCATTTGGGAATATGCTTTCCTTTCGGTTCAAGATGCTTCCTTGGCTTGGGTTCCTTCCTTTAAGGTTCAGTAGAAGCAACAACAATTTCTTTACCTTTTTCTTGAGGGACAAATTGTTCTATGTCCGTCTCTTTTTCATCACATTGTTGCTCTTGTGGTGGTTCTCTAATCACAAGAGCACCTCCACTAAACACCGGTAGATCTTCAAAGTTTTGTAGATCTTGTTGAGTAGAGCTACCACCCCCTACCTCAAAAGTCTTCTTCTTCTTATGGCTCTTTCTCAAGCCTCTATTATCTACCCCTAAATGAACTCCGTGGCGAGGGGTTGAAGTGTGAGAAATTGGTGTTAAATTATTACCCCTCTTCTTCCTACAACATACAAGCAATACAAGTTAGATAATTTCCAAGCAATTCAACTCAAAATTTCCTTACATTCAGATTTTTTTACGGTTGAGTTACACATATCGAACCCAACCGTAAATAATCCTCAACACAAAAAATTTGCATACGCAGAATAATTTACGGTTGGGTTTTCCAATCGAACCCAACCGTAAGTAATCCTCAACACAAAAATTTTACATATGCAAAATAATTTACGGTTGGAAATTAGAATCAAACCCAACCGTAACTTATAATTTTTTTTTGAGTGCAATTTTTTTTACGGTTGGGTTCAGAATCGAACCCAACCGTAAAATAACATTTTCATCTCCTTCATTTTTATTTACGGTTGGTTTTTTTTTAATAAGCAAACCGTAAAATATAGAAGAAACCAGTTACGGTTGGGTTCAAATGGAACCCACCCGTAAGTTCTTCAGAACATACATTTACGGTTGGGTTTTCCAATCGAACCCAACCGTAAATTGTTCTGTAACCCAATTTTTTTTACAATAACAACAATCAAACAAGAAAATCAATCACTTTAGGGTTCTAAAAATAACATGGGTTTTGTTAAATACCTTATATACACCATTTGTTGTGGTTTCAAAGTTTGATTTTGATTATCATCACCGATTTGTTCTTTAATTTCTTGATTCAGTTGAAAAGTTTGATTTTGATTGGCATCACGACTACCTTCTACACCTTTAGTATGATTCTTCATCACGAACTTTAGAGTTTAATCGACAAAGAATTTTTCGAATCGCCGAGGAATTTCGATGGAGAAAAAGAGTTGAAATAGAGAAAGAGGAAACACGGTTGGGTTTTGAATTGAAATGAAAAGTTTTGTTTTGTTTAGGTTTTAATAGATAGAAGGATAATATGAGAATTTAATATAGCTCCTAAGATACTCCTTAACGGACTATTTGGTCACCCTAAATCCATTTACAACCCTCTATCGGGCTTGCAGCCGCTATGCAAGGTTTCGTGGTGACTTGTATGAGTGAGACCCATACATAAATACCAGTCCACACGATTATGTGATCTTCTAAAAGTTTTTAACACCCAGTGGTAGTTGGTTTGACAATTGACTGAGGACCATCGTCTTCATCACAGGAGAAGGAGACGAGAAAAGATGGAGAAGTCAACATTTTCTCACTTTCTCTCTCATTTCCTTCTTCTTCCTTATCATCAATCATCAATATTTTTGTTGGTTTCGTTTTACAATTATTTTGATTTGCTGTATTCAGTTTCATTTTATTTCTCTACACCTATTTTTCTTCAACCTCTTTTCATTCTTTATTCTTCTCAACCAAACCAAAGAAACCCTAATTCTCAATATGTGAGCTATTCATGAAAAAGAAAGAACTAATTTGTTCTTCTCATCCTGTTAGAGTACAGAGGTTTGACCAGGGGAAGACTTGTGTTGATTTTCCAAAACATAAATAAAAAATCTGTCTTTTAACTCAAAATAAGGTATGTTTCTCATTTTAGATTGTTCTTTTTAGGGTTTCTAGTTATTATGGTTATGGTATTCATACAAGTTGGATTGATGTGACATGTAAGGGGTTATTGTTTTGAAGAAATGACTTTAATTTTCTATTTCTGTTTTGGTAGTTGCCGTACTCTTTATATGGAAACCTGATGTTGATTTGAAATTTATGCAAGAGTTTAGATAATTTAGATGGGGTGATATTGTTAGAATGTTTATATAATTAGAATGTTTTTTTTTTTTTTTTTTTTTTTTTTGTGGGTACCGACAGTAGGAAGAGACAATCAGATTACTTATTATAGCCGTGGACCTAAATTCCTTTTTGATGTCCATCATTGTGATACATTGGGAACTTAGATAGATAAACTAGATTAGGAAGTTCACCTATATCTCAATGGTATGAAAATTTAGCGCTTCAACATTGATATGCTGAATTATAAATGCTATATATTTATTCTTCTTAGCTGCCCCCAAATTATGAGGGTACATTGCTTGTATTTATATTATCATTTAGCACTTCTCTCTTTTACGTTATGGTTATTAAGCAGTATAAACAGTTTTTCGATTAGAAGTGTTGCACCTTACCACTAACCGGGGATGTATTTCTACTTTTAAGACACGACTCTCATAGTTGCTAGTTTTCTCCCATTCTCATTTTTGCAGCATATTTACTTTGTTCGATGTAGGTGTTCTGGAAGACATGACAGAGAGCTGGGAAAGTTTTGACTCCGGTAGCCAGTCGGAACAGAGCTTTCACCTTGAAAGAACGCACATTGAGCCTATTTATGATTCATTTTTATGTCCACTAACGAAACAAGTAATGCGAGATCCTGTTTCCATAGAAAATGGTAGAACCTTTGAACGAGAAGCTATTGAGAAGTGGTTCAGGGAACTGAGAGAGAGTGGAAGGAGGTTAGTTTGTCCATTGACACAGAAAGAACTGAAAAGTGCTGATCTAAACCCTAGCATAGCTTTGCGCAACACAATTGAAGAATGGATGGCTAGGAATGAATCTGCACAGCGTGAAGTTGCTCATAGATGTTTGTCTCTAGATTGTTCAGAGCATGAAATTTTGCAGGCTTTGAAATACATTCAGAACATCTGCTTGCAAAGCAGATCAAATAAGCATGCTGTTCGCAATGCAGAGTTAATACCTAAGGTTGTTGATATGTTAAAGAGTAGCAGCAGGAGAGTTCGGAGTACTACCCTAGAAACCCTCCAAATCGTTGCAGAGGAGGATGAAGATAATATGGTTGTCTGCAGCTTTTGCTTGTTTTCTGTTTTCGATTGGTGTCAATTTTCACTTTGGAGTAGTTGGGGTCTATTTCTAAATTTCTTTTTTCTTCTTCTACAGGAAATAATTGGTGAAGGAGATACTGTTCGCACAATTGTTAAATTCTTAAACCATGAGCATTCCAAGGAGAGGGAGGAGGCTGTGTCAGTGTTGTATGAGCTCTCAAAGTCTGAAGCCCTATGTGAAAAGATCGGCATGGTCCCTGGTGCAATTCTTATATTGCTTGGGATGTCAAGTAGTGATTCAGAGAATGTTTTGGCAATCGAGAGAGCTGACAAGACATTAGACAACTTGGGGAAATGTGAAAAGAATGTGTTGCAAATGGCTGAAAATGGTAGATTACAACCTCTTCTCACGTTGCTACTTGAAGGTGATTTTTTCTCTCTGTTTTTTAAAGTAAAATACACATCACTCTTATCATTAAGTCAAAGTGTTCTGCGTCCAATCAGGAGTATTTGTAATTAAGATGTTATCTAATACATTACCATTTTAATTGGGTGCAGGTTCCCCTGACACTAAACTGGAAATGGCTGAGTTCCTAGGTGATCTGGTTCTTAGCAATGATGCGAAAGTTTTTGTTGCCAAAACAGTGGGTTCAGCACTAGTCAACGTTATGAGAAGTGGAAACGTAAAACTAAGAGAAGCCGCCCTAAAGGCACTGAATCAGATATCATCTTCTTCTGAGATTAGTGCCAGGGTGTTAATAGAAGAAGCTGGGATACTTCCCCCACTAGTCAAGGACCTTTTCACTGTTGGCAGCAATCAACTTCCGATGAGGCTAAAAGAAATCTCTGCAACAGTTCTCTCCAACATTGTAAACTCCGGTTATGATTTTGATTCTGTGCCACTTGGGCCTGATCACCATGAAACCCTCGTCTCTGAAAACATAATCCACAGCCTACTTCATCTCATCAGCAATACGGGTCCTGCAATTGAGTGCAAGCTTCTCCAAATACTTGTTGGTCTCACTGGTTCCCCTACTACTGTTTTAGATGTTGTTACAGCGGTTAAAAGCTCGGGAGCTATTGTCAGTCTGATTCAGTTCATCGAAGCTATACAACCGGATCTTCGCTCTGCTTCAATAAAACTATTGCAGAACCTCTCTCCGCACATGGGTCCAGAGCTAGCCGATGCTCTGTGTGGGACTGCTGGCCAGTTAGGCAGCCTGATAAAAATCATATCAGAAGCGGGTGGAATCATGGAAGAGCAGGCTGCAGCTGTTAGTATGTTGGCCGATCTTCCATAGAGGGATATAGGCCTCACTCGACAACTGCTAGATGAAGGTGCCTTCGAGGTAATAATCTCCAGTTTGGCTCGGGTCCGGCAGGGGGAGACCAGGGGAAGCCGGTTCACAACTCCATATCTAGAAGGACTCGTTAGAGTTCTTGCAAGGCTCACATTTGTATTGGCGGGTGAGCCAGAAGCTGTTTCTCTTGTGCGTGAGTACAACATTGCAGCACTGTTCGCCGATCTGCTTCAGGTGAATGGGCTGGATAATGTGCAGATGGTGGCTGCCATGGCTTTAGAGAATCTCTCGCAAGAATCTAAAAGTCTTACACAAACTCCGGAGATGCCAAAACCTGGATCTTGTTTTTCAGTCTTCTGCGCCAGCAAGCCAAAGGGAATTACTGGTCTGTGCCGACTCCACCTTGGAATCTGTTCGTTCAGGAACACCTTTTGTCTTTTAGAAGGAAAAGCAGTTGGGAAATTGGTGACCTGTTTAGATCACACAAACGAGAAGGTGGTTGAAGCTGCATTAGCAGCAATTTGCACTTTGCTGGATGATGATGTTGATGTTGAGCAAGGTGTGATGGTGTTAGATGAAGTGGATGCAATCAAGCTGATACTTGATATTTTGGTTGAGAATCGTTCGGAAATCTTAAGGCGGAGGTCAGTTTTTGCTGTCGAGAGGCTTTTACGGACTCAAGATATTGCCGTAGAAGTTTCTGGTCATCCGAATGTGAATACTGCACTTGTTGATGCCTTCAGGCATGGTGATTTCCGGACTCGACAGATTGCTGAGCGCGCTCTGAAGCATGTTGATAAGATACCAAACTTCTCTGGCATCTTTCCAAAATAGTTCATGGATTTAAGTGGATGAAGTCATTGTTCTTCTTTTCTTGTGAGTTTTCCTTTTGTTCCTAGGTGATATTTGAGGCCCAATTCTGTATTTCTATTTTTCGTGCATTAAGCGTCCCCATATCTTGTACACACCATGTTTGCCTACATTCTGCTGACGTTTCCTGTTTGTTTCAGTGTGTTAAAAAAGTAGAAATGTATGTATCATAACCTTTATTTGTCATAATAATAATTTGTAAAAGGGCTTTCCGGGAAAAAAAAAGTTATGAAAGGTGTTCATTTGTTCCAGAATTATTCTTATAGGGCCTTTCTTTTGTTTACTTCACGAACTTGGATTCTGGTGCACCATATCCAGAAAATCTGAAATGGTAAAAAAAAATATAACCGTGACCACTACAGTACAATGAGAACATGGACTAAAATTATCCTCCCCAATAAGGCCAAAATCCTAAACTCTGAAAGCACCGCTCGGATATCACTGATCATCTACTTCACAGATTAAATGAAGGCCGTGTCTTCAGTTCGGATAACTTCATGTTGAATCTTTTTTTACTTACTGGATGTACTGCGGAGGAAGACAAACTCTTAAGAGAATTGAATGGCGAAACAAGAATCAATATATCAGAGATAATGGAAATATATCTCTTGTGACCTGGTTGTCCTTTCTTCCGCAAGGAACACGGAAACAGTTGCCTAATTTCCCATTCACTCCTTTGCCCAAACTACACGACTGGATTGGTTACAGCACATATCTTTCATGCTCAGAAACAACTCCCTCGGTCATACTGATGCTTCATATCAGTCCTTGGCATCATGCTACAGCAGGAGTATAAAGTAACTATTGTCTCCTGTCTTCATCTTCTGACCAAAGAATGCAACCTTGTCCGTTCATCATAAGAGAAAAAACTAAAGGTTCCTGTGGAAACCATCATTCAGCCAGAAACAATCTGTCAAAACACTTGATAATACTTGAATATCGACGACAACAGGTTACTTTTACACAAAGAATTCTGGCTTTCTCCATTTTATTTGTTGACTTGGAAAAAGAAGCAAGGAGGCCCAAGTATAGTAATTGGGAGTGATACCCTTTTCTACCATTTGATACAGCAGCTTTACAGCTCTATGAAAATCACCTTTCTTGCATAAAGTACCTATCAACGGATTATAGCTTCCTATGTCAGGTAGGCAACCCCTATCAACCATCTCCTTCAGGAGCTTCGAAGCACTCTCCGCTTTGCCTTGCTTACAGAATTCGCTAACTAAAACATTAAATGTCGAAGCAATCGGGAAATAACCATGATCAGCCATTTCATTCATTAGCTCAAAAGCTTCTCTAATATCTCCAACTTGGCACAAACCATGAATTAATTCATCGTATACGACAGCACTAGGTAATCCTCCTTCTGCAATCAATTGATCATAAACTCGCTTTGCTTCGCCAACACAGTTTTCCTTGCAAAACCCTAAAATCCTCTTACTACTATCAACAGCTCTGGGGAATGAGCTTCCCATTTTAGTAAGAAACTCAACTGCTTCGACCAATCGGGTTTCCTTGTAAAAGCCGTATATTATACTATTGTAAGGACTAATCTGACCCCCAGATCCTCTATTTTCTTCCTCCATTTGATCTAAAATCTTCAACCCATCCCCAATCCTTCTTCCTGAGCACAAACCTCTAATCAACATATCATATGTAACAAAATTTGGGCTTATCCCATCTCTCGTCATATCACTGAATTGTTCAAGTGCTGAATCATATTCTTTGGACTCACAAAGACCAGCTATCAATTCATTATATGTGTTAACATTAGGAAAGCAACCTTTCCTTTCCATCTCCTTCAAGAACCGGAATCCTAAATTTGTTTTTCCTACTCTACAAAAGCCTCTAATCAAAGCATTATAAGCCACAACATCAAGAGAACCACCTCTCTCCTCTACTCTTTCCAAAATTTCAACAGCTTCCATAACACGTCCTTCGCCACATAGAAGTTGGACAATTTTGGTAACCGGAATGACATCAAGTACAAAGCCTAAACTAAAACTCTTCTCTAACAAAACCAAGGATTGAATCAAATCCCCTTCTTTACAATAGGCAGATATCAGAATATTAAAAGTTACTTCATTTGGTTCAGCCATTTCACTCATCAAACTTCTACCGCGTCCAATTCCAAGTTTTCCAGTCTTACAAAGACCATGAATCAATGTATTATAAACAACAGTATTCGGAGTGATTCCTCGAGATTTTATCAACTGTAAAAGCTTAAACCCATCACTAATCCTATTGGTTAAACATAAACCTTTCATCAAAATTCCAAAAGTATAATTATCTCCTTGAATTCCACATTTCATCATTTTATCCCTATAGAATGCTCTAGCTAAATCAATATCTTCTTTAACTAAAACATCAAGTATAGAATTGCAAACTTTCAAAGACGGGTCTTTTTGAAACCTAGAAACCAAGTTAAGTACCTTGATTACTTCTTTCACCATTTTAGCTCGTCCGAGTCCACGTATAATAGTAATAAAAATGGATTCATCAGGAGGAGACCCAATTGAAGTGGGCATTTCGTCGAGCAGCTCCTTGACTAAATGGAACTGACGAAAAGTACATAGCTTGTGTATCAAAGCTCTGTATGTTGATTGAGAATGAGTAAAATTTGGAAGCTTTGAAGCCCATCTAAAAGTCTGAAGAGCTTGGGAATGTGATATTTGTTCTGTAATAAGATGAGCAATGTGTTGATGAGAAGGAACTGATGATGATGTCGAAGAGAAAGAAGAAGAAGAAGAAGAAATGGATTTTGTTTGACATCTAAGAAGATGAAATCTTGAATGAGTTACAGTTAAATTCAAAAACTTCGCAGGGTTGTAGAATTTGGACATAGATTCACAGGGGTTTCAAATTTTCTTTTTTTTGCTTAAAAAAAGACAAAACCACTATCTAAAAGGGAAATGAAAATGAAAGAATTAGTCCCACATTGCGTAACAACCAAACACTTAACTCAAAATGCTCTTTATATAAACTACCCTTCATCCCCACTGAAACCTAACGCAGCCATGCGGTAAGCAGAAAGCGAACTATTCTTTCGCCTTTTACTAAAGAATACCGTGTGCTTGCCGCTTATATGTGGCATACGCCTATTTCTGGAGGGTTTTCTCTTTCTAAACAATGATTAAGCTAAATTTTGTGAGGCAACCTTATGGCTGCTGTCTAAGGTTCGAAGTATAATTTCAAGCGAGTTTGAAGCCCTTTCTTTTCCTTTGAATAACATTTCAGTGGTACAGCATACTCATGTCACTGACTAGTGTGGCTTGATGCATTCTCAACTACAGATGTGACTTCAGTACTGCACGAAAGTGTAAATAAAAAAGCAAGACATCTAATAGAAGATGAAATCAGGCCATTCATTATTTACGAAAAATTAGATACAAGACAAGATGAAATGCAAGCAATAACTATTCTTTTTCTTTTTCTACACGAATAGGGCTAAGATAGATTGAAAGCTGAGTTACCACACAGGTGGAAACCCAGAGAGTGACACAAAGCAGCTACCAAGAGCTAAACCAAAACAGAGAAAAAGCCAATAACTAGCTAAGCTATACTACACACTGTCAATCGCTGTTTCCATTGCATTTGACACCATCAATGAGCAACTCCGGACGGAAGCATACTCCATTTGCTTCCTTTTTCATTGGTCACTTGGCGCGTTAAGATCTTAAAATGGAATCTTAAAACTGTCATTAGTTTGGAGAAATAGGAATAATAGATTTGAAGATATGTTACATTATGAAAATTCCATACATCATCATCTGAACAGCACCGGATTCCGATGGGGGTTACATAAGTCTTTTGAAGATCACAGGTGCAATACTGCTAATGACTTGGTCACGCAAGAAGAAGCATCGAGTTCTTGAGCTACATGTTTTCTTGAAATATGTTTCCACTTAAGATCCCAATTCGACATATCACAAACAGTAAAGAAGTCCAGTACTTGACCAAATATCTTGAACATCTCAATCCCAAATATACGACCCCTATCAGCCACAAATGAAGCGTTCCAGTCCATGGGTGCATCCGGATGTCTAGAGATCTCAGTCCATGTACAAGGCACATGATCTAGCTCCCATAACTTCCTTACAGCCTTTTCTCTTCTGTCTGTCTGAAAATCTTGCCCGCACCATGAAACAGAGAGCATGAACAACCGATTATTGGCAGAAACGAGCTTTGGGTAATATTCATGAAGACGTGGAGGAGATTGAGTGACCTGTATCCCTACCCAGATACCCTTTTCCAATTCATAAGCTGCAAGTTTGTCGGTCTTAGAATAAACATAAAACGTCTCACCGCAAACAACACCAGAACAAACAACTCCGAAATCTACCGGCAACTTCATAGTTTCTATCCATCTATTCGACACTGGGTCAAAAATTTCCCCTGAATCCAAAGGTTCATCCCAAGATCCTAAACCACCTACAGCAATCAGAACATACCTAGTAAATCCTTTCCGATTTGAAAAGTTCCTTTCTTGTTTGACAAAAGATTTACTCCTGGACACTAATAAAGAATCAGTTGCCTCAAAAGCGTTCCCAAATTGACGTCTTACTGAAAGCCTATGAGGATCCTCGTAAACATCCGAAACACCGCCAATTCTTGACCTGGGAAACCGTCTATCTTTTCTGTCGTTCTGACTCCGAAAAATAGAACAGTGAGAACTGACCTTAAAAACCCCAAGAATAGCTGACGATCTAGCTGACTTCATTGAAGCAACTTTCCGCCAAGACTTGGTTAAGGGACTAAATACTAGAACCCCTTTGTGGGTTTTGAAGGAGCTCTTATCAACCGTTCCAAAGCTAGTCATGCTAGAACAACCTCCAACAACGTACACATCGTCTCCAATGGTGGTAACAGAAAACAAAAACTTTCCCTTGATGATTTTAGCGTCGATCTTGTGCCACTGATCAAGTGATACATCTAACGCATGTACATGGCCAGCACAATAACCATTCTTCACAACTCCAAATAGGAACAACCATGGCGTCTGATACAAACCATCACACCTCATTTGTAAAAAACGGGGTGTGCTTGTTAGATATCTCCATTTTTTGCAGACAAGCCGAGCAGCCATGAGAGCGGTCAGAGGAAGTCTCATGAAACACATTTCTAGAACATCATCTGGAAGCAAAAGGTCCATCCTATTATGCGAAGGTGGTTCTCCGAATCGCAATTCTCTCTCCTTTCTATTACCTCTCTTCCAAATTTTTTCTGCAACAGCATTTGGAAAACAATCAACCATAGTTTCATCATCGCCACAAATAGGTTGGTACCCCTTCATTTCGTCCCCAACAATTGACTTCCTTCGATTGCTGCCATCACCAAAATCATCACACGTGTCTACACCCACTTTACAACCGCCACCTTTTCCATACAAACCAAGGCATCCAGAAGAAACTCTCCGCTCTTCACCCTCTTCCTCCCCACCATTTTTATGACTCTTCTTTCTCAACTTCTGGCTAACACTTTTCACTAGGCATCTTGACACACTCAAATCTTCAAATTCCCGTTGAAGAGACGATTCACCAACCACCCTCTCAACCAAAATTCTGTTCACCGTTCCTTCTCGAGAATCATCACAAAGAAAAGATGTCTTCTTGCCATTACCAGAGCTCTTAGAGCTATCAAAGCTAGCCATTTCAAGACCTCTCAATACCTAACTCTATAGTTTCATCCCTAACATGTACCCTGGATTCAAAAGCAAATATTCCAACATTACTTGCAAACTCAGCAAACATTATCAAATTTCTAATACAAAAGATACTATAGCAAAAATCTAACTGTTTCACATTTAAAGTACTCTTTATTAATCTAATCTACATGCTCTTAACCATTATGAACATTGCATTAAAAACACACACACACAAAAACTCTTTTGTTTACATTAATAGACCATAACCAACAGATCCAACCCACAAAAGCCCTACCACATCCAAAAATTTCAGTTTAACGTTCCAAATCAGAAAAAAAAACTACTCAAACACAAAATAAATCCCCCGAAAATAACATAACATTCACAAAATGTAACCTCCAAAATACAACTAATATAATCAACATTCCCAAGCAGATCTAAACTCTCAGAATCATTATTCAACAGTTCCACTTCAATTTATAATAAATAAATAAAATAAAAATAAAAAATCAAAGAAAATGAAACTTCTGTACCAGCAAAAGCAAAATAAAAAATATAAATCAGAGAAGCTCACCAATATCTTTACAGATCAAGGTTATACCTGCAAACCTAGAAACAAATTCAGTGATTGAAAATCATACTTAATTTCATTTCTACATAGATTTGAAACAACTAATTTGAGATAGTTTTTAGGTTATTTGAAATAGAGAAGAAGAGAATGAAGTTCTGGTTTTTGTTGTTGGACTAGGGACATGAAGAAATGAGTAAAGATGCATTGAAAGCGAAAGGTGAGGAAAGTTTCTTCTTTCTCCTTTTTCTTTTTCTCTTCTTTATATATTCTGTGTTTTCTTCTTTGTTTTTTCCCCGTTTTATTACGATATTTACTGTTTTTCTTATCAGATTTCTTTCGGTACCATTTCTGTTTCTTTCGCTGTATTTGGAAATTGTTGGCAGTGAATTAGATTACCTTCGAGATTTTCTACCAGAGAGGTGGGACCAGTACTGTAAGATTGAGATAACATGTGATCTTGGCGGTAGGATGACTTTGTTTAATGTACATTCCTAGAGATATGTGTTCTGATGTAATGAACGGTTAATAACATTTTGTCCTCGAACCATGGGATCGAGATGTGTGTTTAAAGTTTTGTCGAGATTTGATGTTTTGTGGAGATTAATGCATCTCGAGTTCCACACAGGGACCTTTGTTTTTAGGCAAATGTTGCAGTCAGTTTGTTTTTCTCATTTAAAGTTTAGACGGGTTATCAGCATTTTGCTTCTTCATACTCTACGCTTCTGAATCGTATTTAAGTGCCAACAAGAACAAAACAGTTGAGTCATTTTGGATACAAAAGATTGAATGAAGTCGAGTCTGGGATTTTATTTTTATTTCTTTGAGAGTAAAAGGGAAAAATGATAAAAATTAACATACAACTTCCCAAATAGACCAATTGAAAAGAGTATACTTGACAATCAGTTGCTCAAAAGTTCTTTTGTTATTATGAATCCTGTTGTGCTCTCTCTGGATAGTCCACCAAATCTGCAATGGCAAAATACCTCAAATTTTCTTTATCATGCTTTTGTTCTTCTTAGTAGACCATACCCAGATATCAGACTTGATGTTGTCAGCAAACACCCATTTGAACCCAAAACTATCCAAGGAAGAAATAGTGCCACACCTTTCTAGTCTCTGAACAATGAAGAAACGGGTGGTTATAGGTTTCCTGCTCAGCAGTACATAAAGTGCATAAACTAGAATTAACCTTACCGGCTCTCTGCAAGTAGTCCAGAGCTGGCACCATTGAGACAAAGAGTCCAGGCAAGCAAAGATACATGCAGTGGTATTTTTGGGTTCCATACCTGTTTATAAGGGAAAACTATGAAACCATCCACCTCCATAGATGAGTAGCAACTAGCAACACAGAAATCTGCAGCAAAAGTCCATTTTCTAGGATCTGATGGAAAATTCAATCGATATAAAGCAGTTCACCAGTTCCAGAAAGAAAACGAAGCCGCATAAATGAAACCATTCCCATTAGAATTAATACAATTGATTAAATATTAGATCTACAGACAAAGACTTGTTTTCAAGTGAAAAATCAAATCCTACAAATTGTCTTTTATTCCTTGACCTTGCAATGTGGCTGTGAATGTCAGCCATGGCCAAGCAGCATCAACAACGCCTAAGGATAAATAACCTAAACCCAGTGGTAATTAATATCCAAATCTCTTTCATCGTTATCATTCGTTACTGTCCAAAACTCCTTTGAGAAAATTCAATCCTTCTAAGGATATACTTCTTCGAACTCTAGTTTTAGGAATCTCAATTTTTGGAGGTGGGTCAGAAGAGAAACAGACAACAACAACAGTCAGATTATCACAAGTGTTTCGCTTAAGTGCTTCTTTTACCAATTCTTTTGAGCATTTTTCAGGATCATTGTGAAGCATTAATTCTTTCCTTGTAATTGTAACTGCACACTGACTACTCATAACATCCCATAATCCATCACAACCAATAATCAAGAACTCATCTTCTTCGGTTAATAGACTCTCGCGGAGTTCTGGTTCTGCACTCAAAGGGCCGGTGGATCCTTTTGGACCCTTCATGTGCCAATCACCTATTGCTCGTGCTACTGATAGCTGCCCATTAAGATACCCATCAAATACAATTCCACCCAGTTTCTCAATCCTCAATCTTTCAGAGGTGCAGTTTGGTTTGTGGTCTTTGGACAGCTCGACTGCCCTACCTCGTTTCCCTAATACAGCTCTGCAGTCCCCGACATTGGCAATTAGCATTGTCCTACACAGAGAAGATAAATATGAGAACCAAATCTAAAAGCATCACCGGAACTATACTTGTACAAGGGTGAAAATAAGAAAGAAGTATTACTCATTTATGGGGCAAGATCATCACTCAGTCTCCACATTACCAAATTTATGAACTATAACACCGTACTACTGCAATGATAAATATTATAGATAGAGATAAACAAAACTGAAATAAGTCCAGAGAGCTTGATAATTACCGAAGTGTATTTCCAAATTCCAGTTTTTGACTAGAGTTCATCATTAGTCTTATACTACTAGAATACAATTATAATCTAAAATATAATTACTCACTTACTGCTTTGCCACAGAGTTGAAAATAGGGTGCTAACAAAAGAGGAAATCCTTTAAATTTATGCATCAACCATAAAGTAACATATGGATTAGGAAGTCAACCTTCCATAAAGAGACAGATTCCTAGTTGTCCATTTCTAGAGAAGAACTAAAAAATCTTTATTAACACGATATGATTGAAAAAATACCCACCTTCCGAACATAAGCGCAGTCAGTGCTGTTGTGCCAGAGGAGCTGTCAAGAGAACAGGCATCAGCAAATGCATGATCAGCTCTCAGGAAAGCACTCTTAACAGCCTTCGATGCACAACTGGGAAAATGAGCATCCTCTGTGATATACGTAAGAATGTGCTTTTTAATGAAAGTTGCTGCATCCGATCCACCATGACCATCAAACACCTGTTAAGCAAAACTTAATTAGTGATATTAAGTGCTTGGCTATACCGTTAAGTAATCGAGGATAATCACGAGAATGTCAAAAGAATGAGAATTCACAAATTACGTTGCATGAACAAACTACAGCATATCCTCATGGGCGCCAAACAGATCATTTTTTATAACAACTTAAACCAAATCATACACTTTCACCATTGACATCCATAATTTTAACCTTGATCACTAAACTAGTATAATGCATCTGGTTATGTTTCTATGAAATTGTTATCGTTACTATCCAAGTGTTCATCAACTGGTAAAAAAGTAAGTTGACCTCCCTTAGTGTGGAATCTGCATAAATACAATAGTATTTGGAAGACCATGATCTCTACTTCTGCACTCTCGTGCAGAGTGTCATGTAGAGGTATAATTTCCATTAAGAGCTGCAGAACCTGCCCCTTTTTAAAAAAAATTTATCTGCAGTATTCAGCTTTCCAAAACGAAGCAAGATAAGCCAAAGAAAGACCAGAACAGTAATTTTAGACATGGAGTGGAAACAAGTTGCACAAAATTGCCTTGACGCGAAGGATTTGGCTTTTGAGGGTCTCAATAACTCAATTAATAAGCTAAATTCTGCCACAGATATGTTATGTAGAAGGCCATCTAAGGGAAGGTCATGGAGTGTGTGCTCTTAAGTGCATCCTGTTGGCCAGTATATCAGTTCGAATGGACATGCCATCCATATGAAAAACCATCCCATTCAAAAAATAATATACATAATAACAGATCAGAAAAATGATCAATCATCAAACCAGTTCTCAATGTGCAGTAGCGGTAATCAAATTACACACCCCGTAGAAAGCTCCTGGAGCAGGAATGTCGACAGATTCACCGAGATGTTCAACAAGATTATCTACACATAGGTGTTCATCCTCCATGTATTGCTTAGGTCCTATCTCAGAACAGCTTCCTGAACGAAATACAGGTAAAAACCCTGATTTGACATCCGAAGGTGATTTTAAATAAACATTCCCAATATCTAATTCCTGCACCAAATTGTGAAATGAAAAGTTAACTGAAGCTTGAGTTCAGAAAACTAGATTGCAAAACAGATATCATATTTGAAGTTAGGTTTCAGACTCCAGATAGGACCATTGCCAAATCCAAGAGCTGAGATCCAAAACACGTGGAATAGGGCGTCAGTGCCTAGTGGTCCCCCTCTCTCTAAGGTTAGCAGTCGTTTTTGCGGTGTTTATGGAGTCTCGGAATCTCTTTTAAGCTCGAAAATACACTCTAACGGTGCATGAGATACAATAATAACAAGCATATTTCGCTATAAATCACCATGAAGAAAACGAGTTGGAAGTAGTTGGCCTATATAAACACTAGGAACTTTAGATTATGATATTCCAAAGGCATGAATAGAGTAAGAAGCTTACCAATTCTGAAAGTGCAGACAGCTTCGCAGAACTTGTACAATGCCTCATGACTGAGAGGTCTCTTGGAGGTTTTGCAGCATTCATTTGTTTCAAGCTCTCCTGAATCTCAGAATTTGTACTTTCCTTACTGTATCCACTTTCTAATCCATTAAATTGAGGTGACATATGGGTTCCAGCTGCCATATTTTGCTTTTCTGTCACTTCAAACTAAACTTAACCCCGAAAAAAGTCAAACCTAAGCTGGTAATCTAATTCAATCCAACTTCAAACCCAGTAATAATACCAACAAATTAACAAAATTATGCCCTCAAACTCGTCAGATAACCAATATCCTTGAAAACCAATTAATCCTAAATGTAGGTAACACAGCTTAAACTTTTGCGAGCAAATTACCTAAAATGAACAAATAATCCTCAAAATCGCGTTATATTTGACTCAAGATCCCAATCAATTCCCAAAATATCTAATATTCCTCCACCAGAAAGAATAACCTCGTAATTATCAACTCCTTGGACAAATGTTCATACCTAGAGATTTCCTAACCACATCCATGATCAACCTCATTCTAGATCAAGATCACACACACAGAGAGTAATTGACCAAATTCAATAAATCCACAAATAATAATAAAGAAAGTGGAAGATGTAATAAAGGATCTCATTTTATAGAATCTTCCATAATAATTACAAAACGAGAAATCATTAATAAGATGAGCATTTTCAGATCAACTATAAATTTAGAACTAATACTTGCCTTCAATTTGGTCGTCAGTATATGAATGATGGAACCGTAACTAAGAAAGAGAGATGTTTTGTGAAAAAAATGAAATGAAACCGGCGATTCCAGGGTGCTACGGTAGTAGTGTTTTGGAGGTAAAGACGTGCAGACACGTGTCGATTATTGAGAGTAAGGATTTTTTCTTGTTTGACCGGATTGCCCTATAGATCCAACTTCCTCTCCAACCGTCGAAACTACTCTACTCGATCCTTTTCTCTCTCCAGTCTTCTCTACTTGGCGTGTGTGGTTTTTCAAGGAAAGTGATGACAAAAGTTCGTTAAAGGGGTAGTTACAAATCTAAATGACATGGTGAACCTTGGATGACAGGTATTGTATTGGACTGCTAGTGTTAAATTCAAACATCTCCTATTTTAATGATTTCATTCAACAAAATCATCTGATTGATTTAGGTTTCAGTGGACCGGCTTATACTTGGAGTAATAGCCGTAATATTAATGGCTTAATCAAGCAAAGACTGGACAGAGTCATGGTTTTTCCTGAATGGTGTATAGTTTTCATAATGCAAGAGTTTTGCAATCTTCCAAGATTAGCCAGTGATCACGCCCCAATCATTCTTAATACAAATAGGAACTTAAATGGATTTCTCATCCAAAATTTAAAGAGAAAGTTAAAAATAGTTGGTCACAGAATCCAGAAGATGATATTCAAGAAAAACTTCTAAAATTAAGTTCTTTTCTACTTAATTGGAGCCGCACTAAATTGGCAGCATTTAATACAGAATCTCAAAATTGAAGAATCAACTTCTTAGAATACAGACATGAGGCTTTCTTCTTTTTCTATTCAACAAGAAAAAAATATAACTACGTGAAAGAACTTTAAGATCAGAGAAGAAATGACAAGAAAGAAAATATCAAATGAAAGAAGAAAAGCTTTATTGTATTTGCCAAGAATCTGTTACATGACTATATAAAGGATGTTAATCCTACACCACAAACACTAAACCTGTGCACTCTTACAAATCAAGTAAAAGAAACAAAGAATACACATGTGCACACATGTGAAAGCTAAGAAACAAAAACTAAAGCAGCAACACCTGCACAACCTGACTTGCCTGACTGTATATCTGACAGTAGAGCTAATGCACAGCTTTGTGTAAAACCTGCACAAGTTCATTAGCTCTAACATTCCCCTGCAAGCTCTGTGTGAGTAAGAAACATGAGCTTGGACAACAAACCATTAAAAACATTGGTTGTCAGTCCTTTAGTGAAAACATCTGCAAGTTGTTGAGCTGTTGGAACATAAGCAATCTTCAAGATTTCTTGAGCCACCAGTTCTCTTACAAAATGATAGTCAACTTTTATATGTTTTGTTCTTGCATGAAAAACTGGATTGTATGCTAAGTTTGTTGCACTTTGATTATCACAGTAGAGAATCATTGCTTGAGTAACTGGTTGATGTAGTTCTCTTAGTAAGTATGAAGTCCACAGTAATTCTGAAGATGCAACAGCCAATGCTTTATACTCTGCTTCTGCTGAACTTCTGGATATAGTTGGTTGTTTCTTTGAGGACCAAGAAATCAGGGAGTTTCCTAGAAACACAGCATATCCACTGGTTGATCTTCTAGTGTCAGGACACCCTGCCCAATCAGAGTCAGAATATGCACTAATTCTGTCAATATCACCAGAAACTATTTGAACTCCAGAACCAATTGTGCCTTTCAAATATCTCATTATCCTTTTGACTAGTTGTAGATGTATATCAGAAGGGGTATGCATAAACTGAGAGACATAGTTTACTGCATAATTGATATCTGGTGTTGTCATGGTTAGGTACTGCAACCCCCCAACTAAGCTCCTGTAACAAGTTGCACTTTCAAGAGTTGTTCCTCCATACATAGATATTCTTGGTCCTGATGTTACTGGAGTAGAACTAGACTTGCAATCCAACATTTCTGCCTTCTCAAGTAATTCAACAGTATACTTTTGTTGAGTCAGAAGTAATTTTCCTGATTGCTTTGTTCTGTTGCATTCTATTCCCAAGAAAAAAGAAAGTGGTCCCAAATCCTTCATTCTAAATTCTGCACTTAACTCAGCAATTACTTCCTGAACTGAGTTTGTTGATGAGCCTGTGAGAATTATGTCATCTATGTACAGTAACAAAAACATTGTTTCTGTTGTAGACTTGTAAATGAATAGAGAATGATCACAGTTAGACATTACAAAACCTTTATCCATAAGAAAGTTGCTGAATCTTGTGAACCAAGCCCTTGGTGCTTGTTTGAGTCCATATAAGGACTTTTGTAGATGACAGATATGTGTTGGCAGAGTAACTGATACATATCCTTGAGGTTGTTCCATGTAGACATCTTCATCCAGATAACCATGTAGAAATGCATTTGTGACATCTAATTGTTGCAAATTCCAATTGTTAGTTAATGCTATAGTTAGCACTATTCTTATAGTTGTTGGCTTAACAACTGGACTAAAAGTCTCTGCATAGTCAATGCCATCTTGTTGCAAAAATCCTTTAGCAATTAGTCTTGATTTATATCTCTCAATTGTTCCATCAGATTTCAACTTAATTGTGTAAACCCATCTACACCCAAGTACATTCATACCCTGTACATAAGGTTTCAGCACCCAAGTTTTGTTATCCATCAAGGCTTTGTATTCCTTATCCATAGATAACACCCAAGCTGGATCTTTACTGGCTTGTTTATAAGTTTTTGGTTCCAAAGGTGTTTGTAGCACAGATAAGAATGTCTTACTTATTTTGTAATTTGTTGAATAATGAGCAACAAAATCAGATGGCAATGCTTTCTGTTTGAATATTCCACTTCTTGACCTTGTATTCATTCTTGTAATCTGTTGTGCTAACACTTCAGGCTGTTCTATTTCATTTTCAACTGCAACTTGTTGTTGAGCTTCAGTTACTGGTGCTTGTATGTCAGATAGTGGAACTGTGATCATTTGAGAGTCAGAAGTAGTCTCTGGAGTAATGCTTGGTTCTTGTGCATTTTCCATCTTTGATGTATTATCAACAAAGGGAAAACATTCTTCATTGAATGTTACATGTCTTGATACAAAAACTTTCTTGGAGACATTGTCATAGCATTTATACCCTCTATATAAAGCACTGTAACCCAAGAATGTGCACCTGATAGATTTTGGTGATAATTTGTCTTTTCTGAAGGAAGACATATTAGGATAGCAGGTGCAACCAAAAATCTTGAAAAGGCTAAAATCTGGTAATTCATTATATAGAAGCACAAAAGGAATCTTATATGCTAAGACCTTAGATGGGAGTCTGTTGATAATGAAAGTTGAAGTAAGAAAACTGTCATACCAAAAAGATTTTGGTACTGCTGCTTGAAAAGAAAGGGTGTTTCCAACTTCAGTGATATGCCTTATTTTCCTTTCAGCAATTCCATTTTGTTGTGGTGTTTTGGGACATGATATCCTCAATGTTATACCACATTGCTCCAGAAATCCTCTAAAATTTCCCTTGACAAGTTCATATGCTCCATCACACTGAAAACTCACAATTGAAGTTGCTAGTAATTTCTCATTATGTTGTTTGAAGTGTTTAAAACAAGTTAGAGCTTCATCCCTTGTGGTCATTGGATATATCCAGTGATATCTACTAAAATCATTAACAAAGAGAATGAAGTATCTAAAACCTTCTATAGATGACACTGGTGAAGGTCCCCAGACATCACAATGTACAAGTTGAAGTGGTCTTTTAGAAATTCTTGCAGAAGCACTAAAAGGCAATCTTGTATGTTTTCCTAACTGACACTCATGACAAAATTCTGACAAATTTGTATCTGTAAATTGAATTGAGGATATTCCTGACAATTTCTTTAGAATTAAAGAAGAGGGATGACCTAACCTTTTATGCCACAAAGATGGAGTTGCAAGAATTGTATTGAATGCTGTAGTTGGTATTGGAGCAGCTTGAATTGGATATAGCTTGTTGCACACTATTCCTTCTGCAACTACTTCATCTGTTGTTAAGTCCTTAATGTTGTATCCCCAAGAAAACATGTTGAATGATACTTTATTATCCTCACAAAATTGTGAGACACATATCAAATTTTGTGTCAGCAATGGTACCAGAAGAACATTTTTAAGAATGAACTCTGAATTCTCCAGAGTTAAAACTGCTTCTCCAATAGCTAATATTTGCAAGAATTTCCCATTTCCTATCATTACTTTATTTGCACCAGTGTATGGTTTGCAATCATATAAAAGAGATGCATTACTTGTTATATGTGCTGTAGCTCTAGAATCTGGAATCCAAGTTGTTTCTTGTGTTGTTTTCCTTTGAATTTGTTCTTCACCAAAACAAGTGTAAAAAGCTTGATTTTGTTTTCCTTAAAAACTTGTTGTACTAGCTTTTGAATTTGTTGTTGGTGGTGTATAATGCCAATGACACCTATTAGCTGTATGCCCCAATCTTTTGCAAATTTGACATTCAACTTCAGTAAAATCAGTTGTTGTCCTGTGCTGGATACTTCTTGAATTCATATTAACTGAGTTTCTTGAATTTTGATTTTGATTATTCTGATAATATTGAGTTTTCTTTGAGTAATATGCTGTGTTTGTTGAAGAATCAAACAGAGAAGTGGATTCTTGTTCTTGAGACTTTAGCCACTGTTCATGATGTACCAATCTTGATCTTAGCTCACCAAAAGTGTATTGTTTCTCTCTATTATGAGATGATACTACAAATTGATCATAACTCCTATTTAGTCCATTCAAAGCATACATAACTATATCTTCATCTGTTAACTTTTCATTAATGGCAGCAAGATTGTCTGTAATCTGTTTAATTTGACATAGGTATTCAAGAACTGAAAGATTACCTTGTTTGATAGTCTGTATCTGTCCTCTTAACATAGATTTTCTTGCAAAGAATTACAAATTAAATTCAGATCTGAGATAATCCCAGTATTCCTTAGCAGTGGACAAACCAAGAACTCCAGAAGAAATGGATTGAGTAAAAGTTGCATTTAGGCAGGACATGACAAATCTGTCCATAGCTAACCAAAAAACATATTCAGGATTTGATTGTTGCTGATTATTGACAAGTATTGTTGTAGAAGGTTTTGTGTAAGATCCATCAACAAATCTCATTAAGTTTGTACTCATTAGTATTGATTCAAATTGATGTTTCCACAGCAAGTAATTGGTTGAATCTAATTTGATTGAAACAAAGTTACAGATATTTTGGAAAGGTAATTGGATTTGTTGTTGTTGAAATTGATTTGTAGTAGTATCAGAAGTATTAGCATTCTCCATTGTAGTTGTAGTACAGATTGTAGAGATATTGAAGATTTATTAGTTTTGATAGTAGTATTAGGATTTGTTCTTAAGATTTGACAAAAGAAAAAAAAAATTGGATCAAGAATTAACTCGTTTGAGAATCACAGGCTCTGATACCATGAAAGAACTTTAAGATCAGAGAAGAAATGACAAGAAAGAAAATATCAAATGAAAGAAGAAAAGCTTTATTGTATTTGCCAAGAATCTGTTATATGACTATATAAAGGATGTTAATCCTACACCACAAACACTAAACCTGTGCACTCTTACAAATCAAGTAAAAGAAACAAAGAACAAACATGTGCACACATGTGAAAGCTAAGAAACAAAAACTAAAGCAGCAACACCTGCACAACCTGACTTGCCTGACTGTATATCTGACAGTAGAGCTAATGCACAGCTTTGTGTAAAACCTGCACAAGTTCATTAGCTCTAACACTACGCAGTTGAATGATTGTCTTGGTATGGAAGCTACCTATTGGGATCAAACAATGGAACAAAATTGGGCGGAAGATGAGGATAAAAATACTCGTCATTTCATTTATCTGTTCAACAACATAGAAGGAAATATTCAATCACTCATCTTCAACAGGAAGACTTCACTTGGATAACTGATCAAAATGACATTAGAGTTTGACGAAAAAACCTTAGAAGGGAAGGAACTCTGCAAATCGGGCGATAGCGAGTCAACTCGTTTTTTTCAAAAAATTATTTTCCATACTAGATTTTTTATTAATGGTTAACAGTGTTTTGTAAATCATGATTTTCTGAGGTGTTAGGAATCTATATCTTGTGTAGTTATACAATATTTCGGATTTGGTTTTGAGGTTTCATGTGGATGAAAACTCAATTACTACTTAATTTTAAACTTTTGATCGTGTGATCCCATTTCTCAATTCTCTTGTTATATCAGTCTTTTTAAGTTCATATTTATTTTAATTGATACTAATGAGTAGCTAATTTCTTTGATTTGCAGTTGTTTTCTCGTATCAACCAGTGCTGGTCTCCATTAACAACAATAGTGTTGTAGTTTTTTTATATCTTGTTACAGTGGTGCTTATTTTCATCCGTCTGAAATTTCACTATTGGTAGTTTAGTAATTAGTTGTACTTACAGATAGATTGAGATACTTGGCAGTATGATAATCAGATCTCAAGAACTTTTGTAGGTCTTCTGAAGCTTCATATGAATCGTTCATGACTCACTTTCTGAACCCTTGCGTAAATTACATCCGTAAAATCAGGATAAATTGGCTTCATATGCTTATACCAATTTTGACTCACAATGAGTTTGGAAATTATTCTCCTTTATTCAAGATTCAGTCAAATTTTTCTTTGTCTAACAAACAGAATATTTTCAATATCTATCAATTTGGTAAGTCTGTTAGATATACCAGGATTGTAAACCCTAAAAGAACCCAAAATCTTTTCATAAACCTTTACAGTCTAGAATTTCAATTCAGGCATAAATTCATACAAATGAATACCCAGGCTCAAATGGCTGCTCTTACGTCTAGAATACAGAAAGCTAACTTAGGTGGGAAACCTCAAAGAAGACAGGTGGTCACTGAGCAGGATGTTGATTCTGCAGCTGAAGCATGGTCGAATAGCTTGGTTGGTAAACTAATGGCTGCTGATATGGTGGATGTCAGTGAGGTGAAAAAAGAGCTTATTCCATTCTAGAAAGAGTATCAAAGATTTGAAGTACAGGTGATGGGTTTCAATCTCTTTGTTTTTAAATTCAACAAGGCTGCAAGTAGTGAAGTTGTTCTTAAAAATGGACCTGGGGTGGTTTTGGAATCTTTACTAGCGTTGAAGGAGTATGATATCTCACATGTAAATTTGGAAACATGAAGTTTACGCACCAGGCTTTCAATGTTAAGATATTCAACAAGTGTCTGGAGCATCTGGATAAAGGGATTGTAAAAAAACTCATTAGTGACATTGGAAAGGAGATACTGGTGGATTCTCGAGAAAGTTATAAAGTGAAAGGGAAGGTGGTGTCGGCAAGAATTGAAGTAGATATCACACAACCATTGAAGAGAGGAATTTGGCTACCTAATGCAGCAAGAGAAGAAGTTTAGATATGGTACCACTATGAAAAACAACCAAGGAAGATATGCGATAAATGTTTTGTCATAAACCATAGTGCAACTGAATGGGAATCGAATGCCTATCAGGTTTTCATAGATGGTTTGAACACTTCATAATACAATAAACATCTCCAATATTTAGATTTTCCTGAACCAGATGATGATGAGAATGTTTATGAAAATGAGATATTTGAAGAAGGGGAAGAAAATAGTAGTTTAGGGCCTGAGCCCAACAAATGTGATAGTCTTGCCATTGTGGATAATGGTCCTGAACCAAGCCAACAAAAAGAGGAAGAAGTACGAAGAAACAAAAGAAGCAGAAATGATAATGTGAATCAAAAATCAATTTCTCCTTCTCATTCTCTGTCAAACAATTACCCAAACCCTAGATGCCAAATTTCAAATCCTTCATCTTCAAGGTCTGAAAACCATGCTAATGAGTATCTCACTCTGCCGAGAATCACTAGCTTGAGAGATAACAGTAAAGGAACGGATGAGGTTGAGATGAAGGAGACAATTTTAATGGAGAAAGGAGGCAAAGCACCAATGGAGTTACGAGGAAATGATGCAAATCAGGTTGGTTTTTCATTCTTTTTCAAATATCATAGAGTAATTTTAGAAACTTATCAATCAGAATTTTAATTCAAATAAATAGGTTTCTACAAATTAGGTTTTTATAAATACAATTTTTTCCGTAAATTAGAAAGAACAAAATTCCCCGAGTCTGATTTGCTGCCTGGTTTGTGCTCAACTCTTGATTATTCCTATCATAAATATAGCAACAAAATTAGGTCTTGCCTGTTTGTTTTCAATATCAATTATACTTGCATTTTGATAATCATGAAGGTGTTGGCATGAAATGTTTAAGGGTTTGGAAATAAGCATACTAGATTTCATCTTAGGGAATCAGTGAGATCCAATGACCCTGCTATTGTGTTCTTAGCAGAAACTAAAAATAAAGACCAAAATATAATTAGGTTTACAAACCAGTACAATTACCCTAACTATTGGTTAGTTAACCCAATTGGTATGTCTGGTGGTGTCTTTTTGCTTTGGAAGGATGGATTGCAGCTTGAAGTTGTGGATTGCAATATAAATTTTATTGTTTGCTTAGTTGAATTTGATGCTAGCAGTGATAAGGTTATCCTTATATGCATGTATGGTGCATTAGATGATAGTGGCATTTCTAGGCAGTGGAATTATCTCTCTAGTTTCGCTGGTAGATTTCAATGTCCCTGGCTTATTATTGGTGACCTTAATTTTATGATTATAAAAGAGGAAAAGATGGGTGGTAATCCTGTCACTCAATCTCAGATTGATAGGGTAGGAGATCATCTTGATTTTCTTGGTTTGACTGATGTTAATTTTATAGGGAATATGTTCACTTGGTGTAATAAAAGGAATGATGCTAATGTGATTTTTGAAAGAATTGATAGGGCTCTTGGTAATAATTTGTGGTTTGATTTCTTTCCTAATTGTATTGTGTATCATTTGCTTGCTCTTGGAAGTGATCACTGCCCTATTTTATTAGTCAGTTCTAAAAATGACAATAGTACTAGGAAGCCTTACAGGTTCAATAAATATTGGTTTCTTCACAACTCCTGTAAAGACATTATTAGATCCAATTAGAATAGTCAGGAAAGAGGTTCTCATGCCTTTCACTAGGTCTTTTGCTAATGTTAAATATGTCCTTAAAAAGTGGAATTTAAACAGTTTTGGTAACATTCAAACCCAGTTGAATATAGCTCAGGATCAGTTAGCTATAGCTAGTGCTGATATTGTTTCTAGTAATTTTGTTAGGATTAAAGAGCTTGAGGATAAGTTAAATACTGGTATGATGTTCAACATGAGTTTTATATGCAGAGGGATAAGGAGAACAATTTTGAATATGGAGATAGGAATACTAGATATCTTCATGACAAGGTTAGGTTTAGAAAGAAGAGAACTCAGATTGACTCCGTTCAATCTGACATTGGTGTGGTTAACTGACAGGGATAGTATTGCTTCTGAGCTCAAAAGATATTTTTCTAGTATCTGTTGTACTACTTTTCTTACTAGTTCTGTGTGTTCTTGATAATATTGAACCTTGCATCTCTGCTATTGACAATGATTTTCTTATTGCTACTCCAACTGTTGAAGAGATTAAATATGTGGTTTTTCAAATGAAGCCCTGGACCTTACCAGGTCCAGATGGCTACTTACCTGGTTTATACCAGGAAATGTGGGATGTGGTGGTAATTGATATTGCTAGGGTTGTGCAAGCTTTCTTTCACTCTAACAAGATGTTAAAACAAATGAATCATAGTTTTATATTCTTAATCCCCAAGTCCAACTGTCCTAAATCTGCTGCTGACTTTAGGCCCATAAGTCTAAGCAATGTTTCTTACAAAATTATTAGTAAGGTCTTAGTCAACAGACTGAAAAAGGTCATGAATAAGTTCATAAGTTCTTACCAGGCAACTTTTTTGTCTTCTAGAATGATATCTGATATATTGTCCTAGCTCATGAATTAGTTGCTAACATGAGGAAATATAAAACTAAAAAGAAGGGACTGATGGCTATTAAGTTTGATATGTCCAAGGCTTTTGATAGGATTGAATGGTGCTTCTTGATTGATATTCTCAGAAAATTAGGATTTCATGAAGATTGGTGTAAAATGATCATTGCTTGTGTGTTTACTGTCTCTATGTCTGTCTTGATGAATGGCTCACTTGGTGAGAAATTTTATCCTACAATGGGTCTTAGATAGGGAAACCCCTTGTCTCCATATCTGTTTATCATTTGTATGGAAGCTTCTTTAGGCTAATTGTTCATGCTGAGTCCAATGGTAATATTCAGGGAATCAAGGTAACCAAAGACAGTCCAGCAATAAGTCACTTATTTGTTGCTGATGTCTGTCTTATTTTTACTAAAGCTACTAATGGGTGTGCTAGACAACTTGATAAAATTGTAAAAGACTTTAGTAAGTTCTTTGGACAATCAATTAACTTTGATAAGTCTGGGATTACTTTTAGTCGAAAGATGGACAACTATGTGAAAATTCAGATTGCAAATACTTTAAGTATTAAAAGGTTGGCTCTCCAGGACAAATATCTTGGAATTTCACCGTAAAATTACCATTATTGGAAGGGGTCCATCTTTACAAGATAATTTTCATAACAGATTAGCTACTTGGAAGAGTAAGTACGTTAACCAACCGCTAGAATGGTTATGACTCATTCTGTTCTTGGTTCTTTAGCCTCTCATCATCTTTCTGTTTTTCATATGCCCACAAGACTTACTGATAGACTTGATAGTATTCAAAGGAAGTTTTTCTGGAATACTAAACAAACTGAGAATGGCATTTGTCTTAAAAGCTGGGATACTGTTACTATGCCTAAGATGTTAGGTGGTTTGAATATTAAGAAAACTGCTGATTTTAACTTGGCCCTGTTAGTTAAATTGGCTTGGAGAATGTTGTGTGAACCAGATGCTTTGCGGGTTAGAATTTTAAAACATCAGTATTTTCCTAATAGCAATCCACTCCATACATCTGCCAAGAATGGCTCATGGGTTTGGAAAGGGATCTGTTTAGGCCTAGAAATAATTAAAGATAATTACTGCTGAGAAGTGGGTGATGGTAAGTTTATATCTATTTGGGATGATAGATGGATTCCTAATAGGATGGGGTTGGTGTCTTATAGATTTAGGTCTATGGATATGCAAACTATTAATCAACTTATGATTCATGGAACTAGTGTCTGGAATGTTGATTTGCTAAAAATTTTGTTTTATGATGAAACTGTCAGGGACATTTGTAAGATTAGAATTCCTCTTGTATGGAAAGATAAACTAAGATGGACCCCTTCCAATAATGGTAATTTTACGGTGAAAACTGCTCATAGGGCTATTAATAGTGCTACTCATAATATGTCTTATGTTGCTAACCAGATTAGTTTTCCTTGAAGCAGGTTCTGGAAGGCTAAGTTGCCACCAAAAATTCTACATCTGATTTGGAAATGCATTCACAATTGTCTTTCTGTGAAGGATAGACTTGTTAGACTTGTACCCAACATTGTTCCTGATTGTCCCTTTTGTGGTAGGGAGAGGGAATATGTGGACCATTTGTTTATGAACTGTAGGGTCTCTGGACAGATTTAGGATACTATAGATGTAAATATAAGGAACATGTTTAGAGGTCAGGCTTTAAAATATTGGGTAGCAAGATGGTATGCTAATAATACTGTGCAAGATGGTTTTATTATTACTGCAGGTTTTACACTATGGAGTATTTGGAGGGAAGGATGCTCTTTTGTTTTTGATAACAAACAAGTCCATCTGGATGATATTATTTTGCAGATTAAGGACATGAGTCACATGACAGAGTGGAATGGTTTCTTAGCTAAGAAAATGCAAGAAAGTCTTGTAGTCCCTAGAGTGGGAGAGATGGTCAACTGGACTACTCCTCAACATGAATTTGTCAAAATTAATTTTGATGCATCTTAAATAGGATAATTCGATGGTATCTGGACTAATATGTATTGATGATGCAAGTACATTTGGTGAAGGGTGGCATATTCCTGGGATAACTGAAAATGAAGAACAGGCGGAGGCTGTAGCTGCATAAGAGGCGATTAAATGGGCAAAGCTTAGGGATATTCAAAAATTACACTTGGAGGGTGATTGTTTGAATGTAGTTAGGGAAATAAATGGTGAAACTGGTGCTATTAGATGGACAAATAATTCAACTGTTTTAAATTATAAAGCTCTATTAGCAAATTTTAGTAGTTGAAAATGTGTCTATGTACCAAGAAACATAAATGAAATAACACATTATCTGGCAAAAGAGGCAAGACTTAGTAATGTTTCAGTATTTTTGGAAAATGACTCCCCTTTATGGTTAAAATTTCTCATTAAAGAGAAATTTTTGTTAAATAATTGATTAAGCTTAATAAAATCTCCTTTCTATTAAAAAAGAAGAAGGTCAAAATGACATTGCTCAAGAGTTGATTAACCGGATTTCCAAGATTTATTTTTGTAACAAGAAGGTCAGACCACTCACAAAATTGTTTCTTCTAATACTTATTCTATCACCGCAGATGAGAATGAAAGTATATCTCAGATTCCAACCATTGAAGAAATTTGGTCTGTTTTTGTTAAAATGGGTTCATATACATCTCGGGGGTCCAGATGGGTATTCGCCCATCTTCTATAAATCTTGTTGGTCTATAATCTATAAGGATGTTCACAAATTAATAAAATTTATTTTTGAGTATACCAGATTCCCAGATCTCTTGAATCTTTTTCATATTTCTTTGATACCTAAAATAAAAATTCCATCCTCACCATCTGATTTTCACCCTATCTCATTGTGCAGCGTTTTGTACAAAATTATAGCAAAAATTTATCCAACAAAATAAAGTCTTCCTTGAATTTTTTTATTTCATGGTTTAAAAATGCATTTGTTCCGTAGACAAATATTGGATAATATTGTTATTGCAAAGGAACTTTTGCATTCTATGAATATTTCTACCTCTAAAAATGGATATTTTGTATTAAAAATAGATATGGCGGAAGCATATGATCGTGTGAATTGGGCTTTTTTGGGTGACATGTTACATCTAATGGGAATTTCAGGACTATCTCATAAATTGATTATGAACTGTGTAACGACAGCTTCCTTTTCGATCAACATCAATGGTAGTCCACAAGGACTTTTAGAAGTGAGAGAGGAATACGTCAAGGATGTCCCCTTTCTCCTACTTTATTCATCATTTGTTCTCAAGTGCTCTCTATATTAATGCATCAATATGAAGAAAATGGTCTTTATGAGGGTTACAGATTGAATCGAGGGGCTCCAAATATTAGTCATTTCATGTTTGCAGATGATCCGTTTTTCTTTTGGGAAAAATTCTAGAGTGAATGTTTAAAAATTTGAAAAATATTCTCAAGCATTATTTTTCAGCAAAGAGGTTATTGACTTTAGAAAACAAATTGTGATACAAGATTTGGGTGCTAAAGAGATGTCAAAGGATAAAAAATATTTTGGTATTGTCCCTTTAAAATCTGATTTTAACATCTCCTCTTTTGATTTTATGGAACAAAAACTAAACTCAAAACTCTCGGGTCGGAGAACTCACTTTCTCAATTTTGCAGGAAGAATAGTTTTAACTACTTATGTTTTGGCTTCAATACCTATTTTCTTCATGGGTATATGTTTACTTACTAAAAGTGTTATCAATATATTGGAAAGAATTCAAAGAAGCTTTTGGTGGGGGCATGGTTCTGATGAAAGAAAATTACACTTTATTAGTTTGAAAAAAATTGGGTTACATAAGCATTGTGGTGGATTTGGAATTAGGAATATTGAGTTGGTTAACAAAGCCTTGGTTTGTAAACTGGCATGGAGATTTTTAGAGAATAAAGATTCTATGTGCTTCAAGATTCTGCCATCCGCATATCTTAGAGGAGATTCTTACTGGACTGTACAAAGAAAATCAAATATTTCGTCTATTTGGAGTGGCCTTCTAGAGGTCAGATCCTTTTTGGAAGGTAAGATTTTCTGGAAATCTCGAAAGGAAATGTGGATCATGTTTGGAATGACCGATGGCTTATAAACCAACTTCAGTGTCTTATTCCAAAATCAAACAATTCCTATACATATCCAGTTTGTAGTGGATTTGATAAGTCCTGAGACTAATACTTGGGATATTACTCTTTTGCATGATTTATTTCCTAATAATGTGACTCAAGATATTATTGATATTTTTATCAACAATGGAAATAATGCAGATGATTGCTTAATTTGGTCGCCAACTGTCAACAGAAAATTCTCGGCCAAATTTTGTTACAAGATTCTTTCTTCAGATTTTCTTTTTTCTTCGGCGCAGAATGAGTTTCCTTGGAAAAAGTTCTGATCGTACTCTAAAATGATACTTCCAAAAATATTAATATTTTCTTAGAAAGTTCTTGATGATGGCTTATCTGTGAAGCAAAATACAAGAGATTTAAAAACAACATTGATTCAAGATGTGCTATTTGCAGACAAGATGAAGAATCTGTGTTTCATCTTCTTTTCAATTGTTCATGCGATCAGACAATTTTTGATAATGCTTCTTCAGATTTTTCCAGAAGAAGGGACACAAAGGATGTTAGAATGATCACCACTCAATGGATAGAGGATATAGACTACAAGAAATTTCATATGGGGTTGTGCATTATGTGGAATTTGTGGAAAATAAAGAATAAAATCATATTCTCTGGAGCTTCTTTCTCGTCTGATCAAGTGCTAAAAAAAGCGTCAATGGATTTTAGGGATTGTGCTGATGATTTTACAATAACTGATGATATTTCCTCTACAAGCAGATAGTTTCAACAATGGGAACCTTCAGGTATATCTTTTATCAAGATTAATGTCGATGCTGCCTTTGTACCTAATAAGAATGCTGCTGATGCTATTACAAGAAAACATTTGGGAAAATTCATAGCCTATGCTACATCTACATTTGATGCTACATCTTCTCTCTTTGCGGAAACTAAATATGCTCAGTTAGGACTATTCTTGGCAAAAGAGCACAACTGGGAAAGGATTATCATAGAAGGAAATGCCATGAATGATACTCAAGCAATTAATGGAGACCTGAATGACATTCTGTGGAGCATAAAATCACCGATTCTTGTAATTAAAGATGCTGCAGTTTCCTTTGAAAGTATAAAATTTATCCATGTACCAAGACATGCAAAAATAGTTTAACACATAATTTGTGTCAATATGTCATGCATGAAAATGTATTAGGATGGTGGAATATAAATTCTCCACCTACTTGTATTTCTTCAAACATCAATTTAAATAAGGTATCTCAAGTTTAATAAATAACTAAGGGCTTTTTGTAAACCCTTCTGTCCATAAAAAAACAAAAAAAATATACGCACCGTCGATGGGGAAACACTAAAGGGTTGGCTACTTGGCTTGATTAGATTTCTATCTGGGCTTAAGCTTAAATATTATGTTTGGATTTTTATTTAAAACATCAAATAGGTTTGCAAAAAAAAAAAACTTCATCTATGTTAAGGTTTACACATTTATGATAGACACATTTGTGTCTGAATTGTCCGCAATTATCTATTTTGTTAGTGCTCAATTTGGTACTTATTGTGTTATTTTTATGTGTTTGTAGGTATTTTTGGAAAATAAACATTTGTGAAAAAATTGGCTAAAAAAGTTGATAAAGGCACCCAGAGAAATTATTAAAGGCACCTATATAAAATGATAAAGACACACAGCAGAGTGATAAGGGCACCCTTCTTTAATTCAATATTCAAAAATGGCGGGAAACTATTTCTTTATGGAAGAGATTCAAGAGAATGTTTCTGGTTTATTTGATTTCCTATTTTTAAGGGATTAAAACGAGTATTTGATATCCCAACATGACGCATCAATAAAAAGAGGTTGAAACACGTCAAATAGAGATTTTATCGTCGTGAAACATGTCTGGAAAACCCATGTGTAGCCGAAAATAAAATGTTTATCTGATTTGGATAAACACGAGTGTTGAGATTTATTTTGGGAGAGTATCAAGTCCTTATCGATTTAGGAGGATTAATTAGGTTTTCTTAAACCTATATAAGTGAAACATATCGTAAAAAATGGGGGAGGGGAGGCTTGGCCGGAAATTCCAGGGAGGATTTCTTTTAGAGATTTCTTGATCCTGTAGTGTAAAAAAAAGGGTTGTTTAAGTCACAAAAGAGGAAAGGGAGGTTGGGTCAAGCTCAGAAGGCCAACACAGCGAAGAAAAATCACCCTAGAACAATTCTATTGCTGCTGCTGAAGAAGACGTGAAGAACAGAGATAAGACGATGGTTCCTTCATCCATTCTGCCATGATTTCTTCAACCGATTTGCAACACTAATCTTCGCGTTGCAACATTTATCTTCAAGCTCCATTGCAACATATAATCTGTAACGCCCAAAAAACGTTGCAGATTTCCTGTTTTATTATGTTTAGCTTCTTTTCTTCTTCTCAAACACTTTTGAGCCATGTTTCCATCTTTTGAGAGTGTTTTGAGCATGATGAGCTAAACCCAACCACTGAGACTATGGAGGAAGCCATATTTCATGAATGAATGGTAACTATTTTTGATTCTTAATGACTTTTGTATTGATTTTTAATTGATTTATGATTTTTCTTAATTAGTTGTGATTTTGTTTGATGGTGTATGCTGGGAGTTAAGAACTTTTGATGCTCCATGCTTGTGATTTACATTTAATATTTTAGAAATCTACTTTTTGCAAAGAAAAAGAGTCAATAAAAGAGCTATAATTGTTAAAGAATCATTGTAGAAATCAATCAGAAGTGATTTTTATGGAATCCTGAGTTCCAGTTCTTCCCAATATTGTTAAAATATTTTACTTATTTTCTAGTTTAAATCAAAATTAGGTCTAAAATGAATCCTCATAAGTCTCAGTGAACGAACTCTTTTTACCATTTTTCTGAAACTATCAAGTTTTGGCGCCGCTGCCGGGGACTTGTTTTTAGTTTTTTTTTTTAGGTTAGTTAGTTCAATTAGATTTTTATTTTTATTTTTTCTATTTTACGTTTATTGATATTTTTCTTTGCATTACAGGTTTTGGATCAAAAAGAAATTGGAGCCAAAGATTATATTGATTGATTAAAGACTTGGAGTCAAAGATAAATCGAAAAGAACGGAAAAAGAAGACAATTTTATTTGATTTTCTTAGTTAATTTTAATTTTATATATTTTTTAGGGTTTTTTTTAGAAAATTGTATTAGGAAATCTTTTATTATTTTTATAAATTTTCTTTTATTTTTGGACTTTTGGACATTGTTTTTATTTTTAAACTCTATGGAAGGGTAGTATTAAATAGAAACTGCACAGGGAAGGACGGCAATTACGATATTGTCTCATCCCCTTGGGTTCGTACACTGACATAGGAGTCAGTGGCCCGAGTCGACTTCAACGGTTCATCGCCCGTATGGAACAGGAGGTAAGACTCTATCAATCAACGAAACCCCTGCAAGTGGATTTTATGTATTCCTTCGTAATGCATATATGTTGAGGACTGAATACAAATTTACTTTTCTAGTAAAGGGCAAGAACTGGCCATACAAGATAAGGACTCGGACTTCATTACCGCTTCCTTCTTTCCGCTTTAGGAATACGTTACCAAACGCAAACCTAAGCTTAAAATTTTGACTAGAAAGAGACCGATAGGGTAACGAGCTTATAAGAAAGTCATTCAAAAGGACTGTATTGGTTACTCTATTAGCCTAACTCAAAGTTCATGAAGATTATTTTAAGTATATTCGAGTCGCCTTGTAACCCAAGAAAACATTGCCAAAGAGACAGGGTTATCAAAGCTCCTTAGAGCTTATCCTGTTTCTATTCAACTTAATATAATTCAGATCGTTCTAAGAGATTTGCTAAAACTGTGACTAGTTGCCTTTTGGAAGAATAGAAGCTGGTATAGAAACAATCTAAGTGGGGCCATCATGCTTGTTGTTTGTAAGATTCAATAGGTTTGATTTGGCTGAGTTAGCCTTGTTTGTGTATGTTTAGAACCCTTTTCCTGTTAGGATTTATTTTCTTAGATTTTTTGTAAATATATTAGGAAGTTTTTGTCAAAAAATTCCGAACTGGTATTATGAGGACCAATACAATGAGTATCCGACTGAATTTCAAAATAGACATTATCCGTACTATCAATATAATGTGGATATTAGTTGGGACCACCATCAACCTTTTGGAGGTTATTGCTCATACCAGGGTGATCCCAATTACTATTCATATACACATCCGTCATATGAACATGAAAATGAGCAAAACTTGAGTTCTTTGTCTTGGAGGGATGCCCTAAAACATGTGTAATTTAGTACTCCTTATAATGAACCTATTATTCCTCTAGAAGAATCATTGAAGCAGTTGCAATCTAGTACTCATCACGAACCTATTATGCCTCTAGAAGAATCACTCAAGAAGATATCTGAAATGACAAATATGTTTGAATTAAGTGTGAGATGAACAATTAGTAGTCCAACTCCTCCTCTAGAAGAATCACACGAGCAGTTGTGATCTAGCAAACCTTATGATCTAGCTGTTTCTATAGAGAATTTCATCAAGGAGTTGACTGAGAATACAAAAAGGTTCGGATTAAGATGGGGGGAACAAATAGTAGCCTAAATCTTTCTCTAGATGAATCCCTCAAGCAGTTGGCTGAGAATACAAATAGATTTACATTACGTGTGAATGATAGTCTTGCAGAGAATAATATTGCTCAAAATGATCTTAATTTCCAATATAGTCCTACCCTTGATAATTGTTCGCCTAGTCAAGAGGATGAGGATAAAATTGGTAACACTACTTATTTAGACGAGGTTCAAACATCTTCGTATTATTATGATGATAAGGATAATATTGGTGGAGAACTTGAAATATACAGGAATAGTGATCAGGAAAATTGTCACTCCAATTGTGCTTCATGATGATAGTGTTATTTTTGGTTCAAATACAAATAATTTTAATGATTATTCACCTATTCAAAAGGAAGAAGATTTGACTAGAGATACCACTGTTTTAGACGATGTAGAATTTTCTTGTTTTGAAGCCGATAATGGTTTAGAGGAACGGATTTGTACCGAGACTAGTGATTTAGAGTCTAACGATTCGAAGATAATAGTCTCTGACGAAGATGATAGACTCATAGAGAATTTTAATATGATAGAGGATGATTTCATTCAGGTTGATAGAATAGTTTCCCAAGTAAATTTTGTTTTCCTAGACACCCAAACTTTTCAGGTCCCAGAGGCTCAAATACCAATGAACTTAGGTCGTCCCTTTTTAGCTACATATAATGTCGTCATCAATTATGGAAATGGAAAAATTAATTTTTCTTTTGGTAACATGACTATTGAACTGAGTCAGTTTAGTATGAGTAGACAACCTTCTTGTGAAATCTATGATTTAGAAGAAGTGAACATAACTAGTACTTCAGTTAAGAAATCTTTGTCAAACACTTTGTTAGAAGATCCATTAGAGAAATACCGAGCCCACTTTGGGTTTGATGTTGACGATAATAGTGTTATTAATGAGGTGAATACTTTATTAGATTCCTCACCTTTGATGGACACTTATAATATATGGAAAGCTAAGTTTGAACTTCTACCGGTTTATAAGTCTACCTTATTTCCTTCTATAGAGGAAGCTAGGTGTAGTTCTGACCTTAAGGACCCTAGAATCCAACCAATAGTTTTTAGTCCATCTGAGAGTCCACCCTAAGTTTGGGGGTACCGATGATTCTTGTAATTGTCAAGTATCCCTGCTTAAAGTCCCTCACTTGGGGCTTGACATTTGCACCTCTACCATTTTTCAAAATCATCTTCAAACTAGATTCCATGAGCCTGTTGATGTCCAGAAAGAAGTTCATTTGTTAGAAACCCATCCTATGGTCGATGTGGTTTACCTAGGAAATAATACCAAACTTGACTTTGTTTTTCCACCAAAATATTTTCTTTCATATGTAGGAACGTATGAATTTCAAATGTGTGAGTTATTAAGTTTTGAGACTAAGCCTAATTACTTTAGGGAATTAAAATCGACATATTTCATTAAGAATGACCACCATCTTCATAGTAGTCAAATGTGTAAGTCAAATCTGATTGACTTTGAGGATCCACAATTATTCAGGTTATTATTATGTGCTTCAAATTTATTAATTGAGTTACTCCAGACTTTACAATCTGATTCTTTTGATCCTGCCTATGAAGAAATCCAGCCCATGAAAATATTTTATATAAACCCTTTCATAGAGCCCGAACCTGAACCTCAACTAGAAGTAGTTGTCTTAAAAAAAAACTAGATAAGGGTGTGCTCGGTTTGTTCATTTTCTTGGCCTATTGCAGTTTCCTTTTATTTGTGATAGCACTATTTGATTCAGATGACCCACAGTTGTTCCGGCTATTGCTATATGATTTTATGAGGTGACTAATTCTTTCTTAGTCTTGCTGAAGACTTTAAACTTAGCATTTCTTGGGAGGTAATCCATGCTCATGCGACACGATAATATCTTTCCTTAACTCCTTCGGTTGGTAACATTTTCTCCTTGTTCATGCTTTTAATCATTTATCTTTAGAATAAATAAAAACAATGTTAGACTTAAGTTTGGGGGTAAGGGAGAAACTTTTTAGTGAAATATGAAACTCCAAAATTTAGAAAATTGTGAACGATTTAGGATGACACTAACCATTCTAGGTAGATTCCTAGATCAGATGTTAGAAATAACATGATAATTGTCACCATATCTCGGAGTCTATCTCGACCATATCACCTTATGCTTTTATTTTTGTAATTTTTTGTGTTTCTCTAAGTGATTTGGTGGGGCACCAGTATCGAATTATTATCGCCGCCAGGATGAAGTAAAGTGTTTGAGATCAAGCCCCATTATTGTATTTTATTTAGATCATTATCTAAAAAAAATAAATAAAAAAATATGACACTTTGACAGCAATATGTGTGTGTTCTCCCTGTCTCCGTCGCCTAAGCAAGCATGGAACACAAGATTCATGAGAGCTATCACGTAAGATGTTGATAAGGAGCATGCGCTTGGATTCATTTGAACCAATCATGTTGTCAGTATATTTAAGAAAATAATAAATAATTGTTTTATTTTTAATAAATCGATCGCCCTTGTATATACCAGCTGAATTGATATTAGTATAAGGAGTAAGACCAGTGGGAGCGTATCTCAATCCATTAGGATTCATCTTGGCATTGACCTTCAGACAGATATGGGAAACACCGTTCACCTTAGTCAACATGCGCAAACTTCATTTTGTTTATATCCATCTTCTAAATCTTTTCATGTGATTGAACTTTGATAGATTCTGAGTATCGTGGTTGAACGACTATCTAAGTAGAGCTTTGTTTTCTTATATATGAATTTTAGTATGCTGAGTACAAACTCGTGTATAACAATGGGAATCATATAGGGTAATGATTCCCATAGCCGAAGAATTTAGTATGCCAACTAAATAGCTTGTTTAGTGTTTACCCTCAATCGTTCACATGTAGCTAGGGTTTGGAGTAGAAGGTTTTGTGGGTATACCTCTTGTAAACCCTCACGAGACAACACTCGTCCGATAGGGACACCTTTGGGTTTAAAGGCTTGTTGCACACGCTAAGTGCAATCGCGATGCCTGCGAAAGTGAGTTGATATTTTTATTTTATTTTTAAATTAGATTTGTTCGAGGACTAGCAAATAATAAGTTTGTGGGTAGTTGATAGACAATTTTTTGTGTCTTAATTGTTCGCAATTATCTATTTTGTTAGTGCTCAATTTGGTACTTATTGTGTTATTTTTATGTGTTTTTAGGTATTTTTGAGAAATAAACATTTGTGGGAAAATTGGCTAAAAAGTTGATAAAGGCACCCAGATAAATTACTAAAGGCACCTACATAAAATAATAAAGGCACCCAGAAGAGTGATAAGGGCACCCTTCTTTAATTCAATATTAAAAAATGGCGGGAAACTATTTCTTTACGGAAGAATTCAAGAGAATGTTTCTGGTTTATTTGATTTCCTATTATTAAGGGATTGAAACGAGTATTTGATATCCCAACATGACGCAACAATAAAAAGAGGTTGAAACACGTCAAATAGAGAGTTTCTCGCCGTGAAACGTAACTGGAAAACCCATGTGTAGACGGAAATAAAATGTATACCTGATTTGGATAAACACGAGTGTTCAGATTTGTTTTGGGAGATTATCAAGTCCTTATCGATTTAAGAGGATTAATTAGGTTTTCTTAAACCTATATAAGTGAAACAGACCCTAAAAAATAGGGGAGTTGAGGATTGGTCGGAAATTCCAGGGAAGATTTCTCTTAGAGATTTCTTGATCCTATGGTGTAAAAAAAGGGTTGTTTAAGTCACAAAAGAGGAGAGGGAGGTTGGGTCGAGCTCAGAAGGCCAACAGAGCAAAGAAACATCACTCCAGAACAATTCTGGTGCTGTTGCTGAAGAAGACGTGAAGAACAGAGATAAGGCGACGATTCCTTCAACCATTCTGCCACGATTTCTTCAAACGATTTGCAACGTTTATCTTCGCTTTGTAACATTTATCTTCAAGCTCCATTGCAACAATTAACTATAACACCCAGAAAACGTTGCAGATTTCCTTTATTTATTATTTTATCTTCTTTTCTTCTTCTCAAGCACTCTTGAGCCATGTTTCTATCTTTTGAGAGTGTTTTGAGCATGATGAGCTAAACCCATCCACTGGGACTATGGAGGAAGGCATATTTCATGAATGGATGGTAACTATTTTTGATTCTTAATGACTTTTGCATTGATTTTTAATTGATTTATGATTTTTCTTAATTAGTTGTGATTTTGTTTGATGGTGTATGCTGAGACTTAAGAGTTTTTAATGCGCCATTATGTAATTTATAGTTAGTTTCTTAGAAATCTACTTTTGGCAAAGAAACATAGTCAATAAAAGAGCTATAATTGTTAAAGAATCATTGTAGAAATCAATCAGAAGTGATTTTTATGGAATCCTGAGTTCCAGTTCTTCCAAATATTGTTAAAATCTTTTACTTATTTTCTAGTTTAAATCAAAATTAGGTTTAAAACGAATCTTCACAAGTCTCAGCGAACGAACTACTTTTACCACTTTTCTGAAACGATCAATTTACCATCAATCAAACAAAAAAAAAGATTGTTATTTATTTTCAAGTTAACAAAACCCTATTTATTTTCATCATACATGTTGGATTTTTTTCCAATTCATCTTATTTCATCAGATTCGGGATGTGATATGGTTTCGAAGGATGAACCGGACAGTTCCAATAAGATTTCATTCTTGAACCAAAATCTATTTTTTTCTTTATTTCATCTATTCCATGACCGAAACAAGGGTACACGTTACACCCCAACAGTCAAATCTAATGTATTTGAATTACATTATATTTCAGTTTTTAGTATATTTCAGTTTTGATAGTTCGATCAACTTTGTTTATCTTATCTAATACACATGATAGTGTCTTTAGACATCTACTACATACAAATTTAGTATGATAGAAGAGGACGACACCTTACAAAAAACTTTAGTTTTGCTCAGTAGGGGTCAGTCTCAGTCATTTGCAGTTAGTATTGCCAACACAATCCTACCATATTTATATCATTCAGAGCCGCACAATACCAATATCCGATATGATGATCCATGATGAAGAGAAAAACACATTATTGTTTGATTTCCAAGAGCATCTGCAACTGGTGTTGCGCCTTATAGGAGGTCGACACCTGACAATGGTAGTGTACAAAGCTAAACTATCATTTTTGTTATATCAATGTAATGATATAGTATACATACACCATTTTGGCTTGAGAATTGCTAAATTGATTCAAACGCTGCATCTTTCAAAAGATATTTTTTTCTTCTTTAAAGGAAAATCAACTCCTATTCATAGAAGGTAAAAGTACAAAGTTAGCTTATGTAAGAAAGAAGTTGTCTACTAATTAAATTAGAAGGAGATACACACCACTAAACATTAGTCATATGTTTGCAAGCAAAACTTAGCCAGATGATCAGCTGGATGATTACAATTTCTACTTATATATGTTTCAATACAAGAAGAAAAGGAGGATATATACTATATTTCTGATGTAGTTGATAAGATGGATTTGTAACACAAATCAAGCCTAATAACAGCTTCATCCACACCTTGATTATCCGTTTGTACAAGTACTTTATCTTTTAAAAGATAACTGAGTATATCTGTTTGGTAGTTGATAAGATGGATCTGTTACACAAATCAATCCTAGTAACAGCTTCATCCACACCTTGATTATCCGTTTGTAAAAGATAGTTAAGTATATCTATTTGGTAGATGTTTAAACACCCCTTGTTATAGAATAATATCTCACCATTGTAGTTGGCGATCATGGTTGTAATGGTGGCTGCTATATTTAGCATATTAAGATAATTTTTACCATTCGGAGATGCTCTGACCAATTTTTTAGAGCATCCACATAGGATAAGGTTATATGGTGGGGTAGAAATGAGTATGGTAACTAATATGGCATATTTAGTCTCTATCTAAACTCGAATGTGTACCATTGTAGTTTAATAATTTTTAAATTTACCAGGTGATGTAATCTTTGGTGTGGTGTTTAAAAACCTAACGTAAATTATGACATTGTCTAAAACCGGCTAGGAATGATGTTTAAATCACCTCCAAAGAAATAACAGTTTTAAACTTCTCAGAATAGAAATCACTTTTTTAAATTTCTCCTAAACAGGAAAAGGTGTTTGAAACAACGAAATCACATACTAGCAGATGAGTTTATGTGTCAAAACACTGCATGGTATAACTCAGTTTATAACACCGCATTGTGTTTAAACTTCGCCTGTGGTTATAAAATCAGTTGAAAATGAGATAGCAACCCAATACCGTGGTGAACACAAAAGAACATACTATATGGATAACGTAGCAAAAGAACATATTCACCTTTAGGATAACTTTTACATTGTGTGATTATGGATGCTTTAGTTAGAGCAGTGATATTTCACCTTCATAAACACCAACCTGCTTTCCTCCTTATCTTTGGTTTCACTTTCTACTAAATCATAAAATTTAGTTAATAATGCACCTTTCGGGGTGAATGGGGAGATGAGTGGTGAATGCGATTCAACCTACCATAAGGAGGACAATAAAGAGTTGCTTTGGGAAGTCTCATTAGAAACGTTAAATTTCAAGCGTTTTTTTGGGCCGAAGCTAATATAAATATGCTAGGCCTAACGGTAAATATGGTAATAGTATTATGGGATTCCCTATTTCGTCCCCCTTAATCGTGTAGCTTGTCGCTTAGTATTGCTTTTTTTTTTCGGTTTTATGTTTTTCCGGCTACGGTTGTTTTCATTGGGTTGAGGTACCCCTCTTAAGTATCTTCTTTTTTTATTGAATTTTCTTTTGATCGATCAAAAAAAAAAAGTTGCTTCGGAAGGTAAAATAACTTTTTTCGTTTTAATTACGCTAGACTCCAGAGGAAAACCTTCCGAGAGCGAGGCTAGCTATGTTGTAAAAGCAACTAAATGGTGGACTAAGATTGATGAAACTAACCGTGGAATTTTTCTTTCAATAAATCTTGGGTTGGTAGGTTTTTCTGTCTTTTTTTTAAGCTTAAATTGAGGTGCCTAATAGGAGTTATTTCCATTCTAAATAAGCTGTATTTTTCTCTTTTGGGCACCTAACGCTTGTGAGGTGCCCCTTGCTTTGTAAATATTTTTGCTTTTTAATAAATTCGGACTTGATAAAAAAAAAAGACAATCTGTCTTACACCTGGATAACCTGTATAAAAAATTTTAGAGGCCGATGATACAATAATCACACAAAAAATAGCTTGTCTAGATCAAAAAACCCATGAGCCATGATCATATTTTTACAGGGCATGGGTTGTTGCACTATCAACTTTAAACAACAACTAGGTACATAAATATAGGAATTCAATAAGCAACTCTTCACATTAAGAGGCAATGAAGGACACTTCCGTACTGAGGATTGATGGTCTGTCGCTTGAGTATGTCAAAAATCGGTAAGTTCTGAAGCATTTCAAGATAGGATGTACATGTAAAGAGTAGACCAAAGGGTAATAGCGAGAGAAGCAACCAAGTATGTCCATAGAAACAGAACTGAACACTCTTCTTGACCCACATCAAACAGCTGCGTCATTGTACCTACATCAAATGAAGGTAAGGTGTATTCTGGTTAGTATGATGAGAGGGATGTGCGAAATTAACGATAAAAGAAAGAAAATGCTTCATACCTATATTCATGGCTGGTGGTATACTCCATTGTAACAATAATACATAGCTGAACAATGGGTCAACTGGTAAGAGACCAATGTTCCGTGCTGCTTTTACTAGACATATACCAATCACAGGAAGGATCATAAATCGGACTACAATTACAGCAATAATCACCATCGGTTTTAATCTTGCAGATCGTAAACCTGTTTAGGTAAATCATTATAAATAAATAGTTTAGAAAAACGCTGGTAAAAATAAACTTTTATTTTTGTTGTTTTGGGTTTACCTTTTGTGAGGTTTCCTCCCAGTATAAGAGTAATACAAGGTATTGTCCCATTCCTTCACAAGCAATAAGTAATTGTGCATCAACAACAATTGAGAAGTGAAGAATATCTAGAGCTCAATGGAATCATTTTTTAGCTAAACCAAATCATCAGAACGAAATTCAAAGACACTCAATTAGTGAACTAGTCCGAATGAATAATGAGACGTACCCTAGTAATTGGACAGAATCTTGAATCACTCTCAGGGGAGCACCCTCACCAATTATGAGGTTTTTGAGCCAAGGTGTTGCTCCAAACAGGAATCCCAAAATCTGATGACATGGGATTTCATGCTTCCAGTTAAGTTTCAACTAGACGAAAGGATTACTTATTTGCATATAAAAAATGTAGTTGAAAATCTCATGCCGACTTACTGAACCAACAGTTGGAGGAGCAAATAGTTCCTCAATAATTAGGTGAAGAATTCCTACTGCTTTGTCCCAGGATGATTTTTTTACAATTACATCACCAAGTTTCCCCGGCGATGTTTGTGTTACAATCTGAAATAGTAAACATTTGAAAAATAGCATAATACATTAACAAAACCGATCCTTATAGTGCACCTATTAGCAAGACTTTACTGCAAAAGAACTGAACCAGAGGAAGGCTTACAGCAAGGACTTCGTTTTGTTCGTTGTAAAGTTCTGTAGATGACACAACTACATCCAACTGATCTTCATTTGCTCCTGTTAGAAGCCTATATTCTGCGTTGGCATCATACTCATTGTTGGGTATCCTTGGAACTGTTTCTTTAGCCATTTGCATGGCTTTGTATGCATTGCTCGAGGTTCGAATAAGATAATAAGTGTGAGTCCAGATGAATAAACCTCCAACCTGAATCATATATCCACCCAAAGCAAGTAATTAGTTCCAACTTGCAATAAAGAAGGCGGAACGTAAACTATGAATATGGTTCAGATACCGCGTTAGTTTTAGCCAACAACAATAGGTACTAGTGTTGACAAAAGCGTCCCGCTATACAATTCACTTACCGACATCGAGAATGATGCATATGCTAGTCCAATACTGCTGCAGTAACTACCACTGTGGCCAAATGGACTCCCTTTCTCAAGACAGATTGCAGGGACTACTATGTACATAAGGTTTCCCAAGTTTCCTGCTCAAAATATGAAATGATTAACAAGGCAAGTTAAGATGGTATTTCTAAAACTTAGAAATAATCTAGAGAAAGTGAATGAATAAATCACCTGCTGAACATGAACCAATAATAAGGCCTTCCAGATAAGGTTCAGGTTTCAGTAGTTTAACAACTATCCATCCAAATATTCCACCGACTAAAAATGATATCGCAATGTTAACTGGCATAAACCACCTTCAATAAAACCAAAATTTATGAGTCTTAAATATTAGTTTATCAAATGTCAGAGCCTCAGAGGTAATGTATCATACATAAGTTTGAAGTGTATGTACATAGCTTGTTTAACCGGCTACCCATTATCGATACACAGGCGTTAAATGTTAACGCGTGCTTGAAACATTCAATCCGCAAGTGATTTTTGGTTCTTCTCACCCACCAATGATCTCTATAATTTTCGGAAAACATATATATAATTGGAATAAAAAATAAGTGATTTTGTAAGCCGATCTTACCAGGAAATGATGTCTTCATATGTTACAGTCTTAGCAAGACTCGCAAACATGAGACATGGAGTGAAAATTACGAACACAATCTGCATAATTTGTCATAAAATTAATCGATTCGTCAGCCATTGATGAAGCAATACGTATAATAGTTGTTCTGGGCAATTTTTTTGAAATCACTAATTAGTTTGTAACATGTGGTGTGATCATCCATAAATTGGTCGATTTTTTAGTTATTAATAATAAATAATACCTTGTTCATTTGGCGACGAGCATCAGCAGGAAGAAGATTCCAGTAGTTAGTAGCCATGAAAGCACCCAGAATACTGATGATGAGGACCTCTAATACAGGCATGGTTGCTACCTCTAGTAGTGTAAAAAATGCCATCTTTCCGTTGCTTATTGAATTTTGTATGCCTCACCTCACAAATACTAAGAAGAAGAGAAGAAAAAGAAGAATTTTGATTCGATCTTTAAATTTTCTTAGATTGTTTCTTCTCATCTACTATTTACCTTCTCAAAATTTATAGGAGTTGTCGAGTTGAAGTGTGAGAAAATGATAACAAATGTCATTAGTGATCTAATCAATCAATTATTAAGTAATATGACTAGATATATAGTATAAGTATTCAACTGATATTTAAGAGTTAATTAATCACAATATAATAATCCAGTTGAAAACAGCCCCCCAATTTATAATTTTGAATGAGTTTTCCCTGCACTCATCATTATTTATACTACTAAAAAAGTACAGATGTCCTGAGGAAGTCCAAAATACTGGCATTTCAAGTTAAAAATTCCCCACTGGTATGCTTTGTTTTCTCTCAAATCAATTGCAGCCAAAACTAAAACTAATGATTGAAGACCCACTTTCCTTTTAGGTCCGAGAGGAATACTCTAATCTGAGTTTTCGGATTCTAGCCAAAATGCTCCAAGGTGCTCTTGCCTTCTTCTCCCTCCAGAAAATATCTAAATCATTGTTTTTCTGGCGTAGAAATCTGCTCTATAATTTAGATTTTTATTTGTTTTGTTTAAAGAACAGTTTCAGTAGGCATTAATGTTGAGGGGGTATTTGGAGTCTCACATTAATTGGCCTTTGGTTACGGTATGGAGACCCTTTTTACTGGATTCTGACTAACGAGTTGGAATGTTTCGAATTGCCCTGGCATATCCCTCGTTACCCCATTGGCACAAATTTAAAAAATACATGCTCACACGAATGAGTACTACTGCCACGCGCAGCTACAGTACGACTACTTCTAAGTTGGTCTTAATCGAAGAAGAGTTCAGGAGTCATTGAGATTTGTCAAAACGGCTTGCGAACTGTTTGGCTCAAAAGAATTCCGGCCCCTGAGCATGAGACTGTCTCTGCATCAACATCATCTTAGTATGTCATAGATATCGTTACTTCTTTGTTACTCAACTTAAGCGAAATACTGTTTGACTTGGTAGCACCGCCGCGCTGTAATCTTGTAAATTCTCCTCATACGGTTTTGTCTTGTATGAAAATTAACAAACGAATAAGTAATCAGCATAGCAATCAGATAATGATAATTACTCCGGCATATTTGCAACACGGTTTGTTCTATGACGATTACTGACACACTTTCGATTTCTTACGGGGGCAAACTACCAATATTTTTGCTGCAAATCTTTTCTCTAACTTTCAATGTGAAGTCCACTTCACGGAAATGTGAAGTCGATTATGAACACAGCGGGATAAGATTTCCATCATGACTTTGAAGAGGTTTATTTTTATTTGCCGATGTTTTGTTGGAGAAATGATTTTATGTGGTTTATTTTTGGTCTTGGATTAATTGGAACTTAGGACCAATGGGTCACTAAGGACACTAGTTTATTTTTACTATTTGTGAATGAAATTTTTAGTCCCACATAGGAGAAACTAAAGATGTTGTCTCTCCATATTACTAAGAAATTTGCATCTAAGAGTGTCTCTTTGGGTCAACATACTTTTGTGTGAGGGAGAGGACTTAGGCAATGGGCTAGTTGGTGCAATCACACATTTCACACACGCGCGATGCTTCGCACAGAAGCACGCACGCTGTCCGGGCGAGCCGGGCTCGGGTGTGGGTCAACCAAGACTTATTTTTTTGGACAGAATTCTTTTGATATATTTTCCAAATGAATTTAAAATAAAAATAAATTGTCTTAATGGGGGGGGGGGGCGTCTGACCCGTCAGAATATATTTTAATTCCGTTTTACAATTTATGTCAGTGCCTATGCACGGAATTGATTCTCATTCAATTGCCATTACAGCTATTCTCTTCTCTCTGCCTATAAAAGAAAATCGACTTCTTCATTTCAACTCATCCCAGAGCAGGCTACTATCCCTAGCTCTTTTCCCCTCTTCTTGCTTTGCTTGTTTATTTCCTTACTTCTTCTATTGCTGTTAAGTTCGTTGAGTGGGTGATTTGTATTGTGCTTATACAAATCATAAGGGGTAGTTCTATCCTGGACACATCTTCATTGTGGGGGTATATCATCTCTCATTATTGAGGAGTACCCGCGGACTATTGTGTTAAGGACAATTTGCTGAGCAGGTGGCTCTGTCCTTTGTGTGCAAATCAGTGTTTCAATTCAGAGATTTTATTTTAACATTAACATCTTCTGTTTCAGTATTTTTATTGTTGCAGACAACATGTTTATGTACTCGTTTGATCTTTTTTGGCGTAACAAGAATATGAAATTGATATATACAAACGTGTTTCAAATTTTTGAATAACTAAATTGTTATTAGATTAAGGATCAGTAAATTAACTTCTCCTAACAATCTATAATTTTCCACCAAATAAAATGATAATGAAAATTAATAGTTGTTCGTATCTAAAATTGGGAAAATGCCCCGATATGGAAGGTCACCTTGGGGACGTGCCTCAGTTTCTCAGATTTTAGAGATATGCCTCGTTCTGTCAGTCTTCCCATCCAAGTCAATGAAGTGGTCAAAATAGTCATCGTGTGAGGTTGCATGTGTGAGAAAATACCCCAAATACCCTTTCATAATTCCTCATATCTAGACCGTAGATCATCGGGGCGCACACTAATGTCACATGTCATTATCCACACGTGGTACTCATACGTGCACCGCCTGTTAGATCCCTCTTCTAAATCGATTGGTTTCCTTCAACATTGAAAAAAAAATAATAGAGAAAGAGAGATAGAGCGACGCAGGGAAAAGAAAGGGTTTTGACTATGTTTGATTATGGAAGGGGTTATGAGTTGAGACCATTAGTGTTATAGATTATTTAGGTTTGAAGACGAAAAAGCTACTTGATTTGGAGATAAAAGGAAAACGACATAGAAATCACGATTAGGTTTAGATCTGAATGATTTAATTAGGGTTCAAAAACAGGTAAGTGTTAAAACCCACATCTTATTCTTACTCAACTCACATGTAGCATCATGTTTGGGTACTTGTAATTGAAGAAATCAAATGTTCGAATTTTAGGGTTTACACTGATTTTTTTTTTTTTTTTGAAAAATCGATAAATTAGGGTTTACATTTGAAATTGAATGAAGTATTCACATGAGTTGTTGATTTCTGTTTAATTATAACGATTTTACTGAAATTAGGGTTTAATCATAATGATTTAATTGAAAATTAGGGTTTAATTGCAATGATGTTACTGAAATTGGGGATTTTAATATGATTAGGGTTTAATTATAATGATTTTAATGAAATTGTGGATTTTCCCCAATTGTAACTGGTTTATTTATAATGTTGTTGTTTCTCTAAATAAATTAGGGTTCAATTATGGATTTTAACATGATGTAGATGATTTATTTCGGGTTATCTGATATTTAGGTACAAATATGGATAAATATTTATAGTTAGTGTGATTAGTGGGTCCAAGATATATAGTGACATGTATTTTCTTGATGTTAGAGATGGTATTAGTGGTGATAAATGTATACAGATGATAAAGAGTAGAATGATACAAAAATGGATGTTGCATTAAATCTGATGTTATTTGATAAGGTAGGTGATATGTGTGAAAATGAAAAAGACTTTATTAAGATGTGGGATAATGGGGAACCAGATGAAGATGGTTATGTATCTATACATGTTGCTATTATAGTTGGTAATGTAGATGGTGGTGGTGGTGGTGGTGGTAGTATTGGTACTGGTGTTGGTGGGAGTGGTAGTGTATATGCTGCTGGTGATAGTGGTTTTTCAGGTGTCTTCAGTTCTCCAAGGTCATCTAAGAAGACAGTTAGTAAGCAGAAATCTAGGCAGAGTCCAAGATTGTTAGAGAAACAAAGGAAAGAGCAGCTTCACAAGGCACAAGTAAGGCTAGACTTTGAGAGTGAAGTTATTCCTACAGAAGCAAGTGTAGCTGGCAACCTAGATAGAGATTTCTGGGATGAAGGAATTACACAATCATCTGTAGTTGAAGATTCTATAATAAGTGAAGACCACGTGAATTTGGAGAATTTAGCAGTAGATGAGTGTAATCCAGATAACAAGCCAGAATTTCAGTATTACAGTGAACATGAAGATGAAAGTGAAAGTGAAGAAGAGAGTGAAGCTGAAGAGCAAACTAATAGATCTTATTATGAATCATTTGTTCATGGATGTGATGGAGATAAAAAAGTTGTAGATGCAACTGATGATGGTGATAGTGATTTCAATTTGGGTGGTAATGATGAAGATAATGATAATGGTGCAGCACATGAGGGTCTTGTATATGAGCCAACTGAGGAGGAAATGGCTCAGTGGGAACAAGACTTTGATCATATACAAGAACCAGAAGACTTGGCACTGGTCCATGAAGATATTCCAGATATTGAACCAGGTGTCATATCTCAGGGATGGCTTTTCCAGTTATTGAAGCTTTCAGGAAGCATTTAAGGGAATATGCAGTATAAGGTGAAGAAAACAGATTCAGAAAGGCTATATGCTAACTGCAACAACAAGAACAACCAAAACTATGGCTGATTTGTGAATGCCAGAAAGTTGTCAAATGAGATAACTATCACAGTTAGAAAATGCCACCTAGAACACACATGTCAGTCTGATGCAGGAGATAAGAATCCAAAATATAATGCAAGATTTATAAGGGTTCTACTTCATCAGTCCCCAAGGCAGAGCACATACTCAAATATATTATTAGGCCAAACTTGAGAGTTGAAATTCCTTATTGGGTCGCAAATGATGCAAGGGTATGTATCTTTTATCTTTAGTTCTTGTCTTTTTTACTTTATGTTATGTTTTTTCTATTTTAACATGAAATTATAACGCATATGTATGTGTGTGACCAGAATTTGGTTCTAGACAAGTTGAATGGTGCTTTTAAGAATACCAGAACCAAAGTACCACCAACTGTGTACAGCTGCAGTAACTTTGAACCCCAATAACCTAGCCTTCTTCTCTTGGGCTAAAGAGAGACAAGAAAACAAATTTGAGAGTGTGACCCTGTCATATAATGCACAAATACAAGGTTTTTTGAACGGTTGTAGTTTAGTAATTGGCCTAGATAACATACACTTAACTGGTATGTTAGGTGGTGTTATGCTTGCAGCCACAACTTTAGATGCTCAGAATTGTGTATTTCCTCTAGGAATGATGGTTTGTAGACATGAGTATGAAGTAAATTAGCACCTTTTCTTACAACAATTGAAGACTAAGATAAAAGATAGGGATGGTTTGGCCTTTGTTTCTGACAGACAAAAAGGTCTACTTGAAGCAGTCAAAAAATTATATCCAAAGGCAAATCATAAATACTGCCCTAGGTAATTTATGTTTTTTTCTTTATCCAACTATGATTTTTTTTTACATATGTTTTACTTAATTGTTTTTCAAATTTGTTAGGCATCTCTACCAGAACTTCATGACCAAGGGATTTAGGGGTCTCAAACTGACTTATCTTCTCTGGAAGGCTGCCAAGGCATACAAGTTCAAGCATTGAGAGGTAGCTAACTTTGAACTTACACTATTTGTCATTTTTTTGTACTTACTCCATTAAATATAACTTAGTTCCAAATTCCCTAGGTTCACATGAAAGAAATGCATCAAATAGATGAAAAGGCATACAACTACTTGATGAAAGCAGATCCTAAGTCATGGACAAGATCATGGTTCCCACATGATGTTGAATGTGAGCATATAAACTCCAATTTTTCTGAGAGCTTTAACAACATGTGTCAGAAAATGAGAGATAAACCTATCACCAAATTGGCAACTATGTACACACAATTAGTAACCGGTTTATTTTGGAGAAGGAGACAAGAAGCCAAAACTTGGAAATTTAGTGATATTGTCTCAAAAGCCAAAACTCTCATTAATTTCATGAGTCAACTTAAAGGAAACTATAAGCTTGATCCTGCAGAAGAGATAAAGATGTATGAGGTCACAAATAAAGTCACAAAGAAAGTCTTTGTTGTTCAAATTGAAGAGCAAACTTGCATTTGTAGACAATGGCAACTGAGACAGCTCCCATGCTTGTATTCTGTGTGTATGTTGTATAGACTCAATCCCAACTGGTCAAAGTGAGTAATATCTATACTTATGTGTTTGTTTACATTGACTGAATTTGCCTTCCCTATTATGTGTTTGATGAATAATGAATGTATAATGAATGTGTGCAGGTATTGTAGTAAATACTACATTGTGGAATTCTGTAAGACCAGCTGCTCATGGTCTATAACCCCACTTGGAAACATTGATGACTGGGACAATCATGTTTTCCTTTTGTAACATTGTTTTGAGAATCTTTCATTTAATAATTTCATATTTTTTTTATACTTTTACTTTATTATTTTATTCATTGTGTTTTAGATCTAGTATATAAAGAATGTTAACCCTATTATTATCTTGTGTAGTCTGGTATGAACCTTGTATGTCAAGAATAGTTAAGAGATCCAGGAAGACCTTGTGTGAAGAGAAAGAAGTCTTGGATGGAGGGGAACTGCAGTAAGAAACAAAGGAAGTGTAACACATGTCATGGGCTTGATTACAACAGGCTAACTTGTCAAGGTCCTCAAGTGGGATCTAAGCCTAAGAAGAAGGGAGTTATAATGGAGTGTATGGTTGATGGAGAGTCATTTTTTCAGAGACTTGTAACTCCAAAGAAAAAGAGGAAGGAAAATTCTTCAAATAAGTTCACACCACCTATTGCATCTTCAAATAAATCTATATCTGCTGCTTCTTCCAAAAAGAAGGCAAGTAAATCAATATCTACACCATCCACTTCTACTGCAGCTGATGTTGGTGCTAAAAAGAAGGTATGTGCACCATCTACTTTTTCGGCAGTTCCTACCAGTCCTATTACATAGAACTTCAATGCTACAGTTATTTACAACCACCAAACCATCACCAATAATGAACCACCAACAAAAAGGCAGACAAAGCCTAACTCAACATATCAGTAAGCACTTGATATAGTTTGCTTTTGCTTATTTTCAGTACTTTCAGTTGTGTTTAGACATTTTATGGGGATATATTTTATCTTATTTTTATAATTTGTTAAAAGACATGTTATGGCGGAAGACATGTTTATGTTTAATTTACAAACATGTTTAAATTAGAAGTTTATTTCCATTTTCATTGATTACATAAGTTTAAATTTTCATTCATAATTGCATACTTCAAAATGTTGACAGAATTCATATTTTTTTCCCCAAAATGCCCAATAAATTGTGCATCAGAAACCCATTGAAAATCCTTACATTTTCCAACACCGGAGAATTTTTCCCAATTCTTAAGCTTCAAAACAATCTGTCACTAGTAAGTATGAAGTATAAAATTCCCAACTCATTCGCTTCTTCTCAATTTATAGCAGTTAGGAAGTGAGGAAAATGACCGTTGGGAAGAGATTCATTGTTTCCAACGGTATGAATCTCTGGCCCTTCATTTGGGTAGATCGCCACGTGTCGTAATCATACCGTGTCGTAATCATACCATTTGCCTCTTACATCCCTTAGAATTCCCTAGCTAGTCCACGTGTAGCGATCTGAAAGGTTAGGACACGTTGGTCATTTTTTAAAATGAAAAGTATTTTAGTACTTTAATGTACTCACGTGATTCACACTGACAAGTTAGAGTGGTCCGTTGGATTATCGAATACGTAGCAGTACCACAACGAATCCATCTACAAAGAGTATTTTGGGGTATTTCTACACACGTGCAAGCTCACACGATGACCATTTTGACTACCTAACTGACTTGGACGGTAAGACTGACGGAATGAGGCATCTCTCTAACATCTTGGAAATCGGGGCACGTCCCCAAGGTGACCTTCCATGTTGAAGCATTTTCCCAATTTTCCCTTTTGTTATACCTTCCAACCAATTTGTTTTTCTTCCTAACAAAATGATGACGAAACTTGATAGTTCTCGTTTCATGTAAATAGTTACTATTGGGCATAAGCGTTGGATGGATATGAGAGAAGATTATAGCTGCTGTATGGATGAAAATAACCCTAAACAAATGATGATGAAAATAAACGTTTTTCAACGGATGATTTTCAAAGTACTAGATGGCCAGATTTGGTAAATGCACTAATTTTTTTAAGTATGAATATAGAGCTTTGTAAAAAGAAAATATTAGCAAGATATTAACTTCAAATCCATTGTTATTTAGGTTTTATAAATTAATTGACGTCGGAAATGTTAGATAGTATGAGAAATAAACATGTGATTGGAACCTCCCTTAATAACTTAGAACAACTTATATGATGATCAAGAAGATGATTCCAAGTTGCTGCCAAAAGGAAAGTTAGGACTTATAAGAAGAAAAACAATTTTATAAGCTAGTTATTAGTAAAATTTAGGGTTACTTTATCATAGTATAAGTAAAATTACTAAATAACCCTTTTCTTATTGGATATGGATAATTATTCGTTCGGATACGTGCTAGTCCATATCCGTTCCAATACTTTCAGATAATATCATAAAGGGTTTTTTGACTATATATCCCTCTCATAATGTTGTAGTTATAGATATGTCACTCTTTGAAACAGATTTACAGATATATCCCTTTAGTTAGTTTTGCCCTCCGTTTTTCTTAAAAAATGGTGTCACATCATACTTTTCCATACCCAATTTAGAATAAACTGTCCCCCATGTAATTAATCCCACTTGGTTCAGTTAACCAACCCTCGGACACGTGGCAAACTCCCATTATATCTACAAAAAAATTAAAAAAAATCACATAAACACATCTTTAAAGAAATTAAGAAATCCCCAATTCACATGTTACCAGCCTAATTACAGCCTAATTCACGTTACCAGCCTAAAGACCATTTATTATAACACTAAATTATTATTTAGGATTTTAAAAATCAAAACAAACAACACAATTTACATGATTCATTGAATTAAGAAATCCCCAATTCCCAAATTAGGGTTTCGACAAAATCAATTTAGGGTTCTGAAAATTAAATCAAACAAACACTTATGGCAGCAGATTCACATCTAAATAATGTATTGAATTAAGAAATCCCCAAATTTCAAAATTAGGGTTTCTACAAAATCCCCAATTCTAAGAATATAGGGTTCTGAAATAAAAACAATAACACAAATCATTACCAAGATTACCTATGTTAATCGATACTTATATAACATCAAACTCAATAACACATATCATTCTATGATTTCAGAATCAATAAAACAAAAACTAAAATATCGACAAGACAGAAAAACTTACCTTCCATCAAACGTTTCACTTTCTTCCACCATCTTCACTTTAGTTTTTCAGTTCCTCGTCACTAGATCGGTTCTTCATGAGAGTATTAGTTACAATCGATAAAGAGAGGGAGGAGAAGGAAAAAAGAGAGGCACCCGGAAAAAAAGAAGATAAATGACTTTAGACTTTGCGTTTTCTATTTATATAAAGTTATGCTTACCGTTTGGTTTCCTTAAGACTTATACTAACATCTTAGCTCACGTTTTATTAGATCAAATCGTCTCTTCCTCCTCGAGATGAGTATCAAATTAGATAATATTTTAACCATAGGGAAATAATGTAATTTTCACATTTAAGATGAACAAGTAAGTTAACTATATTACTTAATGATTTCTTATGGGTCCCACAACTCTTAACGGCCTCTTAACGGTGTTGCGATGGAAAATCCCCTTGAAGAGGCATATTATTGATTCTTTTTCAAACAATGACATATTTGTAATTAGTACATTATGACAGAGACACTTTATTTAGTTATTCGTTGACATGCTGATAGACACATTTTAGTGTCTAAATTGCACCTTAATTTCTAGTGAGTTAGTATTCGATTTTGTGTCTATTACGTGTTTTTATGCTTTTGTAGGTACATTAGAAGAATAAAGATTTGTAGAAAAATTGGCTCAAAAAGTGTTAAAGGCACCCGGGAAAATGGATCAAGGCACCCACACTTTGGATTGGGGCACCCTTGGATCGGGCTGAGCTGGATCGGGTCAACCCAGCGAGTCGGATCGGCCGAGCTGGATTGGTGACTCATCGGAGATCAACTGTTTCAAACTGTGAACGTAAAATCAACGTGTAATTTGAATTCTTTCGCTTCCAGATTGTTCCAAATATTAGTAGATATCCCACACAAGTTAGAACAATCGAGAAACAGCAAAAAAATCCAGTGAAATCAGCTCGGAAATCATGTATATGGCCGGAATCATGTTTCGATTAAGATTGAGATTTGTGGGTTGTTTTAGAGAGTTCTATTAGGTTTAGAACTCTCTCTAGGGTTTGTACTACCTATATAAACCAAGAGAAGCCAAGAAAAATCAGGACGAAAGCCTAGAGAAGAAAACAGAGAAGTCCGGTCAAGGTTCCGGTCGTCGCCGGTAACTGCTGCTGCACCGGCCGGCGAGTTCTTCACCCAGCCATCACCGGAGAAGAAGACTCTGTAACTTTTATTTCTGTTGCTGATTCAAACTGCTCCTGTTACCTATTCTTTTAAACCTTTGTTGCTTAGAAACACTTCTGTAACGGCTGAACCCTGTTCTTCAACACTTATAAACGTATCTGTTCAGCTGTTGCACTATTCTTTAACCTTGTAATCAACTTTTTAAGCAATGAAAAGGTCTTTTGAGCAAGTTTTCTCCACCATGAGCTAAGTCTATTTACTGGGATGATGGATAAGGTACTTTTCTCAATTTTATGTGATTTAATTATTTTCTAATAATTATTTATAATTCTTTTGTTATTAGAATTGCATAGTTTTAAATAGTGAAAACGGTTTTCTTTCAACAATTGTGCTTTTGCCTGATGGATTATGCTTGGTTAATTAATTTTGATAGTCAATGCTTGTGATTTACCTCTTTTTGTTAGCATAACGAAACCAATTTTGGCAATTACTTGCGCTTCAATTAATTTAAAAAGAATTATCTGATTAATCACATAGGTTGTTAGAATTACCTAATTCCTGATTCCTGGTCCTTTTAAAATTATTCAAAAATCATCTTTAGGTTATTTAGTCTTTTTCATACTCCTGGAATTTTCTAGAGTTAATTTAAATCATTATTTTCTAAGATCATTACCTTTACAAGTTTGAGAAACGATCACCTTATTTACCAATTTCAAAACTACATCACATGCCTAGTTTTGAGCGACTATATATACCCATGAATTACTTAAGGTAACCTTTCCAGCAGTATTTGAATGTGATATAGAATAAATGCAATGAGTATGTTAAGATGGGAAAAAACACCATTCGATGCAATTGATTGATACACTTGATCAATTAACCAAAAGGCATTAAATAACCCTGGTACATTATTTTCATGAATATCTAGCACTTGGGAATTAAAGGGATGCTGAAGAGGAAAGACAAATGTTAAAGTTATAAGTTGATACTTTATAAATTAAAAAAAAAAAAAAATTTAGATAGGTCGATTAAGTTAACCTTCCCAGCAGTATTTGACTCATACAAAACCTAAGCTTGCTGAAATTTAATTATGTCGTATTTGACTCATATTGAATGTCAGACTGAAGAATGCCTTTGGTTATAGTTGGAAGGATTTATTGATTATTTGAAATTGTAGAAGCCAGTATATATACCGTAAGTTTAATAAACCACATTTGTCGAAAGAGTTGTAGTACTGCAGAAAGATGAGGTTTTTCAAGACTCATGCCGCAACTTCTATACCTAGTATACAACTTTCGATGACAAAAAATGAAAAAAGAAAAGAAAATCGAGAATTATAATCAACTTATCCTCAGTTTCTTTAGTTAATTTTTAAGTGAAGCGTACAATAATTCATTCCAAGTATCAATAACTTCAGGTAAGCTCTAGTGTCTTTAGTTCTGCATAGATGCAACCTGTTCTCAATCAGTCTAATATTTATTTCCATATACTGAAGGGTGACCATCCCTTTTGTAGTATGACAATTAAATTAGATCCATTGAGTGTCGTCTTAGTTTCTTTATGGCAATGACCACCTGGATTCTATTATCCATGAAATAAAGAAGGTACCAATTACACCACAATCTTTTCATAACAACCTATGAAGACTCACCCAGTATAATATTATCAAAACAATAACAACCAAAAGATTATTTTACTAAGGTAATCTTGGTAATAGTTAAAGTTCGATTCGAACTAACTATGGGATCTTTACTATGATATGATTAACGTACAAGTATGATTACTTAATTATAACTACGACACTTATAATATAATAGAGAAAATAAAGAAATCACACAATATACAAAATTTTATTAACGAGGAAAATTGTCTGGGAGAAAAACACGGGGACATAGTCCAGTTTTGAATACTCTCAGAATTAAGCCAATATACAAATTGACCGCAACTTCGTATGGTTGAGACCAAGTAAACTAACCTAAGTTACCAAATTCCTTTAGTACCCTTGTGCTTACAACCAATCTGGCCTACACACTTGAATCCCAATTAATACAGTGTCTACTATCTTGAGTTGTTTTACCCACTGTAAAGACTTCTGCACCCAACTCCTTTGGATCGTAACCCGAAACAGTAAATGACTAATCTTTTCCAGTAACCAACTCACTTATCGATCACCAAAATCAATATTTAGATCAATGATAAAGTAGAGTAAGGGATCTTCCGTTTATATCAATAAACTCCTTCTTTTAAAGGAATAAACCAAGACAAAGATTAACGAAATAATCAATCTTGATGAATAACATCTATCTAAGCAAATAAATACAACTAGAAAGTTTGTTAGATCTTCTACAAGTATGATATTTATAGAATAAACTGCTTATGAAATCCTAGAGAATCAAGCTTTGCAACACACAGATCGGAACCAAAAAGAAAAGTCTTCAAGTCTTCAAACTTCAATTTTAATCTTTAAAAGTAACGCTGCAAAAACAACTTGATTCCATTATTGATCAAACACACATAACAGAGTCTTTTAACATTGATTGATCAACAATTCTATTCCACATATATAGACACTCGTCACTTTGATCTGTGATAATCAAACCTTCAAACAATCTTGAGTGGCCATATATCAGAAGAGAAGGACCATTGAATAAAAAAGTTTGATATACTGAAGATAACTACACCGTTAGTTCATAACAAGTAACCAATGAAAACTATAACAATCTAGCCTTCCATAAACGGTAAAACTAGAGGCTTCTTGATCCCAAAGAATACTTTAAATGAAAGGCAACGTAAAATGTTTCACCTAATTAGACTACTTGTATCTCTTGCAAGTTAGCTTTCCCACACGACAAAGGTGTGTTCTATGATTATTTTTTTTGGAAAATACAAGACTCCTTATTTATAATGTTATGACCAAGGGGTTATTTGAAAATACCATTTACCGATTTCGAAAGTTCAAAAGATATGTAATAAAAGTATATTTCCACAATTAGCAAATACCTAGTAATTTTTAACTCATAATTGATTTTTTTCATAGAATAAAAACTAAGACTAGATAACATACAACCATGTACTCGAGTAATATAGCAACTATAGATATGCAAACCTCTCGGAATGTAAATCATATAATTTTATTACCATAAATGATATTAAAAATCAATATTATAGGATCTGGCCTTGAGCATCAAAGGAGTTTACTTGAACATTAAGAAAATAGAGTTTAGCACATGTTCAAACATTATGTATACATTTATGAACATTCCCAATCTAACTCGTGTACATTTCGATGTCTGCAAAAACCTGTGAAGATAACAGAACAATCGAAATGTAAAAGACAAGTTATATAGTCATTAGATCGGTTCTGGGATTTATCCTTCCAAATAAGGATTGATCCTAGGATCTTTGTTTTTCAGGGATCGATTTTAGGATCGGTCATGAATCTTTTTTTTAACCATGGAACAAGTTTCGCAAGTATACTTCCTTAAACAATTTTCTAAAATTATTTTCTCATATATTTATTAAGGTATGGATTCACCCAGAAGTTCAGCGCACTAAATAGTAACAAATAACCAATTAGTGCAATGTCGAAAACACGAAGTCCATAGATAAGTTGTACTTCGTAAATCCATATACTTAAGTTTTCGAAACAAATACTGTATATCTTTCATTTTGATATTTTGATCATAGTATAACGACCAAGTCATCAATAGTAAAGTCATTGTAATAAACTTAACTTCGTATGTTATATTTTCAATGAATAAAAACTTATAAGAACAATAAATAGAATTAAATAAGTTAAGTTTGTAGTTACTAACCTCGAACTGAAGGATGATGTCTTCGATACGTCTTCAGGTCTTCATGAGTAACTATAACAAGTCTTAACATTTCTATGTTCCTAGTCTAACCTAACGAAGTTGACGTTAGTAATCTACTCAAGCAACTAGAGTTTTGAAACTAAACTTGAAAACCATACTTGACATACCAACGCTTGGTTTGTTCAACCAAGCAGTTCTTTGACAATCTCCCTCTTTGTCAATTTTGTTGACAAAACTATTTACATGTGGAGAATACAATATATAATTGAAATTACATAACAATCTTTTAATTCCATCTTCAAACGTTTTATCCGATTTTTAACAACCGATTTGATCTGCAAATTTTTAAAATAAGTGCCAATGTTGAAACATCTAAATAACAAGTAAATATATTGTTCTCTTATTGTGTATGTAGTATGTGAATACTACACAACGTGATATGTTTCTCCCCCTTAATCAATGATATATCTCTTTCCATTAGATATATATATTTTATATCATATATGTTTTTACTCAAGTGATTGGAATCACTCTATACTCCATATTTTTCTCAAACTTTTTGTCATAAAAAATGATAAAGCCATGGAAAACAATACAACATGTATTGTGAAAGAACTTCACAAGTTCATAAGAAATCGATTCAGCCTATAAGAGTCTAAGGCTTAGGTCTAACATCCATCTTCTATAATACTGCTAAGATCAGAATTAACTTAACTTCTTATTAGGAAAGAAATTACCCGAAGTGATTCCCCTTAGATTACATAAGCCTATTAATATCAGAATTAACTTAGTTACTTATCAATAATTACCCAATGTAATTGTCCTTAACTTTGATGAGTTTACTAAGGTTAGAATTAACTTAGTTCCTCAACAGAAAAGCGATAGCCAGAGTAATGCTTCCCTAGTTTGGACAAGACTAACTAAAATCGAGATCGATCTAATTACTTATCAGGAAAGCAATTATTATAATTAATTCTTCTCTCAATTTCCACAGCCACAATCCCCATAAGGATATATCAATAAGCACAAGTTCAATAATTGAACTTCCCCATGTGCTTGTTATACCTTGCTGCAACAAGAGACCAACACAAAACAACCTTAGAGAAAGGTAAAAACATGATTTTAGCCATCACTTGGCTAAAACCGATCACACACTCACATGAATACCAAAATAGTCATATTATAGACAATAATAGATTATTAGTATTGTGACTCGCATATGAGTTATATTTCCATAATTTTCTTATAATTTTGATATAAAAATCCATAAGATTAGCAACTATCAATCAAAAGTTACAAACCATAAGAAAATAAGCCATTTATAAGACCGAAACCTAGATTTGAGAAATACAAAAGTTTATCTCATAACCGCAAGCAACACAAAGAGATTTTCAATGATTGCACTTACAAATTATCAATCAATAATGCTACTAAGAATTTGTAAATAAGAACTAATCATTATTTTTGTTGATAGTTGAATAAATTCTACATAAGTCTTGAATCCAGCAACAATAAACCAATATACTCTAAAAAGATTAACCACAAGAAACACTTATTCATGTGCGTCATTGCTTGTTGTTCATGTGCGTCATTGCTTGTTGTTCATAGACTCTTCTTCAATCATCTTCCTTTCCGTAAGATGAAAGAACTTAGCTTTCAGAAGGTTCAACTCATCAATTATCTTGACAAGTTTGGATTCAAACCACTTGTTATTCTCTTCAAAATCATCAAGTTGTTCATTGAAGTTATTCCTAATCATGAACATGAGTTCATGAGATATTCGATCACTTTATGTTCTATGGAGATATGAAATATGATATTGGTTGGACCATATATTTCAAGCTTTTCTATTTGAGATTCAATATTAATAATTGAATCCTCAACCATCATAAACCAATAACAGAATTGTGAATAATATATTAGTGTTTAAGAGGTTATATAGCAAGTCAAAAAAGGAAAGTTTCGAATATACTAGAAATAATCAAGTATTGCTTGATAAATATTATCAAGGGAAATATTTCCGATACATGGAACAAGATTAAACTATGATTCCAAAATTACAAACTTTCAAAATATAACCATAATGTTTATATATATATCAGTGATCTTGCAATATCTTGAGCAAAACCAAAAATAACCAGACCTAAAGACGATCTTATTAATCGGTTTAAACCGATGATTTCATTTCGGTTTTAGGGGTAACTAAAAATCGAACCGAGATACGTTAGTTTTCCATAATCTAATACCATTGATTATCATTGAATTAATGGTTCGTTTTGGTTCAGTTTCTCGATTTTATCCGTACCATGTACAACCCTATTTACATGCATCACTAATAGAGGAACCCATGGTAGACCCAAATTGTCGAATAAATTACAGAGGAGCAATTTCAGCGTAATCTGACATTCAATTTTAATATCAAGATTGAATGAGTTTTCTACATATTACTCTTCCTATGTTTTCATTTTGGTTGGTCCAAAATAGTAAATGTGAGAATCTAGAGTGAATAAACTGGAAAGTAAGAGCGAAAGATTTTGTGAAGACCAGTAGTTAGAGTTGTGGGAAGTTTCTCCACGTGCTTGCCAACTAATAACATGTGCAACATGATTAGGAAAAGACGAGTCACAAATAATTTTTATTTAAAAAATGGAGATGTTGAAACAAACTGAAAATATTTTCAATAGACTTGGTTTTGAATAAATATTTTCACTTTCCAAAGCACTGCACAACCCAATGAAACGGTGGAGAATGTGTATAAAGCTAGACATGACTCGTAACACTATTAATCACCTTGGATAATTTTAGGCTTACTCATTCTATTTTAGGCCCACCCAATTTTGCTCACAACTAGAAAGTAGGATAAGGAATATCTAATTAGATATTATGAAAAATACCAAACTATCCTCTACTCATTAATTAACCCTAATAACAAAAATCATAATATAAAAAAAAAAAATCTTTTCCATTACTTTCCAGTTCTATCAAAACCTTAAACCCCAAAAAAAAAAATTATATTTCTATCAAGCTTTTCAAATTCTAAAAACCCTAATCCAATTTTTCCAAAAAAAATCTTAGATCGAAAAATCCTTACAAAATCATACTTCTAATAGCATTTTTGATTGGTATATGTGTTTGAATCTTACTTTTCGTAAATCAATATCTTGAATTATTACCAAAATCGTTCGACATGGATCTATCGTATCAACCAATTCTGGTTATGTTCTTCACAAACATGAAGAATACGTATTAGAATAGGTGGATCTGATGGATCCACATCGAACGATTCTATTTCATATTTCTCGTATAACTACCATACCCAGAATCGTTGGATACGACAGATCATATCCAACGATTCTACCTTTTTCATTTTTTTTACTTTTTCCATATTGGAATCATTGGATGATACACATAATTATCCAACGATTTTTGTTCGTATTCTTCTTTAACAAATAGCATATCCATAATCGTTGGATACGATGGACCGTATCCGACGATTCTATTGTTTCAATTCTTTTTTTACTTTTCGTTGTTGAGAATTGGTGCATACGATCTACCTTATCCAACGATTCTGGATATGCTATTTTTTTGTTCACTTTTAATATTAGAATCGGTGGGTGCATATTGCATTATCCATCGATTCTATTGTGGTTAAACTTCGGTTGTTAATTGATTTAATGATTGGTGATTGCTAGAACTTGTAGTAGTAGTTGTTGTCAATTGGTAGCAATTAATAACTCTAATAATGATATAGATATCTTTTTTTTTTTTTGATTTTTTTTTTATTTCTTCTTCTCTTTAGCCATACTTATCTTTTTTCTTCAATTTAATCTTTGTAGACATGGATAACAATCGCAAGAGGAGTGCCGATTAAACACATGTCAGTTTAGTTGATGCAGAGAGATAGCCGGGGCCATAGATTGTGTGAAGCCCATACAAGTTTCCTTTTAGAAGGGAGACACAACTGTAGCAAATAATGAGGCTACTTGGAGAGCTCTCTTTGGAGGAACTTGATGAGGTTCTTCGTGCTGCAACAAACAGAAGAAAGGATATGGCATTGTGGAGACATTGTTTACCGTTTTTTTATCTAAAGGATATCGTTGATGTTGAATCTATTGATGGTGGTGCTTCTCATGCTGCTAATGAGAATGACGCTGATAATTCTGCCGCTGATGGTGATACCTGAGAGGGTGTTGAATTTTTTTTAGTTTATGGATGTTTATTTAGATGAAAACAATAAATGATGCTTCTTTTTTAAGGTTTGTAATTACTACAAGGTTTAATTGGTTTTATTGATGGATGAACTAACTAAGGTTTAACTTATGTCTTTTGATTGAGTCAATTCGTATCAGTAAATTCGATGTAAATGGTTTAATTACATCTTAGGTGCCACTTCTCATTGCACATAAGTAACTGTTGTTATAGCCATTGGATGTATAGTTCAAAAAATATAGTTGTTGGCCCATTTATACATATAAATAGGATAACTCATTCTCCGTCATACATTACTTCATTCAAACAGATCCTTCTCCATCATACACTACTTAATTTAAACAAATCATTCTCCATTATTCATTGCTTTCTTCAAAAGAAATCCTACTATAATGGCTAACCCATTGTTATCAACTACCAAATCTATTGATGCTATGGGAAAAAAAGATACTCAAAAGATCCGCCAAACAAATAAACGAATGAATCAAACAATAGGAAATAGATGCGGATGTTAAGAGAGAGAATAAATGGGTTAAAAAATTCACATCGTGTTGGATCTTCTGGAAGATAACCACTCTTCAAAACTTTTATGGAATCTTGTTAATACGGGTCCTTTCATGTCCAAGTGAGACGGTAAGTAGAGGAAACCACGTTTATCTTATGGGGATGAATATGTTTCTTCTCGCACTATAACGGTTAGAAAATCGTGTGACAAGTACAACAATTTTTCTATCTAGAACAAAGGGGACAAGTTTGCAGCGCAAAATGAATATATCACATGGAGAGGCGAACCGTTTCGTCATTTCGAAGCTGCATCTGTAATGGAATCTCGTACCGGGAAATAAATGAAGAATTATCTGTTTGTCAAATCTTAGTACTATGTTATTCATGTCTAAATATATTAGGATTAAGTATCACCTAATTTTAAATAAATATATAATTTTAAGTTTTTATCTATTAATGAAAAAATGTTTTACTTTAGAAAGCTTATGGAGAGTGTCGAATAATTCAATTAACATTCATCGTAATTATGACAGCCATTGTTCACTTTAGAAAACTTATATACACCATTGAGTCTGTGCACTATAGTCTTAAACGGGCAATCATGCTTTTTTGATTTACTCTTGTAAACCCTCGTCGTCCTCTTCACACACGGTTTGTCCTTTGATATGTAAGTTTCTTTCTTGCCACTTCTCTTGCAAAAAGTTTCTAAACGATCGCACCTCGAACGACGGCCTAAGTCTAATGCGCATTTTATCTCCATGCCTTTGTCTACAAACCATTGCCTTGCATCGTCCTTCTTTTCTCATACCAAATCAGTGTAGTAGTGGGAAGAAGTCAGGTCCCATACAAGACACGAGTTCAAGTTGGTCGTCGCCGACCGCTTGAACAATCTACAATATAATCGGCGGATAAGTAACTACCTTATCCAAAGATTCTTTACAATCGACCTTTAGGTCTATACACATCCATCGATCCTACCCAGTCTTGATTTTGGGGAAAAATTCCCAAATGTCATAATCGGCACACGTGAACTAATTTCTGTGCCGATTCTGGCATTCAGCAAAACACAATTTTTCTGGCCAATTTTTTGACTAGAATCGGCACATAGAGCACACATTGACCGATTGGTTACATGATATTTTTTGGAGAAAAAAAACTCCAAGTGATACAATCGGTCAATATGGAAAGTTGATTATTTAACCTACCATTTCCCCAAAAACTGAACCAGAATCGGTCGTTGTTCATGACCATATCCGCCGATCCAGGTTCATATTTTTTAGAAGAGGTGGAATCGGGGGTTGTGGTGTTATAGTAATCGCCGATTCAGGGTAATATGTAGGCCAAAAAATAGCTCAAAATTTGTAAAAAATTCACCTTTTGGACATTATAGACTACAAATACATGTTTGGAGGTCCTTAACACGTATACCTCACGGTTGGAAGCATTAAGATCTTCATTTTTCCGGTTTGAATCGTTATTTGCTTGATTAAAATCCTCATCTATGCTTTAGTTTACACGTTCTTATTCTTCCAACAAAAAATCCAAATCGGTAGGACCGAAAGCACGATAATCTGATTTGGGATATGTAGATACATCCACTTCTTCTTCACCACTATAATATACGTTGACAAAATCAAATTTCATCTTTGTTACCAAAATCTTCTTCTCCTTCTTTTTAAAACTTCTACTCTAATTCTTACCATCTAACACTAACTATAATCCAATTTAAATCACAGACTAATTTAACTACCATTTGAATAAATTAATATTAATTAAATATATTAGTTATTAATATAAATAGTTGGATAAGGGAGTTTTAATTTTATTTTTTAACAATCGTATTTTAACTTTTAATGGTAGACCAGAATTAAAATGAGTAGGCCTAAAATTAGCCAGGTTAATCATCGAACCAATTGAATTTCTAATATGTTTTGCTGGTTAATTTATTCATTTTTATCAAATTAATCGTACGTGATCCATACTTATTCCACATAACTTTTCTTACAAATACTGCAAACATAACTTTTTTATACCCATTAAAGTAACCCTTTTAAGTTTTACTTCCAATGTTGCAATTTCAATATAAAGATTTAAACATTAGACATATAACATAAATAACTGATTAAATTAAACAACTTTGAATGATAGATTCGTATGGGGGATCGATAATAATGATCTATCTGTAGCATGAGTATCTCGCATACATATAGATGCTCAAGATAAGATGTACATGTATACAGTTGACCATAGGGTAATGGCGAGAGAAGCAACCAAGTATGTCCACAAGAACAGAATGGAACACTCTTCTTGACCCACATCAAATAGTTGCGTCATAGTACCTACATTGATTCAAGTGTTGATTTATTAATGATTATATAAGACCAAAACAGAAGTTATGTAAATGCGGATAGAAAAAAACTTTACATACCAATATTCATGGCAGGTGGCAGAGTAAATTGCAACATTAGGACATATCGGAACAATGGGTCTGCTGGTAGGAGACCAAAATCACCTGCTGCTTTAACAACACCCATACCGATCACTGGAAGGACCACATACCGCACGACAATAACTCCGATGATCACCATAGGCTTTAATCTTGCTGAACGTAAACCTTGGGTGAGGTTTCCTCCTAGTATAAGAGTAATACAAGGTATTGTTCCATCCCTAAACAAAAAAAAAAAAAAGCTTTTCACATTCACAAGAACAAAATGGAACACTTAATCCAAATGGAAATAGTCTCGGTTGCCAAGAGTGAAAGAGAAGTTGAATGAGTATGAATTACATATACCCTAGTAATTTGATGGAATCTTGGATGACTCTCAAAGGAGCTCCATCACCAATGATGAGACTTTTTAGCCATGGGGTTGCTCCAAAAGCGAAACCCAATATCTGATGAAATTGGATAAGTCATTTGTTGAGTTAATGTTTGAACAATGTACAAAGATTTGGAGAATTGCATTTGCACATATAAATCAACTTGCCAACTTACTGCACCAACTGTTGGAGGAGCAAGTAACTCTTCCACGATTTGGTGAAGAACTGATGCTATTTTGTCAGAGAAGGATGGTTTTTCGTCGGCAACTACTTTTCCAGATGATGTATGAGTTATAATCTGAAGTTGGGAGATTTTGACGTAACATAATAATAATCAGTTTGAAATGTATCGACCAAAACCGATCTTTATATTTAAAACAAATGAAGACTTACAGCAAGGGTTTCATTTTGTTCATCATAGAGATCTGTAGATGACACAACAACAGCAAATTTTTCGTCGTCATCTTCTTTTAGAAGTTTAGTTTCTCCATCGGCATCAAAATCCTTATTAGGTATCTTTGGGATAGTCTCTTTAGCCATTTGCATTGCCCTGTATGTTATGCCCGAGGTTCGTATAAGATGGTAGGTGTAGGACCATATGAAGAAACCGCCAAGCTGCATCATTATCAATCGCAAACAGGTAAGTAGCTAGTTTTCAACTCATTGAATATCAATTCAGGCGTGGGGTGTGTAATTCATTTACCGCCATTGAGAATGATGCATATGAGAGCCCGACGCTGTTGCAAAGATTGCGATCACCAAATGGGCTACCTTTCTCATTACAGATTGCAGGGACTACTATTAACATAAGGTTTCCCAAGTTTCCTGCTCAAATCGATAAGCGGAAAGTCATGTTAATTCCAAGAACTTGAAATTCAAGTGGAATCCAGTGAGAGGAGAGAGCGAACGAATGATCACCTGCAGAACATGTAGCAATGACAAGGCCTTCAAGATGAGGTTCAGGTTTCAGTATTTTAACAACTACCCATCCGAGACTTCCCCCGATTAGAAATACTAGCCCAATGTTAATTGGCATAAACCACCTGCATGTTACAAAATTGGGTTTTAATTGGGATAATATCATAAAATATACGCTATGGGGGTACACGGAAAAGAAGTAATTCACTATCAATGTAGCACGGTGGTGAAGTCGTTAGGTGCTGATACCATAGTTCAAAACTTATCAGTACCAAATTTGTTATAATTCGGCGGTACACCTATATTTACATGTGACTTACAAGGAAGCAAAATCTTACGGCCTTACCATGAGATGATGTCTTGGAGTGTTACAGTCTTAGCCAGACTTGCAAACATGAGAGACGGAGTGAACACTACAAATACAATCTGTATTTATGAACAAGAACATCATCAGTTTTTTTCATATTACAACCAAATACAGGGCATGGGTCAGTATATTTTGATACTATTAAGATTGTCAACCGATCCAATATAGTCAAGTTTTATGTAGGTTATAAGGTTACCTTGTTCATTTGTCGGCGAGCATCAGCAGTAAGAAGATTGCAGTAGTTAGTAGCCATATAAGCACCTAGAATACTGATGATGAGAACCTGTAATACAGGCATGGTTGCTACCTCTAAAAGCGTAAGAAATCCCATCTTTTTCTTTCTTTCTTTCTTCTCTCTTGTTGTTGTTGTTTCAAATCGGAATCGAAGTAACTAAGATAAAGACTGCTTGAAGACGAGTTGAGAGTTTCTTTTTATCTCTCTTCGGTTGTTTCTTCTTAGCTACTTCTTTTTAAGGTTTCTTCTCTAGTAGAAGAGTAAGAAGTTCCTGACAAAATAAAACGGAAGAATGAGTGTCACTAGTCTAGTTAAGTTGATCCAAATTGACACAAAGATACACTAAATATTCAAAAATTGGTCTTGCGAAGTAACAACGTAGGCGGCATATTTTTGTTACAAACATTCTACATTAGGGCCGGTACTGAAATCAAAATCTGCCACCATTGTGTAACATCCGCCTATATTGGTATGCTCACACGAAATACAAACCCATAAGATCAGCAAGAAAACGACATGGTCGTAAGAATAAATCCATGCCACGAAACCCTTCCTACGTTTACTTCTTATGCCACGTTACTGCTGAACAAAACTTTTGTCTTTTCCTAAATAATTCAGAGTTATTCCCGATTCTGAAAGCTCAGGAAAATGAATAAACTGAATAGCTTAGCTAGCCAACCAATAATGCATAAATTGATTTTGATTATATTATACGTAGTTAGTCACCAATAGATTTCATACTAAAAGACTAAAAATATTGTTTTGGTATTTTAGAGCCGAGAATTATACTTAAAAATTGATTTTTAGGAATCTCAAAAGTGAAAAATCAAAAATATGCCACCGAGATGCTAAACTAAATACATTGGAAACAATCCATTGTCGATAATTTGTTCACATATACTAAACACACGTCTGTACATGTTTGAACAAGGGAACGTCCTTATGACAAACAATAAGGGCGGCTTAATAGATTAATAAAAAAAATATATAATAAAATCAAGAACGTGAAAAATCTTGCTTAAACATGAAGTTGAGAATCAATAATTATTCTTTGTAATCAAATATTTGATGAAAGAATACAGCTGGGTTTTGTTAACCTTGTTTGATGATATATCTCTATCTCAAAAATAAATATGCCAGTGTGAACACTAACCGGTTTGTAATTGCAAATATATGTCACAAATCATTAGAGACCACTGTCTTGTTTGTTTCTGATCGATGTAGACATCGATTAGACGAAAGAGAGAAAATTTGGTAGCGTTATTGATTAGATTGTTAATTGAAAAACAACTTTGCTACTTCCGGCCTTACTTTTAAGGCACTATTCACCATCCAACAACTGTACTTAGTACCAGTATTATCCTTGGCATTCACAGAAAGGTTTACCAATCACTAGAAATGTGGCTATATATTACCTATTACATAATAATCATTCGTAAAAAGGAAAAGAAAAAGAATGAAATCATTGAGAGAGTTGATTACAGTCCTTATCAATATATTGAGCAGTTGATAACATGTAATCAAATGTTCGAAACGTCATTAAAGCCGTAGTGTGCACATAAAGTGAGACCGGATGGTGCTGGTTGAGTCTACCATATGATATGAGATGTTTTAAGCACATGGATTTATGTATTCGCCAGATGCACCATGTAATTTAATGAAACAGGGTCGTATATATTATAGAGACGCTCTAAGTTCTTCCAATCCGAGTAAATAATAATTTCGTTAAGCCATCTAAAACATTGAATGCGAAAATCTGGATAACCTATCTGCGTGTCATCTAAAAGGAGATAGAAAAGGACTATCCCAGGTGGTGAAACACTACTTTTCCAAAATAATGGGACCAAAGAGAGCAACTTTCTGATTTAGTTGCCTATTGAAGAATCATCAAGGCTCAAAAGGTTTGGTTTCAAGTTTTTTTTTTTTGTTGATTTGGCACTGCTCCATCATTAACTAGAAAAAGGGGATCCATCCTGTCATCCCAAGTTCTCTTACAAACCATCCTGAGCAGCGGGAATATTGATGTATCTCCAACTGAGATTTGATGACTAAAAGTCGAAACACTACGTTCTAATTTATAAGAAAGAAAAATAAGATTAAAGAAAATACTACCTACATCGCAATAAAAGAGATTTTATCATTTTTGTTGGGATTGAGGGTAACCCAAAAAAGAATGTAAGCGTACTATGAAATTATTCAATTATTAAAAGAATAACAGTTTTTTTTTTCCTTAGAGATGATAAAGTAAAACAAAATAAGTTTATATTTGTACAGATATATATGAAAGAAACAGATTCCATCAACACAATTATTAAGAACAGAAAATTAGATAACAACAGAGAGAAAGAGACGAACCTGCAATCAGGTGTATATTGAGAAAAGGATTCAGAAAACATCCGAGTCGACAAAAAAATTGTAATCGATATTATATCTTGTGAATCAGAAAATGCCATCAAAATTGCCAAATTGATCTAAATATATTTTTGTATCCAGAGAGAGGTTATATATATGAATGAGCGATTAGAGAGAATGAAATGGATTGAGCAAACCTAGCTGTGAGTGTGGAGGTATTTATAGCTGCGATTTAGTCCTTTGGCGTCATTATACAGCGGTGGATATGCATGATTAATTGGTTGAATGACAACTTTGACCTTTTATCACTATTGGCCTATGCGTCTGGTGAGTTGTATTCTAATGCATACAATAAGTAATTAATAATTGAACTAAAGATCATTGATTTGATTCACTACCTTGTGAGAAAATCTCTCCAAAAATGCATTGCCATTTGGCTCAATCTAACCACATACGCATCGGACAGGATTGTTAGGTCTTGCTAGTTTATCAATGTGGTGTATGGGCGTGATCGATTCTTGTCATCACTTCCCATCCAATATCAACGGAAAGATGTGGCCAAAGGTAAGGACTCGGGACTCCGTTGTATTGTAAAAAAATCGCAAAATGTTACCTTTAAGTTCATACGCGGCTGCAAGGACTGCATCTGCATCCCCACGAACGTGAGAAAATAATAGTCTTCCGAATTAACGGGGAAAACATCATGGCCTACTAAAACAAGATCAAGGTGGGCAATAGTGACGCAGTGGGTCGATTATTGCACTGAGTTGTAAAATTATTGCACATTGTGTGGTTTATAAGATGCAAATATTGGTGGAGGTAAAAAAAGAGGTTCTTAAATGTCGATTAATTTTAGTTATATAAACAAAACAATATGTTACAAATGCATAAATTACCGGTCTTGACCACAATTACTCTGCTCAGTCCGCTTAGAGAGTCTACAATGGGACGATTAAAAGTCGGACTTTCAAATGTAGTCTTTATTCCAGAATTCGTAGGCGCATCGGGACGAGTATAAGTAGTGGATAGTCCGGATATTCTACTGTAGCAGACTATATTTCCTCTTTATTCTGGACTAAATCAAGTTTAGTCGAGCGGTATCTTAGGCGTCCGCCTGGTTGGTAAGCGGTTGTCTAGTATAACGTTTGATGATAGACGTTATCTTAGCGTACCGCTTGAAAACACGAGTGGTATTCAAAAGCGCCGCCTGACGAAGCATAATCCTAACATAACGCCTTGTGGGGCGTGCTGCTAGGATAACGCCCACCACCAGGCGGACGACTAAGACACCGCCCAAACCCAACGGTACCCTACAACTACGTCCAACACCAGGTGGGATCCTAGAATTCCGCTTGCGAATTAAATCTTCATGGTGTGTCGCTAGAAGCCCGCCCCACTGTGGGCGTTACTCTAGAGTAACGCCTGCTATAATTTTACCGTTGATTTTACCCTTGAAATGTTACCGTTGAGTTTACCGTTGCAACGTCAACGGCTATATTATGACCCTATATATGGAATACTAATCCAATTTTATTTTACTAAACTCACTCATTGTTATCTAGTTAGTATTCGAAAATAATTAAGTTCTTTTTCATTTAAGTTTACTTTCGAAATCGATTATAATTATGCCACCACCAAGACCACGAGGTCCAAATTTTACTACATTTGAAGATGTAACGATGTGTAAAATTCATTTGTCAATACCTCAAGATTGTAGTATTGGTACCGATAAATCGGAAGAAAGATTATGGTCTCGCATATTATATCAAATGAAAGAAGCCATACCTTCGATGCCACAATGCAGTTGGACCTCCCTTCAGAAACGATTTCAGGGAATAAGTAAAGATGTAGCACTTTTCTCTGCAAATGAGGCGGAAGTGGAACGTGAACACCATACTGGATGGGGCCCCGAAAATAAGGTAACTACTCATTCAATTTATTCGATTTTGACGATTACATTACTGATTTGAATTTTATATCCTCCACTAAATTGAATTAAAAAAAAATAGATTGCAGAAGTAAGGAGGCTTTTCAAGGAAGCTAATGGTGGGAAAAGTTTTAAGCATGAAGAGTGATACACAATTATGTTAGATAATATAAAATATTCCCAAGCTGAGTCAGATTACGAAAGCGGTGAGAAAAATCGGGAAATACAGGAAATAAGCCTAGACAATTCCAGTGGCTATGAAGACATAAGAGATATCCCTAACACATATATCCGTCAAATGGGAAAAAAAAAGAGGCGAAACGACAGAAGACAAAAGGGAAAGCAAAATGTAGTGGCCAACAAGAAATGATGGAAACTATTATTAAAGAGCAACAAACTTCAACATCAAATATACAGAACAAACACAAATGAAGATGGCGCAGAGAGAAGCCGAGTTTGGAGCAAAACTAGCTGCGTCTTCGGCAAAGTTTGCGGCAAAACAAGCTAGGAAAGTAGCAGACGAGGAGTTTCGTATAATGACGATGGATCTCTCCGGGATGGATCCGGTATCAACACAGTACATCGAACTTAGGAAGGCAGACATTTTGAAGAAAAGATTAAACCAACCATAAAGGATTCTTGGAATACCTTAAACCTTTGTGAAGGGCAGTCTTATTAGCATTGCCATATTAAGTTTCAACTTTTATGAACTAATTTAGTTATTTTCAGTTTATTTTTAACCGATATATTGTTATCTTTTAATGTATCATAATTTTATTTTAAATTTCATTTTTGTTTGTTTTTTAAAAAGTCACATGCCTTTAACAGTATCTAAGATTAATTCAGATCCAACGGTCTGATTTTACTTTTTTCAAAAAGAAAATGACCGTTGGAACTCCAATTATAAAATGAACGTTGTCATATCCTATTCCACCACTATCACCTGCAAAGTTTCATCTTCTGCTTCAACAACATAATTCTTGAAAAAATTTCAAACAAAACATACATAATGGAGGGTTCAAGCTCGTCACCAATTACCAAGTGTTTTCTTTGTATTTCTGCTGGTCATGTTGCCAGAGATTGTCCTTGGGAAGGTAGAAAATGCACACTAACGAAGTGCAAGGGGTATCTGTTTCTTAGGAAAGCAAAAAAAGGAAATACTGGATTTCACCTTATGTGAAGTGCAACTACTGTGGAGTTTTCATCTGGTTAGATGCTTATGTAGCTTCACACCAAGGTATTCCACCACCTATTCCACCAACTTTACCAGATGATGAAAAGTGGTTACAAAAGAAGCAATTTTACTGCTACTCATGCAGAGATCCATGTTGTGATGGTAAGATGAAGCGGCTCACTTCTAAAAAACCTGAATCTATTGGAAACAAATACTACTTATGTCAAACATGTAAGAAGGTTAAGTTTCAATAAATATGTAAGCAACTGTTGGAATATGTATGAACTAAGATATTATCATACTATTATAACTAGGTAATAAAGAAAATAACTTTGCAACTGCATATGTTGTTCACAAACTACAAGCAACTCTTTCACGGTAAATTAACAGAATCATATTCGTAATAAAAGTACTAATAAGGTTCAACAGCATAAAGAACAAGATTAAAACATCTAAGTAGAAAATTCATTTAGTTGGGGCGATTTTCATTCTCTTCAGAAGATAGGGTTGCTATCTCCTTAAGCACTTGTAGAATTCCCCATTGTTTTACAATACTCATCAACTCCCCAGATTCAAGCGAACGGGTTAGTGACTTAACCAACACATCTGTTTGATCCCTTATAACAGACATTCGGTTATCAACCACTGGTGTTGAACTTCGTCATTCACCAAATCAATAAAAATTGGTGGTTGAACTACCTCATTCACCAAATAAACATCCCTAGATGGATCAACAACCCCACCACCTTCAGGTTCAATCCTGATAAGTCGATCCAAACCCCCAGGTCGTCGCGCTCTTCTAACAACATACTTATCATTAACGTTTATCTTCAGAATCTGCGTAAATTTTACGGCTAAATAAAAATCAACATAATAGAGTTCCCAAATCTCATAAACAATAATATTATTCAATTAATCAAATAATTATCCACAACCCAACTAAAATTAACTAAATATTTTTTCCGTTTTTACTTAGATTCAACAATTTCTTCTATTCAATTAAACCCTAAAATTCTCATTATCAATTATAACTTCAATTCAATTAAAATACCAACATAATTTAATCCGAATATAAACTTAAATTCAACAATTTCTTCTATTCAATTAAACCCTAAAATTCTAATTATCAATTATAACTCCAATTCAATTAAAATACCAACAAAAAATTAATCGAATTTTTACTTAAATTTAGCAATTTCTTCTATTCAATTAAACCCTAAATTCTAATTATCAATTATAACTTCAATTCAATTAAAATACCAACAAAAAAATTAATCCAAATTTTTACTTAAATTCAACAATTTCTTCTATTCAATTAAACCCTAAAATTCTCATTATCAACTATAACTTCAATACCCCTAAATTCAATTGAATTTAAACACTATAACTTCAATTCCCATAATCAAAATCAAAATACAATGTTAAACAAAATTAAATGTATTCTTCAAATTTAAAATTAAGATATCTCTTCAAAAAATAAAGTTTTGTGTTATTACCTTCGAAATTGACGATGGGTTTCTCACAAAACCAGGATGGGTGCTGTTGTGGGGCTGGTGGTGTAAGTATGGTGGCGGAGAAATCAATAGGGAGGCTTCAGGAGAAGAAATGGGTGTTGCGGCTGAAGAAGAAGTAAGACCTGATGGGGCGGGATGCTAGCGTTCCGCTTGGAATCCCAAGCGAGGCGCTAGGACACCGCCCGTCCCTTTCATCTCACACGCTCAATTCACACAAGTGCTACTCGACCAGGCGTATTGCTGGCACACCGCCCCATCAGGCGAGATGCTGGGACACCGCCCGTATCTTGGGCGTCGTCCTAGGATACCGTTCACTACCATGCGTTATCTTCCGTGTCCGCACTACATCGAGCGTTACGTTAGGATTCCGTCTCGCGCAAGCGTTATCCTAGGATTCCGCCCGTCTGAACAAGCACATCGCTGGGATACCGCCCAACACCAGGCTTCCTTTAGAACACCGCCCGACTATATACGGTTATTCTTGGGCCGGACCAAAGACTAAAACTTTAGTCTTTGGTCTTTTGGGATGCTCATCCCATTGTGGACGCCCTTAGAGTATTATTTATGATGGTAACTGGTAAGGCCCAAGACAGACTCAGGATTTTTTTTTGTAGGACTGGTATGTTACTAACGGACAAGGCGACCGAAAGCTGAGATATTTTTTTTAAAACAAGTCGTATACTAGATACAATAAAAAAATAAAAAATAAAAAAAATTGATACAAATAAAATTGATAGCAACAAAATTTGATTATAGAGTTATATTTATAATTTATAGAAGAAAAATAAGAGATAAATATGTTAAGATGTGGAACTCTAAGCAAAATTTTGATTTTAACTATCATACAATGTGGACTAAGCCTAAATAGACTAGAAGCTATAGCCTTGACTAGCCCTTGCTACGCCCGCCCCTGGTAAGGCCGGTTTTTATGGTAATAGGAAAAACTTTTAATTTGTGATGCCACGTGAGTTGATAAATATATTTTTCTATTATGGTATAACTTGTAAATTTTAATAAAATAATATATTCATTTATATTAAGTGGAATCCTTATTTATAAAAAAAAACTATTTGTGTGTTTTTAGTGGATTTTTATAAAACTTAAGTATTATAATATATTTAGTGGTGTCTTATATAATTATAATAACAAAAAGTATGAAAGAAGTAGATAAAAAAATATAATATAACAATCCAGAGACAAAGTCTCTAGTGTTGGAGACAGAATCTCTACCGCCAGCGATAGAGACTTGATTGCTAGATGGAATCTCTATCGAGTGATCGCTCGGTAAAGACTCTACCTCGCATGACAAACTAGCAAATTTGCTAATTTTCCATATGAATTTGTCATTTAGCTATAATCATAGTGGCACCAAAACTGGCAAATCAATAGATTTTCCAGATACATAGGAACCGACTTAAAGGATATCCATTCTTTTATATTATACAGTTGTAGATGGTGGAAATTTTGACAAATAAGAAAATTATAAATTTGTCTGTCCCATATAAGAAATATAGAATTCAAAAAGTTATTTATGTATCGTATCAAAAACATAGAGCATGGATGTTTATTTCACGTTCGAACAGAGAATACAGATTTTATTAATAGTTATAGGCACTCCAGATTGATCTTGTAATATTTTTATAATATTAGAACTTTACCTGGATGAACTTTGGATATTGGCAACCTGAACTTATGCAATTTTACAGTAATTCTCCGGAAAAATCCCTTAGTTTCAAGTATCAATAGTCGCGACTTGGCCAAGATCCAGAGTTTACACAAAAGAAGAAGAGTGCACAAAACACCTAGCATGCTCTCAAGAGTGTGGTGCTAATCCTTGCTTGGTCGGAAGCAGCATGGCGCCAACCCTTGCTTTACCGAGAGTTGCATGGATCCAATCCACTGCTTAGTCCTTGGAGCATGGCGTCAATCCCCTAACCTGGTCCTCGAGCATGGCGCCGATTCTTGCTTAGTCCTCAAGCACACACCAACATTTTCTTGGTCCTTGATAAGCATGGTGTCAATCTTTGTTTAATCCTCGAGCACACACCAACCCTTGTTTGGTCCTCGAGAAGCATGGCGCCAATCCTTGCTCGATCCTCGATAGCATGGCGCCAATCTTTACTTCGTCCTCTAAAGCATGACGCCAATCTCTTGCTCGTCTTTGAGAACTTTTGCATAATCTTGACTTTGAACACTTCCAAGATTGTGTCATTCCCAAGCATGCGTACTTCCAGGCTAGACACTTCCAAGCTTGTGCAATTTTCAAGTCTTGCCACTTTCAAGCTTGCGCACTTCCAAGATTAGACTTACTAACCTTATTAGACTGAACACTAGTACTTAGTTTACTCACTTAACTAATCAAAATATTCATTTGTATAACCCAACCATCAAATCTACGAGATATCAAACATGTCACATGGAGATACTCATATTGTGTTGGTCTAGCGGTTTATAGTCTGTGAGCTGTAACTGAACACCCACGATGAGAAGGAATTAAGTGGAACGATACTAGATGAGGGATTAATGAATATTTTAGTTTCAGGAATTTTTCTAGCAATAATGGGCATGTTCTCAACCATGTTCTCTATCTCTTCCGCTTCTTACAAGATCAAGCGTTCATCACTATAAATAGATCACTTCATCTATTTCCAAAATACAACACAAGTGAAACAACAAGTTTATCGAAGTTCATCAGACTATTATAAACAGCTCCATCTCCTCTACTTGAACTCTGCTACAGAGACTTGAATTCTTCGACTAGAACTCACCTATCTCTGATCTTATCATTCTTTGCTTCCGTCCCTGAGATCAACCCTTCTTCTTTGTGGTCGAAGCAAGACTTGAACAGTCATTTTTTTGTTTTAAGCTAGCCTTGTACAATTTTGATCTCTCGTATTGTTTATAATTTACCCTTTCACCCTTTTATCTGTTTTTCCACTAAAACAACAATATAAAGTGAACAAGGCTTAAAACAAGTACTATGATACTTAATTAGGTCATTATCCTTCTAAATTGTAGGAAAGTGCAAGTGATATAGTAAAAAAGATATTAAGAATTGTAATATGAGAGGTATTATAGAGATTCCTTCCAATAAAACTTGTTTGAGCCTTAGATGTCTTCTTTTATAGCATTCAATACTTGGCCCTCAAGTTTCCTCTTTCTAGGGTTTAGAATCTTTCCGGGACCATGTTTCCTTGATTTAGAAGTCAATTTCGCATCTAAATATGTCCCAAAGTAGTATCAGGTTAGGCTGATTCGAGTATGGACTTTTTCAGCCAAACCTGACAAGTTATTTTTGCTCTAGGTGAGTGTCAGATTCGGCTACTATTTGGTGACGCATTACCATCCAAACTTTTCTCTGTAGACTCAAGTCTTCCGAAACTCTTTTTCCCATAACTTCTTCGTCGGATGTGAGAATGACCTCATTCTTTTTGCGTTGGCTCCTCTTTCCATTCTCTACAAGATGATGATAAAAAAGCATGGATTTGAATATGTAGAATTTGGTCTCGGATCCTCCTTCACTTGTAATGCTTTACTTCATTGCTCATTCTAGCATTTTGTAGCTCCTTTTTGGATGATTCACCTAACATAAGATATAAACTAGAAAACAAATATAATATAGAGGAATATGCAAGAATTATAACAAATATTAATATGGATTTGGTACTAAAATCATATGAATTATGCACTTATTATTCCGTAACGATCATATTTTCTAAGTCGTTCGATCTCAACGAATATTTTTCTTATGGGGATTTTTCCGTATATGATTATGCTCCTTCTCGAACATAATTTTCTCTAGTCAATTGAGTATATAATGATTTGTCCTTCGTCCACTACTCAATTTTCCTTTCATTTTTTAAGAAAAATGTTATAGCTCTAGCAGAAAACATTTATCTTATCCAAGCATGCATAGTGACACTGAAAACCCAACCTAAAACATTAACTAAAACAGGATTGGAGGTTTACGAGAAGATGAAAAAGAAGAATAAAAAATAAAAATAAATTAAGGAGTCCAATGGAGAATGAGTGAAATTGAGTGTTTTCATGTGTAGAAAACACTCGATTCCGGATACTCAGAATCAGACCAATAGTGGGGAAACACCATAAACTTGCTTTTTTCCCATTGAAATTTTCCATACAATTTAGTGTTTTGAGGAAAACAATTAAGATTCCACTATTCTAATATTTGAGAATGGTGTAAGAATTAAGATTCCACTGTTCTGATACATTATTTTTCTCCATGAAAATTAAAGGCTTGTTAATTAAGAATTATGAGATGATGTTTTTCTACTTCTAAGGTTCGTCATTATCTTTTTAGTGCCGGTCTAAGAGAGGAATAATATACGTAGTAGATTAAAATTACGACTGTGTAATGTACATTAATTTTAAGACGATACGGGCTCGAGCCAAAACATTAAAATAATGATCATTATAGTAATAATGTTTCTAATTCTAAATGTATTAGTTTATCGAGATTTTTATTGTACGCGACTCCAGTATAGTTCTATAGTTCTATCTTGAAGATGTATCTCAAACACAATTGTAGTAATTATTTGAAACGATTGTATCGATGACATTGACAGTAATACGAATATAAAAAACGTATGCATCGTATGTAGTCAAATTGACTAAAACAAGCCATTAAGTATGGTACAAAACTAAAAGAAAAAAACCTAATAATCACCTATAACATGAATCAGGTTTATTTTAATCTTATTAAACTTAGAACCAGAAATCGGACTAAATCAAGGCAAACTTAGTTTGACTATATCGAGAAAGAATGAAACTTCAGGTTGTGAGAGGAGAGAAACCGGTAATTGGCTTTTGAACATGACTAAGGGTCTGGGCGCCTAGACATCCCTCATGCCTCACATCACAAGCATGCTAGCCGGTGAAATGAATGTGATCGATTTGGTATAAATTTTTATATAATATTATTTCTGTTTCAACAAAAATTTTATTATTATTTTTTTATTTTAGTCTATCTTTAGATTAAAATAAAAAAATATTTAGGTTAAAATAAAAAAGTGATAGTAATATTTTTGTTGAAATGAAAAAGATACTACTTAATTATTTATCGTGGTAGTTCGAGACTCCTATTCCTAATTTGTTTGAGATGTCGATGCATTCATGAATCATTTTTGTCATGAATTGATAGTTCTCGACGATAAAACGTGTATGACAAAGAAGGTTCAATCAATGAAGAAAAGAAGTGTTCATGAGTTAGATGAGTCACCCAATGTGGACAAATAGGTTAGTCTAATTTCTAATGAAATGATTGTGTTGAGTCGCTGACAACATAGCTTGTGGGACCGGTATCCTCAATAATTTGAGTAATTTCCAAGATTTTCGGGTTCTAGTAACATGATTAGAGGTGACACGTTTGATTAAATGAAATCTCACCACTGGTTGCAAGTTACAACCTGTTTTGCTCTTCTTTGTTTTCTTTTTTAAATAGAGGAGTGATGCTGGGCAAGGGCAACTAATAATTCATTCATATGTCCCCCTTTCAAATTCATTGGATGAATAATAATGCATTCGTATGTCCCTTTCCATGGGCATCGAAAGGAACATGCAACACATGTGATGTGATGTGCTGCGTATATATGGTATAAATATGTCTTCTTAGCTCCTGGTCGGGGGATCAGCTGTGAAATGTTAGGGAAGAATTATTTGTCGGTGAATGAGCTAAAAATTATCTCTTCTTAAAATTTCTCTGATGATCAACGTTGTTATTTTACATGTGGTTCCATTCTAAAGACATCAATTTAAGACTTGTTTATAATATTAAGAAATAAATTCTTAAGACAAAAAATATAAAATTTTAATCTCCAACCTATATATTTTTATAATTTTTATATATTTATATGTCATTCATTTATTAATAGACATATTTTTTATTTTTATATTTAAGTAATTTTACTATTAAAATAGTAAAAAATGGAAAAATATCTTCTAGGTGAACCTCTAGTTTTAGAGGTTTACATAGAGGATGTCTTCCCAAAACTATGTCATGTCATCTTGACATTAGTTAGAGTGGTTAGGTTTAGAGAAACATTTTTGAGAAAATGGATGTTTATCCTATATGGATTAAGACTTTTTTCTTTACACACATTCTATTGGAGAAGCTATTAGTTAGGATGAACAATTTATTATTGAAGCCATTTATGTTCATTATATTTAGTTACAGACTCTTCTTTTGGCCAAGACGGGGAATATTTTCTTAGCCCAATTTTGTATTCTTTTTTTCAATTTTTTTTTATATTTTGTTCTAAAATAAAAAATATTATATTAAAAGAGATAAAAAAATATAACCCAGTGAAGTTGTTTTTTTCATATTATATATGACGAACGAACTCCAAATTAATAAGGACTTGACTAGCATTGATATGCTAAGAAATTTCTTTATCACAACACCACCAAACAATAGTTTGTTTGATTAATTAGAATGACAAAGTCGACAACATTTTCTCAAAAACTAGAAGTTATATGTTTCTCTAATTTAATGGATAGAGTGAAAAATAAACTCAATGTATGGAGAGGTAAGACTATGTCACAATGTGGAAGGACTACCATGGTTAAACATGTTACAAATACGATCCATGTGCACTCTTTGAGTTATTTGAAAATATTTGGATGAAACTACTAATCAAATGAACTCACTACAGAGAATATTTTGGTGGTGTTTTGAGGATAAAAAAAGGTGTTTGTCTCACCTCTTGATGCAAATTAAACATGCATAAAAATATAGGGGGGAAAGGTTTCAGAGATTTCAAAATTATGAACCAAGCTTTTCTTGTCATAGCTGCCTGGAGGATTACATTCAGATTAGGTTTAGGTGCAAGCAATCGAGGTTAAGTATTTCCCAGGAATAGGTATATACTTCAATCTATAGGAAATGCCAAATCATCATGGGATTGGAAAGGGAGTTCAGATATAGGATTCATCAAAAATAGACAATTTTTGGAGAGTGGGTAATGGTAGCATTATAAGACAACTGGGTTACTGGTCTTGATCAACCTCCTCAGCAACATAGTAGTGGCAATAATTCAGAATATTATATTTGAGTTAGTGAGCTCATTGATGCTCAAAGTAGCTCATTGAATATTCATTTTTTGCAATCTTTGTTTGACATTGATACTACAAATCTTATATTTAGAATGAGATTACCAAGAAATTCTGGAGATAGACTTATCTAGAAGCTCACAAGACATGGGGGTTTCACACTTGAGTCTTCCTAATAAAACTCCATGAGAAAACTCTAGGCAATGTGCAAGTCTCAAGTAAAATTCAGGGTACCCGTTTGAAGTGGAGGGATTTCTGGGATGTAAGTACTTAGCCTAAGGTCAAACATTTCTTTTGGGAATGTTTTTCTGACATTTTTCTTACAAAAGTTAGATTGGCTAGAGTGTGGTTATAGAAATCAGACCTGCCACCTATGTAACCAAGTCAATGAAGACATTATGCACACCTTTGTTACTTGTCCTTTCTCAGAGGATGTTTGGATGGAGAGTCCATGAAGCAATAAAGTTCTGCATATCCAACATAGCACTATACGATTATACCTTTTGTCTTTGAAGAATGGATTGAGCAGGATAGGAAACAACAGAAAAATGGGGAATGGACTATTATGGCTATGGTTGTTTGTTGGTGCATATGGAAGGAGAGATGTGAATGTCTTTTTCCATAATAAGAAACCAAATCCAAGAAGAACTGCAAGTGGAGTTGTTAACTTTGTAGGTTTTTTAAGAGAATACTCTTATGTGGTGATCTACGTAACTCCATAGATGTGCAGTTTCATTTATGTACTCAGTGCACCTACTTGGAACCCACTACCGCAACCTTGTCTTAAAATAAACTGTGTTGCATGTTTTTTTAAAATTAATAATTAAGTCGGCGTTGGATTAATCTTGCGTGACTATGCAGGAAACTGGTGCGGGTGCAGATCCAAAAGCTTAACTAAGGTCTTGAACTCAGAGCAGGCAGAGTGTTTGCATTCCTAGAGGAAGTCAAGTGGTGCAGTAAATTGCAGATTATTACTATGCTATCATTGAAATGGACTTTAAGAACATAATGGAGTAAATTACAGATTATTATTATGCTATCATTGAAACAGACTTTATGTTCATTATAATTTAGTTATAGACTCTTCTTTTGGCCAAGACGGGGAATATTTTCTTAATTTTGTATTTTGTTTGTATTCTTTTTTTTTCAGATTTTTTTGTATTTTGTTCTAAAATAAAAAATATTATATTAAAAGAGATAAAAAAAACATATAACCCAGTGGAGTTTTATTTTTTATATTATATATGAAAAACGAACTCCAAATTAATAAGGACTTAACTAACATTGATATGCTAAGAAATTTCTTTATCACAGCACCATAAAACAGTGCTTTATTTGATTAATTAGAATGACAAAGTCGACAATATTCTTATTCCCAACACTAAGTATTGTACTTTTTTCGTTTGAAAGTACTTTGAAAACGTAATGTGTCCCTCTATCTCCTTATATGTTTATTATTTCGATGGAAGCTTTGTCAAGATAATTGATTCATGCAGAGCAACAAAATCATATTCAAGGTAACAATATTGTTAATAATATTCCTTAAATATCACATTTATTCTTTGGAGATGACTTCCTGCTATTTTCCACGGTCAATTTGCACAATGTCAACAATATTCGTCAAATTATTCAAAATTTTGGAGATGATTCAAGACAGTTAGTGAACTTCAATAAGTCAAGTGTACACTTCAGTTCCCATCTACCAGAAAGATTATGTAGATTGCTCTCAAAAAGCCTCAAGGTAAAGATAATGAAGATTAATGAAATATACCTTGGTATCCCTCTAATAATTGGAAAAACTAGAAGTTATATGTTTCTCTAATTTAATGGATAGAGTGAAAAATAAACTCAATATATGGAGAGGTAAGACTATGTCACAATGTGGAAGGACTACCATGGTTAAACATGTTACAAATGCGATCCACGTGCACTCTTTGAGTTATTTGAAAATACTTTGATGAAACTACTAATCAAATGAACTCACTACAGAGAATATTTTGGTGGTGTGTTGAGGATAAAAAAGGTGTTTGTCTCACTTCTTGATGCAAATTAAACATGCATAAAAATATAGGGGGAAAGGTTTCAGAGATTTTAAAATTATGAACCAAGCTTTTCTTGTCATAGCTTCCTGGAGGATTACATTCGGATTAGGTTTAGGTGCAAGCAATCGAGGTTAAGTATTTCCCAGGAATAGGTATATACTTCAATCTATAGGAAATGCCAAATCATCATGGGATTGGAAAGGGAGTTCAGATATAGGATTCATCAAAAATAGACAATTTTTGGAGAGTGGGTAATGGTAGCATTATCAGACAACTGGGTTACTGGTCTTGATCAACCTCCTTAGCAACATAGTAATGGCGATAATGCAGAATATTATATTTGAGTTAGTGAGCTCATTGATGCTCAAAGTAGCTCATTGAATATTCATTTTTTGCAATCTTTGTTTGACATTGATACTACAAATCTTATATTAAGAATGAGATTACCAAAAAATTCTGGAGATAGACTTATCTAGAAGCTCACAAGACATGGGGGTTTCACACTTGAGTCTTCCTAATGAAACTCCATGAGCAAACTCTAGGCAATGTGCAAGTATCAAGTAAAATTCAGGGTACCCGTTTGAAGTGGAGGGATTTCTTGGATGTAAGTACTTAGCCTAAGGTCAAGCATTTCTTTTGGGAATATTTTTCTGACATTTTGCTTACAAAAGTTAGATTGGCTAGAATGTGGTTATAGAAATCAGACCGGCCACCTATGTAACCAAGTCAATGAAGAATGCACACCTTTGTTACTTGTCCTTTCTCAGGGGATGTTTGGATGAAGACTACATGAAGCAGTAAAGTTCTGCATATCCAACATAGCACTATATGATTATACCTTTTATCTTTGAAGAATGGATTGATCAGGATAGACAACAACATAAAAATGGGGAATGGATTATTATGCCTATGGTTGTTTGTTGGTGCATATGGAAGGAGAGATGTGAATGTCTTTTTCCATAATAAGAAACCAAATCCAAGAAGAACTGCAAGTGGAGTTGTTAACTTTGTAGGTTTTTTAATAGAATACTCTTATGTGGTGATCTACGTAACTCCATAGATGTGCAGTTTCATTTATGTACTCAGTGCGCCTACTTGGAACCCACTATCGCAACCTTGTCTTAAAATAAACTGTGTTGCATGTTTTTTTAAAATTAATAATTAAGTAGGCGTTGGACTAATCTTGCGTGACTATGCAGGAAACTGGTGGGGGTGCATATCCAAAAGCTTAACTAAAGTCTTGAACTCAGAGCAGGCAGAATTTTTGTATTCCTGGAGGCACAAATGGTGCAGTAAATTAAAGATTATTACTATCATATCATTTAAACAGACTTTAAAAACATGATGGAGTACATCAACATATCTACGTACACCATTACTTAGGATTGAGGATATTCTACTAAATGTTTTAGAATTACTAAGGTTTATTAGCAATTGGAAATATAAATTTGATAAAAGAGATTGTAATAAGGCAGTTGATGTGCTTACTAAGTACAGTAGAATGCATAATATATCAGACACTTGGTATGATAAAACACCTAGCATTTTAGAGACTCAATTACTATTGGATAATGATACTAATTTGAATTAATAAAATTATCTTGCTTTGCATTAAAAAAAAAAATCGTATACGTATGTGGTAAGTTTTTTCAAAGTGCTTTTTAACAAAAGCACTTGCAAAATTTCACAATTTTTGAAAAGCTTTTAAAATCTCCAAAAACAACCTATATGATTTTTTTTATCCCCATTATATTTTATAAATGATGGTAATTACCCTCAAATATTTTTACCATTATTTTTTTATTTTCAATGTCATTTTTTTATCGATTTTCTTTTTGAATAATAAATATAAGAATAAATTTTAATTTGATTTGTTTTCTGGAAATTATATTTGTAATAAAAGTAATTATATATCATAATTATAAAAATAATACTTTTTCGGTTATAAAAATGATAATCATTATTAGTAAATTTAATATTAAATATATGTATATATTAAAAACTAAATAAATTATCTAATATCTACAATTAAATGATACAAATTATTTCTAAATCCAATAAATTAATATAAAACTATTAAGAGATAAATGTTTGTTACTATCATTTGTTACAACAAAAATAGTTGAACATGATATTTATCAAACACAATTTGATTAATATTTTAATCAGGTTTACCTTTTGGTTTATAGTTTAACAAACATTCAACTGGTTTTTTACAAAGCATAATACAAGAACGCACAACAGAAAAAATGCTTTTACAAACCTGGTTTATTTTGGGCATATCCGAATTATTTTGGGCCTACCACTAAAAGTGGTCATATTAAAAAAAAAAAAAACTTAATCCCTTTATCAAACTATTTATATTATTAACTAATATCCTTGATTAATATAAATTAATCGTGTTAGTTGTAATTTAATTGTTTTAGTTGTGAAATTAATTGTTGTTAATGAATAGTCAAATCATATAAAATTGAGAAATTTAATTTTTTTTTATAAGAACACCAACCAAGAATCGGTGGATGTTCATGCCCTCGTAAGATGATTCTAGGTTGATATTCTTCATTGACGAAGAATATGAGAAATCGGCATATACGGGTGTTCAAATCAACTGATTTTTTAAAAAACTATACTTTAGAATTGGTCGATATTGACATTCATATCGATCGATTGTTAAAATAAAACTCAAAAGCAATAGTTTTTTTTCATAAAATTTTACACATAATCAGTAGATAAGGTTCCCTACATGTGCTGATTCTAAAAAAACTCAAATTAAAAAGTTTCCTAGAATTGTTTTGCCCAAAACCGGTGGATGTTCGTGCATTTATCCATCGATTCTAAATTTGACATTTTTTTGACTGTTTCGCTCATAACTTCTTCGTCTGACGTCAGAATAACCTCATTCTTTTTGCATTAAACTCGTATTTTTATTATATACAAGACAGAGCTAAGAATTCCATAATTTATATAATTTACATTTAATGTCTTACTTCAATCCATCTTTGCATGTAGTACTACAAGAAATCCAAGGAAGTAAGACATCATATTAACTTATCCAAATCAAGAAATTCTTAGCTCTATATTGTAGATAATGAAAACACGAGTTCAAAGAAAAAAGAATGTGCTCATTCCGACGTCGGACGAAGAAGTTATGAGCGAAACAGTCAAAAAATATCAAGTTTAGAATCAGTGGATAAATGCATGAACATTCACCGTTTCTGGGAAAAAAATATTCAGAAAAACTTTTGAATTTGATTTTTTTAGAATCGGCACACGTGGGGAACCTTATCCAGGGATTTTAGGCAAAAGTTTACGGGAAAAAAATCTATCGTTTTTTAGTTTTCTTTTAACAATCGGTTGATGTGAATGTCAATATCGACCGATTCTATAGTGTAATTTTTTAAAATCGGTTGATATGAGCACCCATATATGACAATTACATGTGCTTCCTCAATGAAGAACATCAACCTAGAATTGGCTTATGGGGGCATGAACATCCACCGATTTTTGGTTGATGTTCTTCACTGACGAAGAACATCAAGAACAATCGGCCATCATGTGAATGTCTTATTAACCGTTTTTTCTTGAACCCAAAGGTACGAACTAAGGGGAAAGGAACGAACCTTGATTCTGACTTTGAAGCCTTTGATTTTGATCCTCAAAATTTTGAAGTTGTTATTGTTGTTGAAGTTGTTGTTGAAGATAGTTGTTTTGCTGCTTGAGATTTTTATTTTCTTGCTGCAAATCATCATTCCACGCTTCACCCTCTCTGCTTCGTTCTTGAAAAATAGCTCAATCATTATGGCCCGAGCTTTATAAAACTTATACGAAGCGAATAGGCAATCGGTGCCATATTTAAGCTGAGCAAGAGCTTGCTGCGGGAAAGAATATGATGGACCCTCTGCAATAGCCAGAACTTCATTTAAAGAAGAATGAGGATTTAGTGGGAACGATTGATCGTAGCATTCGCTTTCGAACCAGGCGTCCCGAGCATCCTCCAGTGGAACAGCACCAAGTGAATTCCGCAGCCTAGACATCGAAGAACTATCAGATTTCAATGTTTCGGGACATGTGGAAGTATTCAGGAGTCCTTTAGAAAGAAACCACTTGAAAGCTTCGTCCTCATCACCAGCAAGGTTGATTCCTTCATTCATTCCCATATTTAGATCCACTTCAGAGAAGGACCTTTGAGCAGAAGGTTCAGCATCAGCCATGTCAACATCGGCCCTATTGATAGGTGCATAATTCACACATATAAAGTAGTTTTTCCTGAACCTTATTTGCTATATTTGAGTGAATTACTAGGTATTTTGATTACTTTTGTAGTTTTGTTAGTTTTTCAGGTTACAGTTCAGAAACCCGCAGAATGGAGCTTAAGAGCTAGAATCACCGAGGAGCCAGTGAAACTCTTCTTAAAATAGGCCTTTCACATACCACAGTGTAGGTAATTGAATTACAAAGCCAATGGTGAAAGAATGAAGTCATTCTGATAAAAATTGAGGAAGATATGGGCAAAGCCCCGAAGTGGCTTATTTGGCCTACGCTGCCAGCGGCCAGGCGCAAGTGCGGCTGAAGCATGATGCGGTAATGTGCTAAGTCATGATTTGAAGGGCTAGAATGGTTTGATGGGCTAGTGGATAGCCTTGGTGGGTTATTTAGCTATGTTTTATACATCATTTGGGTTTAGGAAAGGATTTGGAGCTGATATACCTTGTTGGAGTGAAATATGGATACTTAGCACATTTCCTAGTTCTACTAGGATTGGCTAAGTGGCTAACTCGAATTCCACATGAAGAAATTAGGCCTTTCTCGTGGGAAGCCTATTGTAGGGGTAGATATAACATATATTGAAGTCCCAATGGTTTATTGGAGGTCAGGTTCATCATCAAAGGCTCTAGCAACCAAGTTAGCCACAAGTTGGCTACGCAAGGAGAGTTTGAGACAAACTAGGATTCCAAAGGCTACACGCACTGAATTTCGGATTTGAAGACATATAAATAGAAAAGTATCCAGGAGTTTTAGGAGAGGATATCATATCCACGGTGAAACACAGCAGCAACAAGAGGAAGAAGACAGCAAGGGAAAAGGGGCGCTGGCCACTTTTCATACAGGCGATTCTGCTCAATCGTTCATCGCAATTCTTTCGGGTTTGATTTAATTTATCTCTTGATTGTTTTCCATGGTTTTTGAGAAACCCATGATGAGCTAAACCCTTCTATATTGGTTAAGGATGTAATCTAATGTTTGAAGACATGTTTATCAATTGAATGGCGCATATTCCATGATTTCATGCTGTTTTTAATATCGTTCATGTTCTACTGCGTATAATAACATATGATTGATTGCTGATTTATTTGAGTTCGAAATTAGATAAATAAGCATTGACATCTATTGCTAGACTGGAGTTCTGAGAGTCGATTCTGTTGAGGGACTCCGGACACAAGTAGCATAGCATATTTGTTAACAATACTTAAAATTGCCATGCACATATGTGTAGAAGCTTGACCTAGGCTAAATCCTGTGGAGGTACTCACTTGGGTTGTTTAGATTAACCTCAACTCACAAAGACCATAGCTATCATTGGGTTAAACTCGAGTGGAGGTACTCACTCAGGTTATCCAGTGCTAAGAATTCAAAGGGTGGAGGTACTCATTCTTTGATGATATTAGGAGTTTTGCCGAAGTAGACGAGATAACTGGCTACTTTAGGGTTCTTGGTATTACTAATGCATGATTGATTGGGTATGCTTTGATTGATAACATGTTGGATGACTGAAGATGAAACCTCTAACCAATGATTTCTCTCTTATTTCATAACCTTAATCACTTGCGTTTTTACTTATTTGCTTTAGTTTAATTTAGCTTAAAACACGATTAAAACCCCCTTTGCTACTTACTTACGTGACTGAAAATACACATATATTGCTGCCTCCTTGTGGGAACGAACTTGTTCTTACTCCTATACTTCATTATATTTTTAGAGAATAAGAACTCGATTATTTTGGTTGATTACGACACGACCACCTATCAGCATTAGTGGAAGAATGAACCAATGTCCCGATGGGTACATTTGATTCATGAATGACTCCAGAAGAATTTTTATCTACAAGGAGGTTCAGGACATTAGGGACATCTGTAACTGAAGTACTAGGAGCTATGTTTTCAACATCCGCTTCTTCAGTAACTTCATTTGTCTTTTCTTCTACAATAACATCAACAACAACATTTTCCATTTCAATATTTTCTTCAACAATAACAACATCATTCACTTCTTCAATATTTTCCTCTTCAATAGCAATATCATCTGCCTTTTCTTGAGGTAACCCAGTAAAAACTGTCATTGTACCACTATTTGAAGCGATTGGCTCTATGTCGAAGTTATAAGGAAGGGGAGAAAAGGAATCATAGAATCCGGTAGGAGCAGCAGTAGTAGGAACAACTTAATAAATAGATTGAGCTATTGGAGGCTGGTCCGAAGAAATAATTTGCTCCCCCACGCTAACAGGAACAACATCAATGATGACGCGCTGTCCCGAAACTTCTGCTTGGACCGAACCTTCAACGTTCTGTCCCGCAGCTAAGATAAGAGTGGAACTGCTATTCCCTTCAACAAAGAAATCTCTAATCTCCCCTTCTTCTACTTCAGAAGGGTACAACGGTCTTTTTGGTTTCTTTTTCTTCTTCTCAGGGAGAACCAATTTTCGTTTACCCTTACCTTCAATAACTTCTTCCTCAACTCTTTGCCTACCTTCAACGATCTGAATACCGAGGCTTGGGCGAGGAGGAGGAACTTCAGTTTGAAGTTCGGAATCGGGTTCAACCTGAAGCACAAACATGTGTCCCGTAAGATAAAATTCAATGGTAGTTCGGGAAAATACTAAAAGAAAGAAGAGTACGAACCTTATATTCAAACTTCTAGTCATCAAAATTTAACCGCCAAGGACAATAGCTTGGGAAACGTTTACGAACCCTTTGAATTTCATCTTTGGAGATTTTACCAAAAACCCAAGGACCTTTCAATTATAATTGGGGTACGATACCACTTATAGTCATGATCTTGACGAATTCTTTCTTTTGTGGGAAAATAAATTTTGGTAAATGGAATAAACTTGATTTTTGGATCGTCAACCTCATATAATAAGGAAAATCCCGTAAGACACTTACGAACAGGGCTAACGCTCCACTTCACCAAATTCCTGATACTGACACCATCTCCGTATGTAGAATGAAAATTACTGTATAATTATCACGTTCTACAGAATTTGGAACGTAACAAGTAAGATTAGTTCGCCTTTCACTTCGGAGGCTACACTCATCAAGGATACGCCACCAATTTCCATTATATTGTATAATGGATCGAGCTTGACCATGAGGAGAATCACCGCGAGATGCAAGAACTTCAAATTGGAAAGGATTTTCTTCTTCATATAATGGGAGACGAAGTCCGGCCTCTAAAGCACCAGCTGAAGTTAATAAACTATGGGAAGAATAGTTAAAGCTCTGAAATTGCTCCTAAAGTCAGTACATCACTATTTTTGTCATAGAGTGAGACTTTAAATCCCTCAAGAGCATGTCTTCTCTTGAAATCCTCAATATTCATCGAACGATAACTATAAGTGGCATGAGCCCACTTATTTCTGGGGGCAGGACTGGTAGTTATAGAAGCGTCAGGAGCTGGGTTACGAACAGACCGAGACACAACATATCTAGAAGAAGGAATTCTTGAAGGTTTTCCGTTTTCTTGGTGATCACCAGCAACATTGGGATTTCTGGAAGACATAATGTTTTTATCTGAAAAGAAAATTTCAAAGGATCAATGTATGAAGGAATCATCATAGATCATAAAGAAACAATCATAAAAATCAAAAGCAATTATCAGTTCAATCATATCTGTTAAAAGCTAATCATGGTTAAATATCAAAATAAGATACTGGAGGTTAAAATCCTCAATATACATGGAAAAAGAAGATAAACAATTACTTGATCAAAAGTAGAATAAATGTGGTTGATGCTAAAAGCTCCTGAACAGTTCGGAGAACGAAAGTATTTAAAAATTTCAAGGAAGATAAAGAGCAGCAACTTTAAGAGGTAAAGACAGAAGTGGAAAAGACTGCATCGTATTTAAAGAAAAGAATAGAAACAGTCACAATTTGAAAAGATGTTAATCAAGGAAAAGATTTGATTTCCTCGAAAAAAGGTAACTGACACAAATGTGATAATAGAAGTTACTGCCTGCGAAAAATTCGCATAACGTGTGAAAAGAAGTAATGGTAAAGTGGAAGGTAATAATTATTCTTCTACTTTTTCCAAAACCTTGGATCGACTGTTAAAAGTTTTTGAAAAAAAAAGAAGAAGGAGGCAAGTTGTTAGGAAATAAAAGGAGGACGACACGTGTAAGATGATTAAGGAAAGAAGTAGTGGTTCTAAGAAGAACGAGAAACACACAATCAAAGCCGTATGAAAGGATCGAGTAAATGACAGATGTGAAAGACTGAATAAATCCCTGCATGATTGACACATAAGATCGGGAAAGTAGTATCACACTGATCGAAATAGATAGCATTAAATGCTTATTGAACGGGAAAGTAAGAGTAATAAATGAACATGGAACGGGAAAGTAAAGGCAATAATTACTTTTATTTACTTTAACCACATGATTGACACCTATGATCGGGACAAAGATGATTCTCAAAGAACGAAGAGTACGTGTTAATCATACAAGGTAACGGACCAAAAAAGTGAAGAGCATGACCTGTCAACCATACAATCATCCCGATCTAAAGATAATAAGGAGAACGAAAGAAGGTATCGGGACAAGAGGGACCCATTAGATAATCTATAAATAGAAGAGATCATTCAACAGAGAGGGGGTAGGAAAATTGAAAGAAGAATAGGCTAAGGAAGAGTAATCAGAGAAGAAAAAAAAGATCATTAGGTATGTACTTATTGTGTAAGATATTATTTAAAAGTTTCACTATCATGATTCATCTTCTATACATATAAAGATCATGAATTAGATATTGAATTAGGGACTGTAATTTGATCAAATGTTTGATAAGAAAATAAATGGTTAATTGAAACCATTCTAATTAATTGATTTTAAAGAGGATTATGTGTATCAAAATGTTAGTTAAAATCTTTCTATTTACTATATCTTATCAATTTATTGGTTGTTTATGTTAATGGGAATTTTGGCATAAACACATACCACTGATGGAATGTTAACCCCTGTGTGTCTAAAAATAGTTCTTGTAGGAAGAGAATTTTGGAACGTTGTCCGTAACATGAAGCTCACTTTAGAAGAAAAACCTTTCTCCATGTATGCTTATCAAAATGACAAGATCGTTGTCATTGATCACTTGAAAACACTTCGTAGCATTCTTGGTACCAATGTTACCCAACCTAGAGAGCTCATCTGTAGATCTCTAAACACTGGAATATGACCAAATATTTACGCAGTAAATCCCATTCAAGCTTCTTATTAGCACTGAGTGTTCTCCAGTTACAGTATTGTATCATCTCAGCAATGGAAGCTTGCTTATTGTTGCATGCTTTAAAGATAACAGGGAAAAGACCTTTTTAAACAACCATGTGTACACCATATACCAAAATCTAATGTCCTTTCAACTCTTGACACTATACTGGGCATTCCCGTGCAAATGAGAAGAAATGTTGATCACATTCTTCCATAATTAAACCTCTGTCTTGATGCTTAGAGTCATCTACAAGCATTGAAATATGTTGCTTTGCTTGAAACTTCTGTTGCACAATCTTTCTCCAGAAGAAGTTCTTTTCTTTGGTATACTTCCACATCCATTTAGCCAACATTGACTTGTTAATTAGTTGTTTTCTTAATCCAAGGCCACCAGATTTTTGAACAAGCAACCCAACTCATCTTTAACTTTTGTAAATTGAGTTCCATACCTATAAGCATGGTTTTTTTGACCCCAATATTTTCCATAGTACTCTTTTCTAAATTGAGTTCCATACCTATAGCATGGTGTTTTGGCTCGATAAACAGACTAAAATTGGTTTTTTCTAATAAAGTATAGATAATTGAGATCGCATGATTTATTATTTTTATTATAAGATTTATCAATTGATCTTCTCAGGTCATCAATTCTGATGGTTTAAGTGATCATCGGTTTAAATCATCGACTGTCTTGTGATCAATTTACATATGAATGCATTAGATTGATTCATCTTAATTGATGAATAATGGTGATTGGGAATTAGTTAACAGAATTCAAAAAACTAAATTTAACTGAAATGTACTCCGTTAAAAGACTAATTCAATAGCATCTCCACGTTAAACATGACCAAAACTTTTTATTTTAATTAAAAATAAACAATACCTATTTATTCTTATTTTTTTTAATATTCTCATATAACTTAATATTGTTCAGGTAACATACTCAAACGTTAGTGATCACCCAACTTATCCCCCAAAACTAAAAGGCATAGGTCAAAAAACAACAAAAAAAAAGTCCATCATATTTTTTTCATTTCTCCGATTTTAACCTAACATGTCGCAAACTTTCATAACCCTAAAAAATTTTCTTTCTCCATCGGAAATTAGAGAGGAGAAGATATCGAAGCAGCAGAGAAAGAAGATGTGGTTGTCTGTGTGATGTGGTTCTACAACAACAACAGTGAAGATTTGAGGATTTGATTTAGCATAAGGGTCAACTAATCTGAGGTTGTTTTGGAGAAAATTAATTTTATAATCAAGTGAAGAAGTGTTCTTAGTGCTTGAATGGAAGGCACAGGTGGTTGTCTGTAGCCGTGAATCAGGCAGATTTGGGGATTGTTTTATTAATTGATCCAAAATATGTTTTGTGAATTAATTGTGAGCGATGCAGTTCGGACCGTAAAAAGTCACAGTCTCGGAATGACTGGAAATTCGCACGGGACTTGCGGAACGAGCTGAGAAATCAAACTCAGAACTCCGTTGGAGGCGTGATGATGTACGATGGATTTTGGACATCGGAGGGTTTCTGGAATGTTTGGAGAACATATAAATATTGGGAAAGCCGTTTTTGGCTGGAGTTTTTTGGTTTTAATAATAAATTGAGTTTCGAGAAACTAGGGTTTCTACGAACTTTCGTTCCGTTTGTTTTTGATTCGGCCATTCTCACAAGGCGTGGGCATCATTTGGTATTAGATCCAAGTTGATTATCAATGGACGAACGTGGACGTGGACGTGGTGGTCGTGGTAGGGGACGAGGAGAGGATCCCCTGAACGAAGAAGGTCTGCGATAACGAGATTTGCGTGATGTTGAGAATGATGATCTGAAACGACAGGTTCGAGCACTCCAACAAAGCCTTGCGCGTTTGGAGACTTCCACCGACGCAGATTCTGAATCGGCTTTACAAACTGATGAGAAAGATGACGTCGAAAACTCTTTTGCTCGTGAGGATGAGCGAAGGAATCACAGGAACCAATGGGTTGATCCTTTATGGGATATTGGCATGAGGATTGAGATCCCGGAATTTGAAGGTAAGGCTCATCCTGATGAGTTTATTGATTGGTTGAATACGGTTGAACGTGTTTTTGATATTAAGAGCATCACTGATAGCAATAAAGTGAAATTGGTTGCTATTAAATTAAAGAAAAATGCCTCAATATGGTGGGAACACGTTAAGAAATAGCAGTCTATGGAGGGCAAGTCCAAGATTCAGACGTGGGAGAAGATGAAAAAATTATCGCGGAGGAAGTTTCTTCCCGAGCATTATAGGAAGGAGGCCTTTATTGATTACCATGTATGTAAGCAGGGGGATTTAACTGTTGAGGAATTTACTAACGAGTTTGATCGTTTGCGGATGTGCTATGGTGTCGAGGAGGAGGAAGAGAAAAGGATTGCTTGATATTTCGGGGGGCTCCGTGCAGATATTTCTGACGTTGTCCAGTTGCAACAGTTTTGGACATTTGAGGATGTTTGTCGGCTTGCTCTGAAATTTGAGAAGCATGGTCGGGAAGGGATTCTGCAAAATTTCTTGCCAGTGGTTCTGGTTCTAGTTCATTTAAACCAGCGGCGCCAACAGCGGCAAAGACACCAGTACCTGCAAAACCGGGACAACCAGCGGAGATTGGTCAGAGAGTGCGATATCCGTTCGTTGTTTCAAGTGTCAGGGTTTTGGTCATATGCAGGCAGACTGTCCGAATAGACAGATTATTACATTCGTTAGTGACGATTGTGTTCCATCATTTGACGTATCGGAGGATGAGGACGCGATGTCAGATGAGAACGTAGAAATAGTATATGCGGACCAGGGTGCATCCATAGTAGTTCTTCGTGTGCTCAATGTCAGTGCTACCGAGGATGAGCAATGGTTAAGGCACAACATTTTTCATACCAAGTGCACAACGAAGGGGAAGGTCTGTAATGTGATCGTTGATGGAGGTAGCTGCAGAATATGGTTTCTACTACCATGGTGGATAAACTTGGGTTGAAGACGGTAGACATCCACAACCTTATAAGCTCTCATGGTTAATTAAAGGGAGTGAGCTGAAGGTGCATAAAAGGAGTTTAGTGCAGTTTTCGATCGGTAAGCGGTATCAAGATGAGGTATGGTGTGATGTTGTTCCTATGGATGCATGTCATCTTTTGCTTGGACGTCAATGGCAGTTTGATCGCAAGGTAAAACATGACAGCTTCAAAAACACTTACACCTTCAAGAAGGATGGAGTTACTATCACTTTGTGCCCCAGTCCTGACTTGAGAAGCGACCGTGTTGATAGCAGTGCTGTGAAGGATGCCGGGAGCAACAATCTGTTAACTAAGTCAAGTTTTATCGCTGCAGCGGAAGAGGCCAGAAGTTTTTTTGTGTTAGTAGTAGTTGAGGGGAACGCAGACGACATGGGTGTGACGGAAGTAGTGCAGTCTCTTTTAGAATCGTATGCGGCCTATTACCAACAGAGATTCCCCCGGGCTTGCCTTCTATGAGAGATATTCAGCATTGCATTGACCTGGTTCCGGGTTCATCTATCCCAAACAAGGTGGCATATCGTTTGCGGCCTAAAGAACATGAGGAGCTGCAGCGACAGGTGATGGAGTTAGTTGAGAAGAGTGTCATTCGAGAAAGTATGAGTCCATGTGTTGTTCCAGCCTTGATGATTCCTAAGGCAGATGGATCTATGAGAATGTGTATGGATAGTCGGGCGATCAATAAAATCACCATCAAGTACAAATTTCCTATTCCTCGGTTTGATGACCTACTGGATCAGTTACATGGTGTCGTTGTGTTCTCAAAAATTGACTTACATAGCGGATACCACCAGATTCGGGTTAAGCCAGGGGACGAGTGGAAAACATCTTTCAAGACACGGGATGAGTTGTACGAATGGATGGTCATGCCATTTGGGTTATCGAATGCGCCAAGCACCTTTATGCGGTTAATGAACCAGATTTTCAGCCCATTTATTGGTAAGTTTATTGTTGTTTATTCTAATGATATTCTGGTTTATAGTCACTCAGTAGAGCAACATATGGAGCACCTAAGACAGATTTTTGAGGTGTTGCGTGAGCAGAAGTTGTATGCTAATGCCAAGAAGTGTCACTTTTTAACTGAGGAAGTGACGTTTTTGGGGTACGTGGTTACCAAAGATGGAATACGTATGGATGCGGGAAAGGTTGATGCTATCACTAGTTGGCCAACACCGACTAGTATCCATGATATTCAGAGTTTCCATGGCTTGGCCTCCTTCTATCATCGCTTTATCCGGGATTTCAGTAGCATTATTGCCCAATTACAAAGTGCTTGAAAGGTGGACAATTTGTGTGGACCAAAGGGGCGGAAGATGCATTTCAGCTTTTGAAATTGAAGGTAACACAAGCTCCTGTTTTGACTTTACCTAATTTTGATGATGTTTTTGAGG
>JAJJMC010013841.1:3264243-3287420 GCA_023531435.1 Papaver californicum
GAACGAAAGTTCGTAGAAACCCTAGTTTCTCGAAACTCAATTTATTATTAAAACCAAAAAACTCCAGCCAAAAACGGCTTTCCAAATATTTATATGTTCTCCAAACATTCCAGAAACCCTCCGATGGAAAAAATCCATCGTACATCAGCACTCCTCCAACGGAATTCTGAGTTTGATTTCTCGGCTCGTTCCGCAAGTCCCGTGCGAATTTCAAGTCATTCCGAGACTGTGACTTTTTACGGTCCGAACTGCATCAGTGAGTCTAAAACAGAAAAGAATGTGGGTCTGGAAATGGGTTTTCTGGTTATGAATCTGTGATGAAGACATGGTAGAAGTGGAACATGAATTATAAGTTGGTGTTTGATGTTGCTGCAGTAATTGTTCAGCCGAGAATCAGCTGAAGTCACTAAGAGCAAACAAGGGTTGAGATGCATATTGTGAGCTCAACTCATTAGAGTGATGAGTTTAGTGGAAAGCTGTAATTTGAGTGTTTAAAATATTAAAGTTCAATACAATAACATATTCCTTCCAGTTAGCATGTATGTCCCCCATCCTTTATTCCATATGCAAATATTCTGCAATATGTCTAGATGTTCGGTTTATCATACTCTTAATCTTTGCAATTTGTATGCAGTGTATTACAATAACCGTCACATAGTGCATATTATAATGTTGTGAGGTAAATCGCTAGGAAAGGTCGATTGCACAAAATTGAGAAGGTGGGGGGGTTCCTTTTTGTTTTGATCAGGATGGGTATTTGACATTTGAAACTGACTGAAATTTGTTTCGTTTAGTATATTTTTTTCTTCGGATGGGTATCTGACATTTGAAACCGACTGAAATTTGTTTCTTTTAGTATATTTTTTTCTTCTTATCTGGGTGAGTTCAATGACTGATAAGATGAATTTGTTCGTGTTAGGTTGAGCCTGGACAATGGGGTGTTAGAATCTTATGATGGTATAGTTGTAAGTACAAGTTATGAACAACGATGTATATACATTTGATGTATCTTTTATTCACTTATTTTCTTGTAATTGTTGGTGAAAGTTTACAATGTTGGTTCAGAATTGAAATTATTTTTTCTATGAGGACGCTGATTTGGTTAGTTCTTTCTTAGGAATCTCTGCAAACATATTTGTTTAACTTACAGAACCTTGGTGGCCATCAACTGTTTGAATTGGGTACTGAATTAACAAAACCTTGATGGTCATCTACTGTTTGAATTATTACCCTATAGATTCTGTTACAACCTTTGGAAATACCCAATCATGTGAATTTTTGAGAAAACTTTTGGAGTTTTTTGTCGCTTGATTTGAAAAGAGATAACCTTGGTCATTGCAAAGCTTACTGATTTAATACTACCTTAGAAACATAATAATTATTGTCGTATACCAATAGGTGATGATGGATAATGGCAGTAATGTTGATGACCAATGGTGTGATGATGATTATACCATTTTTCTTGTTGACGAAATTAACTAACCCATGATTTTTTCCAATTAGCTTATCCCTATCGGTCATCTCTTACATTTTCTTTAGTAATCCAAATGCAGGAAAAGAAGATGGATTCACAAATTACCGGGATCCTCAAATAAAAAAAAACGATCCAAGCCACCATTTACAGGCCTTTCAACAAAATTCGCGATAGGGAGGATGGAACTCCGTGGACCATTAAGGTGCAAATCTCCCAAATGGGGGGAAGAAGTAGACTTCATGGGAACAAATGAAATCACAAGCCTGGAACACAACCTGGAGGACTGCAGGATAAAGGTATTTCTCCCTTGCAAGTGTTTTTTTTTTCATTCATGGTGCAAATTTTTAATGTAAAATTTTGTAGGTTCTTCATGTTGTTTATGCATCGCCACATATTATCAAACATGGAAACCACCACTAATTGCTGAGTCGGTAACCTTTTATGATCTTTGAATAACGATTTCTGTAAAAAAAAAAAAATTCAGGAAAACCATGGCCTATTTAAATGAAAATCTTTTGTGAATTTGACTACATCTTCGCCAATGTCGGCACCAATATGCATGATATCTCAGATGTTGTCGAACAACAATGCCCCTAAATACTATTATTAATTGATATAAAATAAAAGAAACACGGGCATTTTGTTTTCTGAAAATAGAGAAACCATCCCAGAGTTTTAAAAGGTGGATCCATTATACCAAGTAAATGTGTTCTACCTAGGAACGTACAGTAATGCCCGAATATGATCCAGCCTAAATATACTATGTTGTTTTCTACTTTATTTTCTTAATAAAAATTCAGGATCTCCTTATCATTATGTGCAAGGCAACCACAATAAATATTATAGCTGATAATGGATTAATTGTATTTTAGATTTATAGGTTTTTTTAATAGTTTACTCCACAATATCCAACCCTACAGCTGATGTTGTTGAGGTAGCCATCGTATTTGGATATTATAAGTTTACCTTTTGGAGTTTTATTAATTCCGTGCTATTTCTCCTGTAGTTGATTAGGTTCATATTAATTTAGTGCAATTTGTACCTGGTAACAAATTAAATTGATGCAATTAGTTTGGTATATTCATGCTTTATGAAAAATTTATGACAAAATATGTATGTGCTAATAATCGAATGCATCCGGTGGATCAACACTCATGTTGAAGGAAAATATAACGGCGGTCGACAACAATAATAGATCGATTACAAACACTGTCTTGGAAGGGGATGTCATGAAAGACTGAAATTCTTAAAATGAAGAAGATAAGTTAGGTACACCAACATTCTTATGAGTCAATCAGCAGGCTCTCCCAATGTATTATGTTGTTTTTTCTAAAGTAAATGTATTATGTTGAGTGTGATATCACTTTGGTTCTGAACAGTCCTTATGCAGTATTGACTTCCTACTAAAAATATTTAAAACATGAACAAAATGAATTCTTAAATACTCTTGTATTTACTATCTCATTTTATGACATAAGTTTAGTGTTTGTGTCAAATTTTTAATATTATGTATAATCAGGTTGTATAGTAAATCAACAAAAGATAAAAGTTTTAATTTTTTTCTTGGTTTAATTGAAAAATATATTGCTCGGTCAAAAACTAAAGTGATAAAAGTGACTCATGGTTTTGTGGGGTGGAGACAAAATTTGATGATGATATTGCTCAAGTTTTGGCTTTCAATGTTTCTGGTGGATTTGGCTTCACATATTGCACTTATTCTGTGAAGTACGTTGTACGGAACTTACTGCTTACAATGCATCGGTGATATATTTGTAAGAGTCGTCATTAAAATATTCGTTTGTGCTGAACTATATTGTTTTTAAAGAAAGAGTTTCATAACGCAAGTATATGATATGTACGTAAGGAATATGAGGAGTGTATAGTAGGTGCAGTACAAATATAATTTGGCCGAACTTAAAGCCATTACTAGGGTTTTAAAGTAGAATATTATTTTGACTTTGTTTCTTTATTTTTTAAGTTGCAAAAATTGATTAACAAAGAGATATTGCATAAATATTCTAAAATGTAACAAGATTAAGGGTAGTTGTTGCTACTTTGAGCAGCTGACTTCAAATATAGACTTACCAATTATCCTTAGAGAACTGATGTTGACAATGTCAAAAACTATTTACTGACTTCGAAGGTTGGTATAATTTTTTAAATTTATTTTCTTTAAAAGGATTTCATATAATCTCCAACACTTTAAATAATATGTAATTGATGAATCAGGGAAGAAGGCTTTCAAGAATAGATTCGCTCCTGAATTTTGTTCCAATTGTTAATCTACTAAATGATATTTGTATTTCATTATACACTGCAATTGTTAATTGGCACCCCTTATGGAACGGGTGCGGGACGAAGCCCCGACTCACCAAATGGGGACCAATATCCAGTGCTTAGCACGGGTAAAGTACTATTTTACTTTTAACATTCCTTAGTTATATTCATGTTCACTTAGAATTATCGGCTATTTAACGAAGTTTGCATATATTGCATGGACTTTATTTTGATTATTAATTGCACACTAAATATATAGTAATTTATTGGAACTCTCAAAAGGTTGGGTACGAAGCAAAGTCCCGCCTCAATGGACATGAGAAAACAGTGTAAACCATTTGCATCAGACCCGGCTAAACTGTGTAAACCAGATACGAGGTCTACCTGATTTTGGTACCAAAATGATCTAAAGACGGCACCAATCTAGCCTAATTTGAAAATAATTGACAAAAATAAATGGCATAGCCAATTAGGTTTGTCCACGTACACCCCAACTTTAGTGGAATAAACACATTCCGTTGGAACCACGTAGGAAGCACAGCAACTTTCCATTGGAAATACTCCAAAGAAATGTTCCGGAGAATAAGAAATACAGTATACTATGCAAGCTGTGCATCGGTAGATACTGGATCAGTTTCCAATTCCGTGAGACACTATGCCAAACAATAGTAGCTCCTCCTAGGTAATTTTGGTTCAGGTACAAAAATAGTCAATCCAGTTTGGTGCCCAGGTTAAGACGTACTTCTTTATTTTTGTGAAGACTCCACATTAAGAATCTCAAATCTCTCAGAGAAATCTCATATTACCAGAGAAAGAGAGATCATGGAACAAAAACACGGAAAATAGAACACTACTAAAACAAGATGGTTCGTTGGGGGATGCCTACATGAGTGGAACACAAATGTTGATCTGGTGATGGTCATGCGGGGTATACCATCATCAGCCATAAACATGCCTAATTAAAGAAATTAAAGTTAACAAAATCAATGATTGGCAGTCATCTCTATGAAGAATGCGGAAATACCAAAATATCAAAACAAATTTAATTTTTTTAGATGTGGAAGTATATGGGGTAAAAGAAAACTACACTGCATCATCATATTTCTTATACAGCAGCTTCGACTTCATCTGAAGTAGAGGCAGCTCCATTAGGAGAATCTTCTGTGCGAAGCTGAGAAGATACATCGTCAATGGCTGAGTTCAGCTGAGCAATTTTTTCCGTCAGTATCTTCCTTGTTTTCTGTTATTATTGACAGGATCATCAGTGAGTCATATATAACATAGTTTTATGGACGGACAGAACAAAAAAGGTAATGAACAACTAGTATCTTCCTTCTGAAAGAAGATACACTTCCCATTTTCCTAAAAACAAGTCTTGTTTGACACTAGATATAAGAAACATGTGAATAAAAGATCTTAACAGAGATTCTTCCAGATGATTCACACCACACTCAGATAGTCAACGAAGCACTTTAGCCCCGAGTCTCGGTCCACAAGATGAAGGCCAGTATATATTATCCTCATAAGAGAAGGTTTTACTTTACTAGTAAATGCTAACCTCTAGAGCTTTTTCTTCGTCGTATATAAACTTTGGTAGCTTCCTCATCAAATCTTTTTTGTCAGCTCCAGCAAGGGCTTTGCTGATCTTGAAACATAAAGAAGTCGGTCAGTTGCAAAAGTAGATTACACAAGCATAATCATGAATGGAAATACTGAAAACTGGAAACCAAGAAAATCATAGCAATCCTTGGTAGAATGAGGTGCTTTGCACATTCACATAGAGCAAGACAGTTTATACAGATAGGCCATAGATCGGCTCACTCTTCATCGGCCTACTCTTTCCTGTTTCCCATAGCCGACATTTGCTGATTCTAGCGACTCTAACCAAACCAAATACCCCAGACCGTCCATCAGAATACTAAAATCGAGGAATTTTAGCCTCCAAACAACATAGAGGTCAGTCTTCCACTAATACTCGGGGGTAGAGGATTCTATAGTTTTCAAAACAAATCTTTCAATTATGCTCGTAGATTATATAAAGCTCCTTGTTTACAAACCATAGTTTCTCAAATTAAGGTTTTTCATTTAGAACTGATATCGATATCCTGTTTTAAGCTACGCTAACATGAGCAGATGAGAGTTGGCCTACAGAACTATTATTCAATTACTATACGAAAGAGCGGCATTTAGGGGTGCTTCGATGGATAAGTTCACAATGGCAGCCCCACTGTGTCCACAATTAGTCTTCTAAAAACATACTATGTATTTAGCAAGAAAGCAGGCTGCATTCCCAACCATGTAAACAAATCTCATGTATCTACATGATCTGAATGACTTTGAGCCTGTGTTTAAAGCTGTGGGACCTGTTCAATATACATCGCAGATAAATACATCTGCAATGGATAAATAGAATAGAAAGATGCTGTTACCTGAGGTGCATAGACGCAGCCTAGAGTTCCAACAACGATTCCTCCCAATATAAAGCCACCAACAAAGATACTTGCACTGCCAGGTCGGCCACCATCCCCGCTGTACCAACATGAAAGATATACAAATTTGTCATTACCTGTAGCATGTGACGCATAAAGAAAACTGATGATGGGTGCAAAATGAAAGGGCAGAAATAGATATACTAGCAAATACGATAGAATTTAACTAACTGCAGATGCAGAAATTCTCATCAAGCAGTATAGAATAGGAAGAATAAAAGCAACAAAAAAAAAAAGACTTTTGCCCTCATAGTTGCACAACTCTGTACCTCACGGAAACTAAAGTATTTCTTTACCAAAGAATTTGCAAACAATGTATTTCTCCCTGATCTTCTATCTAACACAAGATGTGGCCAATCTGGCATCAGAGTTCAATTTGTATATACCACTGCTGAAGAGCTATTATCAAACCAATTCAAAAGGCGAAGCACCAAATACAATCTAGATCCATAATCAATGGTTAACTTTTAAATGACCAATGCAAGAGTCAAGGGTTTTTAGTTGTTTGGTTTTATGGTGTCTACAAACATCAAATGCTTGTGTCAACATACATCCAATGTACTTGAAAGTATATTCCAGTTAAATACTTTCTGTAACAGAAATCATTGATGTACGGGAACTTCCATGTTTAGTTAACTCTTTCAATAGTTTGTTCATTCTACATATTGATAACTATATTATATGTATATGTATATATATATCCAATATTTAAGAACATTTCTATAAAGATCGATGTTGGAAGTTTGTTTGTAAACTCAAAGTGTATGTGTCACTCTCACTCACAACACCTAGTGCCAACGTTGTTAATGAAGCACTAATGAAAATGAGTAATTTTTTATCAACTAGCATTACGAAGTTATCAAACACAGGTTATGTGTAACAAGCACGTGAAAAGAAGTACACAAGATAATGAGGAAAACGATACCTATAACCGGCTCGAAGAACAAGTGGCCTTTTGGAAGTTGAAACTCTTGCTTTTTTTAGATGAATTGTATTGTAAGACAATTTACCAGGTGAAAGATTCACAAGACATTGGTCCATTGGCCCAAAAGAACCTACAATGAACATTTATCAAAGGATTAGACAACTGGCTAACAGAAAATTTCCATTCCGGTTAGTAACTTTTAATAACAATCCAATATACAAATTCTACTATTTTTGGTGCATGAACACTTAATACGTTCTATCTTCGACATTTCTAATGAGCATCAATAACTAAAATTAACTGAAAGTGATAAAATTATAAATTCAGTTCTCAAGCAAATCTTAATTTCTCAGTCTCACTTCAAAGGTTCTCGACAAAATTAACCAATATACAGATGTATTTCACATTTTAAGAAATCTTCAGAAGAGGAAATTTAAGTCAATTACTTTACTTATCAATTTGATCTGTAATGCTCGGAAACCAGATAATTTAATCCAATTCAAGGAAAGATAAATATGATTTAACATAAGAGATTAAGATATTTCTATCCAGAAACACGGATTTCAGAGCGATAATAAAAGAACAAATACAAGTTACGAGTAAAAAAATCAGGAAAATGCAAAAATTAAATGGATTAGAAAGAACAAAAAGAAGGAAAGGAGATTAGAGAATGATAATTTACCTGAAAGCGATTGGATCTTAGGGTTTCGAGTCGAGACGAAAGAACTTGTGAGAATAGCCATGTTTTATGGATTTTCCTAACAGAGCGAAGAAGAAGAAGGAAAGAAGTGAGTGATGAACTGACGATGAAAATGAGGGGAAAACTTAACAGGTGGATTTTGTTTTCGATAACCCCAATGATGAAAAGTGAATCCTTAGTTTGGGCTAGAATTGGGTTTGAAATCGTGTAATTTATGGAATGAAGCCCAGAAGGGAAATTATTGTCCATTCTCCGATCCGAACTTAATCTTGCCCTAAAAGTTGAGCCTGTAATAATTAAGTTAATAATTATAAAATTTAATGCTAACTATTACATAATTATTTCAAAGTAACAGTAGAAGAGAATAGAAAAAAACTTCTTATTAACTTATAAGAAATGGGATAACCAAATCATTATTACATTATTACAACTCTGTAGGTATTTATAGACCAAATATGGAATAGATGTTTGCAAAGATGACACCTAATTCCGTTAGTGTCAACTTATGCATACAACACCCAATTACTTCGCCATGCACAAAGAAATCAAGTAGCTTACTAACAAAAGTTACTAGATTAGTAGCAATCCATTAAGTTGGTTGATGTCACTTAGTTTTCATGTGGAGAGACACCACATTATGTGACTAAGTAACTACTTGGTTACTACCATTCCACTTCTAGTGGATAGATTTAGAATATCATACACGGATGTGGGCATCCACACATACATAATACTCCCTCTTGAATATCCATAATTTTATGAACATTGCCTCGTTAAAACCTTCTCAGGGAAAAATCCAAAGGGAAAAACCTGAACGAAGGAAAAAGAGTACAAGCCAAAAAGTGGTTATGCAAAAGTTACGTCGTTAAAGCCTTGACACGGAAAAACCTCGAGGGTACAAAACCTTGACGAAGGAAAAAGAGTACAATGTATCTAAATCCAAGATTAACTCCTCCTGATCAAAACTTTACTGAGTTTACTGCTTGTACAGGTGCCGCATTCTGATCCCATAAACTAGCTTTCTGAAGACTGTTGTTGGTAAAGACTTGGTGAATAAATCTATACAGTTTTCACACGATTGTATCTTTTGAATACATATCTCTTTATTCTTTTCTAGACGGTGAGAACAAAATAGCTTTGGTAAAATATGCTTTGTTCGATCACCCTTGATGTAACCTTCCTTCATCTGTGAGATACATGATGTGTTATCTTCAAAGAAGATGGTTGGTAGCTTTGTATAGAAGGTAAATCAGATGAACTTCGGAGATGATTGATTAGTGATCTTAACCATACACATTCTTTGTTGTATTCATGGAGGGTGACAATCTCGGAGTGGATGAAGGAGGTTATTGGAAAGCTTTATTTACACGAACTCCAAGAATTGCAGTATCACCACTCGTAAACACATATTTAGTTTGTAAAATAACTTTGTGTGGATCAGAGATAACTTGTATCTTTTTATCACTTAATTGCGAAGAATGGGATAAATCCTTTGAGTAAAATAATCTCATGTTTGCAGTACCCTGAAGATATCGAAAGATATGTTTTACACCAACCCAGTGCCTCTTTGTTAGAGCAGAGCTGAATCTTGCTAACATATTAACTGTCAATGTCAGGTCCAGTATGTTGTGCAAGATACAATAGTGCACCATTTGCACTCAAATATGGTACTTCTAGACCAAGAGGAATTTCATTTTCTTCTTTTGGACGAAAAGGTTCATTTTTAGTGTCAAGAGATCTTACTACCATATGAATGCTAAGAGGATAAGCTTTATCTATATTGAAACGTTTTAAAGTTTTCCGTTGTACATCTTTGGTGAATAAGTATGCCACTTGGATAGTGTTCGATCTGCAAGCCGAGAAAAAACTTTGTTTTTCCAAGATTCTTAATCACAAATTCTCCCCTTAAGCATTAAATTGACTTTAAGAGTTTTTCAGGAGTTCCGACTAAGTTGATATAATTAATGTATACAGATATGATAGTATATATGTTACGGTATTGTTTATAAAGACACATGGGCATAAAGAATCACTTCCATATCCCTTTGTTATCAAGTATTCAATAAGACAATTATACCACATTCGTCCAGATTCTTTAATCCATATAAAGCTCTATTAAGTTTAAGTGAATACATATGGCGTGGTTTGTTCTCAGACAATCTAAATCCTTCTGGGATTTTCATATATATATTTGTATTTAATTCTCCATACAAATATGTTGTAACCACATCCATTAAATGCATACCGAGTCCTTCAGAGACTACCATACTTATCAAGTATCGGAATGTAATAGCATCCATAACATGGGAATATGTTTCTTCATAGTCAATCCTAGGTCTTTGTGAGAAACCTTATGCTACAAGTCTCATTTTATAGCGAACAACTTTATTTCTCTCATTACGTATTCCTACGAACACCCATTTGCAACCAACTGGGTTCACATTTTTAAGTGTTTGAATTGCAGGTCCAAATACATTGCATTTAATGAGAGAGACTATTCTGCTTTAATGGCGTCCTTCCATTTTTGCCAATCATGTCTTATACGACATTCTTATATAGATTGTGGTTCACAGCCATGTGTATCCATATAATCTCAGTAGCTACTGTAAACAAATATGTATCATCGACAAGAACTTTGTTACAATCCAATATTTCTTTTTTGCATGCAAAATTTATGAAAATTTCTTCATTTCCTGGCACTAATTCTCTTTCAGGGGCGTTTTTCTCTACTAGAGGTAGTAAGTTTGGAAATGAGGATCGTTCATCTATAGTTTTCTTATGTGCACTATCTTTTTCGATTCTGGTTTCTTTTTCCTTTTTCTAGTAGCAAAATCTTTTGAACCAATAGGACGTACACACTTCAAGCGTACCTTAGACCACTCATTTGATGGAACGGTCACGACCTGTCCAACTGGGACATTAGTATGTGTCAAGACATTTTTAGTGGGTTTATACGATTTAGTCATTCTTACTGTATCAACAAATGCATCTGGTATTTGATCAGCAATATTCTGGAGATGGATAATCTTCCACACTTTAATTTTCGATTGACTTGTGCGTGATTCGAGATAAGATAAAGTAGGTACAAACCAATAAATTTTACTTTGTTCTTCTGGCGGCTTAAGTTCTCCCCTGATGCTGGGAAATTTGTCTCATCAAAATGACAATGAACAAAACAAGTTGTGAATATATCACCATTTAAAGGTGATAAATGCATAAGTTATATGTTTTAAGTATCATTTTCTTACGCTTATTTGCTAAATTTCATGTGAATTACCTTGTATTATTATTAATTTTATGTTTTATGTCTCTTATTAGGTCAATCATCCAAAAAAAATGGAACTTGTTCAAATTCAGGATTTCTTCTCACCAATTTGAAGAAAACGAAGCCAATGACGAAAGAATGAAGTCGTTTCGACTTCGTATGAAAAATTTATGGGTAAAAAGGTAGATAAGGTGTTGCAGTAGTCCAGACTTGGCCGACCAGGAAGGGTCATAGTAGTCCAGACTCGGACGACTAGGAAGAAGAACAGTCGACCAAACTTGGGCGAATGAAATCCAGAAGAAAGTGGTTTTCTGGTCGCTCGGAAACGGCTGACTAGAAGCAGTTGTAGTCGTCCAGACTTGGCCGACTAGACTCAAACTGTTGCGAATTTTCCCTTTCTATGCACGGGTTAGATATTTTTGGATCCTATTTTGACCGTGATTTGAACACGGGTTCTTCTATACTTTGAAATACTATATAAGGGACACTTCTAATAAAAATTAGGATATTGTGGGATCGCATCATATCTTCTGCAACACAAGAATCAAAGGAGTTTTGGAGCGAATTAGGGTTTTCCCCTTTAGGGGAATAACCGTGGCATTTTCTTCTTCTTCTCCCTATTCTCTTGTATATTTTCCATGGGTTTTGAGAAATCCATGAGTAAGTAACTTTTTTCTATTGGGGGTGTAGTTGGAAATCCTAGACATGTAAATCAATCTGGTTGATTATTGTTGATACTCAAGATCTCTTTCTATCGTTCATGTTTTACTTTTAATATCGCCATGTATGATTGGAGGTGTGTTATTGAGGATGCGTACTAAGTGAACACATATTCATATCTAAAGCTAAACTAGGGTTTGGAGATATGGAATAGTTGATAGACCCGGTTGCAAGTAGCATAGTGTGATCAATTATTGTATTACAAACCTTCATGTAATTGCATGTAGAAGCTTGTCCAATGTTAAATAGAATACTCGTAGTACTTCTATTGCATTTATTAGCCTAATTCAAGGAACCTAACGTTCTTGGAGGGTTAAACTTAATAGCACGTTATGTTAGATTGTTCGCTGAGTAGTATTCACATATTCATCGTTATGACATGTGATGACATAAGTAATTTACCGGAGTATACTCTCGATGGGGTGCTCTAGGGATATTGGTATGAAAAGAGGACAGATGTTGATTCTAATCGATTAAGGAGCATGATTTGTGATGGAAGATGAAATCTTTAACCAGTATTTTCTCACCTTAATCTCAATCTTTATTTATTTCGTTTTTATTTTGTTAGTTTACTTAATTTAATGCATTAAAATCCCCCTTGGTTACATAAGAAGATAAAGACAAATAGCAATTCATATCTCCTCGTGGGAACGACCCTTACTACCATTATGTTACTTATTAGTATTAGTGGGAAATATCTTAATTAATTTGTGCGCAAACGACACACATCAAAAGGCTCAAGATATCTAATAAAATAATGGTGAGTCAAAACCAACATATATGTTTTTCCTACGTTGTGGGCCAAATTTATTCCGTTGTGGAGGTGCAACGGGCACATATACACAACCAAAAACATGCAGATAAGAGACATATGGTTGATGGGCCAAAACAAGTTGTAAGAGTGAGTAGTGATGATTTGTAGTAGCCCAAATTCGAACTAAGGCCACAACATGTAAAATAGCATGCCCCATGCATGAACAGACAATTTCGTTTTCAGTAACATGGATCGAGCTATTATATGCAAATGTTTAATAAATGATTCAGCAAGACCATTTTGAGTTTGAACATGAGTTGCAGGATGTTCAACATCAATACCAACAGATAAGCAATATGCATGCAAATGTTTGTGATGTATATTCACCTGCTCCATCCAGTCGAATAGACTTTATAAGAAAATCTGGGAAATGTGCATGCAATCTAATTATCTGGGCGAGAAGCCGAGCAAATGCAATATTTCATGCGGATAAGAGATAAACATCTAACCATCTAGCAGAAGCGTCAATTAGGACCATAAAATACTGAAAAGGTCCACACTAAAGGTGGATAGGTCTGCATATGTCTCCATGGATCCTCTTAAGAAAAGTTCGCGATTCAAGAACAATATTTGTTAATGAATGTTTGAGGATCAATTTTCCTATAGAGCAGGCAATACAATTTATATCCGTAATTGACATAATCTTTTAGTTTTGTAAAAGATGTCCTTGAGAGTTCTTTACAATTCTACCAATCATGGTAGATTCTGAATTTCCTTGTCGGTCATGCCAAAGCTTGAATATTTTTGGATTATTAAACTTCTAGTTTGTGACATTATAAAATTCAATAGATTTGACTGTTGTAAGATACAACCCAGAAGAGATAACTACAAGCTTCTCGACAACAAGCTTTTGGCATGTGTCAGATTAATTGATATATAAGTATTATGTATCGTATTCATTTATTCTTTATAAGTGATATCTATTTCTGCGAATATCTTTGAAACTTAACAGATTTCTCAAAAATCTCGGGGAATATAAGACATCACTCATTTTCAATTATGTACCTCCTGGTAACATAATATTAGCTCTTCCGGAACCATCTATTGAATTTGTTGAATCTGAGATAGTGTTTACTTTCGCCTTATATCCATTTAAATCGGTAAAATACTTGTTATTGCTAATTATTGTATTAGTCGTTCTGTTATCTACCAAATAAATATCTTCAGCGTCAAGATTTATTTTTGATAGATTACTTCTAGAATCTATATCCCTCACAATAAATTTAATACATGAATAACAGTGAGGTAATAAAAGATGTGTCTTATATTAAACATGTAATTATACTATGATAATGTGTTACGTGTTGATGGACTTACGAGAAAAGTACAACTTCTCATATGCACATGAGTATGATAAAGTATACTACAAGTACAGGACTAAGATATGATAATATGGGAGATTTTCATTTCTCATAAGCTAGTACATGCAATCCGGTGCATACTACAATTATTTCGAGCATCACAATCATATTGGTATTCCCACTAGTATAAATAGATTGTTCATCTTCCACCATGCTACCTCGTCATCAAGAACTAAGAAAACATTTGCTTCAAGAAAATTCATTGAGACAAACTTGTGAATTTCAATATATTTGATTTTTCGTCAATTGACGTTGCTATCTTATAGATTCTACAAGAGCTCATAGATACGTGCAAATGAACGGCTTACCACATTATTGGTGTGTGTAGAATCATTGACTGTAGGAACCCTTTTAGTACCACATCCATATTATGATTTTGTTCAATATTGTCGTGGTCTAGTAATTCTAGTAACTGGACTAACAATATTTGCGAACAACCGAAAACAAAGATTATAACTAATATTGAATTGCATATGCTACAGGTAGTAGTGCTTAATGGTGAAACCTTCCAATAGTTACTCCTTAATTAAATTTGATGATATAACGATAGAGTAGTAATTAAAGTTACCTTTCGCTTCGAAAAATTATGTAGCGTCTATTTTTAATAATGGCTAAATTGCGCCCACTTAACAATGCTTTAATGAATTAGTTTAATTTAGTCAATTAATTTGTTAGTTGATGATTAGGTTAGTATTATTAAAGTTATAGTTAGTGAGTTAGATTTAGAGTTTTCATTTCAATATATACACGAAAGAAGAAAAGAAAAAGAACGAGAGAAAAAAAAAGATTTAGTTTTTTTAGAAAAAATAATAATTTGATTTTGGTTATATAAATGAGCGACTGTAGTAAGGAATTTGAAGTAAGTAAATCTTTCTCTAGAACCAAAGAAAATTTACATACCTAGTGGCGGTGATTCGTAGATGGCTGATTATTTAGATTATGAAAATATTTTAACCCATAGTCAAGGTGAAACACATGATTCTTATGAACCAATTGAAGAATCTATCGAAGAAAATGGAAAATTAAACACTGAAAATAGTCAGGTATGTTTCTGAATTAACTCGAATGACATATATCAAAATATCTAAAATTTTATAAAGGGCCCTCCAAACATATATAATCGATTTTTTATTGTTAAGGGTTCCACAAAACACAATTAAATATATTAGTCTACTTAAATTTGGTAGTTTTACCATAATAAAGAAAGACATTTGTCCGTCCACCTAGCTAGGAAAATTAACCCATATTATCAACAACTCCATACTTTGATAAAAGATTCAAATCTAGGCCCGAAATATTCTTTTTCTTAAGATCTACTCCAAATTTTATTTTACATACTTTCATAATGGCTAGATTACCCTTTTCATAATGGCTAGATTTGCAAGTTCATCATCAGCGATGAACAAAGTCAAAGAAATCATTAGTTACGAAAGAATTCGAAGAATTCAACAACAACAGTCGAGCAGGAAATATATGTTTAGTCTGTTCTTTTTCTTCTATCTTGGTCATAATCCTTATAATTTGTCTGTTATGAAAGGATTTTTTTAAAAAAAAAAAATTAGGCTTTTCAAATCCCTAAATTTGAAAGTTATTTTCAATTAACTAATATGGTTGGAAATTAGAGTTCATCTATTCATTATAATGATTTTAATGTAAATATTTCAATTTTTTTTTAAAAAAAATCAGATTTGTTTCTTGGACAAAAATCATCATAACTCTAAAACTTTCCTTTCGATCTTGAAAATGATTCTAGAATTATGATTAGGTGATCTAATCTATTTACCCATTTTAAGTTCTTTGATAACCAAATCGATTGAGTTTTTCCCTTATTTTGGTTCTTCATTAATCATGTATGAATTTTGATTTGATCTGAGATCAAACCTAAACCTTAGATTTCTAATGTCTCAATTCAGGTTATAAATAAAGTATTTTGATTCAATATGTATTGCTTGATATATGATCATGAAGTTTACATGTTTAATCAATTGTCGGTCTACTCAATCATATTTTTTATTTTGTACGGGCAGTAACGAAATGAGACACCAGTTTTCTCAGTCAATTCTTGTTCACATGAAGTGAAGCTGCCTCAATGGGATTGAGGTAAGGAGATAAATTATAACATTAGAAGGAGTTTTTTTTAGTATTCCTGGATGATATCTTATATGAATCTTGATATTTAACTACAGGTATTTGCGGTGAAGGATGTATATGTGGTTTGTATAGTGATGAATGTTGCAATCATATCTAGGTAATTGTTCACTTTTCATGCCTCTCAAATTCATATCATCTCCTTATCCTAACTGGCAAAGATAAATAAGTAAGTATCTTTTCATTTGCAAGTGGTTGGATATCCTCTCTTTTTTTCATGTGCTGCACTGTACCGCACTGTCTAACTAATTGGAAAAGTAGTTGTTAGCATATTTTCATGGTGAAGTGTCTATTAAAGTTGATGTCAGATAAATTTCGTAGTTGCTTAAGATAATCAATTTAGATTTCAGATTTCTTCCAATGATGAATTAAACTTAAAACCACAATTAGCATCCTCCACAATTAATGGTCAATTGTGTATTGAGTTTGAACTCGGTGTACTGTTTTGATTTTGGAAGGATTTTGAGCCTGTTTGTTACTGTTTTCAGGAGTTTGTTTATTTTTGAATGAAGTATGATGGTGGATATAATGGTTTTTCTAGGTATTGAAAAATGGTATTATTAAGAGAGATGTCGTGGGGAGAACTTGTGTTAATAGAGGTTATGTTCCATCTGAAGCTTTACTTGTTGTGAGTGGTTAGATGTATTAGCTTCAGAACAAGCAACGCATGAAAGCTTTTGTTCTACATGTAGATAATCAAACTATTTTTAAATCGTTTTTGTAATAATAGCTCATTTTTTAAGTTAATTATTGGTTCTATATCTAGTTGGTACACATGTATTTACACTAGTTATATGGATGTGTACTTTATGAGTACACAAGCTATATGCATGTGTGGATGGTAGGAACACACCTTTTTTTTTGTGTACCTAGTGAGTACACATTTATTTCTGATTTTTACCTAGTGGTTACGTAGTGTTAAGAAGCTGTCTTATAAATTATTTGCTTCAATTGTTTTGTTTGAGTTGTAACGATCATGGTTTGATCGGAGAAAAAATTTCCTTCATAGGGGTGCTAAATAATATACATCATCATTTGAATTGCAAATGGATTGAGAAAATTTTATGTGTTAATATCTTTTTTTGACGCTAGTTTGAAACTCATTGGTATCCGTATGACATAAACTTAATATCATAACTCATTTATAACATAGAATTAATATTCTCAGCACATTTAGTGCTCACATTAGATGACCCGAGAAATTCTTTTGCATATTCTTATTTTTGAATTTTAGAATAGGTATGATTTAATTGAAAAGAAAAACATATGGATGTGTAACTGCCAAGTACACAAGTCATCTTTAAAACCTTCAAGATCATAAACCTGCATATAAGGGAGAAATTGAGTTTTCCAAAGTAAAAAATTATAGTCAGTGAGGTTTTCGATAATAACTCTATAAATATAAACAAAAGGAACGTCTATCCAAAAGGAATAGACGTTCAAGGATAGGGAACCACTTATATATCAAATGAAGTAGAGTAATTGTTAGTCATGAAGATTAACACACACAAAAATTCAAGATAAACTGAACGAAAAACCAAAAATAAATAAAATTTCCATGAGTACCATACTCAGACGAAGACTAAAGTGGTATCTCAGTTAATGAGATTCAGAAAGAAAATTAATGTAATTTATTTATAAATATAATTATATAGTTACAAAGTCGCACTCCTCGTGTTACAAATACAAAGAATATGAAATATACAAAGCTTTTTACAATCAACACGAATATAAATAGTTTGAAACTTCTAAAATAGGTAATGTCTCTAATACAATCAACCTACTCACACTGAAATTCCAAATATTTCATCTGGATGACGAAAAATTTCGGTTGTTTTATGAATAAAGAAAAGAGGCATAAAATAGTGGGGAAGGAAAATAAAGAATATTATTTGAATATGTGTAGAATATAAAAGTTTAAATCTCTATATACATAAATAGAAGACTTGGTGCCAAATATATGTAAACCTTATTCTTAGATACAAAGGCATATTAGTAATTAAACTTTAGGTTTATAACACTCCCCTTGATGACCACTATGGCTAAGTCATTGCAAACATGCTAGGAAAACTAAAAAGAGCAAAACCTGAAAATGGGTAAACATAAAGACTTGAAACAGTGCTGGACACGCAAATGTTTCTTCGTTAGAACCTTGACAAGAAAAACTAAGTGAGATAAAACCTTGAGGAAGGAAAAAGAGTACATAACGATAAGTCTAGTAAATGCACCTTTGATGATGGCGTCCCCATGATAAGTACCTCAATTAAATCTTGGCTTGCAAATCTTTGAGACGAGACTTTCCAATTTCAATGAACAAATTCTTCAATTATCCAAGGTAACTGTGCTTTTGTAAAGAAATTTTCTAGTTAATGAAGTCTTATTCTGTATTAAACAAGCATTATTGTCTTCGATTAAATACCCTTGTCGCGTCTATGTTTTTCTTCAGCACATAAGGACTTACCATGGATCTCTAGAACCTCGATATTTTGTAGATATAGTAGATGTCATTTTTTCAACAAAGATCCAAGGCGTAGATACATCACAATTTCGATGAACAAATTCTTGAATTGTCGAAGGTAACTGTGCTTTCGTAAATAAATTTTCTCGTTAATGAAGTCTTATTTTGTTTTAAACAAGCATTATTGTCTTCGATTAAATACTCTTGTCGCGTCTATGTTTTTCTTCAACACATTGAGGACTTGTACCATGGATCTCTAGCATCTCGACATTTTATAGATGTAGTAGATGTCAGTTCTTCAACAAAGATCCAAGGCGTAGATACATCACCATAAGTGAACAAAACTGTATTTGTGATCATACCTCACATGGTTCAGAAGGACATCCAAATTCCTATGAGGTGGTTATGTTGATTTGATTTAATCAAATGTGGGCATCCACTAAGTAATCATAATTATACAATAACTCCTCCTAGGATGACCACCATGTTGAATAAATTGCCTCACTAAAACCTTGCCAGTAAAATCCAATGAGACAAAATCTGGACGAAGAAAAACAAAAACAAAATCAATATTTTGAATAAAAATTCAACGTCATCGAGATCTTGCCTCGTTAAAACTTTGTCAGGAAAACCACATGGGACAAAACCTGAAACAACGGAAAAGAGTACAACTTTTGACGTATTTTATGGAGGCTAAATAAACTACGAGTATTACAAAAGAAAAACATCAAAACATAATGTATAGTCTATTTAATAAACAAGTTTTATGCAAACATAATTCAAAAACTCCATATCAAGAAAATAAAAAATGAAAAACTATGTTGCTTAAATGTGGATTTTAGTGTTTTAAGGACTCTTCAAGATGCCTGTAAAGGTATCATCAACTATTCCGGAATTTGATACTTATGCAAATTTTTTGAAAAACACTTAAAGGGTTATTAAACCTAATATAATCAAGTCAGGTGGCTTCCTAAGTATAATTTGAATCCTCAGAAGATTACAAATTCGAATATCTTCTCCGATACATTTATTGTGTGAATGCAATACGAGTCCTCCAAATACTACCACGTAAAATGCATCATATAGGGTGAACAAAGTATTATTGAACCAATCCTAGGGTTTGAGAAGAAAAAAAATTAAACACCAAAATCGTTTTTCCAACAATCATATTTCTCATATAAAACATGAAGACTACACCAACCTTTAATTTTTAGAATTCTGCTTGCACGTTTAAGGTGCTAAGTCTTGGATCCAAATATTGTGATATTCATGAGATTTCAATCCGACATAATTTGGATTTTGTGCCTACCAATAAAATTTGTGGATATTCCTCTGCATAGGGGTTCGCAACCACCATTATTTATTATTTCAGTAGCTACTGCAAATGAATGTTCGACAATCACTAGTTTACAATGATCCCACACAATTCTCTAGTGTATTCATATTTTGAAAATTTCAAAATTTACTAGTACCAGCTCCTACGAGCGTTATAATCTCCTCATCTCCAAACAGGGAGATATTAATTTTGAGAATATGAATTGTGTTTAGATAGACTCTTTCTGAGTACTTGTAACATGTACTAAAATACATGCTTGCTAGATGTGCTTAGATTTGCCTTTTCAAACGGCATAAGCTTATGGAAAGCTAAATGAGATAATTTCGACACTTATTTAATAGCAACCTTTTCCGATGTGATTATGATGGGAAAAAAATTGATATAACTTTTACGCTAATTAATACCAACCTCTAGTAGTGTGTAGTCTCTCCCTGATTACGGAGGAAATATTTTTATCTCATATACGAAAAAAAAAATAAATTTTTTTGTAAAGTATGATATGATTAATTCAAGGACATATGCTCATAATAATTTCTGGATTTTAATAACACCAGGTTGGACAAAAGATACTGACCTCAAAAGTCATAGAAGAAATATAAAAGAATTTGTAGTCTACTTGACATGCAAATTTAACATCATGTGTGGATTTTATTGGTTACAACCAAAAGCATATAAAATATGCAAATAAATCTCCAAGAAAATAAAAATTGTGAGCAATAAGGCCAACGAGTCATCATCTTTGATTGACATTATGGACACTTCTTTATCAAAAGAATTCTAAGTCAATAACATTTAAGTAATCACTTAAAAGACTAATGATATAGACTAACAAGCCCGGTGCGCACCCATTTACCTTTAGTGTCCTACCAAATTCCAACTACAGGTGGAAGGATTCCAATTGTTGAGATTACTATCCAAAAGGAAAATAAAAACTTGCTCAATATCCCTCAGGAATACAACAATTATGAATACTATAATAACGATATCTCATCCTTTTAGGATTGATAGAGAAAACCAATTAAAATTTGGTTATACGTTTCTTATTATGATTATAAAGAAATCCTTATCGTTATTTTTCTCCTTATTAAAAAATCCAATGTGCTTGATGAAATGGTTTCTTGTAAGAAATAGAAATGATGGTTTATTACTCCCTCCGTTTCTGGAAAAGTGTTACTATCACTTTTTCATTTTAGCCTAAAAATAGGCCAATTTGAAAAAGTGATAGTAACTTTTTTCCTGAAACGGAGGTAGTATTAGATAAAACCATATTTGATGGTTGTTTTAGGGTACTTTAGTAAAAGGAAGATCAATCCTAGTCACAACAAGGACTACACCTTTTCTTGTTGGGTCAGAGAGAGAAGATCCTTTCTCCTTTTACAGACTTTCCTCTTTTTCCTTATCCTGACACATATCCTTTAAACCTTCTAATATTACTAAAGAGTCATCTTCTCAATTTTACCCTTAATTTCTCATTTTATTCCCCCTATATCCATATATCTTCATGGATATTTTCCCAGGCCTTGGTCTTAGTCCCCAAGTTCCCATATAACCACGGGCCTAAGGCATTTTAGTAGAGATATCTTCCTTTATACATAAGTGGTGATTTTTCAGGTATCAACATTAGTCCCCTAACTATTGGACTATCCGTAAGGCAGACCAATAGTTAACTCACACGTCACCAGAGCGGTTTCTTTTGGTTAACTCTTTGATGTGTTTTCTCAAACCCCTAGAACGATTGAATTCCTGATCAGACACCCTACTCTGAGCTCAGTGGTTGAAAGTTCCGCTATATTTTCCCAAAACCCCTCTTTTACAACATCGCCTTTTTATTGTGTGCATCCTCTCTCCATGTCATATCTTAATGTCAGACAACCCATCTAAACACTCCTCGACGGATGAAGAGGAGATAGAGAAAATGAAGAATAAAGTCGAAAAGTCAGAGATACAGGCCGATTCCAACTGTCATTCCGATGACGGGAGCCTTCCTCTGCCTATTGATGAAATCTTTTATTATATTCAAGAACTTCTTGGTAGACAAGATTTGCGAAGAGCCATGAGGCCTTAGGTTTTCGATGATGGCTCGCGGATAACTCATATTGAGGATCATCTCGACTCTCGCCTGTAACCCGAATTTGATGTCTTTCTTTTCATCTCCCAGATGCTTATGCATCCCGAGGATGGCTACCTTCCTCTCCACGCTTTTAACAAGATCCCGTGTATGACTATCCAACGCGGGGATTATCACCTACCAACTATAAACTCGCGTTCTTCGGCGGAAATTTCTCCTCTCTTGGAGTCTTGGGTTGTATACATCCGTTCCAATCCTAGTCATTTATCTACACTCCGCTTCTTGGGGATTGACGATGCAATAGAAGCATCCCTTTATCGCGTGGTTGCCAAGTGTAAAAGTGATATGGTTAGACTTTATTCGCGTTGGATATCTCAGGTCCACACTTTCTTCTTTTCTTGGGCTGAAGCGACTCCCGTTTTGGAAGACGTCGTTGCTTTAATGGGATTGTCAATTCATAGGTCTCATATCTATCATGAGGAGGCCATCTATCAGGCTATAGATGAATCAGACAAGGTTCTGTGGTCCTATCTGATTAGTTGCAAAGGTAAGTCTCGATAGGCTGTGACGGAGAAGAAGAGTAACTCCCTTGTAAAAGGTTCTCGTCCAGTGGAGAAAGCGCAGTTGGGTCGAGAAAGTCGGCCAAAGGGAGATCCGTGATGACCGCGGCTTCATCAAACCAGGGAGATCTTTGATAATCAGTGGCAAAAGCACGCCAACTTGCCTCGAGGGGGGTGTTTTTGTGCCAACTAAATTGGCTAAGGGGAAGTCCGTGGTCACCCCAGTTTCGATAAAGCAATAGAAGACTTTGAAAACTTGCGATAAAGGTCTCCCATCTGGCGAAAAGCTAATGGTCAGCTCCATGAATTCTCAAGTTACTTTGATGTTCGGTCGAACCATTCAGAAGAGAGTTCATGCCGATCGTGATATCAAGATGAACAAGCGTGCCTCATTTCCTTTATGGGTGAGGTACTGGGCTCTGAATCCTTCTAGCCCCCGTGATAAATTATCAACCTTTCTCCTTTATTGGATTTGTCATGAAATTTTTGAATATATCCCCCGTGATATCATTAAAAATGAGCTCGTGCCGATGTCCGTGTTGATGTCGCGAGGCATCTTTTTTCCTTTGGCGCCTATGTTCT
>JAJJMC010013841.1:3287430-3342308 GCA_023531435.1 Papaver californicum
CGTGTTGATGTCGCGAGGCATCTTTTTTCCTTTGGCGCCTATGTTCTTGGGTGGATTATATCGTCAACTAGATCTCCTTTGTGAAGATATATGTATGGTAAATGCTCGTCACAATGTTGAAATTTTTGTCGTAACGAATTTTCTTCAAGCCTGGTCGTGGGAACATTTCCCCAAGTATGCTCTGCTGATTTACGCTTTGGCCACTCATCGCGAGAAGAAGGTTATGGGTAAAGACGGTATGGTTGAAACGGTCTCTACTACCTTATCCGCATATGGCCATTTGGCGCGGGAAAGGGAGATCTACTAAGGATACGCTTGTTTGTTATATGGATATAATCAACGAGTTCAAACCTTTTCTTATCATGATGGTCGATCTGGTTCCGTCCATTATGATTTTTCTTTGGAGATTGAAAGCGTGATCTTAGGTTCTTCTCAAGTTTTGGCGGTTGAAGATTTTGATTCTGTCATGGTCGTGTTACCTGATTACCTTCCTTGCTTTTACCTGGGCAATTTCATAAAAATGTCTTACAAATCCAATCGTGTGGCACGCCAGCTAGATTTTGACCAAGGGGTTCCCTATCCATTCCCGTGTTCGTTCTCTACTAAAGATGTCAATGTTAGGAGCAGCTTCGATCGTTTCGTTTTCAAAGAAGAGACGCGGTTGTCTGACCGGTCAATCTATTTTTCTTTTCTGAAACCATCGCCAATGCTTACTTTCTTCGTCTCTCACAATTGGTATTCCTTTCATATGGAAATACGTAGGCAAGCTTTAAACTTCCCTTTACAGCTTCTGGTACACCCACATTTGTTATCCTCGGGCGATCTTAAGTTGATGCACGTGTCAGGACGTATCAAATTAGATGCATTGATGGCAGAAGAGCAGGGCTTTTGGCCTAGTTCGAAAGGACGGTCCTTGACTCTCATGACTACCGGCTTGACTCCTCCCTCCAATGATGATCTATTGCGGAAAGAGTCTAAAAGGGGATTGATGCTTATTTATCCGTCGAGGAAGAATCCTGCCAAAATTCAAATCCCTAAGCCGTCTTTTGGCTCTTCTTGGAGGGTGTGTCTTGTGTTTATATTTCTTTTGTTTACCTATTTTCTTTCCCCCCCCCTTTTTTTACGGGCGTCGGCCGTGCGTTGTCTATGTAACGATGTCTCTACCGTGTCTCCTTTTCAGGATAAGACCCGGGTTATCGCAAGTCCATCTTCTTTTGCGGAGCGCATCCGTAACTTGGATGTTGATTTGACACGTAATAGTGGGGCCATTTATCCTCGTGTAAATATCATATCGTTTGATCCTCTGGTCGCTACTACTTCTCGTTCTGGGGATTAACCTTGTGAAACGCCTACTAGTTTGCTTAGTTCTAGTCATGGTGGTTCTTCTCATTCCTCAGTTGGTACATCTTAAGGCCATGTTCCTTCTGACGAAGATTCTTCTTCTTCTGGTGATTTTTGCTTTCCACGTGTCACCTTCTTTATTTCGTGTTTGTCCTTTTTAGTTTGGTTTTTTATTTTATTTACACTTCTGTCCTGCTGCCTTTTTGTGTGTATATGTTTCTTATATTTTTTTTTAGGTTCTGCTAGCGATTCTGATTCTTCTTCGGGTTCCTCTTCCCATCCTTCAAATCCTCTCAAGCTTTATCCCGTTCGTGCACCTTCTTTCGATCCGCCACTTTCTGAGGTTGGTTCCGAATTTTTTTTTTTTACTGGAAATTATTTCCTTCTTTTTTTATGATGAGAAATTATCCCCCCCCCCCCCCCTTTCTTTCTAGAACATGAAGAAACGCGGCTTCCAGTTTTAAAAAAGGATGCTTCAAGTGTCACAAGTGGCTCAAAGCGCGCACGACATATTGAAGGTAACCTTGTTCCAGATACACCCGTGAGGATACACGATGCTGGTTTATTAGCCGAACCAGAAGAACCTAAGTTTCACTTTCCTACTGTCGAGACCGCTGATGAAGCTGGAGCGGATAAGTCTTATAGGCTGGTGCATGGCTTCTAGGTTCCTTCCAATCTGGTTGTTACTTATAGACAAATACTAGAGCGGAGCGACCATTTAGGGCATACAAATGTTATCAAAAGTATGAAGACTTTATTTTTTATGAACAAGGATATTCTCGAAGCTGCCGAGGGGCTTTCTCGTGTTGCCGATGTTCCTCCTAGTGCCGATAAGTTGAAGGAGTAGGAGACTTTGATTCTTACGGCCGTGGATCTTCAATTTCCTGTCACATGGCTGGGCCAACTGTTAACACGGTCAAGAGTAGACATGATCCGCGCAAGAATCTCTTGGTAGAAATTGCCAAACTAGAGCAGAACATTGAGACTTTGGAACGGTCGACAACGGAGAAGAAGACCGCTCTGAACAAACTTCTCTCGGTTATTTCTTGCGCCACTGAAGCGGCTAAACAAGCTAATACCACAGTGGATCAGGCGCGCAGGGAGCTTGAGAAAAAGAAACAAGATTTGGCCGCTCTTGAGGGAGGCGTTTGATTTCTTATTGCTGGAAGCACTTGTTGTGTTTTTCTTTGACTTTTGGGTCCTTTCGTTTTCCCTTCCCTTGGATGATGATGATTTTCTTTCTTTCTCTCCTGTTTTTTTTTTTTTGAAGATTTGATGATGGTGTCTTCGTTGTTTTGATGGTTATTAAGTATTTTTGGTATTTATTATGGTTTTGTTTATGCGTTCATTTATTAGGTTTGTGTTTACCAATGGTGCTTATAAATGGGGATCGTATCCTCTCATTTCATATTGTTTTCCTATTTGTTGGCTTATCCAGCAACTGCTTTTCTTATTCATAGTTTGGAACAAAGGATGGTGGTTCTGTTAGAAGCCCGTATCGATACAGAGACGCGGTGGTAAGAAACGTGTGTTGCCCATAATGTGGTTCATGATCGATGGTATCATACTAAGATGATCTATCATGTTTTCCCGATTCGTGAACTCGTTGTCGTTGCTTTTAAGGCTGGTTATTGTGTGTATGGCTTGACGAATAATGAATTGAACATTGTCAAACGTGCCCTCATGGAGGCTAATGAGACGCGTTGGATAGTTAACCAAGATATCTATTGTACCAGCAAGTTACTTCGAGCTCTTCGTGTTATAGGTATTTAGTTAATCCCCCCTCCTTTTTGTAATTATTAAATGCTGGAATAGCTATTTTCGGACGTGTCCTATATGCTCTCTCTTTTATTTTCTCTTTTTTTTCTTTATATTAACCGGTCCTTATGTTTTTATGATTTTCGGGCGTTGGGCATGTTTCTGCTTGTTCGCCTTCTTTCTATGTATCTATTAATATGATATTAATGCTTCTGATTGGGTTTCTTTTCCTTGTTTATATATTAATCTTTCCTTATTTAGGAGGTTATGCTTAGATTTTACTTATTTCTTTTGATCTTTCCTCCCCCTTTTTCTAATGGCGCGTGATCAGTTAATGTCCGAAGTTGCTCGCCTTACTCAGATACATAGTGCGTTGAGTGTTGTGTTTTATTAGTTCGATAATTAGAATGGCCTCCCGCATTCTCGTTTTGTGGATGTTGATCGTCATTCACAAGAGACGCAGTGAGAGGGTCTATTGCTTCCCATTCTGTTTTTTGAGCACCTTTGTTATTATCGGAAACGCCACGTTACTACTTATTTCCAATGTCTCGAAGTTATAGGCGGTTCAAATAGTGGAAGTTGCTCTTAATTCGGCTCAGGCGGCGATTTGAATCTTGCCTTAAAACCTCTTTTTCTTCTTTTTTGTAAAGGAGACGTGTATCGTGCCCTTTACTTATGTTATCTTGCTTTTATATTTCCTCCATTTTTTGTATGTTGTTGATCGTGGTAATATAGTCATGTGCATCGCTCTTATGTCATTTATTCATTTTTGTATTTGTTATGGACTTGTTTGAATGTTCTTAGCATATACATTATTCTTGATGGTATTATTTGAGGGCATTTTTCCGTTGTCACCCTTGCAGGTAATCTGTCTTTGCTTATTTGGCCAGGCGGGACATTCCTCCCTTCGACCTAGGATGTGTCTCTTTGATCGAGCAGGGGCACTTTTCCCTCTGCCGCTCTTGTGACCATAAAATTTGTTTATTTAGTTAAGTGGAGGTGTTTTTCCCTCCGCAGCTCTTGTGATCATTGACGTTCGTTTTTTGTCTAGTCGAGCAGGGGTGTTTTTTCCTCTGCCGTTATTGTGATCATAAAATTTGCTTATTTGGTCGAGCAGGGGCACTTTGCCCTCTTCCGCTCTTGTGACCGCTTGTACTTAGTTGTTTGGTCGAACATGGTGTTTTGCCCTCTGCTGCTCTTGTGACCATTTATTTTGGGTGTTGGCTTGGTCGAACAGGGGCATTTTTCCCTTTGCCGCTCTTGTGACCATTTGTGTTGGGTGTTGGCTTGGTCGAACAGGGGTGCTTTTCCCTCTGTCGCTCTTATGACATTTGATGTTAGGTATTGGTTTGGTCGGATAGGGGCGTTTTTCCCTCTACCGCTCTTGTGACCATTAATGTGTGTCTGGGTAGAGCAGGGGTGCTTTGCTTTCTGCCGCTCTTGTGACCACTTTAATCGTTTGGGTGGGAGTATTTTGTTCACGTCGTTCTTATGATTGTTGTACTTAGTTATTACTACTATTTTACCAGAAAATAAACAAAATAATCTGCTTTATTAAAGTTGTAGTCTTACATATCATTGTCTAGCATGGAAATTCTTCAACCGCTTTCCGTTGATAGGTGTCTTGATCTTGAATTTATCCATCCGATTTAGGTGATAATATCCACTCTCCGCAGCTTTCCTAATGATGTAGGGACCTTCCCAATTGGCTGCAAATTTTCTAGTGCTTGCATCCCGCTGTACGTGTGGTGCAATCTTGAGTACTAACTCATCCACTTTAAAAATCCTTTCTCTGACTCCTAGGTTGTAGTGTTTAGCGACACGCCTCATGTACGCCTCGGCGAAGCATTCTGCTCGGGCTCTTCTTTCTTCTATGGTGTCTAAATGGGCAAAACGGTTGATCTTGTCTGGCGTGGTATGACTTTCCATGGCAACCCTTGCATATGGAATCGCAATCTCAGCTGGTAAAATAGCATTTTCCCCGTAGACTAGGGAATAAGGAAATACTCCTGTTGAACTATGCTTGGATATGCGGTATGCCCATAATGCTAGTGGTAGCTGCTCATGCCAACCCCTGTGATGGTCGTGCACGGTCCTACTGAGAATCCTTAAAAGAGTCTTATTAAAAGCCTCTTCTTGACCATTCTCTTGAGAGTAATATGGGGTAGACGTGTGTAGTCGGGTATTGTACTGGTCGAGTAAGCCATAAATGTCTTTGTTGGTAAATTACTTGGTGTTATCGGCCCTGATTATCTTGGGATCTCCAAACCTGCATATTATGTGCTCCTTGATAAACGCAACAATAGTCTCTCCAGTGTAATCCTTCAGAGAGATTGTATTTACCTATTTCGAACTATATTCAGTCGCTGATATACTTGTGACGCTTTAAAAAATTTGGATTTATTGGTCTGATTAAGTCCAAACCACAACAGTGAAACAACCAAGGTGTGACGATGCTATGTAACTGAGTCTGAGGTGTATGGATTAATGGCCCGTGTGTTTGACAACTTATGCACTTCCTTACATGCATTGTTGTGTTTCTCTCCATAGTTGTCCAGTAGAACCCACCCTCGTGGATCTGTAAGAATAACTTGCGCATTCCTTGATGTTCCACGTCGTGGGAATTGGTCATTACTTTTACTGCTTCTTCTTTAGATAAACATCTCATGATCGTGTTGCCATAGCTTCTCCCGCACAGGATCCCTTCGTTCATCAAAAATATGTCTGATTTCTTCTGTATTTTGAGTGTTGCTTTTCTGCATTTATGGAGTTTACCATGTTTGATGTAATTAATATACGGTTGTCTCCAATCGTCCTCTTCTACCACGCACGCTTCTGATGGCTGAGGTGGTTGACAGTCTCTTCAACTGTCTTGAATAGCTGCTTGAAACGCCATGCTTGGCCAATATACTCCTAGTTTTTGTAGAAGTTAGTACAATCGGATGTTATCCATCTGTCCACACGACTCTTCATGTATCCTACGTATTGTTTCTTTTGCCTCCTTTTTACTTAGACATCGTGCCAGTGACCCTCCAGGTGATGATAGAGAGCTCCTCGAAGAGTTATGAACTGCTTTAACACTTTTATTGGAATGACCTGCTCTCCATCATCTTTTCCCAAGTCCTCTAGGTATATCTTCCTCCAATCATTCGTGTCCTCGAATGATTTATCTTCCCTCCACTACTTGGCGGATCTATCTGTTTTATTGTTACGGTTCCTTCTTCTTCATTATTTAACTGAATTTTCGCCGCAAGTGTGGCCAGGGCGTCCGCGTGTCTGTTCGAGTTCCTCCTGGTGTGTTTGATTGTGGTCGATCCAAATTTCGTCATTAAGCTTTGTGCCTCAGTCTGATATGGTGCTAGATGCGCTTCCTTGACTTGAAACTCACCATTGACTTGACTAGCGACTAGTTTGGAGTCTCCCCTAACCTCTAGACTCCCAAGTTAGAGCTCATCGGCCATTTTTAGCCCTAGTATCAACGCTTCATATTCTACAACATTGTTGCTACAAAAAAAATCCAGCTTCAAAGCGTAAGATAGGAGTTCTCCCGTGAGTTTTAAACTCAATTCCAGCTCCTCCAAACTTCTCATATGAGGATCCGTCGAAGGACATGACCCACGGTTTTTATCCCTCTCCTTCTGCTGGTTCTCTTGGTACATCGTCATGGGCAACTGTATCATCGTCTCCCGTGAAGGCCGCCAAGAGATCCTCGATTGCTTGGCCGTAGACCCCTCGAGGCTTCTGATACGTTAGTTTGAACTCAGATAGTTGGAAGAGCCATCTTGTTGTCCTCCCCGTTAAGATTGGTTTTGTTGTCAATTATGCAATAGGATTAGCTATTACGGCGAAAATGGTTTTGTGTATCAACCGGTACGATCTCAGTTTTTGAGCCTCGTATATCAGAGCTAAACATGCTTGTTCGGCCTTTGGGTAACGTAACTCAACGTCTTTTATGATCCAGCTGACGTAATAGATGGGTGATAGGGTATAGTTTCCTCTGTCTTGTTCTAGGACTGCGCCTATTGCTAAGTTGGTGAATGAGGTATAAAGGTAAAAAGGTTCTCCTTTCACCAGGGTCGAAGTATTTGCGGACTGATCAAACATTGTTGGAGTTTGCAAAAGGCGTCGCTTTGAGCCTCTCCCCATTCGAAATTGACATTCTTCCTTAACATCAGTAGAAACACAGTCAGGAGATGAGCGAGCTCTGGGATGAAGCTCTTACGTAAGATATCCTTCCAATGAAGGTCTGTAGCTCTTTTACGTCTTTGGGAGGCGTCATGGTGATTATGGCTTTTACCTTGTCGGGGTCGACCAATATCCCTTTATCCGTCACCATGAAGCCTATGAATTTTCCTGAAGTCACACCAAATGCACATTTAAGCGGGTTCATCTTCAGCTTGAATTTGCAGCATTGCTCAAACGTCTATTCTCAAATGTGTGGTATGATCTTCCATCGCCTTTGATTTCACTATGATATCATTTACGTATACTTCAATGATCTGGTGTAAGAAATCGTGGAAGATCAATGTCATCGCCTTTTGGTAAGTGGCTCCAGCGTTTTTTAATCCAAAAGGCATAACAACGTAGTAGAAGTTGTCGTATAGTATTCGGAACGCCGTCTTGAACACATCTTCTACCGCCATCCTGATTTGGTTGTACCTGCTAAAACCATCCATGAATGAAAACATCATGTGATCACCTGTAGCGTCTACCAAGGCATCTATGCATGGTAGTGGAAAATCATCCTTCAGACATGCTCAGTTGAGGTCTCGGTAATCCACACAACATCTAATCTTTCCATTCTTTTTCAAAACTGGTACCACATTATCCATCCATATGGGGTGTTGAATAGGTTTTATGAACTTTGCTTCCAACAGTCACTCTATTTCCTCCTTGATTGCTAGGGCCGTCTCTTGTGGAAAGTCATGGCTTCTTTGCTTTACTGGTCGGAACTCGGGTGAAACTCCTATGTTGTGAACCACCAAACTGCCGTCTAAGCCTGGCATTTTATCATACCTGAATGGGAACACGTCTTTGTATTCAGTCAGTAACTCAACCATTGCTTTTTTCTCTAGTTCACTCAAATTCTTACTAATTTTAATGAGAAGCTGGTCTGCTTCCGTCCATATGTTTAATTCCTCTATCACATTTTCAGTTATACTTTCTATGGCACACTCTTGTATTGATTCTTTTATGTCTTCTTCATCTTAGTATATCAATGACTCAACTTCTCCAGCTATCATTGAGGGTGACTTCTTCGTTTTTACGTCGACTGGGGTCAGAGCGCACTCGTGATCTGGTCCGGGAGCCCCCTCGGTTAATTATTATAGCCGATACACATGTCCTTCTGGTTTTGAAAAACGCCAGAACTGGGAATTCTCTTGTAACTTTTGTTTCTTTGAGGGAGAGTTGTCTGTCATCCGAGATGGGCTGAATACTGACTTCATAGCTTTTTCTTTGGGAGTCGATTTGTCTTCCCATTTGGGGGGTGGGATAAGGGATATCGATGGTCTTCCTTCTGGTTCTTTTGGTGTGTCGTAGAATGCAGCATCTGCCATGAATGTTTCTTCATGTCCGAAGGGGGTTGCTAGTAGCGGCGATTCGATATTGCTTTCCCCATATGTTCATTTTGACACATTGACGATATGTTGAAGCAAAGACTTTATGGTTGAGCAACCATCCGCGACCCAACAATGCGTGAAAGGTCGTGTCGTCCTCTAACACATATAAAGGCGTAAGTGCCCTTATCGGCCTGATCCTCATTACTAAGAAAACCTATGGTTGTTTGAGTGTTTCCGTCGAACCGTTTCACCGTAGTGGCATGCATTCGAATGGACGATCGTTGCACACCTAGAATCTCCAACATATGGAGGGATATCAAGTTTAGAGATGACCCTCCATCAATGAACGCCCTCTTCAATTGTTGTTTATTAATAGTCGTTGTAAGATAATTCGTCGGAGGTGTTCTCCTGGGTAGCAAATATCCTCATCCGTGAAAGTGATCGCTCATTTGGAATTGGGTATGGTTTACCAATTGTTATTGTTATTATATCCTTTGCTGCTTCTCGAGTTTGGTTCTCACTGAAGCCTAATAAATCGAAGAATTCCTGGGCTAGGATCATTTTGGCAAACTTACTGGCCACACTTTCGGAGTTCTCAAAGATCGTGGTTCCTTCTTTCGCATCATACACTTCTTCCTCTACTGTTTCCCACGGACTCCAGGCCTCCTCTGCTGGGTCGTGTGATATCACCATGACTTGATGTTGAGAGAGGGGTTCTTGTTAGTCTCTTGAATTTCCATCTTAATCTCTCTTACGTTCCTCTTCCGATTGAAGATGCTCTATAGGGAAAAACACTCTTGTGTGGAGTGATCCACTTGCCGATGATAATGGAAATATCTGACATTTTTCTTGTCAACTGTTGTTATCCACCACTAGGGGTGGCAGGCTTATCTCATGATTTGCCACCCATTGATCGAGTAACCCGATGATATGTTCTCGACTACAGGGAATGAGGGGAAGGAAGTCGATTCGGGTTTGTTTTTGGCTCTTTGATTCCCCTCCCCGTGTTGTAGGGATGAAACACGGGTGGTCTTCTTGTGCCTTGGTTATTTATTGCGTGGTTGTTGAACGCTGGTGCTAATGCTGAGTTGACTGAATGTTGCCATGTGTGATCCATACCTCCTAGGTTCAAAATATCTGCGCAATCCGTTATCATTGCAGCTGATATTTTTTTGTACTAGTGGTAAATAATGGTTCGTTCAAGACTTGTGAAGATTTGTTTTTAAACTTAATTTCTAAAACCAAAAATATCAAAACTCAAATAAAATTGATAATAAAATTGAGAGAGGACTGAGGCTAGGATTCAACTATTTTCTAATTTTTAAAGTGATTAAACTCAAAAATTATAATATGTAATTATAACATTTAATTTGATTCTAAAATATAGCAACAAGTAGATTTTTAAAATAACAATTGTATAACAAAAGCATGGAACATCTAAATTCTAGGCCAAAGCATGTACCATCTAACGAAATCACAATTGTTTAATAAAAATCATTAAATCAATTTTTAACCAAGGCAATTAATCATAAATGAATTGCATAAATTAATTAAATAAATATTACCACATCATCTTTGGAAAATTAGCTTCCTCCGTCGCCTTAGAGATAGGTTAAGCTCCTCATTGTATTGGAAAAACCCTCAAAAATATATTACAAAGCTCAAAAAGTGTTTACAATAATGAAATAGAGGTAACACAGGAGAACAAATACGCTTATAAGCATTAAAGAGACTGTTCTCTGTGTTAATGAAGAAGACAAAAATAAAGAACGTACCAGGGACGCTTCAGAAATTCAAAAGTATAAACAACGAGTTCAGCGACAGTTTTCTAGAGCCTTTGTTCTTCGTTTTCTTCTTTACAACAGCAGAAAAAATATTTTCCTGGATTTTTCTTTCGATCTCTGGCTACCTCCTGAGCTCTCCCATCCTCCCTGATCCTCTTCTGGCTTAACCCCCAACATATTTATACAACAAAGGCCACCAAATCTTTTAAGGATAATCATTAACAGCAAAGGATACTCGGGTATTATTTTCTCATAACTATCGTGATCTGATTTGATTATTTTATCTTGATTTTTTTCGTATCTTTTGATTCTATGCAATCACTCTTGATATGGTCAATATATTCTCTGTTTATAAAACCAAAAAATCACGTATAATATCTTCATAAACTCAACACAGATTCACGGTTATTTGAAAAACAATTTTCCCGTCATCTCTATTTTCAAACGAGAAAGAATGGGTGCCTCAACTGGTGGGTGCCTTTAGTAAATGGGTGCCCTTATCCAAATCAGGGGTGCCTTTAACACTTTTTCAACCAATTTTTCATAATTATTTATTTCTCAAAAATACCTACAAACACAATGAAAATGCAATATTAGTACAAAATAAGGATTAACAAGAATAGAGAAGTGAGATCAAATTAGACACAAATATGTGTCTATCAAATACCCCCAAACTTATTATTTGCTAGTCCTCGAGCAAATCTATAAAAATAAATCCTAACTCACTTTCGCAGGCATCGCGATTGCACTTAGCGTATGCAACAAGCCTTTAAACCCCTAGGTGTCCCTAGTGGACGAGTTTTGTCTCGTGAGGGTTTACAAGAGGTGTACCCACAAAACCTTTACTCCAAACCCTAGCTACATGTGAACGATTGGGAATAGAAACTAAACAAGTTATTTAGTTGGCGTACTAAATTCTTCGACTATAAGAATCATTACCCTGTATGAATCTAATTGTTGTACACGAATTTTCACTCAGCGTACTAAAATTCATATAAGAATGCAAAACTCTACTCAAATAATCATTGAACATCCGAAACTGGATAAAAATTCACATTGCTCGAAATCAATCAAATTCAAACATAGGGATAGATTAGAAGATGAAAATAGAAGTAATGAATGGTGCATATGTTGACTAAGGTGAACGGTGTTTCCCAAAATATTATTATAAAGTCCGGCTCGGATGCTCATATTTTTATTACTACTTATATACATAACTTTTTTTTATGACTACATCATTAGATCTTTTGAATCTAAGCGCATGCTCCTTTTCAGCAGATTACATGATAATTCCCATGGATCCTGCATTCCACACTTGCTTAGGCGATGGAGACAGGGAGAACACACACATACTGCTATCAAAGTGTCATTTTTTTTATTTTTATTTTCAACAAAATTAAAATTCTAATGCATCCGAGCTACAACCTTATGGAAATACTAGGGCCCCACAAAATTGCAAAAATAAAAACAGAAAGTGATATGATTATGATGATTCCGAGATATGCTTGTTCAATGATTATCATGTTATTTCTAACACCTGAGTGCATTCAGATATGAATAGACCATTCAGCTGGGCACACCAATTCCTATAGATAAGAGTTATGTTTCCATCTACCTAGAATGGTTAGTGTCATCCTGAATAATTCACAAGTTTCTAGACTTTGGAGTTTCATGTTTCAATAAAAGTTTCCCCCTTACCCCCAAACTTAAATCTAACATTGTCCTCAATGTTCTAAAGATGAATGATTAAATATATGAACAAGGAGAAACTGTTACCAATCGAAGGAAATGAGTTAAGGAAAGATATTACCGTGTCGCATGAGCATGGGTTACCTCCCAAGAAGTGCTAAGTTTAAAGTCTTCAGCCAGACTAAGAAAGAATTAGTCACCTCACTAAATCATATATCAATAGTCGGAACAATTGTGGGTCATCTGAATAAAACAATGTTATCGAAAATAGAAGGAAACTGCAGCAGACCCAGAAAATGAACAAGCCGAGTACAACCTTATCCCTATCTAGTGTTTTGTTTATGACAAGTACACCTAATTGAGGTTCAGGTTAGGGCTCTATGAAAGGGTCTAGATAAATTTCTTTAGGCTGAAATTCCTCATAGGAAGGATCCCGAGGATCAGGTTCTAGAGTCTGGAAAAAACTCAAATAATAAATTTAAGGCACATAATAATAACCAGAAAATTTGTGGATCCTCAAAGTCAATCAGATTTGACCCACACAGTTGACTATTCTTAAAATGGTGGTCATTCTTAAGCAAATATGTCGATTCTATTTTCCTAAAGTAATTAGGATTAGTCTTAAAACTTAATAACTGACACATTTGAATTTAAACGTTCCCACAAATGGAAGAAAATATTTTGGTGGGAAAACAAAGTCAATCTTGGTATTATTTCCTAGGTGAACCACATCGACCAGAGGATGGGTTTCTAACAATTGAACTTCTTTTTGGACATCAACAGGCTCAAAGAATCTAGTTTGAAGATGATCTTGAAAACTGGTAGAGATATCAATTAGTCTATGCACAATATCATGAAAAGGCGAGTCCTCTGGGTATTTAGATGCAAAGTGATCCAACAAAACTTGAGAAACACACAATTCTAACCCCAAATTAGGTAACTTTTGGAAGTCTAAGGGTCTAGAAACAACCTCTAAGTTGGGTGAATGATCTTGTGAGATAGATTCATCTATGGAATTAGGAAAATCATCTACACAATCATCCACTGGGTCATCTATATATTCTGTGTGGAGCAGAGAGTTACTACAAGTGATCATCATCAGCATATAATCTCTGGTATTCCAGAACTCTCTATCTTTGCTCCAAACTAGGCGGTGTGTGTTTATAATACTTCTCATATATTATTAGGGGTGATTCTTCTGCAAAGGTATTTGGATCACTAGCTTTCAACTTCTTGAGGGCATCCCTCCAAGACAAAGAATCATCGGTACCCCCAAATTTAGAATGGACATTACTCTCAGATGGACTAAAAACTGTTGGTTGGATTCTAGGGTCCTTAAGGTCAGAACTACACTCAACTTCCTCTATTGTATTAAAATTCTCTAAGAGTCTATCATCTTCTAAAATAGTAGTATCTCTAGTCAAATCTTCTTCCTTTTGAATAGGTGAATAATCATTAAAATTATTTGGATTTGAAACAGAAATAACGCTATCACCATGAAGCACAATTGGAGTGACAATTTCTTGATCACTCTGCATGTATATTTCAAGTTCTTCACCAATATTATCCTCATAATATGAAGATGTTTGAACCTCGTCTAAATAAGTAGTGTTACCAATTATATCCCCGTCCTCTTGACTAGGTGAATAATTATCAAGGGTATTACTATATTGGAAATTAAGATCATTTTGGGCAATATTATTCTTTGCAGAACTTTCATTCACACTTAATACGAACCTATTTGTATCCTCAGTCATATCCTTGATGTCCTCAGTCAATTCCTTGACGGAATTCTCCATAGAAACAACTAGATCATAAATATTGCTAGGTCGTAACTGCTCGTGTGATTCTTCTAGAAGCATAATAGGTTCATTATAAGTACTAGATTGCACATTCTTTAGGGCATCCCTCCAAGAAAAAGAACTCGAATTTTTCTCATTTTCATGTTCATAAGACGGGTGTATGTACGAATAGTAATTGGGGCCTCCATGGTATGAACCATAACCTTCAGAAGGTTGGTAGTGGTCCCAAGTAATATCCACAATATGGTCATAGTAAGGGTAATGCCCATTTTAAAATTCAGTCGGATATTCATTATATTGGTCCCCATAATACCACTTCGACATTTTCTAGCAAAAACTTCCTAATATATTTACAAGAATAACTCTTAAAAATAAATCCTACCGGAAGGGGTTCTAAACATACACAAGCAAGACCGATTCAACCAAATCAAACCTATTGAATATAGAAAAAAAAACATGATGGATCCACTTAGATTGTTTTTAGACCAGCTTCTATTCTTCCAAAAGGTAACTAGTTACAGTTTTAGCGAATCTCTCATAACGATCCGAATTAGATTAAGTCGAATAGAAGCAGGATAAGCTCTAAGGAGCTTTGATAACCCTGCCTCTTTGGAAACTTTTCCTTGGGTTACAAGGCGGCTCTAATCAACTTAAAATAATCTTCCTGAACTTTAAGTTATGCTAACAAAGTAACCAATACAGTCCCTTTGAATGATTTTCCAATAAGCTTGTTACCCTATAGGTCTCTTTCTAGTCAAATTTTAGGCTTAGGTTCGCGTTAGGTAACGTGTTCCTAAGGCGGGCAAGAAGGAAACGGTGATGAAATCCGAGTTCTTATCTTATATGGCCAGTCTTTTCCCTTTATTAGAAAATACATCCGTATTCAAGTCCTCAACATATATGCATTACGAAGGAATATAGAAAACCCACTGACAGGGGATTCGTAGGTTGATCGAGTCTTACCTTCCGTACCAGACGGGCGATGAACCGTTGAAGTCGACTCGGGCCACCAACTCCTGTGTCAGTGTACGAACCCGAGGGGCCGAGACAATATCGTAATTGTCGTCCTTCCCTGTTACATTTTATATTTAAATACCCTTCCGTAGGGTTTAAAAATTAATAATAAAGTTCAATAGTTCAAAGTCCAAAGTAAAAAAATAAGAAAAATATAAAAAATACCTAAAAATAATTATAAAAATAATAAGAATTTCCTAATACATTTTTCTAAAAATAAAATTAAAATAAAATTTAACTAAAAAAGAATCTTGTCTTCTTTTTCCGTTATTTTCGCTTTGTCTTTGACTCCAAGTCCTTAATCAATCAATATAATCTTTAGCTCCAATTTCTTTTTGATCCAAAACCTGTAATACAAAGAAAATACCCAAAAATGTAAAATATAACAAATAAAAATAATAAAAATAAATAAAAATCTAACTAAACTAATTAACCTAAAAAAAATAATCTAAAAACAATTCTAAAAACAAGTCTGCGTCGGCGGCGCCAAAAATTGATGTTTTTTGTAATAGTGGTAAACAATGGTTCGTTCAAGACTTGTGAAGATTTGTTTTTAAACTTAATTTCTAAAACTAAAAATAGCAAAACTCAAATAAATTGATAATAAAATTGAGAGAGGAGTGAGGCTAGGATTCCACTATTTTCCAATTTTTAAAGTGATTAAATTCAACAATATAATTATGCAATTCTAACAATTAATTTGATTCTAAAATATAGCAACAAGTAGATTTTCAAAATAACAATTGTATAACAAAAGCATAGAACATCTAAATTCTAGGCCAAAGCATGTACCATCTAACGAAATCATAATTGCTTAACGAAAATCATTAAATAAATTTTTAACCAAGGCAATTAATCATAAATGAATTGCATAAATTAATTAAACAAATATTACCACATCATCTTTGGAAAATTAGCTTCCTCCGTCGCCTCAAAGATAAGGTTAAGCTCCTCATTGTATTGGAAAAATCCTCAAAAATATATTACAAAGCTCAAAAAGTGTTTACAATAATGAAATAGAGGTAACATAGGAGAACAGATACGCTTATAAGCGTTACAGAGACTGTTTTCTGCGTTAATGAAGAAGACAAAAATAAAGAACGACCAGGGACGCTTCAGAAATTCAAAAGTATAAACAACGGGTTCAGCGACAGTTCCAGCGACAGTTTTCTGGAGCCTTTGTTCTTCATTTTCTTCTTTACAGCAGCAGAAAAAATATTTTCCTGGATTTTTCTTTCGATCTCTGGCTACCTAATGAGCTCTCCCATCCTCCTTGATCCTCTTCTGGCGTAACCCCCAACATATTTATACAACAAAGGCCACCAAATCTTCGAAGGATAATCATTAACAACAAAGGATACTCGGGTATTATTTTCTCATAACTATCGTAATCTGATTTGATTATTTTGTCTTGATTTTTTTTCGTATCTTTTGATTCTATGCAATCACTTTTGATATGGTCAATATATTCTTTGTTTTAAAACCAAAAAATCACGTATAATATCTTCATAAACTCAACACAGATTCACGGTTATTTGAAAAACAATTTTCCCACCGTTTCTATTCTCAAACGAGAAAGAATGGGTGCCTCAAATGGTGGGTGCCTTTAGTAAATAGGGTACCCTTATCCAACCTAGGGGTGCCTTTAACACTTTTTCAGCCAATTTTTCACAATTATTTATTCCTCAAAAATACCTACAAACACAATGAAAATGCAATATTAGTACAAAATAAGGACTAACAAGAATAGAGAAGTGAGATCAAATTAGACACAAATATGTGTCTATCAGCAGCCACTTCTTCTAACTCCACGAATGTATGAAACTTGAAATTTATTAAGTTCCATTTATATGTGCATATCGTTCCTCGTACGCAGATTTCCACCGCAGTCTCTTCTTTGTTATCCTCGTGACATTCAAGAGAAAGGTTCTGAAATCAAGTGATAAATTTCCTAATTTTTTCCCCAACTCTTTGGCTACATCTGCTGAGGTCGATCATTGTAACTTTCTTTTTTGCTGAGTAAACTTCCTCAAAAACAACATGCTCATTGCCGCCCACGATTCTATGCTTTTGGGCTTCAGATTATCGTACCAGGTAAACGTCGTATCTGATAGCGATTTTGGAAATTCTCATAGGCATAAATTTCCATTAGTTGAATACGCGTTCATTGTTGACAGGAATCGGCTGAGGTGCTCGCGCGTGTTCTTCCTTCCATTGTAAGTCTTGAATTTTGGGGATGTTTACTCTTCTGGATACTGATATTCAGCTATTTCTGTCGAGTATGGGGTGTTCATAGAATCATAGCTATCATGTTTAACTACTTTGAAGTTTTCCTCCAGGTACTTGGTGATTGCTTCCTGCTAAATCCCGCGTGATGACCCCTTTTCACCGATCACGTTTTTTGCTGCCTCCTTAACTGTCCCTCCCTTTTCTCGTTCTGCTTTCCTTATAAGCTTCTAAAGTTCCTGGTGGCGTCGATTTTGCCCTTCCATTTCTGTTTGCATGTCTTGAAAGGTTTGCTTCTGACGTGACATATCTTTCTTCCCCTGTTGTTTGTTTTTGTCAACCGTCGCGTCTAACTTTTCTGCTTGGGTTGTTTAAAAGATCGGGGTGTTGATGGCGGTCTGATTGTTGGTTCCTCGTCACTTCCATCTTCTATTATTGCTCCATCGTTGGTCGGCTGGTTCCCTGGGACAGTCGGGGCGGTGGTTCCTGAGTGCATCTTGCTGGAATAAATACGAGCCTCCCACTGTGCTTGTCAAATGTTTTATGTTTTTAGTAAAAGGGAGACCAATCCTAGTCACAGCAAGGACTACACTTTTTCTTGTTGGTCCAGAGAGAGAAGATCCTTTCTTGGTAATACTATTTCTTCTTTTATAGACTTTCCTCTTTTTCCTTATCCTGACACATATCTTTTACACCTTCTAATATTACTAAAGAGCCATCTTCTCAATTTTACCCTTAATTTCTCATTTTATTTCCCCTGTATTCACATATCTTCATGGATATTTTCCCAAGGCCTTGGGATTAGTCCCCAAGTTCCCATATAACAGGGGCCCAAGGCCTTTTAGTAGAGATAGCTCCCCTTATCCATAAGTGGTCATTTTTCAGGTATCAACAATGGTACAAGTTCGTTTTAACCAATCATCGCTATTCTTTCAAAATGGATGGAAAAAAAATCACATCATTATTCGAAAAATCTTAGAAAATATGTCAATCTATTTTCTCTCATCTTCTATAGACGATGAAAAAAATTGATACCAATTGGTTTCTACGATTTATCAAACTCGTACGACAAAGTAAGATAAATTCCACTTTGTGGTTAAATGATGGTTTCTTGTAAAATAAAAGACAGTCACTGTATATGAATCGCATGATCATTGTCCAATGGACAAAGAAACTAATATAAATTAACCGAAGGTTTTTCAACCATACATGTGATTCATTACCGTAAAGGTAATCAAATCCACAATGACACCAATTTTTGGTGATTATAGTTTCTTTAGAGGTATAGAAACCATAACTATCTTTCGACGGATTTTTTTTTTCAATCTCTATTAAAAATAATTAGTTAGTAATATTTATCACGTGGATGAATAGAAAAATAATTAATAAATTAATAATCTTTACTTAATACAAATGCATATCATAAAAAATTAGGTTTAGTACTGTTATAGCTTATTTATATACATAGGATCACCGTCATCCAGTATATTTTCCAGAAAAAAAATCTTTCAGTTCCTTTAATTTTACGTCGCACAATATGAATGATGTTTGATCGAACACTCACGGAGTCCACATCTTCTTCTGTATAAGTGGAGTATATAATCCAGTTATATATCAAGTTTACACAAAGACAAAAAACCATATAAAGAATCATAAGTAATGGATTTGTCCAAAAAAATATAAAATAGTTATAAAAATAAAACAAAATCATCGAAAAAATTATATCATAAACAACAAAAATGATCATAGACCATAAGAATCCACGGACGCGTACACATATTCATCAAAAAACTAAAAAGTTATATGTAGAAGTAAGAAAAAGATTTTTTTTTTTGCCTATGTTGTAGAGCAAACTTGTGTGATGAATAGATAAAAGAAGCGTAAAATTGAGGGGAGGGAGAATAGAGAATTCTATTAGAATGTGTGTAGAATACATGAGTTGAAGTCTCTATTTTTTAAAGGGAGGGAGAATAGAGAATTCTATTAGAATATATGTAGAATACATGATTACTTGGTGCCAAAATACGTAAATCATAATCTTCGACACAAAAACATCTTAGTAATTAAAATTTAGGTCTATAATAGTCTGGATATTGCTTATGGTAGGTTACCTCCAAAAAAATCTTCTCGGGAGAAAAAGGCATTAATATGCCTGCAACTTGTGTTTTCTGCAATGAACTTGAATCAAGTGATCATCTATTTCTTCATTGCTCTTTTGCTAATGATGTTTGGTTGGCTTTTCAAAGTAATTTTGGATGCTATTTTCATATGCCCAAAGACTTTTCTAAAGTTGTTCAAGCTTGGCGCATGGCACTTAACTCAGGCAAATAAGGATATCACTAATGTATGGAACATGATCCCTATTGCTACTTTATGGAGCATCTAGAAGAAGAGAAACTCAAGAATCTTTACATGTAAAACTGTCAACAGTGTGGGTGTAGTGAGACAAGCTACTTATTTGCTTTATTGTTGGTCTTTAGCTATCAAAGATTTTGAAACTGTTAATTCTGCTGATGTTATGAAAAATTGACACCCTATACGAGATCGACTAACCAAAGGTTTTGACAAAAAAAATTAACAAAATATAGCAATCGCAGGATCCTATTGTTGGATCTGCAACAATAAAAATACTAAAAAAGAAGATGTTAACGTTAATAAAATCTCTGAATTGATGTGCACACAAAGGACAGAGCCACCTGCTCAGCAAATTGTCCTTAACACAATAGTCCACGGGTACTCCTCAAGAATGAGAGATGCTATACCCCCACAACGGAGATGTGTCCAGGATAAAAGTGCCCGTTATGACTAGTATAAGCACAATACTAGTTACTCACCCAAACGAACACAATATCAATTTAGATTACAGAAGGGAAGTAAACAAGCAGTGCACAAAACAAAGCAGGAAGAGGGGAAAAGAAGGCAGGATAGTAGCTGCTTCTGGTGTAAGTTGAAATGAAAAATTCAAGTTCTTTTTATAGGCGAGAAGATGAGAGAAATCAGCCAGCAATCAATGAAAATAAATTTTATAATTAATCAAATATTTATGTGCAAAATTTATATGTGAATTGGTTAATTACTGGTAAGAAAACGGTCAAAATTAATACTCGTCGGGTCAGGTGCCCCCCCCCCTCCACACACACACACATATTAAAAACAAAATGTAATTTATTTTTAAATTCTATAAGGAAATAATTTAAAATATTTTGTCCAAAAAGATAAGTCTTGGTTGACCCACACCCACACCCGACTATCCCATATCCAAAAAGATAAGTCTTGCGAAGCACCGCGCGTGTGTGAAATGTGTCGTTGCACCAACTATCCCATAGCCTTAGTCCTCTCCCATACACAAAAGTGTGTAAACCCCTAAGGGGCCTCCCTTAGATGCAAATTTCTAAGTAATATGGAGAGGTAACATCTTTAGTTTCTCCTATGTGGGACTAAAGGTTCATTCACAAATAGTGAAAATGTGCTAGTCTTCCTTAGTGACCCCTTGGTCCTAAGCCCATTTTCTCCAAGACCAAGAACAAAACATTAATCCCATTTTCTCCAACAATCCCCCACATGAATGAAAACCCGATGAAAATCAGAAATCAGAAAGCGGAAAATATCACTATAGGCAATAGGTGTCCATAATGTCTTGAACCTTTGGTTAGTGAGAAATTACCGAAACTACTTGATGGACTTGAACTGCCATCGATTGGTGTAGTTCATCAATAACTTACACGCGTGATATCACACTGGGTGTTGTCAAGTTCGTGTCGTTGTGTCCATTTTATCCCTGGACGTATCCCGTTTCTCAAAATGCTCTAGAGAATCAGCTCAATTCTCATAGGAAGCGGCCCACTTCCGCATTCAGATAGGTGAGTTCCATCAAGAGTGTTTACTGCTACACCCCACATCAATCTTAAATTGAAACTATGAAACTCATTAAGACTTAATAAAAAGTCATCCTTCACATGCAGTCACACTATCACATCTACACCATAGGGAAGGGATAGAGAATGAAATTATCTGATAGTGTTTCTTTTAACCCACCACAAATTAGTCGTCTCATTCAAAACCTTGATCTTGGGATCTCCAATCAGCAAGGTTGAGTATCTTTCATGGCAAGCTTATTTAATGAGCTTAAGCCCCATCCCCCTCGATGCATTACTAACTATATCCTTGGACAAACCTTTCGTCAAAGGGTCTGGGATATTCTCCTTAGACCTCACAGACTCAACAGAAATAACGCCAGTTGAGATTAGTTGTTTTAGGGAATTGTGTCTTCTAGGAATGTGTATAGACTTCCCATTATAGTTGTTGTTTTTAGCATTAGCTATTGCAGCTTAACTATCACAATGTATATATATAGCTGGCACATGCCTATGCCAAAGAGGAATGTCTTCTAAAAAGCATCTTCGCCAAGTGGCTTCCTCTTCTGCTTTAGCTAACGCAATAAACTCCGATTACATAGTGGATCGAGTTATACATGTCTGTTTGGAACTCTTCCAAGATACAGACCCACATGCTAGAGTGAAAACATATCCACTCGCAGACTTAGACTCCTCTGAGTCTGATATCCAATTTGTATCACATAATCCTTCAAGGAATGCAGGGTATCTCTCATAATTTAAACAAAAGTTCAAAATTTACTTCAAGTACCTTAACACTCTAATAAGTGCATCCCAATGCTCCTTCCCCGGATTACAGGTATACCTACTCAACCTACTCACAGCATAAGCAATGTTCGATCTCGTACAATTCATCAAATACATCAGAATTCATATAACACGTGAGTATTCAAGTTGTAAAACTCCATTACCCTTATTCCTTTTGAGTCTACAACAAGGATCATACGGAGTGAAAGCAGGTTTACAATCAAGCTGATCATATTTTTTAAGCACAAATTCAACATAATGAGATTGACTAAGACTATATCCATTAGAATTTCTTCTAATCTTCATCCCTAAGATCACATCAGCGGGGCCTAAGTCTTTCATGTCAAAGTTCTCATTTAGCATGGTCTTTGTGGAATTAATTACATCCATATTTGTACCAAGTATAAGCATATCATCAACATACAAGCATACAATCATAAATGCATCATTCACAAGTTTAGTGTAAACACACTTGTCAGATTCATTAATTTTAAACCACTAGAAATCATTACATGATCAAATTTTTCATGCCACTGTTTAGGTGCTTGTTTCAAACCATACAAAGATTTTTTCAGTTTACAAACTTTGTTTTCACAAACTTTCACTAAAAAGACCTCAGGTTGGTCCATATAAATTTCTTCATCTAATTCACCATTTAGAAAAGCTATTTTACATCCATTTGATGTATCTCTAAATTATGAATGGCAGCAATAGCAATTAACATCCTAATGGAAGTAATTCTCGTAACAGGTGAATAAGTATCAAAGAAAACTACACCTTCTTTATTTTTATAGCCTTTAGATACTAAACTAGCTTTGTATTTTTCCACAGTTCCATCTACTTTAGGTTTCCTTTTGAATATCCATTTACAACCTATGGGTTTACACCCTAGAGGTAAATCTACAATCTCCCACGTACCATTCTGTATAATGGAATCCATTTCACTAATGGCATATTCTTTCCACCATGGAGCTTCAGAAGAAGTCATGGCTTCTCTATAATTCTGTAGATCAGTCTCATCTAAGCATGTTATGAAGTCTGGCCCAAAATATTTTTCAGTTCTAAGTCTTTTACCTCTTCTAGGCTCAAATTCATCTACATCTTCCTCTAAAGGTAATGTATGACTAGTCGAAGGGACATCTAGGGGATCAACATATATCGTGCGAGAATCATATTTCAATGGAAAAACATTTTCAAATAACACATCATCCCTAGATTCCATAATAGTATTTGCACCAATTTCAGAAATTTCAGAAATTACAACCATAAATCTATATGCAGTAATATGTTCAGGATACCCTATGAAGACACGGTCAACAGTTTTGGGTCCTATCTTGGTTCTCTTAGGTGGAGGAATGGAAGCCTTAGCCAAACACCCCCACGCTTTAAAGTATGCATAAGAAGGTTTTCTACCTTTCCATAACTCATACGGAGTTTTGTCTGATCCTTTAAAGGGTGCTCTGTTCAAGACATAGCAAGTTGAGAGGATGGCCTCCCCCCACAAGTTTGCAGGTAATCCTGAACTAATTAACATAACATTCATCATCTCCTTAAGGGTTTGGTTCTTCCGTTCAGCCACACCATTATATTGTGGTGAATAATGAGGGGTTACTTCGTGTATAATGCCGTGTTCTATGCAAAAATCTCCTATAGGAATTACATACTCACCACCACGGTCATACCTAACAGTTTTAATGGTGGTACTGGTTTGGTTTTAACTTCTAGTTTATACAACTTAAAGGCTTCTAAGAGCAACTGCAACGGGCGAGTAGAGTAAAGAGAGAAGAGACAATTTTCTCTTTACTCGCCAGTTTGCAGCCGCAACGGGAGAGCATATTTGTGTTTTACTCCAGATTTGCTACAGTATCGGAGTGAATTCTCTCTGAATTCTAAGTATACTCGCACGGCCATGTGAGATAGCGTATGCCGAATACGTTCAGCTAGAGAAGCGTATTTATATCAGAAGTATCCCTAGAGAAGCGTCTGGTATTACGCTCATCTAAGTATACGCCTCATAATACGGTTAGCTGCAACAACGCCCCTTGAAGATATGAAACATTACAGTAGCGCTTCATTACACGGTGTTCTGGCTCGACGCTTCACACTTCCGCGCTTCTATAGAATGCCGTCCAAAACATACGGTGTGATAGAAGAACTCCTACCCATATACATTCTTCCTGCCAAAAAATGCATGCCAAAAAATGCATGCCAAACATAACTATAAATAGTGAAACCCTACCAGATAGTCAATTACCAAGCCGCCCCTGTGTCGCACGGTTCCTTAGTGAGCCGTTCCATGGAGAATCGGTCTCCTAACTGGCCGTGATTCCATACGGTCACTTAGGTGCACTGCCAAGTTGTATACGCTCACTTAGAGCAACTTCCAAAACATTAAAACGGTCAACTGGGTGGCCGTTTCATAGATAAACGTCTTTCATCGACAGCGTATCTCGTGATACGGCCACCCAACTAGACACAACAATTATTACGACCTTCTATGAAGCCGTCTCTCGTAATACGGCCACCCAACTAGACGCTCAATCATACGTATTGTTAATTGAGCGCATTATATTTGGCGCGCATTCGGATGAGCGTATTGTTCCGCGCTCTTCTAAGTGAACGACAATACAACATACGTTAGGATAGCTAACCGTCCGTGTTATATTCGGCCCACTAAGAGAACGCCATCATACGACTACCAAGAAGAGTGTGCGAGTAAAATTTTCTCCCCTATCGTTGTGGTTTTTAAGCAAAAGACCAAACAAAATTTGGTTTTTAGTCGATAGGGTAGTCGCACCGTTACAGTTTCCCTTGGCATCATCCTTACCTTTAAGCAAATATATGTGACAGTACCTCGTACAATAATCTATAAAAGTGACAAACCATTTCTTACCACCTCTAGTTTGAACTGATTTCATGTCAACTAGGTCTTAATGAATTAATTCTAAGGGTTTAGAATTTCTCTGAATATTTTTCTAAAAAGTTTTTTAGCACATTTTGATTCTACACATTTATGTTCATTATCCAAACTAAATTTGGGTATGCAGCTTATGCTAGCCAGTTTATGCATTGACTTATAGTTTACATGTCCAAGTCTACCATGCCAAACATTTAATGACACACAAACATAAGCAGAAGAATCAATTTTATTCATTTCATCAGAGGTTACATTAAGTTTGTATAGACCCTCAGTCTTATAACCCTTACCTACATAATCTTTACCCTTAGTGACAATAACTTTTCTAGATTCAAAAACAAGTTTAAAACCCTTATCATCTAAAACACCACAAGAAACAAGATTTTTACAGATGTCGGGAACATGAAGAACTTCATTCAATATGAGAGTCTTGCCAGAAGTGAGCTTTAGCCCAAGTTTGCCTTTGCCTGCAACATGTGCTGCAGATGAGTTACCCATGTAGAGTTTCTACCCTTCCCCTACCTTCTGATAGGAGGTGAACATATCTCTGTTTCCACATACATGCTTGGTAGCACCAGAGTCTACCCACCAGTTTCTCACATTGGTCACCAAATTAACTTCAGACACCGTACCAGAAAACTCGATCTTGTTGTTTTCAACCAAATTAGCATTGTTTTTCTTATTATTAAAGTCCTTACGTTTTCTACAGTGAATTACCATATGGCCAGGAGTTCCATAAACATAACAAACACCTTTAATTTTACCGATGCCAGATTTGGGTTTCTGAAATATACCTTTCTTGTGATGACCAGGCTTAGGGTTGCGTTTGTTGCTCTCAACCTTTTTCAGTATTGGAAGAGTTGTGTTCAATTACATGAGCCTTGTTGGACATGTCCCTTGCAGAAGATATGTTCTTGTCTTTGGAGCAGAGTAATTCTTCCACTTGAATCTTCTTACCAAATCAACCATACTGACTTCACCAGTTTCATGTCTCAATCTACGTTTGTATTCGGACCAGGAAGACGATAATTTCTCAGTCACAGCAGACACTTGAAAAGTTTCATCTGTCTGAAGTTCAAGGAATTGATCAACCACAGATTTGTCATTCGATATTTTGTATTACAGGAACCTAGCTACCAAGAATTTCTTACTTCCAGCAGTTTAGGCTTGGTATTTGCCTATAAAACAGCCCATAAATCAAAAGCAGAAAAGTTGTTTTTTGCATTATGAAAATCATACAATGCATCTTCTAAACAATTCAAAATATGATTTTTAGCCATATAATTCTGTTTAACCCAACTTTCCAACTCCCTTTCATTTCCAGCATCATTCAAACCCTCATCAAAAGATTTCACAACAAGTTTATCTAACATATGGACACTCAGAAAGAACAACATCTTTGATTGTCATCTTTTGAAATCTTTGCCACTGAATTTTTCTGGTCTGTCAATATCATTTTTACCCATTGTTACAGAAGAAGTAATATTGTGTTAAGATTGTTGGATCTGCAACAATAAAAATACTAAAACAGAAGATGTTAACGTTAATAAAATCTCTGAATTGATGTGCACACAAAGGACAGAGCCACCTGTTCAACAAATTGTCCTTAACACAATAGTCCGCGGGTACTCCTCAAGATGAGAGATGCTATACCCCCACAACAGATATGTGTCCAGGATAGAACTTCCCGTTATGACTAGTATAAGCACAGTACTAGTCACCCACTCAAACGAACTCAACACCAATTTAGATTACAGAAGGGAAGTAAACAAGCGGTGCGCAAAACAAAGCAAGAAGAGGGGAAAAGAAGGCAGAATAGTAGTTGCTTCTGGTGTAATTTGAAATGTAAAAATTCAAGTTATTTATATAGGCGAGAAGAGGAGAAAAATCAGCCAGTAATCAATAAAAATAAATTTTATAAATAATCAAAAATTTATGTGCGAAATGATTAATTACTGGTAAGAAAACGGTCAAAATTAATACTCATCGGGTCAGGCGCCCCCCACATTAAAAATAAATTTAATTTAATTTTAAATTATTTAAGGAAATAATTTAAAATATTTTGTGCAAAAAGGTAAGTCTTTGTTGACCCACACCCACACCCGAGCCCGACTGGACGGCAGCGGCGTAAAATGTGGAGAGGTAACATCTTTAGTTACACCAACTATCCCATAGCCTTAGTCCTCTCCCATACATAAAAATGTGTAAACCCCTAAGGGGCCTCCCTTAGATGCAAATTTCTAAGTAATATGGAGAGGTAACATCTTTAGTTTCTCCTATGTGGGACTAAAGGTCCATCCACAAATAGTGAAAATGTGCTAGTTTTCCTTAGTGACCCCTTGGTCCTAAGCCCATTTTCTCCAAGACAAAGAACAAAAACATTAAGCTCAGTTTCTCCAACACCTATATATCAGACGGTTTACGTGTTTAGTGATATGGCACCCAACTTCCTTTTAGGTGGTGTTTGGTTGTGAACCAATTAAGATATCCATCGTCTTCTCATATTTCTCTCTCTCGTTTACGATTTGCATATGAACTTCGAAAACTCCAAACCTGGTCAAGCATGATTAAAAACCTCAAAAGTTTGAATGATCAAAGGGAAAATTCAAACTTTAATTTGTATTGAAGCTTTTATGTGTGTGTGGTTTGTGTTCTTTTTCTTTTTGGTACGAACAAGATGATCGTTATAGATTATATGATCTTTTTTTAGCCCAATTCACCAATCAAGATCATTGACATAATAATATGATATGAATCTAGACTTCTGGACACAACATTGTTAAGCCAAAACCATCCATAACCCACTATCCAAAGATTCCACAATTTTCGAATCATTATCATCTTTATTATGCTAATCATGATTATACCGTATGCATTTACATCTAATACCAAAAAAAAAATCGGTGAGATTTTTTATTGTTGGTAATTTGCCAAACATACATTAGAACTAATTCACGAGACATGTCATCAAAGTGGTGAACCGTTAGATATATAAGATCCTAAGGTTATTATGTTTTGTTAAAAGGTTTTGTCAAAATTCTTTGTTAGTTCCGACTCCCGACCAATGTAGTCCATACCGGATTTTGGTTTGTACCGGTCGAGAGCGATACACTGGTATGCCGTTGTACCGGAAAAATTTCGGTTTCAAATATCGATCAAATATTCCATATATTTTATACCTATAATTTTATAAAAAAATACTAGCTCACATTTTATAACTATAAACATATTTTAACACGTTATAACAAACGTTTTTTCACAAAGTTTAGAAAGAAAAACTAGTACTCATCCAAAATATATAGATCCATAAATTCCATACATAGTTCAAACTGGAAACACAAGAGAAACAAGAACAACTTCAAAGTTCACCGTCTAAAGTGCTAATTAAACAAAGATATTACAATTCTAATCAAGATCATTAGATTCATTATAGATACCATCATATGTATTAACTCCATCACAGTCATCACCAACTCCAAGTAGTCCTCTATCAATGTCCAACATCAATTGATCAGTATCATATGCATCAAGGTCAGTGTCAGTTGAATAATTAGACTTACTTCGAGAACTACGAACTGGCCCACTTACTTCACCAACATTCTCCTGCAAATCATCCAAAGTTACATAATTACCTTCCATATTGCCATGCTATATCTTTGGATGGTGTATCTTTCGTTGGTGTGTCTTTGGTTTGTGTAGAAGATGAAGGCAACAATGAGCCATATGTAGAGGGTGTAGTGCATGAATTGGATGCATTAGAAGAATCCATAATCACCTGCTTGAAGTTGATGGTTCAGTACTTTGAAGATCAACTGCTTGAAGTTGTCCAAACCTGTGGCCAAAAGATGCAAATCCAGGTCATCTCACTAAAAAATTAAGAAATCAAAAATGAGAAACAGCACCTAGCCATACTCACAGAACAGATTATAGAGTACAGAGAGATAAACCTACATAACCTATTTTATCCATTCCAATTTCGTACAGTAAATATATAGCATAGTAGAGAGCTCAAAAACAATCATTCTTCTTCATTCCAATTTCATACAGGAACAGATTATATACTATCTCATCAATTAAACAAGTCTGAGAGCATATAAAGGTGATTCAGTATATGTACAATTCAAACAGTCTACTAACATCCAGCCCATAGGTGCTTATTTCTCGAACTGCCTTGTGGACTCTCGAAAAAGTAAGTTTCAATACAGTTTGGAGAGTAGGTTCAATAACTCAAGCTGTAAAGTTTAGCCCTTCTCTAAAAGTTAGTATCAGGTAAAGTATCACCTTGAGAGAGCTATTCTGGGAGAGAAGCTGCTCATACTCACACTCACAGTCCTCATCAGAGTTTATGCTTAATTACATAAAAAATAATTAGAACCCTCAAGTTGTTAAGGGCAATTCAAATCTTTTCTTGGCAACATCATCACAATTTTCAGTTAGTCCTAACATGATAAACAAAATTCAGTTCACATTTCCACTCCAAGTATTACATTTACATAGTCAATGTTTGAATCTGAATAAGAAACTTTAGAGTTACAACATGTAGACATTGTGGTCATTTCCTAAGCCTTGAAAGTTGAGCTATGAAAATGTGTACCCAATCAAAATGATATTAATCTATTCGTCATTGCCTAAATGAAGTCTATATACAAGAGTTGAACAGGAATTCAATGCCTGTATTATCTACTTCCAAGTGACGGAGCATAGTAGAGAGTATAAATATACTAAAATGACAGGAAGATATTATGTAATTTCTTACTTCAAAAACAACAACACAACCATTTAACAAAGCTACAGAAGCTAAGTCTAAGAACAGAGAGAAAAACCTATAGAACCTTTCTTCTCCATTCCAATTTCATACAGTAGTTGGGATTGGGGTTTTACAAAGCATCAAATCACATAATTATACAACAACCCCCAATTTAAATTTCATAAAACCCACAATTTGTATGCCCTAAACATTAACGGTAATTGAAGAACAATCATACATGTTTCTCCAAGAGCTTCTAATAAAACCTAATTGAACTTCAACCATTAAACAAACTACAAAGGCTGTAATCAGGGGGTTTTAAACATACCTTTCAACTGATTCGATTATACAGTGATATATTCATCTAAACCATGTTCTGTTTGCCAGCTAAATTTAAGGTTGTTTCTGAATTTGGGGCTAATTTTTCTTCTCTATCTGAGAACTAGGGTTCGTATGAGTAGAAGTGAGAAGAAAACTCCAGTCTAGAAGCAATGGTATAACTGAAAACTGAAAAGAGAGAAATGAAGAAATTGAAAGTTGAAACCCGAGAGATTGAAGAGATGGAGGCGCAGAGAAATGAAGAATACTAAAAGCAGATCGATAGTTTTAATCTTCTGTAGCGAATATGGATCGTTGGATTAGATTAGAGTCTAATCTAACGGTAAAAAAATAATAATAGGAAATATCACGTTATACCGGTATTGGACCGTACCGGCCGATATTTTTGGACGAATACCTTATCACCGGTTTTAAATGTTTCGTTTTGATATATGTCCTGTACCGGTTAAACCGGCGAAATTTCGGCCTTACCGGCCGGTACGTACTACATTGGTCCCGACCTTTATTTTATTCCTTCTTTAAGTTAATAACATGTCATCGATATTTTTTTTTTCTTTTTTTTTGGTTAGGGTGGTATAATTTTTTATATTCTTTTTTGTTGATCAATAAATTCTTTTCTTTGCCAATTAAAAAGAAAAAAAAAACAGGCTGGATGTAGCTAGCATTGTTAAGTTTTACACTCGGTAAAATTATTTACCACATAATAAATTACTGATCAACAAAGCAACTTGATATATTACCCCTGATAACATTAGGTGACAGATCACCACCTCAAGGGTTGGTAATTATTTGGTCCCCTCTAAGAAAAAACAGTCACCTGGAAGCAGCCCGTAGCAGCCTATGGAAGCAGCCGTCTTAAATAAATCGACCCATGCTTCTTTTTTTATACGAAGTACTACTCGTGCATTTATATATAGTACAACTATAAAAAGCAGGCACCTATTGATGTCTCGAAAGGTTTATTAAAAAAATAGCGTCTCGAAATAATTTTCACGATTATCTTTAAAATATTTGGTATTTTTGGTTGTAACCGTCGGCTGCTTATAAAGAATCAGATTAGATTCATTAAGCCCGACTCCCGATTGTTTCATAAGATTCCAAAAAGTCACAAAGTGTTTTCATGTTTGGCATAAGCAGCCGAGTTAATTACCTCTACGGAGATTTTCATTTTGATTGCTCGGAAAGCAAATCCACACCTAATAAAACAATGAAAGCGAATATTAAAAATTATTATCCAGTAAATGATAGTATGAGCTGGAAGTGGGCAACTACTTAACTAACATTATTCCCAACCGGACGAAACTATCTCATTAATCAGTCGGTGACATTGTTGAACGTCACGGATAGCCTACTTTTAAAAGATTGTAGATAATGACCGACCTACCGACAAATTAATCATACTCTTCGGTAAATTAAATTTAAAAGATGAATACTTTACCCGTTTCAGTTTAGTTATTTAAACTGAATTTTACACATTTATTACAAAATAGGAAGACATATAAATTTTTGCTATCTACATCATTGATAAAAATAGTCAAACATTAATTATTATAGAGCATCTTTAATGGAATTTGTGTTTTTAAAAATAGTGATCACACATAGAATTTTAGATACTCTAATTAAAAAAACTCTCTCCAATGGTAATTGGATAAATAAACAATAAGGTCAATTGACAATATGAGTATGAATGAGAGTATCTGAAAATAGATACTCTCAACCAAACCCACGTCACCAACTTTTAAATTTTAAATATCTTGTAAACCATTATTTATGGGTCACATTAATAAAATCTAGCTTATTTTATTTCCAGCTAACACACATATCTAAACACCACTAGAAATGTTTTAATTATAACTTTAGTTTTTGTGGATTATATGAATAAAATCTATCTTAATTCTCTTTCTAACTAGGATATATATCCAAACACCATTGGAAATTACATTTGGGAAGGTTATATTTCCAAGATAAAATGGAAGGATAATTTTGGAAATTATATGAAAAGATATCTTCCCCTTTAAAGAGCTAATTTTTTCCCACGCCCACGTTGAACAGTGAGAAAACCCACCTCACCATTCAACGGTAAACAATATCCACCTTTAGAATCTCTTAAAACCACAATTGGGAAAGAAGAGCATCTCTATTCTTTTCTCACATAACTTACCCCCTCTTTGCATATTTTCCACGAAAATAAGAGATAGAGAAAAAAAGAAACCCATTAATATCTGAATGGGGAAAAATATGTCTAGCCCAATTTCCTTAATTTTTATATTAAAAACCCACCATTAAAATGTAATATGTAAAACCCATAAACACTTCTAGTAGTATTACATTACTAAATTAACCTTTTTATCCAAATATAAGGATATAATTTTCGATATTTTTTTAGTTGTAAAATTTCCCAGTATTATTGTGGCGAGAAGTCAAATATCACAAATTTTAAGAAAATTCCAAAATTTCACTACCATCGTTTATCACGCCGGTCATTTATACATTGTCTAAAAATTTACAGAGAGCTAAAATAAGAACCCATTTTCACCTAAGATTTATTTATCACGTCCATAAGGACCATAACCTATTATTGTTTCAATTTGTTGCTGTAAAATTTTCCAAAGATTTGTTGCCTTATTTTTGGTTTCTTTATATTCAGGTCTTTAATGATTTGATTTGATTATCGCATGTGCTACCCAGTTTTCACAACAATCTAAGGTTAGCCCATTGTGTTTCTAGTTGTATATAGTTCACTAATTAATATGCAATCAACTCTATGAATAGATATTGATTCTTAATTAGATAACTCAACTGTGTCACCGTTTTGTCTAGTTGTGTAGTCAACTTTTGGATTATGTATGATTATTTAATACTACAGTTGATTGGTTTATGGTAAAAAGCAAATAAGTTAATAAGTTTTGTACTACAGTTTGTTGCTACTAATTAATACTACAATATGAATAGTACTATTCATATTTAAAACAACATTTTGTTGTTGTATCTCAGAATCTATCAGAATTAAATTATGTTATTACCATTAAATTATGTTTATGGTTAAAGTGAACGAGTTTTATTTAAATTTAAACTTTTTCGCTACTGCCATGTACCTTTTTTAAATCCAGGGATTACTAACACGACGATTTCGAATAAATGGTTAATAATTAGAGGAAAAACGAAGACCCCCGAATTACCTTTAGTCCACAAAAAAAAAAAAAAATTTAATCCACCGGCTTAACCAATTTAGTCACCAAGTGACCAAGCGTCCACACCAATTTATCCACCAAGTGACCAAGCCAATTATTTATCTACTCCAAGCTAATCATCTGTCCATCTTCATTCATCCAATTATTTGGATATCGGTGCTTTACTCTCTTAAGTTTTTAGAACAGAGTTACAGAGAAAAGAAAGTGAGGTAATTAGGTAAAGACAGAAAGTTAATTTCTATTATGTTTGTATGGAGTCTGGTTGTGCACGATCCGGTTCGTATTCGACCCGATCCGACTGGCGGTCAGTTGGAAAATTAAATGAGATTTTTTAAGAGATTTGTTTATGAAACGGAGGGACGGGCCGATAGACCTGGACCGGAAATAACATAAATAATCCTCCACGGGGTCTGGGGTAGCGCCTTGGCCCAAATTTTTAAGTAATCTCTATATATATCGAGTTGCCATATCTAGGGTTTGTATCAGTATTATTATCATCGTTGTATTCCTCTGGAACTCTGTTTTTGAGATCATAATGAAAACCGCAGCTGCTCCTTTGACGTAGTCTAATTTGGTTGAACCAAGTAAATCTTGTGTCTTTTATTGCTTTCGTTTTGTTTTCTTTATAACATCGATCATAATAAATTTTGACTGAAATTAAAATTATTATATGCAATTATCGATAATCTTTAGGTATTAGGTAATGATTGTTAGAATTAAAAGTGAATTTATTGCTTATTTACAAAAAACTGTTTTGTTACCAAAATTATCTTGATGGGACCAAAGGGTAACTAGCCTATATTGTGGGTGGAAATAACAAATCCACTTTTCACTTCTATGTGAATGAGAAACCTTTGGTTTGTCCCATATGGGATAAACCAAGGATGAAGTCTATCTATATTACCACGAAAGTTGCTTCTAAGAGAAAAAAAACATGTGGATTGGATATGGACTAAGGGAATGGGCTAGTGGACAAATTCACACATGTACGGTGCTTCGCACCGAAGCACGAGCGCGTGCTTGCGTGTGTTTTTACGTGAGCTCGGCGTATGCCAGCGTGTTCCCGGCGTGTGCCTATCAAGATTCAACGGTTTTATTTTATTAAATTCCTTTAATAAATTTTACCGTTTCAATATTAATGATATATATTAGAATTAAATAAAAAATCTTTTCATTAATGGTTTTAAATTCAAAACGAATTTCTTCTCCTATAAAAGCAGAAAGGGTTTTCATTTTTTTCTTACCCCAGTCACAGCTACTATCCTGATGACTTTTCCCCTCTTCTCGCTTTGTTTGCGCACGTAGATTCCATAAATTATTCTGCTGTTAAGTTCGCAACGGGCCAACGAGTTTTTGCTAGCTGGGTTGGTATCAGGTGGTTTTATCCTGGATTCGATTTGTCATCTCTAAAGGTATAGCAACACTTTTCTAAAGGTGTACCTGACAAATATCAAGTTAAGGGCAGTCTGTTGAACAGGCGACTCCATCTCTCTATGCTTGTGTGATTTTCTGAAGTGTGCTATCTGTTCTAACCCTTAACAATTTTCAAGCTTCTGTTTGGTTTGTTCATTATTACAGGAATTTTCTCCAACAATCTTAACTCGATACTTTTTTCTTCTGTTTCAATGGATAAATGTGATATTCCATACAACAATGGTGTTATTGTAATAGAGGTGGAAATCATAGAAAATAAAACATAATAAGTATCTAAAGTCTGTGTATGCTTTCTACCATGGGGGTACTTGGTTTGTTCATGTTGATTGGGAACAAGGCTGATCTTAGTGATCGAAGGAAAGTCCCGACAGAAGACGCTGTAAAATATGCTCAACATAAAGGTCTCTTCCTTTCAGAGCTTACAGAGTATAACCGTGAAGAAATCTTGGGCAGAAACTGCAGGTTTCTTCAAGGTCCTGAAACTGATATGGCTACAGTTAAAAAGATCAGAAATGTTATTGATACCCAAACGGATGTTACTGTACAGCTTATCAACTATACAAAAACTGGAAATAAGTTTTGGAATTTGTTTCATTTGCAGCCTATGCGAGACCAAAAGGGAGAAGTGCAGTACTTTATCGGAGTCCAACTTGACGGGAGTGAGCATGTTGAATCACTTCACAAGTGTATTCCAGAGGCTACCGCAATTTAGGGTCTGTAAATATATAATTAGTTGGGTTTGATTGGGTTTTGATTGCATCGGCTCGATTGGTTTCCAGTGAACTAAAATGGCGACTCAAGAAGTGGCTGGAAATGAGGAAGGCGTGAAATGAAGAGATGGAAAGAAGAAGAAGAGATTTTTTCTCATGGTTAATTTCCGAAAATCATGAAGCAAATGAATCTACTGCATTACATGGAACACCTAAACGCAAAGTTACTATCATGGAACACCTAAACGGAAATCATAGATCAAGGTTCAGCTTTATTAGCTTTTAATAATGCTGAATTCACTGAAGATGATTTTGTTAGTATTTCAAGAATTGGTGAAACGTAAAGAAGCAAATGAGACGTATGATAATATGTTAATGGGTTAAAATCTACTGTTAAGGCAGTAATGGAGAAACGAAACTTAACGTTTTTGTTTTTTCTTCCTCTATTCATTATTTCCTTCTTTTTATTGTTACCACCACTTAATAAGTCAATGAAAATTCAAGTGCTCTCCACTTTCCTAGAGAGATGATTTTAAAAGTTGTCTCATTTTAATAGAAAAGTTATTAGAGAACCTAAGATTCGGTGACGTCATTTGAAATTTGCATTTACCAAATTCTGAATTTGTCAGAAACGTAAACAATTACAATGACTACGGAGGAAGACCGCAGTATGCCCAGTGGGGTAAAAGTGCGGCTGCACAGACTATGGGCTTTCAGCCATTTTTTAATTAATCTTTAAAGTATAAAAGGTGAAATGATGAAATGAAGTTCTGTTATGGTATTTGAATTCAATTTCTTAGCGTTCTGCTAAAATAAGGGCGGAATTTTCGGAGGCAGTTTTCTTGATTGTTAAATTGCGGAATTTCGATGGTAGTTTTTCTGGGTTGTTAAATTGCGGAATTTCAGAGGCAGTTTTCTTGGTCGTTAAATTGCGGAATTTCGAAGGCAGTTTTTCTGGGTTGTTAAATTGCGGAATTTCGGATGCAGTTTTCTTGATCGTTAAATTGCGAAATTTCGAAGGCAGTTTTTCTGGGTTGTTAAATTGCGAAATTTTCGAAGGCAGTTTTCTTGGTCGTTCTAAAGGAAGCAACAGAAATTGAATATAGACGAATCATAATATACATGTATGATTTATTAATTATAATCATAATATATTTTTTAATATATGAATCGTATGCATGATGTCTGAAATTATTAGAACGGTTAATACACTCAACTTAACAAACCGTAGGTCACGTTTGATGAAACGTAATTGTGCACTAAAATTTATGCACTAAATTTTAATACATAAAATCAAGACAATTATTATACACATAATAAAATGTAGTTATCATGCTCTGAAATGATTTTACATAAAGCATACGTGGGTGTTGATTATTTTATAAATAAATCATATTCATAATATAATTAGGCAATATTTTATAGAAATCGTAAGGGTTTTATTTATAGAGAAATAAAATAAAATAATGCAAAATTATTACGAAAAATCACAAGAACAAGTTTTTTTTTTTTTGGTACAGTGTCTGAAGTCAATCTGGTAACCAATGTGAGAGAATGATGGGTAGACTCTGGTACTACCAAGCATGTCTGCGGAAACAAAGATGTGTTCACCTCCTATCAGAAGGTAGGGGAAGGAGAAAAGCTCTATATGGGTAACTCGTCCGCAGCACAGGTTGCGGGAAAAGGCAAAGTTGGACTGAAGCTCAATTTTTGGCAAAACTTCACATTCAATGAAATTTTTCATGTTCCGGACATCTGTAAATTCTTGTATCTTGTAATATATTAGATGAAAAATAGTGTAACTCAGCGGAAAGAGCTATAAGACAGAGGGTTTTTACAAATTAGATGTAACCTCAATTTAAATAAATAAAATTAATTCATTTTATGTTTATGTGTCATTGAATGTTGGACATGGCAGACTTGGTCATGTTATTCAATGATCAATCTGGCGAGCATAGGCCGCATTCCCAAATTTAATTTGGAAAGTAAACATAAAGGTTAAATGTGCATAAAATTAAAATGTGCTAAAATGTCTTATAAGAAAAATGTTCAGGAAAAAGTCTAAACCCTTAGAATTAATTCCTCAGGCCTAGTTGACTTGAACTCAGTTCAAACTAGAGGTGAAATATGATCCCTTAAGGAGATGATGAAGTCATGAATCAGTTCAGCACTACCTGCGAACTTGTGGGGGGAGGTCATCCTCTCAGTTTGCTATGTCTAAAACAAAGTACTTATTAAAAGATTAGATATATCTCCAAATAAATTATATAAAGGAAGACAACCCCTTTATGCATACTTCATAAATGTGGGGGGTGCTTGGCTAAGGTTTTTATCCCTCCACCTAAGAGGACATAGACATGACCCAAAACTGTTGATTGTGTCTTCATATAATATCCTGAACACACTACAGATTATAGGGTTAGGTTTGTGAGTTCTGATATTTCAGAATTTGGTCTAAATACTAATATGGAATCTAGGATGTTATGTTCTTTGGAAAAAAATTGTTTTCCTTTGAAATCTGAATCTCGCATAATATGTGTTGATCCCCTAGATGTCCTTTATACTAGTCAGACAATACTTCTAGCGGAAGATAAATTTGAGCCTAGAAGAGGCAAAATATTTAGAAAGAGAAATCTTTTAGAGCATGAAAATTTTGATCATGTAATGATTTCTAGTGGGTTTAAAAATAAATGAATCTGACAAGTATGTTTACACTAAACTTGTGAATGATACCTGTGTGATTGTATGCTTGTATGTTGATAATATGATTATACTGGATACAACCATAGATGTATTTATTCCACTAAGAACATGTTGAATGAGACCTTGACATGAAAGGCTTAGGTCCTTCAGATGTAATCTTAGGGATGAAAATTAGAAGAGAGACTAATAGATATAGTCTTAGTCAATCTCATTACATTGAATCTGTACTTAGAAAAATAACCAGTTTGATAGGAGCATTGGGATGCACTATTTAGAGTGTTAAGGTATCGAAAATACACTTTAAACTTTGTTTGAGTTATAAGAGATACTCAGCAGTCCTTAAAGGACATTGTAATGCAAACTGGATATCAGACTCAAAGGAATCTAAATCTACGAGTGGATACGTTTTCACTCTAAGATGTGGATCAGTGTCTTGGAAGAGTTCCAAACAGACCTGTATCGCTCGGTCCACTATGGAATCCGAGTTTATTGCGTTAGATAAAGCAGGAGAGGAAGCCGTTTGGCTAAGATGCTTTTTAGAAGACATTCCTCTCTGGCATAGGCCTGTGCCAGCTATATCTATACATTGCGATTGTCAAGCTCCAATAGCTAATGCTAAAAATAGCAATTATAATAGAAAATCCATTCATATTCGGAGAAGACACAATTCTCTAAAACAACTAATCTCGAATGACGTTATTCTGTTGACTTTGTGAGGTCTAAGGAGAATATCGCGGACCCTTTGACGAAAGACTTGTCCAAGGAGATAGTTAGTAATGCATCGAGGGGGTTGGGACTTAAGCTCATCAATTAAAACTTGCCATGAAGGATACTCAACCTAGCTGACTGGAGATCCCAAGATCAAGGTTTTGAATGAGACAACTAATTTTTGGTGGGTAAAAATTAAACACTATCAGAGAATTATTTCTCTGTCCCTTCCCTATGGTGTAGACGTGATAGTGTGACTGCATGTGAGGATGACTTATAGTAAAGTCTTAATGAGTTCTATAGTTTCAATTTAAGATTGAAGTGGGGTGTAGCAGTTAGCACTCTTGATAGAACTCACCTATCTGAATGAGGAAGTGGGTCGCTTCCTATGAGAACTGAGCCGATTCTCTAGAGCATTCTGAGAAACGGGATATGTCCAGGGCCAAAACGGACACAACGACGTGAACTTAACAACAATCTTGAGAGATATCTCGCGTAAGGAGCTATTGAAGAACTACACCAAACGATGACAGTTCAAGACATCGCGTTCACTGTCCATCAAGTAGTTCCGGTACTTCTCACTAAGCAAAGGTTCAATTCCATATGGTCACATATTGCTTAAGAGGTATTTCTCGTTTTCTGGTTTTCTGATTTATCGCTTTCTTCATTCATGTGGGGGATTGTTAGAATTAAAAGTGAATTTATTGCTTATTTACAAAAAACTGTTTTGTTACCAAAATTATCTTGATGGGACCAAAGGGTCACTAGCCTATATTGTGGGTGGAAATAACAAATCCACTTTTCACTTCTATGTGAATGAGAAACCTTTGGTTTGTCCCACATGGGATAAACCAAGGATGAAGTCTATCTATATTACCACGAAAGTTGCTTCTAAGGGAAAAAAAACTTGTGGATTGGATATGGACTAAGGGAATGGGCTAGTGGACAAATTCACACATGTACGGTGCTTCGCACCGAAGCACGAACGCGGGCTTATGGAGCTTGCGTGTGTTTTTGCGTGAGCTCGGCGTATGCCAGCGTGTGCCTATCAAGATTCAACGGTTTTATTTTATTAAATTCCTTTAATAAATTTTACCGTTTCAATATTAATGATATTTATTAGAATTAAATAAAAAATCTTTTCATTAATGGTTTAAAATTCAAAACAAATTTCTTCTCCTATAAAAGCAGAAAAGGTTTTCATTTTTTCCTTACCCCAGTCACAGCTACTATCCTGATGATTTTTCCCCTCTTCTCGCTTTGTTTGCGCACGTAGATTTATTTTTCTATAATTATTCTGCTGTTAAGTTCGCAACGGGTGAGCGAGTTTTTGCTAGATGGGTTGGTATCAGGTGGTTTTATCCTGGATTCGATTTGTCATCTCTAAAGGTATAGCAACACTTTTCTAAAGGTGTATCTGACAAATATCGAGTTAAGGGAAGTCTGTTGAACAGACGACTCCATCTCTCTATGCTTGTGTGATTTTCTGAAGTGTGCTATCTGTTCTAACCCTTAACTATTTTCAAGCTTCTGTTTGGTTTGTTCATTGTTACAAGAATTTTCTCCAACAATGATTTCTCCTCTGTACTTTCTATTATTAATCACAAGTCAAAAGAATAATATTCTAATTAGATATTTAAGTATTACAGATTTTGAATGAAGTTAATTATTTTCTTGAGTTTGTGTGTTTGTTTGAGTTTGATTCTGATTAAGAATCAATGATGTTCTAACATTGAAATTGTTAGTATTTTTTTAGGTTTGGGTTTTCTACTTTTGATAGAATTGTAATTTGTATGGACTTGTGCTTGGGCTATACTGATATTAAAGGATGATTGATGAAATTGAAACTAGTGCTTTATAATTTTCTAAATAGTTAATGGTGATGCTTACTTACAGGTTGCAATGCCTACTCTCCACCAAGGGTCTAAGCGAGGGAGAACTACTTTGGAAACATATTTCAAACCTCAATTTAGTCAAATAGGAGAAGAAGCAGCAAGTAATGTTCCATTTCTATCTCCATCAAATGCTAGAAATCATGAAGTACCGGTTGTAAACTTTGAACATGAAGTAGTTGGGGACCAAGGGACTAAATTTGAAGCGATGGATACTTGAAGTGTATCTGAAGTTGTCGATAATGCATATGTTATTTCATTATAACGTGACCCTGGATTGCATATTCCAATAATGCAGCACCCGGTTAATAAACGCGATGAAGTTCGCTGAGCTTATCTACAAATAGGGAGCAATCGAAAAGACTTGCTAAGTATCCAGCTACTGCATAGGTACGCATATCAGATGTATGTGGTTCATTATTCATTCGCCGATGTATTTTTTTAGCCCCTCTTATTTGAAAATCCTGGCTCCGCCACCGACGAAGACATAATCTCATCAAGTCTAAATAACATAATGGGACTGCAAAAAAATGGAGTAAAGCGGGTGGTAAATTATTTGCTTATTCCTTTTAAGAACGCATAATCTCATCAAGTTTATGAATATTTAAAGTGAAAAATATCGTTTTCAAATTTTGTTGTGTGAAAGTTGCATTTTTTTTTCCCTTTGACAGAACTAAAAATAACCATTATGACATGTTTATACTATTAATTATATAGAAAACTATTTCATTATATTCTTTTAATACAGGTTCATTTGTAGTCAAAAGATCAGCTGGTATTCAAAAAGATGTCTTTGAGTTTGGCGGAGAAAATGGACTATTAATATTACTTGTTTTTTGGTCTTTGTAGGAATGGATTTAGGACCAAGGGGTCACTAAGGAACTAGGATAACTAGCTCATTTTCACTTTTGTGAATGAACTTTAGTCCCACGTTGGAGAAACTAAAGATGATTCCTCTCCTTATTACCTACAAAGTTGCTTCTAAAGGAGAGCCCTTAGGGGTTTAGACACTTTTGTGGTTGGGGGAGGACTAAGGCAATGGGCTAGTTGGTGCAACTATGCTTTTCACACACGCGAGGTGCTTCGCACCGATGCACGCACGCCCGGGACTTACGGACTTGAGGATGTGGGTGCGGGTGTGGATACGGCTACGGCTGTGTGTTGCGAGTGCGGGCGTAGCTGCGCCTGCGGACCAACCAAGACTTACGTTTTTTTGAACATATTATTTTTTCTTAAAAGAATTTAAAACCAAAATAATTTTTTTTAAAATGTGGGGGCGTCTGACCCAGCGAGAATTAAGCAAAATTAAAAGAGAGAATAAATTTTGACCGTTTTAATTCCGCTTTAATTAAGCACGGAATTGATTTTCAATCAATACTCTTAACGCTCGCATCTTCTTTTGGCTATAAAAGAAAAATGATTTCATCATTTAAACTTACTCCAGAGCAAGCTATTATCCCTAGCTCTTTTCCCCTCTTCTTGCTTTGTTTTGCGCACATTGCCTGTTTATTTCCCTTCCCTATCAATTGATGTTGAGTTTGTTTGAGGGTGATAGTATTGTGCTTAAACTAGTCATAACGGGCAGTTCTATCCTGGACACATCTCCGTTGTTGGGGTATAGCATCTCTCATTCTTGAGGAGTACCCGCGGACTATTGTGTTAAGGACAATTTGCTGAGCAAGTGGTTATGTCCATTGTGTGTATCAATCAGAGATTTCTTTAACCTTAACAGTTTCTCTTGTTTATTGTATATCCATTGTTGCAGATCCAACAATCTTAACACAATATCTATTTCTTCTGAAACAATGGCTAAAAGTGATGTTGACAGACCACAAAAATTCAATGGCAAAGATTTCAAAAGATGGCAATCCAAGATGTTGTTCTTTCTGAGTTTTCATATGTTGGATGAATTAGTTCTGAAACCTTTGATGAGACTTTGAATGATGCGGGAAATGAAAGAGAGTTAGAAAGTTGGGGTAGACAGAACTATATGGCTAAAAATCATATTCTAAACTGTTTAGAAGATGCATTATATGACTTTTATAATGCAAAAGAAAACTTTTATGTGTTTGATTTATGGGCTGCTTTAGAAGCAAAATATGAAGCTGAAACTGCTGGAAGTAAGAAGTTTTTGGTAGCCAGGTTCCTGGAATACAAAATGTCAAATAAAAAATATGTGGTTGATCAATTCCTTGAACTTCAGCGTATTATCAATGAAATTATTGCTGAAGCTATGGTGATAGATGAAACGTTTCAAGTGTCTGCGGTGATTGAGAAATTACCTTCTTCCTGATCTGAATACAAACGAAGATTGAGACATGAAATTTGTGACGTCAGTATGGTTGAATTGGGTAAGAAGATTTAGGTGGAAGAATTGTTGTGTTCCAAAGACAAGAATGTATCTTCCGCAAGGGACATGTCCAACAAGGCTCATGTGATTGAAAACAAGTCTTCCAATACTGGAAAGGGTGACAACAACAAACGCAATCCTGGTCCGCACAAGAAAGGTACATTTCCGAAACCCAAATCTGGCATTGGAAAAATTAAAGGTGCATGTTATGTTTGCGGAATTCTTGGCCATATGGCAATGCATTGTAGAAAACGCAAGGACTTTAATAACAAGAAAATCAATGCTAATTTGGTTGAAAGCAACAAGAATGAGTTTTCTGGCACGGTGTCTGAATTCAATTTGGTAGCCAATGTAAGAGACTGGTGGTTAGACTCTGGTGCTACCAAACATGTATGTGGAAACAGAGATATGTTCACCTCCTATCAGAAGGTAGGGGAAGGGGAAAAACTCTACATGGGTAACTCGTCCGCAGCACAGGTTGCGGGAAAAGGCAAAGTTGGGCTAAAGCTCACTTCTGGCAAAACTCTCACATTGAATGAAGTTCTTCATGTTTCGGAGATCTGCAAAAAATCTTGTATCTTGTGGTGTTTTAGACGATAAGGGTTTTAAACTTGTTTTTGAATCTGGAAAAGTTATTGTCACCTAAGGATAAGGACTATGTAGGAAAGGGTTATAAGACTGAGGGTCTCTACAAACTGAATGTAACCTCTGTTGAAATGAATAAAATTGATTCTTCTTATGTTTGTGTGTCATTGAATATTTGGCATGGTAGACTTGGTCATGTAAACTATAAGTCAATGAATAAACTTGCTGGCATAGGCTGCATACCCAAATTTAGTTTTGAAAATGAACATAAATGTGAAATATGCGTAGAATCAAAATATGCTAAAAAATCTTATAGGAAAAATATTCAGAGAAATTCTAAACCCTTAGAATTAATTCATTCAGACCTAGTTGACATGAAATCATTTCAAACTAGATGTGGTAAGAAATAGTTTGTCACTTTTATAGATGATTGTACGAGGTATTGTCACATATATTTACTTAAAGGTAAGGATGATGCCTTAGAAGCCTTTAAGATATATAAACTAGAAGTTGAAAACCAAATGAGTGCTACCATTAAAACTATTAGGTCTGACCGTGGTGGTGAGTATGTAATTCCTATAGGAGATTTTTGCATAGAACACGACATTACACACGAAGTAACCCCTCCTTATTCACCACAATATAATGGTGTGGCTGAACAGAAGAACCAAACCCTTAAGGAGATGATGAATGCCATGTTAATTAGTTCAGGATTACCTGCAAACTTGTGGGGGGGAGGCCGTCCTCTCAGCTTGCTATGTATTGAACAGAGTACCTTTTAAAGGATCAGATAAAACTCCATATGAGTTATGAAAAGGTAAACAAACTTCTTATGCATACTTTAAAATGTGGGTGTGTTTGGCTAAGGTATCCATTCCTCCACCTAAGGGAACCAAGATAGGACCCAAAACTGTTGATTGTGTCTTCATAGGGTATCCTGAACATACTACTGCATATAGATTTATAGTTGTAAGTTCTGAAATATCTAAAATTGGTGTGAATACAATTATGGAATCTAGGGATGTTGTGTTCTTTGAAATCTGAATCTCTCATGATATGTGTTGATCCCCTAGATGTCCCTTCCACTAGTCAGACATTATCTTTAGAGGAAGATGATTTTGAATTTGAGCCTAGAAGAGATAAAAGACATAGAACTGAAAAATCTTTTGGGCCAGACTTCATAACATGCTTAGCTGAGACTGATCCATAGACTTATAGGGAAGCCATGAATTTTTCTGAAGCTCCATGGTGGAAAGAATCTACCATTAGTGAAATGGATTCTATTATGCAAAATGATACTTGGGAGATTGTAGATTTACCTCTAGGGTGCAAATCCATAGGTTGTAAATGGATCTTCAAAAGGAAACGTAAAGTAGATGGAACTGTGGAAAAATATAAAGCTAGATTAGTAGCTAAAGGCTATAAACAGATAAAAGGTGTAGATTTCTTTGATACTTATTCACTTGTTACGAGAATTACTTCCATTAGGATGTTAATTGTTATTGCTGCCATTCATAACTTAGAGATACATCAAATGGATGTAAAAACAACTTTTATAAATGGTGAATTACATGAAGAAATTTATATGGACCAACCTAAGGGCTTTGTAGTGAAAGTTTGTGAAAACAAAGTTTGTAAACTGAAAAAATCTTTGTATGGTTTGAAACAAGCACCTAAACAGTGGTGTGAAAAATTTGATCATGTAATGATTTCTAGTGGTTTTAAAATTAATGAATCTGACAAGTGTGTTTACACTAAACTTGTAAATGATGCATTTATGATTGTATGCTTGTATGTTGATGATATGCTTATACTTGGTACAAACATGGATGTAACTAATTCCACAAAGACCATGCTAAATGGGAACTTTGACATGAAAGACTTAGGCCCCGCTGATGTGATCTTAGGGATGAAGATTAGAAGAAATTCTAATGGAAGTCAATCTCATTATGTTGAATTTGTGCTTAAAAAATATGATCAGTTTGATTGTAAACCTGCTTTCACTCCGTATGATCCTTGTTGTAGACTCAAAAGGAATAAGGGTAATGGAGTTTTACAACTTGAATACTCACGTGTTATATGAATTCTGATGTATTTGATGAATTGTACGAGATCGAACATTGCTTATGCTGTGAGTAGGTTGAGTAGGTATACCTGTAATCCGGGGCAGGAGCATTGGGATGCACTTATTAGAGTGTTAAGGTACTTGAAGTAAACTTTGAACTTTTGTTTAAATTATGAGAGATACCCTGCATTCCTTGAAGGATTATGTGATACAAATTGGATATCAGACTCAAAGGAGTCTAAGTCTGCGAGTGGATATGTTTTCACTCTAGCATGTGGGTCTGTATCTTGGAAGAGTTCTAAACAGACATGTATAACTCGATCCACTATGTAATCGGAGTTTATTGCATTAGCTAAAGCAGAAGAGGAAGCCACTTGGCGAAGATGCTTTTTAGAAGACATTCCTCTTTGGCATAGGCATGTGCCAGCTATATATATACATTGTGATAGTTAAGCTACAATAGCTAATGCTAAAAACAACAACTATAATGGGAAGTATATACACATTCGTAGAAGACACAATTCCCTAAAACAACTAATCTCAACTGGCGTTATTTCTGTTGAGTCTGTGAGGTCTAAGGAGAATATCCGATACCCTTTGACGAAAGGTTTGTCCAAGGATATAGTTAGTAATGCATCGAGGGGGATGGGGCTTAAGCTCATTAAATAAGCTTGCCATCAAAGATACTCAACCTTGATGATTGGAGATCCCAAGATCAAGGTTTTGAATGAGACGACTAATTTGTGGTGGGTTAAAAGAAACACTATCAGATAATTTCATTCTCTGTCCCTTCCCTATGGTGTAGATGTGATAGTGTGACTGCATGTGAAGGATGACTTTTTATTAAGTCTTAATGAGTTTCATAGTTTCAATTTAAGATTGATGTGGGGTGTAGCAGTAAACACTCTTGATGGAACTCACCTATCTGAATGCGGAAGTGGGCCGCTTCCTATGAGAATTGAGCTGATTCTCTAGAGCATTTTGAGAAACGGGATACGTCCAGGGACAAAATGGACACAACGACACGAACTTGACAACACCTAGAGTGATATCACGCGTGTAAGTTATTGATGAACTACACCAAACGATGGCAGTTCAAGAAATCACATTCACTGTTCACCTCCTATCAGAAGGTAGGGGAAGGGTAGAAACTTTACATGGGTAACTCATCTACAGCACATGTTGCATGAAAAGGCAAACTTGGGCTAAAACTCACTTGTGGCAAGACTCTCATATTGAATGAAGTTCTTCATGTTCCCGACATCTGCAAAAATCTTGTTTCTTGTGGTGTTTTAGATGATAAGGGTTTTAAACTTGTTTTTGAATCTGGAAAAGTTATTGTCACTAAGGGTAAAGATTATGTAGGTAAGGGTTATAAGACTGAGGGTCTATACAAACTTAATGTAACCTCTGATGAAATGAATAAAATTGATTCTTTTGCTTATGTTTGTGTGTCATTAAATGTTTGGCATGGTAGACTTGGATATGTAAACTATAAGTCAATGCATAAACTGGCTAGCATAAGCTGCATACCCAAATTTAGTTTGGATAATGAACATAAATGTGTAGAATCAAAATGTGCTAAAAAACTTTTTAGAAAAATATTCAGAGAAATTCTAAACCCTTAAAATTAATTCATTAAGACCTAGTTGACATGAAATCAGTTCAAACTAGAGGTGGTAAGAAATGGTTTGTCACTTTTATAGATTATTGTACGAGGTACTGTCACATATATTTGCTTAAAGGTAAGGATGATGCCAAGGGCAACTGTAACGGTGCGACTACCCTATCGACTAAAAACCAAATTTTGTTTGGTCTTTGGCTTAAAAACCACAACGATAGGGGAGCAAATTTTATTCGCACACTCTTCTTGGTAGTCGTATGATGGCGTTCTCTTAGTGGGCCGAATATAACACGGACGGTTAGCTATCCTAACGTATGTTGTATTATCGTTCACTTAGAAGAGCGCGGAACTATACGCTCATCCGAATGAGCGCCAAATATAATGCGCTCAATTAACAATACGTACGATTGAGCGTCTAGTTGGGTGGCCGTATCACGAGATACGCTGTCGATGAAAGACATTTATCTATGAAACGGCCACCCAGTTGACCGTTTTAATATTTTGGAAGTTGCTCTAAGTGAGCGTATACAACTTGGCAGTGCACCTAAGTGACCGTATGGTATCACGGCCAGTTAGGAGACCGATTCTCCATGGAGCGGCTCACTGAGGAACCGTGCGACACAGGGGCGGCTTGGTAATTGACCATCTGGTAGGGTTTCACTATTTATAGTTATATTTGGCATGCATTTTTTGGCATGCATTTTTTGGCAGGAAGAACGTATATGGGTAGGAGTTCTTCTATCACACCGTATGTTTTGGACGGCATTCTATAGAAGCGCGGAAGTGTGAAGCGTCAAGCCAGAGCACCGTGTAATGAAGCGCTACTGTAATGTTTCATATCTTCAAGGGGCGTTGTTGCAGCTAACCGTATTATGAGGCGTATACTTAGATGAGCGTAATACCAGACGCTTCTCTAGGGAACTTCTGATATAAATACGCTTCTCTAGCTGAACGTATTCGGCATACGCTATCTCACATGGCCGTGCGAGTATACTTAGAATTCAGAGAGAATTCACTCCGATACTGTAGCAAATCTGGAGTAAAACACAAATATGCTCTCCCGTTGCGGCTGCAAACTGGCGAGTAAAGAGAAAATTGTCTCTTCTCTCTTTACTCTACTCGCCCGTTGCAGTTGCTCTTAGAAGCCTTTAAGACGTATAAACTAGAAGTTAAAAACCAAACCAGTGCCACCATTAAAACTGTTAGGTCTGACCGTGGTGGTGAGTATGTAATTCCTATAGGAGATTTTTGCATAGAACACGGCATTATACACGAAGTAACCCCTCCTTATTCACCACAATATAATGGTGTGGCTGAACGGAAGAACCAAACCCTTAAGGAGATGATGAATGTTATGTTAATTAGTTCAGGATTACCTGCAAACTTGTGGGGGGAGGCCATCATCTCAACTTGCTATGTCTTGAACAGAGTACCCTTTAAAGGATCAGACAAAACTCCATATGAGTTATGGAAAGGTAGAAAACCTTCTTATGCATACTTTATAGCGTGGGGGTGTTTGGCTAAGGTTTCCATTCCTCCACCTAAGAGAACCAAGATAGGACCCAAAACTGTTGACCGTGTCTTCATAGGGTATCCTGAACATATTACTGCATATAGATTTATGGTTGTAATTTCTGAAATTTCTGAAATTGGTGCAAATACTATTATGGAATCTAGGGATGATGTGTTATTTGAAAATGTTTTTCCATTGAAATATGATTCTCGCACGATATATGTTGATCCCCTAGATGTCCCTTCGACTAGTCATACATTACCTTTAGAGGAAGATGTAGATGAATTTGAGCCTAGAAGAGGTAAAAGACTTAGAACTGAAAAATATTTTGGGCCAGACTTCATAACATGCTTAGATGAGACTGATCTACAGAATTATAAAGAAGCCATGACTTCTTCTGAAGCTCCATGGTGGAAAGAATCTTCCATTAGTGAAATGGATTCCATTATACAGAATGGTACGTGGGAGATTGTAGATTTACCTCTAGGGTGTAAACCCATAGGTTGTAAATGGATATTCAAAAGGAAACCTAAAGTAGATGGAACTGTGGAAAAATACAAAGCTAGATTAGTATCTAAAGGCTATAAAAATAAAGAAGGTGTAGTTTTCTTTGATACTTATTCACCTGTTACGAGAATTACTTCCATTAGGATGTTAATTGCTATTGCTGCCATTCATAACTTAGAGATACATCAAATGGATATAAAATAGCTTTTCTAAATGGTGAATTAGATGAAGAAATTTATATGGACCAACCTGCGGTCTTTTTAGTGAAAGTTTGTGAAAACAAAGTTTGTAAACTGAAAAAATCTTTGTATGGTTTGAAACAAGCACCTAAACAGTGGCATGAAAAATTTGATCATGTAATGATTTCTAGTGGTTTAAAATTAATGAATCTGACAAGTGTGTTTACACTAAACTTGTGAATGATGCATTTATGATTGTATGCTTGTATGTTGATGATATGCTTATACTTGGTACAAACATGGATGTAATTAATTCCACAAAGACCATGCTAAATGAGAACTTTGACATGAAAGACTTAGGCCCCGCTGATGTGATCTTAGGGGTGAAGATTAGAAGAAATTCTAATGGATATAGTCTTAGTCAATCTCATTATGTTGAATCTGTGCTTAGAAAATATAACCAGTTTGATTGTAAACCTGCTTTCACTCCTTATGATCCTTGTTGTAGACTCAAAAAGAATAAGAGTAATGGAGTTTCACAACTTGAATATTCACGTGTTATAGGAAGTCTGGTGTATTTAATGAATTGTACGAGTCCAGACATTGCTTATGCTGTGAGTGGTATACTTGTAATCCAGGGCAGGAGCATTGGGATGCACTTATTAGAGTATTAAGATACTTGAAGTACACTTTAAACTTTTGTTTAAATTATGAGAGATACCCTGCGGTCCTTGAAGGATTTTGTGACGCAAAATGGATATCAGACTCAGAGGAGTCTAAGTCTACGAGTGAATATGTTTTCACTCTAGCATGCGGGTTTGTATCTTCGAAGAGTTCCAAACAGACAAGTATAGCTCGATCCACTATGGAATCAGAGTTTATTGCGTTAGATAAAGCAGGAGAGGAAGCCGTTTGGCTAAGATGTTTTTAGAAGACATTCCTCTTTGGCATAGGCCTGTGCCAGTTATATATATACATTGTGATAGTCAAGCTACAATAGCTAATGCTAAAAACAACAACTATAATGGGAAGTCTATACACATTCGTAGAAGACACAATTCCCTAAAACAACTAATCTCAACTGGCGTTATTTATGTTGACTTTGTGAGGTCTAAAGAGAATATCGCAGACCCTTTGACGAAAGATTTGTCCAAGGAGATAATTAGTAATGCATCGAGGGGGATGGGGCTTAAGCTCATTAAATAAAACTTTCCATGAAGGATACTCAACCTTGTTGACTGGAGATCCCAAGATCAAGGTTTCGAATGAGACAACTAATTTGTGGTGGGTTAAAGGAAACACTATCAGAGAATTTCATTTTTTGTCCCTTCCCTATGGTGTAGACGTGATAGTGTGACTGCAGGTGAATGATGAATTTTTATTAAGTCTTAATGAGTTCTATAATTTCAATTTAAGATTGAAGTGGGGTGTAGCAGTAAACACTCTTGATGGAACTCACCTATCTGAATGTGGAAGTGGGCTGCTTCCTATGAGAATTGAGCTGATTCTCTAGAGCATTCTGAGAAAAGGGATACGTCCAGGGCCAAAATGGACACAACGACACGAACTTGACAGCACCTAGAGAGATATCACGCGTGGAAGTTATTGATGAACTACACCAAACGATGGCAGTTCAAGACATCGCGTTCACTGTCCATCAAGTAGCTCCGGTAAGGCAATGGGTTAGTTGGTGCAACCATACTTTTCACACACACGCGGTGCTTCGCACCGAAGCACGCACGGGCTCGGGCTCGGATGCGCGTGCGCGTGCGTCTTGCGGTTTGCGACTTGAATGCGGCTGTGGGTGTGGATGTGGGTGCGGGTGTGACTGTGGCTACGGCCGCGGGCATGAGTGTGTGTTGCGGGTGCGGGCGTAGCTGCGGCTGCGGACCAACCAAGACTTACGTTTTTTGAACATAATATTTTTTCTTAAAAGAATTTACAAACCAAAATAAATTTTGTTTAAAATGTGGGGAATTTACAAACCGGCGAGAATTAAGCAGAATTAATAGAGATAATAAGTTTTGACTATTTTAATTCCGTTTTAATTATTTATGTTCGTGCTTTATGCGCGGAATTGATTTTCAATCAATACTCTTAACGCTCTCCTCTTCTTTTGGCTATAAAAGAAAAATGATTTCATCATTTCAACTTACTCCAGAGCAGGCTACTATCCCTAGCTCTTTTCCCCTCTTCTTGCTTTTGCGCACATTGCTTGTTTATTCCCTTCCCTATCAATTGTTGTTGAGTTCGTTTGATGATGATTAGTATTGTGCTTATACTAGTCATAACAGGCAGTTCTATCCTGGACACATCTCTGTTGTTGGGGTATAGTATCTCTCATTCTTGAGGAGTACCAGCGGACTATTGTGTTAAGGACAATTTACTGAGCAGGTGGCTCTGTCCATTATGTGTATCAATCAGAAATTTCTTTAACCTTAATAATTTCTCCTATTTAGTGTATTTCCATTGTTGCAGATCCAACAAAGTTTACCGGAAAGATCCTAAACGGTGTTGCAGAATTGGTGAAAATGGCAGGCTACCTTGTTTGTCTCCTGGTTATAGGACCTTGAGTTAGAAGCAAGTATTTGATAGATGGATCTATCACGTGATACAGTGTGACAATTTTCACATTAAACGGTTATATGCTCGATTCTTTATTACTCCAATGAAGGCATTAATCTCTTAAATTACAGAAATTTAGTTATTTGGCTATTGATGATCTTATTCACTTTCTCCCATGTTTAACGGGCATTCTCGTGATAGCATATTATATTTGAAAAATGCAGTTTTCACCTCTCAATACTGTGAAAGGTGAATTTTTTTACTCGTGATAGTAGTGAAAAGAATAGTTATCACATAAATAATGTGTTGTTTTTTTTGCTTGCATTCTTCACTTCAATCGTATTAACGTATTAACATGTGCTATGTTTGTATTTTTTTAGATGTTGCAAGGCTGTTTAGGATAAATTTTGGAAGATCGCATGAACTCTTTCGCAAGATAGAATCAGATTACGAAAGAAGAGTTGAGCAAATGCAACAAAGGTTAACATACAGGGTCGGCCCTGAAAATTTGATGCCCCAAAGTGAAACTCCAAATTGATGCCCTATACATAGTTACATATACTTAAAATAAAGTATCGTGGGGCTTAAGCGAATCAAATTTTAACCATGTCTTTTATTTTATAAAAATACAAAATAAATATAATTGATTAAGAGTACACTATAATAATCCTTTTGATACCCCTAAATCTAATTTGATCATAGTAAAATGAATGATAAATTGATAATCAAGGGAAAATTATAAATGACTGAAATTTATTTAAGAATCCTTGTCAAAAAGTAAACATCAAAATTAATCACTTTTGTTTCTGGTTGCCCCAAAGGAAAATTATGGAAGAGGAAAAAACACAAACCACATGTATATTCATACAACAATAGTTTTTTAGTATTTATTATTATAAAACTCTTTTTTGAATAATTGTTTTTTCTACTGTCCAAACTGAATATTTTTATCACAAAAAAACACCAACAAAATTATTTTTTTTAAAATGATCCTCAAGAATAATACACCACCTTTCCTTTTGCTGCCCAAAGTTGAACTTGGTCAACTTTGGACCAAAGCCGGCCCTATCAACGTATTATGCTCGACTGCTATCTTTGGGATGATAATAATTGAGAATTAAATAGAAGACTTAAAGAATAATGTATGTAATCCATGTAATTCATATGTACTTGCAGTAATTGACGGAAGTTATCAAATTATAAAAGTCGAACTTGCCTCTATCGATTATCTAGACAAAAAAATCTTGGAAAATTTAATTATCACTTAAAAGTAGGCATTAAACGAGAATTTCAATAAGTTCGTTATAGTTCACCACCGGTGAAATTTGCAGTTTCGAGTAAAAAATCTTTTTTCACTTATATTTTACATGAAAAGTTTAATTTTTCCACAAATATTTAACTTTACAAATTTTTTAATGAAAATTTGTGTGTTGCGTGAAAAATTTGGTTTTCACTATAATTTTTTGACTTGATAATTTTTAGGGTGCAAAAGTGAAAAATTATATATTCATGGTTAAACCAGAAGAGAAAACACTATATTTTTTTTGACTTTATAATTTTTACGGTAAAAATGTGAAAAATTACATATTCATGGTTAAACCAGAAGAAAAGATGAAGAAAAAATAGAAAAAAATTCTAATTTAAACAAAAAGTTAGGAAAGAGAAAAAAAAATCATGGACGATTTTAGGGAGTCATTCCAGAAAGGTCAAAAGAGTTTTTTTCAGGGAGTATTTTTAGGAACCAGAAACTTTTACTTTTTCTCTAATGAATACTTTGATATTAAAGAGTGTTAATTAAATGATTTTAAAAAAAAAAAAAAAATTAGCTAGTGATAATAAAGGATATAGATTAGTTTAGTTATCTATAAAATATAAAAATATTTTATCAATTTAAAATAATTACTTTGAACCGTCTATCTTATAAATTGGACCATATATAAACCATATAAATTGGACTATATATAAACCATATAAACAAGAAGGCTGATATAGGGGCTCCCATATCAATAGAGGGGCTCCAATAATAAGACGAAATAGGGACACTATGAAGTAAAACTCAAAAACCCCTTATCCATAATATTTTCACAATACCCAAATCACCCTTCATTAATATGTTAATTACCTTAATTAGTGAAAATTTAATTAAGCTAATCATGGTTAATTAAACTTAATCTTTGACTAACACAAATTGAAATCAATTTTTTTTTTTTTTTTGATTTGTGATTTGGGGATGAAAAACTAGATGAAATGTGAGAAAAAAATTTCGTTTTTTTTTGAAACCCTAGTTTTTGATTCAATCAACCATAGTAACCATTTAGGTCTTTCTAGATTAAAATCTTGATCATTTTATGGCTCAAATTAGATGAAATCACGAATTGAAATTTTGATTTTGTGTGATTCAGAGACAGTTACGGTTGGGTTTCATTACGAACCCAACCGTCACACCAAGAACACCGAAGAACACCTTCAGTTACGGTTGAGTTTTGACTCCAAACCCAACCGTAACCTCAAGAACACTATGAACACCCTTTGAACACATAGTTACGGTTGGGTTTGGCTTAAAACCCAACCGTAACTCATCCTTTTTAGCATTGATTTTTAAGGTCAAATTTGAGTTTTAAAATCCAAATTTTGAAGTTATTCAACCATTTTAACTAGATTGTAGGTAAATTGGGTCATTCAAACACACAAAAACCGAAAAATCAACAAATTAGAGATTCCAAATTTTGAGTTATCAGTAGAATTTACGGTTGGGGTTTGGCTAAAAACCCAACCGTAACTAATTATGTTAGTTGCATGTTTCATGATATAGTTACGGTTGGGTTTTGCATTGAAACCCAACCGTAACTAATCTTTAAACCCCAATTGTAAAATTAGATAAATATATTTTGAGATTTTTTTCATTTCTATCTTGTAGAGAATTGAAAGACGGAGCTAACCCAAAAAAAATGAGGTCAATCGGACATCGTATGAAGGAGTTATGATCAAAACGGTGACATTTTTATTTGTATCCAGGAAGAATTACGGTTGGGTT
>JAJJMC010013841.1:3342708-3369391 GCA_023531435.1 Papaver californicum
AACCGTAAATCTGGGCAAAAATGGTGTTCTTGGTGTTACGGTTGGGTTCGACATGAAACCCAACCGTAAGTTTCTCTGAACAACAAAAAATCAATCTTTCAAATCGTGATTTCATCAAATTAGTTAGTGTAATTTAGTTTTATCCGGATTGTCATCACTACTACTTTCTATACATTTATTAGTATTCTTCATCACGAAATTGGGAGTTTAATCGGCGATAAAATTTTGATTCGATTGAGAAATTTGATTAAAATGGAGAAGGAGAAGATATGGAGGAGATGAAAAATTTTAATTAAAGGATAAATTTGTCTTTTTTATTGGGTAAAGGGTAAAATGGACATTTAACTTTATCCCTAGAACATCCCTTATCGTAAAATTAGGTCACTTCGGCTCAACTGGAAACCCCTCTATTAATATGGGAGCCCCTATATCAGCCTTCATAAACAATGTGTTTATGGAAAAATAGAAACGATATTTCCACGAATCTGAATACCTAAAACCACTTCGTACCCTAATTCTATATTCATATATCCATATATCCATGAGCCCAATGCTAAAAAAATTCAAGTACATTTTGCTGCAACATACAAAATGTGCTATACATGATGCGGAAGGCATCAGTAGTCTAACGTTTGGGTGGAAAAAACAACAACTCAACATCCACTCTCCGCCTCCCTCCTCTTTTTCTCTTTTCCCTCTCTGCTAATACACCTTATGGTACTTAGATTATTGATTTTGTTATTATTATTATGAGGATTTTGATATGTTTTGGGTTACTGATTATCTTCCTCAGTGATTACAGATCTAGATGTTCGTTATTTCACAGTATGCTGTTCAATTTACCGCTTTTAACTTTCACTTTATTGATTTTGTTATTGTGTATAGTTTGGTTTTGTGGATTGAAATTTTTAATTTAGGCTAATGCAGCGTCGGGGATTGCTGTGCACGATGATTGCAAACAAAGGTTTTTGGAATTGAAGGCCAAAAGGACTTTCCGTTTTGTTGTTTACAAAATAGAAGAGAAGGATAAGTAAAAGAAAATTATTGTGGAAAAACTTGGTGAGTCAGCTGAACGCTATGAAGATTTCACTTCACACCTTCCTGCCGATGAGTGCCGATATGTTATCTATGATTTTGATTTCGTGACTGCGGAAAATTGCCAAAAGAGCAAGATTTTCTTCATCCATTGGTAATTTTAGACCTGTATTTTTAGTTGTCTTATAGGATTTTGGGTTAGTGTTAGAATTGTGGTTAACTTTTGTCTCACGTATTGTGTTTCGAAGGTCTCCTGATACTGCAAGGGTGAGGACCAAGATGATTTATGCGAGTTCAAAGGAGAGGTTCGAGAGAGAGCTTGATGGAATTCAGGTAGAGAACTGATCCTACTGAGATGGATCTTGATGTCATTAGAAGCCAAGTTGTTTAATAATATGATGATTCTGAACCATGGGTATTGGAGTTTTACCCTCCAATGCATTTGCTTTTACTTAAAATGAAATGTTATATTCTATGGGACGTTGATTTGGCTTAGATATGATGTCTCTCTTTCACAAACTTCATGTGTCTCTCTCACAACCACGGACCACCACCACCAGTTTACCATCTCTCTCACTCTCTGCTAACCAGATTTCGATTGTAGGGAGGTACTCATTGTATTGAAATAGAAAAGTTGCATGAAAGCGGGAGAAACCTCTAGGTTTGCTGATTAACAAAATAGTTAATGATTCAAATGGTTTCATTATTCTTAAATTTTTTTCATGTGTTGATTTAATATTTTTGGTGTAGGCATCAATCTGTTCCGGGGCACTTGGTGACAGTTTAGTTCTTTCTAATTGGGTGCAACCAACAGGTCCAACATTTGCAACATCAATCTTTCTTGCACCCATTTCATACAATCTCTACATAGAGTAGCCATGAAAAACAAATTCACCAGGTGATGTTACATATGTGTATACCGACAAACAAACAAACAAATAGAAAATGAATAATTCATCTTACTGTTAGTTGCAATCGGAATCTTGAGATCAATGACTCAACAAACATTTCTAGAGACATCGATTTTTCTGTAGGTACAGAGGGAAATGGAGAGAAATAGCTGCCAATGAAATCATTTGAACCCATTACCACAACATAAAGAGCTCTTGAGTAAAATTGTATTCGAAGAAGAATTAGCCTATGTCAAAGATCTAAAGATATTTTGTTTCAATTCAAATATTTTTTATTTTGTTTAATGATTGAGATAAGTTGTTTAGTTCTTGATTAGTGACTCATGCCGATTATGCTGATGTACTTCCTTAGCTTCATGGAGAGCAGCCTGCCTTGGTATGGATTAATACCACCAATTTATGTTTTGGTTTAATGTTAATTTTAGGTGATTAATGGAATTAACAAGGGATCGCGATGTGGTAATCATATGTAATAAGTCTGCCCGTTGGACTGTTTCTAATGTTCTTTTTTTTGAAAACTCACTGGTTTTTCCTCATTTGATGATCCAGGATCTATGAGGCTTTGATCTGTGGTGTATACCTACTCTTCATTCTAATTGAACTGGTAGTGGTAGTCAATATTTCATTAATTGTAACGGTGTTATTTTAAGTTTTATGTTGTTCATATGCGGAGTGATATTTTGATGAATATTTTGCTAGGAAAAAGAACGAGAATAATTAAAAAGAAGATGAAGACGATGGATTGTCAATTGGTTTCTAAGGCAAGGTTCGAAGTAATCACAGATTTAATAGCTACTCTAAGACAATCTCGGCAGGAGATGCTGAATCAAATCAAATGGCTAAAGGCGTGTTTGGTACTATTTTATAAAATTGTTTTCGATAATTATATTCTAATATTTTTAAAATATATATTTTTTTTGTTTTTATTTTTTAATAAATTTTAAAAAGTTGTCTGGTATGACTGTTTTTAAAAACATATTTTTTAAAAAATTTGTTATAAGTTAAAAAAAGATAGAAAACATTATGAAAGAAAACAGAGAAAATAACAAATAGTTGTTTTTTGTTTTTTTTGTTTTCAAAAACAAAAAACAGACATAAAATATTTCCGGAACTCATAGCTACCAAACGTGTTTTCTTGCGTGTTCTATTTTTTTTTTTGTTTTATAAAACGGTACCACACACACCTTAAGTGTTTCATTTTTTTTTTTGTGAATTTTGTTTGTTGGGTTTATATGTTTAGATTGCTTGTATTATGAATGACACTTGAATATTGGATTGAAGTTCTTTTGTTCTCAATATTTATTTTGATTTTATAATTTAAAATAAAATAACTTATATAATTTTTTGTTACAATATTTGAGAAAAAGAAAAGACTTTTAGAGCGGGTTAATTTTGTCTTTGAAATTCGTTTCTAATGCTGAAATTTGTCATTATTAAGTATAGAAAAAATCATTTAGAGAAGAAAAGAAGATATTAACGAGAGATTTAGAAGCTGAGAACTGCCATGAATTGACAGTCGAGACTGAAGAAGAAAGAGGAATCTGTTATTGTTGTCGTTAAGCAAAAAAGAATTGATGAGTTAGTTTTGGCAGCAAGAGAAGTAGAATAAAAAGAAAGATGGGGTCGTTGTTGGGTTATTTGCCAAGGGTTTGATTTGGTTGTTCGCCGTGAAGTTTTGAAACAAAAAAATGTGATGAATTTACCGGCAAGATAGAGAAGGTGGTGGTCCCGACTGAAGATAGATGGCCGGAAACTGCAGACAAGGAACCAAACAGGAAATGATGATTGGATGTGAAATCGAATTTGGTTTGAGATGCTGTAATGAACTGAATGGTATATTGTATTTTAGTGATGAACTGAATGGTATATTGTATTTTAGTGAATGATGGTTGTTTGAATATTGTAATCGTATGTAGGGAAGGAGTTTAATATTGATATTAATATCATGAAGTCTACAATAAAGGTGTAAAGCACGGAGTGGCGTAAAATTCCGTTGTACCAAATTAAAAAATTTTATCGAACCTAATGCGTAGTATAAAATACATGTTAATTTTATTAAATAAATAAATAAATATATATCCAATGTATAGCAAGGACACAAATCCAATCAAATATGAAAAGATATAAAAAATGTTCTATTTAGACAACTAAATTGGAACTGGGGGAATAATAGATATGTCAGCCCTGATCACTGGAGATATACTCTAACCAAATTAGTTAATCACAAAAGATAAAACATTCTAAACAAATTGATGTTCTTTTGAACTTTTGGTGGTAACCTGTGAACTATACTTAAACGTGTTTGAATGCCTCTTTAATTAAACTTTTGAGAAGGGATCTTTCCAGCAGCGCAAGTGGCAGCTCAAAATTAAGTGTTTCATCCACCAGTTTTTTTAGTTTGCTTTGGCGGATAGCATAGTTTGTTGACGCTTGTATCGTTTCTTAGAGATTTAATGGCAGGAGGTTATAATTAAGAACAATTCTCCAACATATCACAGTTTGACGAAGGACAATCGAGGCGACAGCTCTCGTTCAACACGCATTCTTATGCTATTAAATCAAATTATACTCTACGCGTAATTGACCACAGAGGTTACCTGCATTTTTCTCACATTGCAAAGCCTTTGGGCATGACCTCGGCCAGGGCAAGCGTAAGAGCTCAGCCATGTAGGCCATAAGTTATAACTTCAAAGGTATCATTATCTATCCATAAAAAATCCATCAAAATGAAAGTAATACAAAAAATCCAAATAACATAAATTCTTTAAACTACCTTTCTATATATTTTAGCCCATAAAGAAAACCGCACCGGCTATTTTCTCTTAAACCTTCTCTTTTTTCCTTCAGAAACTAAACTTAGATCTGAAACCAATTTTGATTCTTTCTTCTTCTTGCGTCACAAAACAATTTTATGAACTCAATAAATAGAAATCTAACCTAAAGCGAAACAAATTACTAACAAAAATCAGAATAATAAAAAAACAAGAGAAAAAGAAATATAAAAAGATCAAAAAAAAACTTAAGAAAACGATAAAAGAAACTTAAGAAAAGATAAATCGAAACACATAATTCTGTTTTATTGTTTTCAGTGATTATTTATGGTTGAAAATCAACATGTATTAGTGATTTTTGTTCACAGTTTCATAAATAGGGCTTCATTTTTTCCCCTTGGTTACCCATAATTGGGTTTCATCTTGTTTTCATCTGTTTGTAGCATAATTAGGTTTAGGTTACATACGTTTTATCCATCAGTTTTCATTTGTTTATTCACGGTTTAATTTTAAAATTATGTTGGTGTTTTTTATTTATTGGTTTCTTTGATGGAACCAATTTTGGTTTCATCATTTTACGTACGGTTGGAACCAACTCTGTTGGTGTTTTTACTTATTGGTTTCTATGATGGAGCCAATTTTGGTTTCATCATTTTTACGTATGGTTGGAACCAACTTTGTTGGTGTTTTTTACTTATTGGTTTCTTTGATGGAACCAATTTTGGTTTCATCATTTTTATGTATGCTTGGACCAACTCTGTTGGTGTTTTTTACTTATTGGTTTCTATGATGGAACCAATTTTGGTTTCATCATTTTTACTTATTGTTAGAACTGACCTTGTTGGTGTTTTTTACTTATTGGTTTCTTTGATGGAACCAATTTTGGTTCATCATTTTTACTTATGGTTGGAACCAATTTTGTTGGTGTTTTTTACTTATTGATTTCATCATAAATATGTTGTTTCACTAACACAAACATTGATTTTGACGATAATGATGCATCATCATTTTTTGGTGATGATTTCGATGATAATGACGCATCATCATTTTCTGGTGATAATACATCAACATGAGTTGTTGTTGGTGGTTGTATAGGATATAAAAAGGATATGGAGGTGCTTTTGGTGGTGGTATGAGAGAAATAGAAGGAAGTGCTGGTGGCATTGGTGGGGAGGAGGCGGAGGTGCTGCTGCTGGTGGATCTGGACATGGTCGCTGGTTTGTTGGTGGCAGAGGTGTTGTCGATGGCGAATATGAACATAAAATAAACTAAAAAAAAAAGGTGTTAGTGGGGGATGAGAAGGAAGAGGCATAGGTGTTGTTGGTAGCGAATTTGAAAATCATAGTAGATTTGGTGGTGGCAGAGCTACTGTTGCTGGTAGTGGTGGGAGGAGAAGAAGGAGGCCATGAGAGAAAGAAGAGAAAAAGGGAGGAGAAATGAAAGATATGTTTTGTATGGCAGGGTATATATGGAAATGAAAATGATTTAATATGAACTTTTTTAAAAATTTTGGGATTTTCGTGTCAATTTTGCTCAATGCCATAATTGATTGCCTCTCATAAGTTAAGAATGGATTTTTTGTCAAAAAAGATTGATCACCTTGAAGTTAAGAATGGATTTTCTTGTAACCGGATTTTTTGTCGAAAAAGATTGATCACCTTGGTGTTTTATCCCTTATTATGTACTTCAAATGCCATAATTGTTCCGACTCCAGTAGTGGAGCAAAAAAATGATGATACCTCTGAGACTTATAATGATAAGATCCCTGATCAAGTACTCATTAAAGAAAACTATATCCTTGATAATAATACTAGTAATGCCCAACCCGAATCTCAGGAAAAGGGTGAAGTGGATAATAATTATTCATATGCTAGTATTTTGAAGGGGATCCACTTGTCTGAGGAGGAAGATAAGATTTATTCACAAAGATCTAGAAACATAGAATGGATTGCCTCTCAGAAGTTAAGAATGGATGCTAGTCCTGATACTAACATATTTAGTAGGCTAGCCCTACATACCCATGATAATAAATATGATAAATATACAAACATTTTTATCATCGACCGTATTGAAGAGCATGGTGGTAGAAGATACTTCTTCTCTACCATCGTATGGTTTTCAGCCTGTTTTCCATGGTTTCAAGAAGAAAAATGCTAAACCAAAATAAGAAATCTACTCGATAAGTTAAAATAGGTTTATTTTGAACTAAAATAAAAAATCCCTTATCAAAATATTTTTGTTAATGGCTAATTTGTCCACGACTAATTGATATTAATTATTCAATTAGTAGTTAAAATCAATTAGTGTTTAAAATTGGATTATAGTTAGTGTTAGATGGTAATAATTAGAGTAGAGTTTTTTTTTTAAGGTTTGAAGAAGAAAAAGAAGAACTTGAGGAAAACTAGGGTTTTGTGATTTAATTTGGTAGCAACAATGAAATTTTATAGTGACAACTTAGATTCTAGTGGTTATAAAAAAGTGGGTGCATCTATGTATCGACAATCAGATTATCCTGATTTGGATCTTGCCTATTTTGGTTATTTGTTGGATGAATAAGAAAATGTAATCCAAAGAATAATTGAGCATTTTACTCATGCAAATGAAGAATCAAACCGGAAAAATGAATATGACAATGCTTCCAATCTTCAGGTATACGTGCTAAGGATTTCGAAATATGTATTTCTAGCATCAAGTAAATAGCTCTACGAATGAATGGATCAGATCAAATTGGAAAATGAAAAGATTTGTACAAGTTATACCTTTCGTCACCTAATAATCATCAAAAAGTGGATTTTTTTTTAAAAAAAAATTGAATGCTTTTCTGACCAACCCATAACTCATAATCGGCGGCTACGATGACACCACACCCACCGATACTGTATCATCCTAAGAACTTTACTACCTTCTCTATCTTGATAAGTAGTAATATTAATATCGACTTAGCTGGTATATACAAGGGCCCCAGCGACTTTTATGGATCATATATCAACTGATTGTATTTATTTTAGGGTGAAAACAAATATACTACAAAAGAGTACTTTCTATAGGTTAAAGAGATCGAAATCGAACATGACGAACCTAAATCAAGACATGGTCGTTCACGTCCTATTTCGGTCACAAAGGTGGAGATGATGGGTTGATCTGAGGGGAGGGAAGCAAAGAAAGTTCATAAATCACAATGTGATAAAAATGATATTGTGTAGTTGAAGACTAGATTATATCTGGGATAGATCTTTGTTCTGCCATGTTGAATAGATGAACCTATCTATTTATAGTCTTGTCGTGAACATACTGATTTCTCGTGACTAGTGGAGGTTGCCAAGAGATGGAGAAGTGATGATTGTGGAGATTGTAGTGGAGTCATATCCAGTAAATCAGGAGGACTGTATGACCACTACTCATCATCCTCTCAAACGTTCTTAACCATCCCACTACTTATTACCTTTTATCATGGATGTGTTACCACATCGCATATTGTCATAGACCGCCAGACCAATACCCCAATGAGAATCCTCCCATGTGATGTATTTGATATCTCGTAAAAAAGTAGTGGAGTCATACACTAATATTATTTTAGTTAATTCAAGTCAATAACTTGCTAAATTAATGGGGCAAGTTGTTCAATTTACTAAGTTGTTCTAGTGCCGAGTATAGTAAAAATGCTAAGTTTAACAGTCATGTACTAGCTTAAAAGTCGCAAGGCATAAATTTGGAAGTGTTCGCAATCAACATTACACAAGAATTCTCAATGACCAGGCATGGCAAACTTGCTTAGGAACATGCTTAAGATAGTTGTGGCGCTAGCAATAGGCTACCGCCAAGAGAGTTTTAGAATTTAGGCCGAGACGCGTCTCTTGGGGCGTGTGGGAGTGGATGGCGCTAACCTTAGCTAGAGACACGAAGGAATGCATCGCTGAGCAGAAATATGCAGGGCCAGCCTTGGTATGGCGCTAGAAGATGCAAGGCTAGTGCTTGTTTCGCTTCCTCGAGGACCGTCCATCAGGCCATGTCGCGTCCTCGAGGGCTGATCCGTTGAGCTTTGAGTGCATCTTGAGGGCTCGATCAGTGAGATACAATGCTTCCTTGAGGATTGGCCATTGAAACTAGCCTGCGTACTCTAAGATCAGTCATCAAATTTGAGATGTGTCTTCAAGAACAAGGCATTAAGATAGGATGCGTCTTTGAAGATCAGGCATCAATTGTTCCTCGGGTAAATATAACTTATTTCTTACTGAGCTATGACAATAACAAATTGATTTTGATGCACACTCAAAACGAGTTCAAGGAATTCAACCGTGGAGTTATGCGACTTGAAACTAGTTCGATATGGCATAAATATTGTATATATTTAGAGGCTATGAGATCAATAAAGAATGCATGTAGCTATTTGTAGAGAAGGTATTCTTAATTCTCTTGCGGAATATATTTAGAGATACAATATTTCGTATTTTGATATATAGTTAGAAATATGTAGGAATATTTTGATGTTTCTACTACTGAGCAGAGGAAAATTTTATAATTATACCCTTGTCAAAAATCCACCATCAATAGTAGCACTTGGAGACTTTTTCAAAAAACACCAAGTATAAAATCGGATGATGTATGATGTTCTATAAGCCGATTGTAAATTAAAAAATGGTCATAAAAACTGCACTTTTTTGAATGCTAGAATCGGCATACAAGTCATTTCATGTGTGCTGATTCCAATACTTGGGAATTTCCCTCCAAAACCAAAACTAGGTAGAATTGATTGATTTTTGTGTACCTAAATGTCGATTGTTAATAATCGATCGACATGATTGTGCCTTATCCGCCGATTGTGTTTGCATAACTTTTGATATATGTTGTAGATTGTTAAAGGATCAGTGATGATCAACTTGAAATCGTGTCTCAGCTAGGGCCTGATACTTATGCCCATTATTACACTGATTTGATATGGGAAAACAAAGACGATGTATAACAATGGTTTGTGGACAAAGGCATACAAATCAAATGCGCATTAGTCTTAGGTTGTTGTTCAAGGAGTGATCGTTTAGAAATTATTTGCAAGAGAAGTGGCTAGATTGAAAGTCATAGAACAAAAGACAAACCGTATGTGAAGAGGACATAGAGGGTGTACATGAGTAAATCAAAGAAGCATGAATATTCGTTTAAGATTGTAGTGCATAAACTCAATGTTGTATATAAGCTTTCTAAATTGATGAATGGTTGTTATAATCATGATGGTCCATATCTCTTATTTGACCCTTTTCATAAAATGAACTTGCTTACACTAGTAAATTGCTTAAAATGTAACTCTCTTTATTTCCCGGTACGAGATTCAATTATCGATGTAGCTTCGAAATAACTAAACGATTCTCCTCTCCATTTGATATATTCCTCTTGCACTGTAGAACTGTCCCCTTTGTGCCTAGCTAGAAACTTGTTGTACTTGTAGCACAACTTTTCTAACCTTTAGCATGCGGGAAGAAACGTATTCATCCCCATATTGTTGTTGTGGTTTCTTATACTTACCGTCCAACTTGGGCATGAAATGATTTGTATTAACAAGATTCCAAGGTAGCCTATCAAGACGGATCTCATCGGAAGACCTAACACGATGTAAAAATGTTTAACCCATTTTATATTACTGTTAGCCTCTGTATCTATTCTCATTTGTTTGATTTGGTTATTAATTTGTTTATTTCTTTTGAGTTTTATGTTCTTCCATAACAACAATTGACATGGTAGTTTATGATGATGGATTTGACATTGTAGTAGGATTTCTTTGAATAAAGTTATGAATGATGAAAAAATATTTACTCGAATAAAGTAGTGTATGATGGAGAATGGGTGATAAACTCATTTATGTCTTATTTGATCCCACATTTATATTGTTAGTATTCAATTTTTATATTAATAATGATATTTTCTTTATTTTGTAGGTGTTTTTGAAGAATAAATAATTATGGAAAAATCGTCTTAAAAAGTATTAAAGGCACCCATGATTTTTTGTTTAAGGCACTCATGAGTTGGATAAGGGCACCACCTTCTAAAATTTGAAATTTATTTTGGTGGGAAATGTTACTTGCTTCATCGTGAGGGACTCTATGAATCTGTAGAGAATTTTTAAATGAGATCCTTGGGTAATTAGTAAGGAAGAGTTGTACATGTTTGGGAAAGCTTAAAAAATCAAACAAAATATCGATTTATCGAGAAAACTATTGGAAATATTCCCTCGGGATTTCTTCCCTATCTCTTCTGATTTTTATTTCTATAAAGATCATTATCGTGTAGAAGATTATAGAATCGGACAAGGAAACAACAAATCTCAACCAATGCAAGAGTATTTATGGCTACACAAACCATTGAGGGTAGTTCTAGATTTGGTCCAAGACGAACGTGAAAGAATATGCAACAAAATCAGTTAGAGAAAGAAATAAAATCATTGATATATGATGAGCGAGAAGAATGTTATTCTGCCGAGATTAACATCATTAAAAAGAAGATATTTGAGAGATTTGGGAGTTGTTGATTGTTGTAGTATAAATAAGAGTGATGTAAAAGAGGTTTTTTTTTTTTTGTAGGGGGGGGGGGGGGTGCTAGAGTGAGGTAGAGAAGCTTAAAGAAAACTCAGAAATTTTTTGCTGCAACTCAGACGTGAAGAGGAAGAAGATGAAGAAACTGTTGCCATAGCTGCAAATTACTATTGTGTATTCATTTGTATTCAACTGCTTTTGTAACAGTTAGCATCAATGACCATTTCTTCTTCGCAACAAATATATTTGTAGCAATTTTTCTGTGTTATTTTCTTTTCTTCTTTGCAAACACTTTTTGAGCTATGAATAAATCTTTTGAGAGTGTTTTCAACATGAGGAGCTAAACCCTATCACTGGGAAAGTGGAGGAAGCCATATTTCATGTTTGTGGTCATTATAATTAATTCTTTTATGATTTTTTACATTAATTTAATTTGATTTATGATTTTTCTTAATTGGTTGTCATTTAATTTGATGGGTTATGCTTATCTTAAATGTTTTGATGGTCCATACTTAGGATTTTCAGTCAATGTTTTAAATATCTTCTTTTGGAAAAGAATCAAAGTCAATACTTTTATCATATGAGGTATAAATTGTCTAAAATTAATGTATGAATCGCATGAATATGGAAAATGGTGGAATCTTGACCCCCAATATCTCTTAATCTTGTCATTATCTTTTATTTATTTAAGAGCTAAATTAGAATTTAAGTCCAAAATCGATCTTAATAAGTCAGAGTGAACAAAACTTTCTTACCACTGTCTACAAATCACATCAATGAGTTATCCTATTTATATGCATAAAGAGCCAACGACTATATTTTCAAATAAATTAATAAATAAACTAGTCGTTGAGCCGAAGTTTGACTATGTACAAGGAAAAGTTACAAATAAGCCTAAGGAAATCAACTGATATGTAGGGATGTATTAGCCCATTGTTAACTTGTAATTTTTGGAGAAATGACTACGAATTACAATTTGTACATATGCACGTTCATACCAACAGATTATAGCTTATAAAATGTCCCCAAAAGGGTATTTTCTGCAAGGGGAATAATCGATTGATACGCATGGCTTACATCCGTTGATTCATTTGTAAAAAAAAACAAAAATTTATGTCAGAATCGACTCATTCGGCTCATTCATAAAACATAATCAAATCTTAGTTCATTCAACCATAAAACCAATTAAACCTTGAAGTCATTACAAACTAAACCTAACAAGTCGTTAAAAAAGAAGCATAAACTATTTTTTTCAAGATAAATAACCATAAACATAGATATTATCACTTCTTATCCACCTTCTCAGTTATCATCATCAACACCAACCTTATCAACACCAGCATCATCATCAGTAGCATCATCAACATTACCACCATTATCAACATCATCATTATTTGGAATCTCTAAATCGAACACTGAATCAAGTTCTCTCCAATATTCAATCTCGTCTCTTTTTCTAGATGTAACTTGAATAACTTCTTCAAGTTCATCTAATGCAAGTTGATCAAGTAGGTTCAAAACTTGCGATAACTTTGTCTTTACTCCCAAAACAAACTTATATTGGCTTCGTACAACCTTTTGCGGTTGTTTATATATATCACATTGACGGATAGATCCATAATTAACTCTCATTGTTATTCATGTCAACAAAAAATAAATTGAAGAACAAAGATAAGTATGACTAAAGAGAAAAAATAATTAAAATATTTAAAAACAAAGTTTTTCTATATCACTACTGCTGCTATTAATTATAACCGATTGACAATAACAAATACTACTAGTTCTAGCAATCAACAATCATTAATTCAATTAACATCAAAATTTTAACCACTAGAGTCAATATAACGGAAAGGGTGGATAAGAAAGATGTTTATCAATATAACGGAAACGGTGGATAAAAAAGATGTTTATGCACCAATTTTAACCATAAAAGACAATAGAAAAATGAATACAACAATACCAGTGGATAAGACACATATTTATCCACCAATTCTTATTTACTAGAGAAAACTCAAAAAATGAGTACAAAAAAATCGGTGGATAAATATGCGTCTTATCCACCGATGCTACACTAATAAGAAAACTAAAAATAAAATGAACACAACCCAAATCAGTTGATTAATATATATCTTATCCACTAATTTTTATCTGAGAAAAAAGAAAGAGAAAACTTTAGAACCGGTGAATACTGCAGATCGTATCCACTGATTCGCTTATCCACCAATTATGGATCTATATGTTGATATTCTTCGTGAACAAAAAACATATCCATAGTCGGTGGATGAGCATGTTTCTTATCCGCTAATTTTCCTGCATGTTCTTCATTTGCATGAAGAATATAATCAAAATTCGTGAATACGACAGATCTACATCGACCTATTATGGTTAGTTATCATTAATTTGATTCACAGAAAATAAATTTTAAACGTATATATGGATGAATGATGCTATTAATAGATCGGGTTTATTAAGATTTTCCTTAACAATCTAAAATGATGGTAGATCTGAGTAGATTGAGAGAAAGTTAGTTTAGGGTTTTTAGAATTTCAAAACTTTAGATGGAAATATTTTTTTTTTATTGTTTTAGGGTGTTTAATATATTTGGAAAATTAATGAAAAGGGAAAACTTTTTGTATCTATATTATGGTTTTATTAATATTAAAAATAATTAGAGGGTAGAGGGTAGTTCGATATTTCTTATCAAATTTATACACTTCTTATCTTAGTATCTTGTTGTGAACAAACTTAGGTAGGCCTCAAATAAAACAAATATCAAATTAGCTAAGTAAATATTGTGCAATAATCTCCCATTTTTTTAATATTTAAAATTTTGATTAATTTTTTAAACACTAAAGCTTCCAAGAGGTTTAGGTGTCACAAAATTAAATTATTTTTTAGAGATGTTTTGTATTACTCCCTCCGTCATAAATCAAAATGAAAAAGTGATAGTAATTATTTTTATGGGATGGAGGTAGTATAACTTTATAAACCCATCGTATCGGACAGTTTTCCACGGTAACATAAGATATTACACGGTTGCCTACCAGAATACATAAACTTTTTCTTTTTGATGTTAAAGATGATTTATTAATTAACTGACTCCAAATACAGGATCGGAAGACAATTGTTGGTCAATGATATACTTTTAGAGGTGTAAATTGGACCGTGCTAGTACGGGCACAGTCCAGCCCAACATGTAAGTTAGCCCAACACGACACAATATGACAGCTTCATGCGCTGTGTTAGGCCAGACTAATCAACACAGTGGTACATGACAACACGTGACACAGATAAATACGTGGCACAACACAACATAGCACGCTAAGAAAGTACGTCATTACATGTATAAAACACTACACAATATGATATGATACAACACATTTTATGTATATTTTACAAAAAGGTGTATCCTAATTAATTTTTGATATTTTATCTTCGTTATATTGAGTTATTTCTATAACAACATATATAATATCTAAATATTTAAAAAATATCAACTCTGAAAAATATAAAATAAATATGTTAGATCGAACATAACATATCCTCAAATACGATACAATATGATACGTGTTAATCTCTGACATGACGGACTCACCTCTTAATGAATTGTGTTGTACTGCGCCGGTACGTTTTACATCTCTACGTGCGGCTAAACTGAGCTAATTTGTCCCCACTTCTTTCACTGAAGTTCATTATTGACCAAGAATACGCTTTGATCCACGTTTGACCACAGTCGTCAAAGTAAAAAGCTTAGATAGTCTACCATGATTGACGCTTTCTTACGTGCCTTGTTTGACCCATGTGCTTAAATATCGAATGGCTAGAAAAAATTATGACTACAAATGAACGGCAAGAGATTGGCTAATGGCAAGAGTAACTAATAGTAATTTTATTGTCCTAATTTAGACAATTGATTATCTTTTTTTGTACAAAATGGAAGTTTTTTTTAATATAATATAATTTAATGTTTTCTTCTTTATTGTTGGCTTTAAAGAAAAGGTTTATAAGCGAGAGAAACTGGGTGTGGAGTCAGAAGTGTTATTAGGGTTGAGTTCAGAAGATTGTGGTTGTCTGTTTGTTTGTTTTAATCATATCATATCATATCATATAATGGCTGTAGCTGCTAATTCTCAGTCAAGAGAGCTTGATCAAACACCAACATGGGCTGTTGCTACTGTTGTTGCTATTATTCTTATAATCTCTATTTCGTTAGAAAAAGTTCTTCATAAACTTGGAAAAGTAAGTATGATAGATAACAGTTTATTTGTACATTAATTAGTTTCAGTTTTTTAGGTGGAGTGGGGCGTAGTTAAAAATTGTGATTTTTATGGTTTTTGACTTGGGTTTTTGAAAAATTAAGTTCTAAGCTGTTTTTTTTTGCTTGTTCAATTGTTGATTTGATCATGGGTTTTTGAAGAATAAGATTGATGGGTTTAGATAAATTTGATGAACACTTCCTTTTCCTTTTTCATTTTTACTAAAAGCAAGAATTTTCTTCATTTCTGCTTTTAAATTTTGGATAATCATGATATATATGTTCAGTTTGTTGGCCTTAAAACTGCAAACGTTGAAATTTATGAGGTGTATGTATTCCTTAGAGTTCTGATTTTGTATCTGTTGATTTCTCTCTTACCAACTGCGGTTCAGTTCTTGAATACACTAGTTATGAGTTTTTGGGTTGGTTCTCTGTTTTATGTATTCCCTACTGTGATTCTGTGATTAATAATAACTTATATTTGTTTATCTTTTGGTTTCAGTGGTTTACGGAAAGGCATAAGAAGGCCCTCTTTGAAGCTCTTGAGAAGGTTAAATGCGGTGAGGATTTAAATTTTGGTTCTCAGTTATAGCAATGTATTTCAGGGAAAACCATGGTTATGCCTTCTGTGTGTTCACTGGATGACAAATTTGATTCTCAGTTGCAGCACTTTTTTTTAATGGCTTCATTTTATTTTTTCACTTGATGATTAATTTGCAACTGTTGTCATTTGTGATTTTTTTTTCTTGCAGAGTTGATGGTTCTAGGTTTCATTTCCTTACTCCTTACATTTGGGCAGGGCTATATTGCTAGAATCTGTATTCCCTTAAAGGCTGCAGAGACAATGTTGCCATGCCCTGCTAGGCACAATGAAGAGAAAGATGAAGATAAGAAAGAAGAGCATCGGAGACTCTTATGGGTTGCACGCAGGATTTTAGCTGCTGGTGGTGGGGAAGTTTTTAAATGCAAGCCTGTAAGTGTGTTCTGATTAATATTATACCTTTGGTGCTCACAATATTTTTTATAGTACAGACAAGGGGGTATTACTTTACTCAACATGTATCACTTATCAATTGTTCCACCTAAAGGATTGTATCTATTTCCCCTCAATCATTTACAAGTGTGTTTGACAACCATGAGATCACTTTCTCATCATATTTGATGATGCAATCCTATTCCTGAATTTGTAACACAACCCCTATGCTGACGATCATGCAATTTCAGTATTTCTTGTTGTTACTTCTCAGACTTCTAGTCTGTTTCATGGATTGGTTTTTTTTTTTTCAAGCTAATATCCTCAGTAAACTTCTTTTGGAGCACCTCTCGAAGAGGGTCTACAGGTTTAGACTGTTCTCGAGTAGTGTATACAACATATATCTGATCATGATTACTTCCTAATAATGACGATTTTGTTTCACCAGGAGGGGTTCGAGCCACTAATTTCTGAACATGGAATACATCAACTTCACATTTTCATATTCTTTTTAGCAGTCTTTCATGTAGCATATAGTGCTACGACGATGGGGCTCGGAAGATTAAAGGTAGGTCATATATTAGATTTTTTAATTGTGATACTTGAAGTTTAGTTCTAGGATAAGTGGATCAAATATAATGCACACTCATCATCTGTTTGCATCTCGCTGTCTCGGTAATTACCATCCTAGTACTACAAATTTGAAATTTCTGTTAGCGGACTGTATTTTTTTGTTCACTTATGTTGCTATTTTCTGCAGATTCGTGGATGGAAGGAATGGGAGAAAGAAACTTTATCGCATGACTATGAATTCTCGAATGGTATTTCTTGGATGCCTACCAGTCTCTCTCTTATTTTTCTTCTGTTTTTCTATTCAAACTATCTTGACATGGAACACCAATCTTTTCTTTTTGTCATCGTGTGGTTGCCATTGAGTTTTGTATAGCACTAAGCTTGTTAGAATTGTACTTGCAGACCCTTCAAGATTCAGGCTTACACATGAGACATCTTTCGTGAGAATTCATTCCAGATGGTGGAATAGGATTCCTGTCATCTTTTACTTTGTAAGGAGGTTTCTGACCCGCATAGACCATTAAGAATTCATATTTCCTTCTCCAAATGCTAATTGATTTGCGTTGTGGTCTCATAAATGCCTTTCCAAATTATTAACCTTTGCAGGCTTGCTTCTTTAGACAATTTTTTAGATCAGTTCGCAAGGCTGACTACTTGACCTTACGTCATGGGTTTATCAATGTGAGTAAATCAGCTTAACTTTTCATTTTTGTTATTTTTATTTATATTTTTGCTGCATCTATGTTGTAGTCTGATTAGCCTTGTTGATGTTTCCAGGTTCATTTAGCTTCTGGAAGTACATTTGACTTTCAAAAATATATTAAAAGGTCATTGGAAGATGATTTCAAGGTGGTTGTGGGAATTAGGTATGTATCTTGAACTCGATGATGAAATAAATTTCTCATAAAACTGGCTGTAGCCAACTAGTTCTTTGCCCCACCATATTATTAGACCCTTTTAGCCTAACTTCTTCATGATGTTTCGCAGTCCTGTTTTATGGGGTACACTTGTTATCTTTTTGCTTCTCAATGTTAGCGGTGAGTTTTCATTTTATTCCGATCATAAGAACCTTTCAGTTAGAAATGTGGGGAAAAAAACCCTAGCCACAAATCTAATGCAAGGCGTCTTTGTACAATATTATCTCTCTCTTCAGGATGGCAGGCATTGTTTTGGGCATCCATCATTCCTTTAGTGGTAAGTAATAATACTTCATGGTAGAAAAAAGACAAATTTTACCAGTCCATGTTTTCATTTTTTTGTCTGTGCTAATCCTGTAAGAAGAAACAATGTGACAGTGATTTCTATTTGCAGGTAATCTTAGCAGTTGGAACAAAGCTTCAAGCTATAATTACAAAAATGGCTCTTGAAATCACTGAAAGGCATGCAGTGGTTCAAGGGATTCCTCTTGTCCAAGTCAGTGACAAACATTTCTGGTTTTCCAGGCCTCAGTTGATACTCTATCTCATCCATTTCACACTGTTTCAGGTACTTAATTTATCTGAAAAGGACTGAGGTCATCCAATAAACTTTGTTTAATATGTGATGGTTACTTTCTATACATGGGTCCCGCAAGAAAGACGTGCTAAACCTATACTCTGTCAAAATCTTGAAGCTAAAGCGTACAATTTGCTATCATTTTTTCGATGTATCCATGTATCTGACTTTGCTTATTGCCTTGTTTTTTGCAGAATGCATTCCAGTTAACATACTTCTTTTGGATATGGGTATTGGTCTCTTCTTTATTATTCCAAATTTCACTGATGTTTAACTTCTGGATGACATTTTGTTTTTCTCTCCTCTATTAATTGTACGAGAATATGATTATTAATAGAACTTCGATTTCTAGCTGAACTTCTGGATGACTCTAATTTAAGCCTAGCTTAATTCAATATGTTTCGTTGTGCAGTTTGAATTTGGGTTGAAATCTTGCTTCCATCAAAATTTCACACTTATAATTATAAGAATTGCTCTTGGGTGAGACTCTCTCCACGACTGTCTTCTTTCCAATTGAAGTTTCCTCTAGTTGTTACTACTACTTTGTCTACCAAAGTTGGTGTGAACATCTTGGATTAAGTATTTCTGTTTTGGTGGTGCAGTGTGGCAGTACAGCTTCTGTGCAGCTACGTTACACTTCCACTCTATGCCTTGGTAACTCAGGTAATATCAGTTGTTATACTTTATCTTAAGAACATGACACAGTATGAAATTAGAGTTGGCACTTCAGTCTTGGGCTCAAGGTTGGCCACGACGTTCTTGGTGCCTAGACCTGCTGGACTTAGCCACCTGGCCTGACCTAGCGGGTCCAATCAGCCTGGGCGCAGATCTTTCCAGGAGGATGTTGGCACATTTTTGAGTAGTTTCCCTTGCCAAAGCCTGCTGAGATAAAAGGTGAATGAATTGCGGTTGGAATTTGCAGATGGGTTCGACAATGAAGAAATCTATCTTTGATGAACAAACGTCAAAGGCGATTATGAAATGGCGGGCAGCTGCAAAAAAGAAGAATATAGGAAAGTCTACCAGGAGCCCTGGTCCATCAGTGACAAGTACCCCTTCACACCCACTACACCGGTTTAAGACGACTGGTCATTCGACACGCTCATTTATGTCTTCGTTGTCTAATAAGGTATACTCAGATACTGAGCTCTCAGACATGGAAGCTGACCCTTCACCAGAATCAGCGACAGCCACTCTTATTGCCAACATGGAACGAGGTGGTGTGGATTTAGATTCTGAAATAATAGAAGAACATCCTCGTAATGAAGATGATTTCTCCTTCGTCAAAGCTGCATTAAGATGATAACCGTATAGTTTAGCATTTCTCCTCATTGCAATAATTGTAATGAGAGTTTTAAACTGTGATTTTCTGGGTGCTCCATTGATTTTAAAAGTACCCAAATGTTGATTCCAGGGAAATTTACAACTTGTATAAATGTGATTAATTGTTAATCATGTGTTCTGTTCCTAGAAACCAGCATTTTTTGTGAGCATAGTTTTTATAATTTTGTCCTTTTGGTTGTTTTTTCTTCATGGCTTTAATTCAGCAAAATGAAACATGACTGTTCTTGGGTCCAGGCTTATAACTTAATGGTTTCTCATTAATTAGGGGTTTAGTCTCCACCGTAAAGATCTGTATTCATATTAATGTAGTTATATAGTTAATGTAGTTATATAGTTAGGTTTGACGAAATGGATCTGACAGTAGGATCATAAGTAGGATCATACTACCTGGCTGGGTTCGAATAGGAACCTGGATGTCCGACTTTCACGTAAATAAAAAAATAAAATAAAATAAACATCACTCTTCTTCTTTCCCCCTGCTTATCCTTATTCTTTTTCATAATTTTTAATGTGGTGATGCTTTTACATCCTTTCATTATCTTTATGTGGTAATCAAGATCTTCCATGGGTGTTCTTTTGTTGCCATCCCAAGATTGATAAAGGGGTATCAGTATTATGGCGCTGATGTCAACCCATATTAAAAAACAATCCTAGGTTCCTAACCATTGATCTCTCGATTAGTATCCCTTTTATTATTCGGATGAAACTGTATTAGCATATTGTGTGGAATACAAAATTAGGGGTAATTCCGTAATCTACAATATATGAAAACGGATAGAGCATATGTGAGTAAGCATTTGTAATCTGCATTAGTTTTGTTAACGGCCATGACTGCAGTACAGAGCTTGGAGAGATGGGCGGTTGATATCTTTCACTGTTCAAAACCCAAACTTAGAAATCAAAAACAAACCCAAACTCAAAAGCAAGTTGTTTATTCAATACCCATTTCAAGAAGATCTGCAATTTTGATTTCTGTTATTCCTTTTAGTCTCATTTCATTACCCCCATCTTCACAAGCTAGGGAGAGAAGGAACAGAAAAATCATCCCTCCTGAAGATTATGTTACAAACTGTTAGTTTTCTTTTTCTCCCTTCTTTATGATTTTTTTTCATTTTAGCTAAAATTTTGGATTTGTTATGAGTTTTTGTATGGATTTTTAGTTACTGGAATTATCTGTTGGTTAGTGCATTATTTAGGTTGAGAAGTTTTTGTGATTGAATTAGCTGAACTCGTATTACTCAAACATTTTGTTCCTTAATTAGTACAGCAGAGAATTGAGTAGTACTTGATGGAACAAAATCTGCAGAACATTTGTCTTTTTAGAGCACAGTTTTGTAGATACATGAGCAAAAGGAAACAAAAAAGGTCACTGCCTAAAGCACAGCAGCTTCATCTGAACATGTGGTGCTATCTCCTTGGTCATCAATTATGACAAGGATCCAAGTGATTAACATCTCCATGGCTTTAGAATATTGAATGAAGTTTAGTGTTTGAAAACAAAAGGGATTTTATGATGTAGTACAGTTGATGACTGATGAGGAACTATACAAAATCATTATCTATGCATGACTCTGATTGTGTGCTCGTCTTGTCTATCTGTTATTGCTTCCTTCATATTAATATTACTGGAGTTGGTCTGTCATTAATTCGAGGGACTCCTCGCAGTTGGTTTTGCAGCTGATGATGGATTGTTTCTTCTTTTCATTTTCAATATTACTGGGTTGTTTCTTCTTTCATTTTCAATCAATTTCATTCACACCTTGTGGACCGCAGCTGATGGCTTAAAGTACTTTGATCTCGTTGAGGGAAAAGGCCAAACAGCGGAAAAAGGATCAGTTGTCCAGGTTTATCTATAACAGAAATAGTGCAATTTTTACCCTTTCTTTGCCATTGTATTCAATCCACTTTACTTGTTCCTTAACTTTTTTTTTTTTCATTTCTAGGTGCATTTTGATTGTGTATACCGTGGTATTACTGCAATATCAAGTCGAGAATCTAAACTCTTAGCTGGAAATCGCGTAATTGCACAGGTTTCCTCTCCAAACCGTATACTTTTTGTCTTCATTATGGATGATAACGCATCATTGGTGGAGTAAATAAAAACTGACACAATCGTCCGTTGTCAAGTAGCCGTATGAATTCAGGGTTGGAGAAACTCCAGGCAAAGAAAGAAAACGAGATTTCGTAGATAGCGCGAATGGGTTGTTCTCTGCTCAGGCTGCACCGAAACCCCCAGCAGCTATGTACTCAGTAACTGAAGGGATGAAAGTAGGGGGGAAGGTATGACAAAACAAAAAAGCACTGAGCTATATATATATCATCGTTCAAGATATCATGTTGTTTTTGACGTTTGTTCTGCTACATATGTCTTTTTCATATCTGGGATTCCAAGTTATCCACATTTCAAATCTTTCTAGCCTTTTGACTGTTCCTTTGATCTCACTTTATACAGAGGAGGGTTATTGTGCCTCCAGAAGCTGGGTATGGTAAAAGAGGAATGAATGAGATCCCGGTAAGTCCTACTTTAGTATTCATTGTAAATTCATTAGAATTCTTCTTCGTAATTTCATGGTATTGCGTCACTACTTTTTCGCATTCTTTCTTTTCAGTCTGTTAGGCTAAACGCTTTAATTCCAAGGAGCCCACTTATGATTAGTGTTTCTAGTCATCACCTGATCAATCCAAGGGAACGACTCTCGTCCATGTCCATGTCCTTATGCGCCTAAACGTGCACGTAATTCATGTGACATGTGATTTTTTAATGTGAACAAACTTTGATTTTTGGTTCCAATCTTCCTTTTGCAGCCTGGAGCTACTTTTGAACTTAACATAGAGCTTTTAGAAGTATTAGCACCAGAAGCAAAGTAACCTAAGATTGTCTGATAGTGAGAGAAATATGTGAACTAGCAATCCGAGTTTATTACTTGAAAATGCAATACATAATACAACCTTTTGCAGAAGAAGATTGTTCTCTTTTCGTGCTTACTCTTTTTGTAAGAAAAAATAGTTGTCGCTCATGAGATCATACTTGTTAATGATTTTTCCACAGATGTACGTTATCTTATTTGGCGTTTTCCAATGGAAACAACATAATTGTAAATCTACACTCTTTAACTTTGTGCATAGCTCATATAATTTCAATTCAATCTCTGAGGCTCGGAATTTCCAGATTGGGGAAGAGGTAAACTATATTTTCTTCACAAAGGGTAAAAGCTTTTGACATTTCGTTTTAGAAAGCAAGATAAAAGCTAGTCACTAATTTACAATACAAATATAAGACAAATGAAGGGATGATATTTGCTGAGAATTGCTCTTTCCTCATATGATGAATTTCTACGGATTCAGCGCAATAGAAATATTGTTTTCTAGTTGAACTTGAAACAACATTATATGAAGCTTGAAATATCAATACTGGAAACATGGAGCACATCAAAAATCAACCTCTTATATAATGCATGTCTAGAAGCTGAAATGTTGGTAATTAAACTGATATACTTGAAACAAAATTTAATATTAGCAACACTTGGTAGCAGATGAACATTTTGCACCAAATGAATTTCGGTAGAGATATCAAGGGTGGTGGGAATTCATCTGGTCATCCACAAAACATGATGCTTCGTTCTCGTTGTATATGGCTCTTGGAACATAAAAAGTAACAAATTCCTATCGATGAGCAGCTATACTTGAGTTAATAGCTGCATCACGAGGAAGCTTTTATAGTTGACAACAAATTCTGTTTTGACTTGACCTTTCCCAGTTACCATAAGAATCACATTCTCATCCTCATGTGTCATTTTCTTGATAAGGAGCGTTGTAGCTGACGAACATATCATTTTTCATTGCTGTCTACTTTAGTAACACAGTTAGATTACCTGCTATTCCTCTTCTGTTGATATTAATGGATTCAAGAGTTAAGTAAACCAACAAAATGGGCTCTATAAGGTTCTGATTTTCGTAAAATATATAAACAGCTAGGGGATAGCTCAGTTGGGAGAGCGTCAAACTGAAGATCTGAAGGTCGCGTGTTCGATCCCTCATCGCAAATGACTTTTTTTTTCGTGCACTATAACAACACTTTTAGTTTGATGTTAGATGTTCTTGTTTTGTTGTACCTACAATCACCCAGCGCTCGCCACCACCAATGGTTCACCGAGATCAAAATTATAATTCAAATTATAATTGATTTTCTTATGTTTAGATTTGTCAAAAATATTGTTGGGAAATAAAAGAAGAGCGACACGTGTAAAACGATTAAGAAGGAAACAATGAAATTAAGAAGAATGAGAAGCACACAATTAAAGCCGTTTCAAAAGATCGAAACGGGACAGATGTGAAAGACTGAGCAAATCTTTGCATGATCGACACCTAGGATCGGGAAAGTAACATCACACTGATCGAAACAGATAGCATTAAAGCATATGGAGCGGGAAAGTAAGAATAATCATGAGCATGGAACGGGAAAGTAAGAATAATCATGAGCATGGAACGGGAAAATAAGAATAATGATGAGCATGGAGCGGGAAAGTAAGGCAATAATTACTTTAATGACACGTATGATCGGAACAAAGCTGATTATCAAGGAACAAATGACACGTGTAAACCATATAAAGTTGCGCACCAAAGAGAAAGCATGATCTGTCAATCTTATGAACATCCCGATCCTAATATAATAAGGAGAACGATAGAGAGTATCGGGACAAAAGGGACACACTAATAAATCTATAAATAGAAGAAAGCATTCAACGAGGTGGGGGTCGGAAAATTGAGAGAAAAAAGGAAGGCGAAGGAAGATTGATCAAAGGAGAAGGAGAAAGGTTAATAGGTATGTACTGTGGGTGATTAGAGGAAAAAGATAGCACATTCATGATTCATTTTCTTGCTTTTAATAGAAGATGGATTTGTAATTGTAGTTTGGATCAGATTTATGATCTGTAAACAATTGGATTGTTAAAATGTTTGTTAAATCATTGTTCTTAAAAAAGGATTCTGTGTATCCGTTCGTTTATTAAAATCTTATATTTGTTGTACTATTTTTAAATCATTGGTTGTTAATGCCAATGGGAAGATTGGCATAAACAATTTGACGCTAGAAACAGGGACTGAATTAAAGGATTTATCCTACCTGTTCTTGGAAATGGTATCTAATTGGAAAGAAAAAGATTTTTAAGTTTGAATGGGTCTGTTTAAATATTTGATTATAAAGCATATTTATAAAAAATTGTAAAACTAGTTTTTGTCACTTTCCTTTTTAATAAGTTGTTGAAAGATTATTTGGCTAACTTTTAATAGGTTAATAGAAATCAAGAGGAGAAGGCAAATTATCAGCAAATTTAGAAGAAAAATTTCTCAAAAAGCAGGTTCTGCGAATCAAGACAGTAACGATAGGCAAAGTCTCATAGAAAGGGAAGTTGAGAGTGATCCAGAACAACAAAGTGATGTGGGAAATCATTCACCTACCAAGAGCTAACACCAAACGCCTTATCACAAAATCAGCCGTCACATCATGAGAATCCAGGAAATGATGTAAATTATCTTCAAAATTTGATAAGAGAAATGAATGAAATAAGGAGAGAACAGAGGATCAATCATGAAAATGAATTTTGTACTTGTTGTTACTTGGACCGGTCTGCCTTGTCACTTTACCCCCAAAAAATTTTGCGACCACAATGGGAGACTCGGTTCTCGTCCAGCAAGATGAATCCAGGCAATACTGGTGAAACGTGAGCAGACGATGTACCAACCAATCCAAATGATGTGTTAATCGAGGATGTACATGACGACGGAGAGCTAGAGTCACCATGGCGCGCCCAAGTCACGGCGCCCATAGTGCAATGAACGCCTATGTTAAAGGAAAAGAGCAATTGAAGTAGGGAGTTAACACGTCCAAACAAAGTTTGCAAGATATGTAAATAATTAGATTATCATATCACAGGAGCTGCTCGAGATGATGAAATGATGTGATTGTAAAAGTGGTAAGAAGATCGTTTACTCGGACTTGTGAAGATTTGATTTTAAACCTAATTCTAATTTTAAACTAGCAAATATACGAAAGTTGATAATAAAATTGGGAGTTACTGAGACTTAGGATTCCATAAAAATCACTTATGAGTGATGAATACAATGATTCGTGACAATGATATCCCTTTTATTGACTCTATTTCTTTTCCAAAAGTAGATTTCTAAAACATTAACTGTAAATCATAAGCATGGCGCATCAAAAGCTCCAAGTATAAGCATACACCATCAAACAAAATCACAACTAATTAGTAAAAATCTTAATTCAATTAAAATCAATGCAATAAGTCATAAAGAATCAATTATAGTTACCAAATAATTGTGAAAATTGACTTCTCCATTATCTCAGTGTTGGAGTTTAGCTCATGTTGCTCAAAACACTCTCAAAAGATATGTACATAGCTCAAACGTGCTTGAAAAGAAGAAAATAATCAAAAATAATTGACATATGAAATTTGAGACGTATATATCTGTTGCAGAGAAGAAAAGATCACCATTTCTGGCTGTTACAAAAGAGATGAATTAAAAAAAAAAACGACGGAAATTTTCAACTACGGTGACGGTTTCTTCATTTTTTTCCTCTCGAACAGAATTTTCCTGGATATTTTTTTCTCGCTTCGCTGGCAGAGCCAGTCCCCCTCAACTCTTCATCGATCTCTTCTATTTATACTAACACCTGATGTAATTTATATAGTGGTAAATAAAGGTTCGATTCTCGAACTTGTGAAGGTGATGATTTTAGAAAAGAATGATTTAAACTAACTCTAGAAAATTCCAGGAGTAAGAAAAAGACT
>JAJJMC010013841.1:3379631-3418817 GCA_023531435.1 Papaver californicum
CAAGATAATATCTCAGAAAATATTTCCTTTGCTTTTTTAAAACAAAATCAAACTGCCGAGAAATATCTTTCATATTTCTTTTCTGATAAACCAAATTTGACGTGATCTTGCTTTGATTTTTAAGTTTCCAAATGTATAGAAATTCCTACTTATAAGGAAAGAAAACAATCTTGGCCTAATTCTTACAAAATATCCCAAAAATATTGTTTACAGATTCAGGCAAAGTGGTGAATAAGTTCCCGCCAATGTATCTTTTTGAATTTGAGAGGAAGGTGCCCTTAGCCAAAGTCGGGGTGCCTTTAACACCTTTCTTGGGTACCTTTATCAATTTTTAAGCCGATTTTTTCACAATTGTTTATTCTTTCAAAAATACATATATACAATTAAAATAACATTATTAATACGAAAAATGAGTAAAAGCAATCTAAATATGAGCTCAAATAAGACATAAAATTGTGTCTATCAAATATCCTCAAACTTATTATTTGCTAGTTCTCGAACAAATTTAATAAAAATCCTAAGTCACTGTCGCAGGCATTGAGGTTGCACTTAGTGTGTGTAACAAGCCTTTAAACCCCTAGGTGTCCCTAGTGACGAGTTTTTTCTCGTGAGGGTTTACAAGAGATACACCCACAAAACCTTTTACTCCATTACCTAGCTACTTGTGAACGATTGAGGAAAGACACTAAACATGCTATTTAGTTGGCTACTAAATTCTTTGGCTAAAGAGCATCATTATACTATATGAGTCCAAGTGTTTTGCACGAGTTTACACTCAAACGTACTAAAATTCATATATAAGGAAACAAAGCACTACTCAGATAGTCGTACAATGGACCACGATACTCGGAATTTAACAAACCACAATCACATGAATAGATTGAGAACATGGATATATAGACAGAAGTGTGCACATGTTGACTAGGGTGAACGGTGTTTCCTAGAATATCTGTATGAATGTCATGCCAAAACGAACCCTAATAGATTGAGATACGCACCCACTGGTCTGAATCCTAATTCTAGATACGACACAATCGGTTTATACAAGGGCCTCAGCGGTCGATTTATTGAATATATACAATTATTTTTTTACTTTTTTATTTCATCATATTTTTTTGACAACATGATTAGATATTTTGAATCTAAGCGCATGCTCTTTATCAACAACTTACATGATAGTTCACGTGGATCCTGCGTTCCACGCTTGCTTAGGCGACGAAGAAAGGAAAAACACACACATATTGCTATCCAATTGTCTTTTTAATTATTATTATTGGTCAAGTTCAATTAAAATAATAGAGCTTGATCTCAATCATTCTACTTCATCCTAGCGGCGACAACAAGGCGATACTAGTGCCCCACCAAATCACTTAGAGAAACACAAAAAGTTGCAAAAATAAAAACATAACGTGATATGGTGACGGCTCTGAGATATGGTGACGACTTTCATGTTATTTCTAACACGTAAGATTTGTCCCTTTATGAATAGACCATTTAGATGGGACACCAACTCCTATAGACAAAAAAATTGTTTCCATCTACTTAGATGGTCAGTGTTATCCTGAATTGTTCACAAGTTTCTAAATTTTGGAGTTTTTGGTACAACTAACCCCCAAACTTAAATTGAACATAGTCCTCGATGTTCTAAAGATAAATGAATGGGAGCAAGAACAAAAATTGATATGATCAAAGTAAAGAGATAGGGAAAGATATTACCATCATCATGTACCAAAAGCATATGGGTTGCCTCCCATAAAGCGCAAAGTTTAAAGTCTTCAACCAGACCAAGAAAAAATTAGTTACAATTTACGAATCATATAACAATAACCCGAATAATTGTGGATCCTTGAAGTCAATTGAGTTTGACTCATGTAGCTGACCACGATGGAATATATGAAATTGGTGGTCATTCTCATGAAAATGTGTCGATTTAAACTTCCTAAAATATTCATGTTTGGTTCCAAAGTTTACGAATTGACACATATGAAGTTCATATGTTCCCACATTTGGTAGAAAAGTATTTGGTGGGGAAAAAAAGTCAATGGTATTACGATCTAGGTAAACCACATCAATAGGATGATTGGTTTCTGACGACTGAATTTCATTTTTGAAAAACTCAGGCTCAGGGAAAAGTGTATGAAGATAGTCTCTTAAAATGGTAGAGGCACATATGTCAAGTCCCAAGTGAGGGACTTTAAGCAGTGATACTTGAAAATTACTAGAATCATCAGTACCCCCAAACTTATGGTGGACATTACTCTCAGATGGACCAAAGCTATTAGTTGGGTTCTAATATCCATAAGGTTTGAACTACGCTCAGATTCTTCTGAGAACTGGTTACCCAAATGATTCAAAGAACCTCATCATCAAATACAATGGATGTGCAACCCCCGTCGAAATCTCCGCCAAACTGGATATGTCCAAACCAAGGTAACACACGAAGCCTCTAAATTGTGTGTGAATGGCTCGATGATCGAAGGCCCAAGCATCATGCTCAACTACAACCCAACGCCTTCGGTCGCGGTTTGGAACAACCGCTATCAACCGGATTACCAAATCCAAATGCATGAGGTAATTCCATCTCCGGGCACAAAAGAGGCTGCAAAAGATTACTTGGATTGGTATCGTCATTTTGGTCATCCAAATGTCATTAACAAAAGGCTGTTGTAAGTTGTTTATGTATTTCAATGAACTCAGAAGGAAAACTATAACCATGATTTGGCCTTGTTTCTCAGGGAAAACGGAAACAACCTAAGTTTCAAAGTTTCATAAGTAAGGTTGTGAATTTTCAGGGTACTACAGATTTCCTCAAATTTCTAATGTGAAAGTAGGGGTTTTTATTTTCTTTTCCTAAGAAGAATAGAATAATATGTATGGTCCCAGGTTTTAACTCATAGTTCGCTTCAATAATAGCTAACTTGATAAATGATGGACGATTAGTCCTAGTGGGATACAAAAAAGATTTTAAAGTTGTCATTTCTAGCACAAGACTTTTCTTCTAAATCACTGATCCCAAGAGGTTCACATTCATATAATGGATTGTTAAACATAGTGCTTCATAAGGATCATGAATAGTCCCACAGTTTATGACAATATCCTCACTCATATTTAAAATCTCTACGAGTCCATCATCTTCACCAGAAACTTTTATTTTTGAATCGTTAAACTTTAAATTACTAGTCTCAGGACAAACTCGTTCCTCTAAACCATCATCGTCTTCATAATAATAAGGAAATATTTCACTGTTTATAACAATGGTATCTCTAGTTAAATCCTTTTCCTCTGGAATAGGTAAACCATTATTAATATTATTAGGATTAGAACTGGAAACACCATTATTATCATGAAGCTCAATTGGTGTAAAAATTTTCTGATCATTATGACTACGAATTTCAAATTCTTCATCACTACTATCCCCATCTTCATAATGCATGCCTTATTTGAAAAAGTAGTGTCTTCAATTCTAACCTCGTCCTCTAGATTAGGTAAATTTTTATCATTATTATCAAGGGTAAAATTGGAAACACTATTTTGGCAATTAAATTCATTTTGAATAATATTAGCAGCTAACCATTCTTCTTCTTCAATTTCATTTGAACATGTATTAAGTTCACTGAGAGCGATACTTAAAGATGCAAGTTCTTTATTCTGTTCTAATGACTCTTTATAAAATTCTTTCATTAAATTTTCACTCTTACGTGTCGACTCAGTTATCTGCTTGAGTGATTCTTCTAGAGTCATAATAGGTTCATAGGGAGTACTAGATCGCGTCTGCTTGACGGAGTTTTCAAAAGAAATAGTACTAGATTGCAACTGCTTGAGGGCCTCCTTCAAAGAAAAATAACTCAAATTTTACTCGTTTTCCCGTTCGTACGACTGGTGCACGTATGAATAGTAATTGAGATCACCATGGTATGAACCATAACCTTCATAAGGTTGGTAGTGGTCTCAAGTACTATCCACACTATGGTCATAGTAGGGTAATGTCCATTTTGAAAATCAGTCGGGTATTCATTGTATTGGCTATTGTAATATCAATTCAACATTTTTTTATGTGTGCGCGTGCAAATGCAAGGTCAAATACAATTGGATAGACTCAGGTTACCTTCGCAAAATATACCTACAGTCAAAGACTGGTCAAAGGTACGAGGCTAAGACTTGTGAAATTTCAGCTGGTAACTCCAATAAGGCCCACGATACGGGTTCAACTTACTTTTCCACGGGTTTTCCTAAACTCGGTAGTCTGACGAATGCAATTGGTGTGTGCACGGTGGTTTATATATATATAAATAAAATAAATATAAAATATATGCAAATTATTTCTAAAAATAAATAATAAAAAATCTGAGAAGTAATGAAAATAAAATAGAATAATAAAAAAAATTGGGTTTTATTACTTACCTTTTTTGGCAAGAAATTTCTACAATTAATGTAAGAAAAATGACCTGCACATCAAAGCTAAAAAAAATACCCAAGTAAAATCTAATAAAGAAAAAATAAGTTAATAAAAATAAAATAAATCCTAATTAACCTATAAAAACTAAACCTAAAAAAATAATCTAAAAGGATAACCTAAAAACAAGTCCGCGTCGGCGACGCCAAAAATTGATGTGATTGTAAAAGTGGTAAGAAGATCGTTCACTCGGACATGTGAAGATTTGATTTTAGACCTAATTCTAATTTTAAACTAGAAAATATACAAAAGTTGATAATAAAATTAGGAGTTACTGAGACTCAGGATTCCACCAAAATCACTTATGAGTGATGAATACAATGATTCGTAACAATTATATCCCTTTTATTGACTCTATTTCTTTGCCAAAAGTAGATTTCTAAAAAATTAACTGTAAATCATAAGCATGGCGTATCAAAAGCTCCAAATATAAGCATACACCATCAAACAAAATCACAACTAATTAGTAAAAATCTTAATTCAATTAAAATCAATTCAAAAAGTCATAAAGAATCAATTGTAGTTTTATACAATTGTGAAAATTGACTTCCTCCACTATCCCTGTGTTGGGGCTTAGCTCATGTTGCTCAAAACACTCTCAAAATATAAGTATGTAGCTCAAAAGCGCTTGAAAAGAAGAAAATAATAAAAAATAATTGACATAGGAAATTTGAGACGTATATATTTGTTGCAAAGAAGAAAAGATCATTGTTTCTGGCTATTACAAATGAGTTAAACTCAAAAGAATAAGCGACGGAAATTCTCAAGCTATGGTGACGGTTTCTTCATCTTCTTCCTCTCTAACAGAATTTTCCGGGATATTATTTTCTCGCTTCTCTGGCAGAGCTAGCCCCTCTCAACTCTTCCTTGATCTCTTCTATTTATACTAACACCCAATACCACTTCAAATCTTGTTAAAAAAAATCTTCAGAACATAATATTTTAATGGCAGAATCTTGGGACATAATTCTATTCCTTTTATTGTTGCTTTCGATCACTACTCTTTCTCGTTGTTTTCATATTGTACCTCAAGAATATATCTTTGATGCTGTAAACCCAAGATAATATCTCAGAAAATATTTCCTTTGCTTTTTTAAAACAAAAAAAATCAAACTGCCGAGAAATATCTTTTCCTGTTTCTTTTCTGATAAGCCAAATTTGACGTGATCTTGCTTTGATTTTTAAGTTTCCAAATATGTAGAAATTCCTACTTATAAGGAAAGAAAACAATCTTGTCCTAATTCTTACAAAATATCCCAAAAATATTGTTTACAGATTCACGTAAAAGTGGTGAATAAGTTCCCGCTAATGTATTTTTTTGAATTTGAGAGGAAGGTGCCATTATCCAAAGTCGGGGTGCCTTTATCAATTTTTAAGCCGATTTTTTCACAATTGTTTATTCTTTCAAAAGTACCTATAAACAATTAAAATAATATAATTAATACGAAAAATGAGTAAAAAAAATATAAATATGAACTCAAATAAGACAAAAAATTGTGCCTATCATGAAACAAGCGCAATAGTCGGGAAAGACCGCACATAAAGTTACACCATCAAGCAAAGCGGTGGTGATAAAGCTGCAATAAGAGAAAGCTCCCCATTTGGACCCTCGGAAGACGTGATCTCCAAATACCTAGAGACCAACTACTGTGTAGTAAAGCATAGAAATTATAACTCTATGAATCCCCCGTATTCAATCGAGGTAGGCAACTACCATTACCCAGCACATTACACTTTTCCTAAATTCAAAACGTACAATGGTCAAAGAAACGCGTGAGAGCATCTTAGCCGATTTATGTCGTTGATTAATGTTCATTCCTAGAATGCAAGCATATGCCTAAGGGAGTTCTCCAAGTATTAATCGGAGACAACTTCACATGGTATGATAACTCGAAACCAGAAAGCATAACATCCTGGTCCGCGATGGTTCCCTTATTCTTCAAGAAGTTCTAATCAGCCAAGAAGAAAGTCACCACATTTGACTTAGGCATATGTACCCAACAAGTAGGTGAAGAAGTTGGAAAGTACATCATGCGATTCCGGTACCTCTCCTTGGAAAACCATGAAGACGTCGAAGAAGACGTCCTGATATAGATCTTTGTCAGGGCATGACGACCGAGCTGAGATAGAATCTAGCAAACTTTAAATTCCAGACTTTGGTAAAATTAGAAGAAGCGGTGGCTCGGATAACAGACTTCGTAGATATCTTAAATTTGGGGAATACCAAGCGCACCTGACAACACTCAGTTAACTTAGCGTCAGCTCTAATGTTCAATAGTAAGCAAATAACTAATGCAGTGGGAAGGGAGTCAACATATCATCCTTATCAACAAAATCCAGATCGGGGATTCAGGAACCCGAGACCCGACTTCAGCAAGCGACCCTCGTTTCCTTGCAACAAGTAACAAATTATGCGGTTACTCGAACAATGGGTTGCTAATAACAAAGTTACCATACCTTCCCCGATAGTAAACCTTACTAAGGTAGACAAGAACAAAAAACGGTATTGTAATTACCACCAAATAGTAGGTTATCCGACGTTGGAATGTTATTCTCTTAGAAGTATCTTCCAATGAAAGTGAGACGCGGAAGAGATCGAGATGGGTACTCAGACGATCAATGAGAACCCACTTCCACAACATCAAGTCACGATATTTTACACGACCCCAAAGAATGAACTTGGAATCTTTGGGAGGATCAAGGCGACAGACAAGTCTGTGAAGTCACAAAAGGAGATATCGCGTTTAAAAAATGGAAGGTATTGTAAGTAAGTTTGCACAAATGATATTGGCTCAATAATTCTTTGACTCATTAGGGTTCATAGAAAACAAAATCTGCAAAGAGTCAAAAGCCATAATGGCGGTTGCAGGGGAAAAACCTTATATCCTGGCGCAGAGAACAACGATCATCTTTATTGATGAAGCCATATACTATCTCGAAGAGCACCTCCGCCTACTATATCTGACTGCGGAAATTAATAAACAACAATTGAAGAGAGCGTTCATGGATGAAGGCGCATCATTGAACTTAATATCTCTGAACACACTAGAGACCGCATGCGCCCAGCGATCCGCAATACGGTTGCACGCGAATATAATAAAAATATTTGGTGGAAACACACAAATGGAAATAGGAGTAGTCATCCTGGTAATGAGTATATGGTCAATTAGGGATCTCACCCACTTCTACGTCCCCGAAGACGATACAACTTTCCATGTACTACTCGGCAAAGGGTAACTGCTCAACCACAAGGTGGTAGCCTTCATCAATATGTGAAGACCAATATAGGTGGAAAAAATATTGTATTCTAGCAACGACAAACCCGTTCGGACCAGAGGAGATCTTCTATAAAAATCCAACAGGGCAGGAAAAGTCACAGTCGGCCCATCTAGTTTTGTTACCAAAGTTGCAAGAAGGCATCCCCTAGCATTTCACGAAACCAATGCCTCAAAGTTATTATTCATCGTGTCTTGGATGAAAACTCAATTTCTCGCCAAGAAGCAGAAGTTCCGGAGTGATAATCCCCAGTTTTGACGCTCCTCACGACCCGGGGGGGATGTATATCGCTTATAACAACTAGATAAGGAGACCTCCAACGTGAAACACGAATGTGCTATGTTGTCAATAGATGAACAAATGATGGACCATCTCCGATAGGAACATAGAACTTTCTTAGTGGAACATACCCTCAAAATATTAGTTTCAAACTCGTTATCATTTAGGTTTTATATAAAAAAAAATGGTGTCCAAATGTAAGAATAACAATGCGAGTGGATCCTCCCTTATACATAATATCAAAAGGCGAGTAATTTGACTCAAAAAGTTGATATCTTGGATATGTATATCCATGGATAGTAACTCAGTTAAAATTTTTAAATACGCCAGAGTCGTACTTCTTTGTCGACTGAATATGCCTACTTGTTATCATCCCCATAAAAAATATATTTTCCATTATATAAAGATAGTCTGAAAAATTACACTAGGGACAGACTGTATCATAAATTACCCTAGCTTAGGCCACCCCTAAAATCTACAAAAATCCTTAAAAGACTTTCGTATTGTACATTAAATTTTGGTTTTATAAATACATGCGGGATCAAGAAGGCGAACTCACTTAGAAAACTAGTGAATTTGGTAGTTTGCGAATTATGACAAAGTCACCGAGGGGCATACTTTATGCCGCTCGGCAATCATCAAACCGCCAACAACTAGTTGATACAACGAATCTTAGTCAAACTCCTATGAATATCTAATTTCAACCTCAATTCTACTTGCACCTTCTCCATGCCTTTAATATCACAAAATTTCTTCAAATATCCATTAATTATTTTATAACCTTGCATTAATATCCTGAAAGATGGCTTACCTAGAATTTGTGATACTATGTTTATTTATTTTTTAATATGCAATTTTTTTTATTAACTAAGAGATGTCTGACATAATAACGTTAGCTAAAAAACTAGGATAATTGCCAATCCAACAATCAGAAATGCTCCCTTTATGAACATATTTAGCTAATTCATTGGCACGTTTATTCGTAAGTTTATTTGTATGCACATAACTTTTATAGCCGATTCTTTTTTTCTTAAACATAATATCTTCAATAATCTCTTTAAGCTCACGTGGAACAGTTGATTTTTTGCTCGATAAGTACATTTATCTATCCATATAGCTTATCTATTACAATCACAAGATCCTTCCCGTGGTGCAGATTGACAAGAGGCTTCGATTTTTTGGAAAAACGTTCATGAAAAGTTTGTCACATAGTACGGAAACCCTGGATCGGGTGATCCAATGTCTTTGTCGAGTCATTTTTGAAAAATCAACAAAGAAATAATGTAATTTGTAGCTTTAATAATGCGAATAAATCGAGTGAGAATAAGGCGTGAAACTAAATAATTAATTGGTAATAAAAATTCAAAAATTTGGATTTAAATTTTTTATTTGCAAACTTGTTGTGATCCTTAAATAATTTTGTTCGTAAAAAACAGGAACAAAGAAGTCTATTGAAAAGGCAAAAGTTTCGATTTTATAGATTTTTAGATATCCTTAAAGTGTTAAATATATCCAATCCTTTTTTGTTCTAAGTTGATCCACCATCTGCATCTCAAATACGGTGTAGAATGAGTAGTTTTAATTATATGTACGTTACTTTTAATAAAATATAAGTGTTTGATTAACACATTAATGAATTGTAATTGATTTGGTTTTGAACTTGAATTCGAAATAGTTTTCATTAATTAAAAATAAAATTAAATTGACATAAAAACTATTGATCTTCGTTAGGGTTCCATCCTTATAAGAACCTTTAAAAATTTCCACTGAAAAATAAGTTTATGAGATCACCTTGTTGGGTTGAAGTATCAGGTTCAGCTCTGTTACCTTGATAAGAAATAATATCAGGTTATTGTGATGGTTGCACACGATAAACTCCTTGAGGTGGTAGTGTAATCCATGGTTAAAATCCTTGTTGTGATGTTCGAGGGATAAATGGTTAATGTTGTGGTACTTGAGTCTCTTGCATAATTTCTTGGGTAGACTGGCTGTGACTTTCACTAGCAGAGTTAGGGGTTGGATACATTTAGAATAATATGGCATCAACCCTCTCTATTTATTTGTGACATCAAAGTAGATAGCCTGCATTTATTTCGATTGATACACCAAATTGTTACAATAGGCCTGCCATTGCTCTTCAGTAGCATGAATGAACCAATATGGATCTGGACGATCGAGACCTCGAGAAGTCATTAGAATTGAAGTAAGCTCCCCTTTTGAAGTTTTACTCTGTAATTTCCAAGGAATTTATGGCATTTATGACGATAAAGAACCCTCATATGTGGCTCCATACATAACAAATTCTTGAGGAGAGTGAGTTGGAGAAATACCTGGAGCAATACCGATCCTACCTAATGTTGGTTGATCCATCCAAAAATGGTGTTGTGGCTCAAAACATATTACAAGCTCCGTGATTGAATTGAACATGATTAGGCATGCATCTTCTAACTGAACGGGTTGGCATTATTTTCGTAGTACCCCCACTTTTGTCAATCATGTAACAACTACAAATAATCTCCCTTGCTAATCTGACTTTGAACTAGAGAGTTTATAGTTTTCACTTTTATGTTCTTTAATAATAGTAGTAGCAGTAGTCTTTCACCCATTTACCAAACACCTTTCCTTGACAATTGACTGAATAACACCACTTGACGTAAGCTTTGGTCTAACATCCTTTGGGATTTACTATGGCGGTACTTTGGAAATTCACCATACGGATCCAGAACAATATTATGACTAGTGTTAGAGAGTTTTTGAGTTCAATTTTTAGGAAGCCAAAGTTAAACCCGTCAGCAATTTGACGTGGTTTCCATATATCCTCGGTGTACTTCTCTATGATTGGAAAAACTCTGTCGTAGTTCAACAGAAGTGGTGCACTAATATAGAGTTGGTATATTACCAATCACGAAAGTAAGTTCATCGATTTAGTATATATTACCAATTAATCAAAAAACTAAAATATAAACGCAAATGAATTGTGGTATTTACTTCCATAATGCCTATAAAACCGTTAACAATTTACCTCCATAATGCCTAAAAAACAGTTTAAGTTTATTCCCTTAGTATAACATGTATCGAGAGCTAACTATATTTACATTAAAATTCAGACCCCCAATCAAGATATGGTGCGGTGTCCAAATCTTTAAAATTTTGGAGCCATCTAGGGCTGCACAACGGGCGGGCGGGTCGGTTTTGGGGAAAAACCAATTACCAACCCGTCTATAGGCGGGTTTTGAAAATCAAAATCAACTACCAACCTGTCCATATGCGGGTCGGGTCGGGCGGGTTTGATTTTTTTTGCGGTTTAACCCGCATAGCAAAAACATATAGACAAAAAACTTAAACAGACATAAAACAGCAACTCATCTAAGCAAGAACAATAATATTAATATGCCTGATACTTAACAATTTTAAATTGAATCAATTAATCGAGCAGTGTGAGAGCATGTTTGTTGGTGATTCAGGCAACATATTGGTTGTAATTTCAATCACGCCATCTCCTTCCCTGCAAACGTTTATGCACAATTCACATATTTAATTGGCAATTATCAACATCACATTCACTTTCTTCAATTTACGGCACCAACAAACCCAAATCTTCACTGCATCTTCTTCTTTCCCGGCTTGTCTTTATTTCATAAACACCCATCGAGTATATTCACACAATTCATGACAGAGCACCAACCAAATCTGCTCATTCTTATTAACACTGCCATCCTTCTCTTAAACAACACAGAAAAACTGCCAACCCATTATCTCTCTCGATCTCACTTTCTTCTTCACAGCTCGAACACTCTCTCCAATTCCTTCTCAAATCCACCACAAATTCAACACCATCAGCGACCACCAACACCCATACTTCCTTCTTGTCTAACAGTCAGATCCACCTTCTCCAGCAACAAGTTCATCTTGCGTTAACCACCAGTAAACCCATATCTCTGCCTTCTCTCTGCTGGTGTGAGTTGGTGATGGGATTGTTTAAGTTTAGTTTATTTCGACCTAGAGAAGTATGTGACCTAGGTTTAGGTTATTTGAAGTGAAGAACAGAACAATTGTTGTCTGCTGAACAGGAGAACGAGATGAAGATTAGGTTTTTTGTTAGTTAAGTTTCTCTTTAGATGGACAACTAGGATGAAAAATAGTAATCTCAATCAATGGCTAAAAATAATCGGTTTATACGGGCGGGTTCGGGCGGTTCCTGTACTAAACCCGTAAATCGAACCGTGATGACCGGGTTTTTGATTTTCAAAACCGTACACCAACCCCCGGCGAGCGGGTTTGGTTTAAAAACCCGCGGGTTTTTTGTGTTCGGGCGGGTACGGTTTTTTCGGGGCGGTTCATGTGCAGCCCTAGAGCCATCCAACTTTTTCCGAAGTGCTAGCATTGGTGAAAAAAACATTGACTCAATACTTTCGATTTCATCAAAATCATTTGGATTCGTCTAGCCTCGTTTGTGCGGTAAAAACAATGGGTTGTGTATTATACCGGTACTTTTCAGTTCTAGATGATGTTTTCGCATCTCAGGTTCATTTTTATACAATTAAATGATAGAAACATTTATGTGTCTGATTTGTTCTGAATTTGTATATTATTATCTCTCGATTTTTGTACTAATATTGCTATTTATTGTTTTTTAGGTATTTTTGGAAGAATAAATAATCGTGGAAAAAATGACTTAAAAAATTGCTAAAGGCACCCAGGAAAATGATAAAGACACCCAGAAAATTGATAAATGCACCCAACAGAATTTATAAAGACACCTAAGTTTTGGATACATGCACCACTTCTTCGAAGTTCAAATTAAGTTTTGGCGGGAAATTAATTCTCTCGTATACTGAATCTATGTGACGATGTGGATAGAGAGTTTGGACAAGATTTTTGTTTCTAAAGACAAGAATATTTGCTTGCTTGTTTATAGGAACTTAACAAGTGTGGGAATCGAAAAAGATCAACCAAATCAAAACAAGATCAAACAGAATCTCGGGTTGAGTGGTACATGAAAATAAAAGGAAAGAAAATCAGGGAGATAAGTCATACGTGAGATATGGGATTCCATTCCTATTACCAGTTGATTTCGTTCAATCTTGTTTGAACAAACAAAGAAATAGATCATCGAGAAGAAAATCAGAGTCGAGAGTGAAAAGAAAATAAATCCCGAAGATCTTCTTTCATTAAAGAAAATTATTACAAAGATTTGCGAAGTTATTAGATTTGGGGGTGGTTGTATTATAAACATCCTGAGGAGACTGGCATCTGCCAAATCAAAAGAAATCAAAGGGAAAATACAATCCAGAAAACTAGGGTTCTTCACGGATGAAGGAAGAAGAAGAAGAAGAAGTGACGCTCCAGAAAAGTCGTTGAAAATTGTTGCCAAAACCTTTGTGTACAATAGTTTTGGTAACGGTTTAAGCAATAGTCCCTGTAACAATTCGAGCTTTTACCACGCCAGATAGCAGACTTTCTGCAACTTCAGAAATGAATCGGCATTAATGTGTTTAATTAAATCAATAGTTTTTTATGATTCAACGACGCAACTGGTTAGTGCTTCTTTGTAAACTTCTTTAAATTAATAAATAAATGGGTTTTTCTCTATTTCCTTCTACTCTTTATCCATGAATAGCTAGAACTCTCACCTAAGATTATAGAGGAAGTCTTATTGTGTTTGCTAGCATGTTATAATTATTTTCGATAATTTTTCTCTTGGTCCTATTTCTTGATTATAATGATAATAACTCCTTCATGTGTCCTTTAATGCTTAAATAAATTGTTTTAAATATTCTTTTTAGAGAATAATATTTTGTAATGAAGTAATTGTTGATCTTTTGAGAAAAATAAAAAATAAATTAGAATGATCATTTTCCGAGACGCATAAAATTGTCCTCAGTCGTCTTGAGTATTATTTTGAGAAAATTACAGAGAAAAGTTACAATCATCTAGTTTGCGTAGTTGTGATGAAATCTTGACATCCTAGGTTATATTTCATTTTGTGTATCATTTTTAGTATTTTTAGAATTTGTAGAATTTTTATTTTAGAATTAAATCATCAAAATCAATTTAATTATTAACACATTAATTAGAAACTAAAAATTACGATTCTGAAATCCCTGTGGAACGAACCACACTTGCATACTGTCTCATCGACAGTCGTGCTTTTACGGTATAATTAAAATAACCCATCGTTAAAAAAGTTTCTCCTATTTGTTTCTTGGAAACCATTTTTTTTTGTCGAATGGAACTAGATATCCCTCGCATTTGAAACGATTCGTTCTTCTCATATGATGAAACTTGATTCAAAGCTAAAAGCCTCAGAAAACTAGGCACTTTAGAGATCCAGTTGAGACAGTGTTTTTCAGACACGATGCAAATATCAGACTCTTAGACCGGTGCCTCCCTCCTAAACGGCCTGTGAATGCCCTATTGTTAATAAGCCCCTAAGCTTTTAGTCAAAATTCCAACCAACCAGACTAGGAGAATCCACCACGTCTTCCTCCTCGTCTTGATTTCGGGCACGAGGAAAGAAGGTTTAATTCATATAACAATATTTGTATAATTTAAGTTTTGCACGTTCCTAACTACATGTGAAATTTTTTTTACTAACTTTGAAATCCTTGAATTAGAAAGCATTTGCAAATATATGATTAAAAGTTACCCAAAGCGCTCTTTGACCGCATAAGGTAGCCACCCGTATAGGAAAACTAATTATGACCACCCTCCTCTCAATCTATGATAGTGATCTGACTGATCTCGCTCCTGAGTATCTGGTGTATGACTAGAAGTAAGATCGGAGCCAGACACAACTCGTGTATGGATGAACTCAACCCCTTGATTCTGACTCCAATTTTCCCTGGAGGGGGTAGGTGGGTGGGTGGGGTGTATCACACCTCTGTTTATTCTTTTCCTTCGTGACATAGCCACTGAAACTCCACATTAACTACTAAATACTCCTTCGCTGAATTAGCGGGTGTTTTAGAATTTATACAATTTTTAAGGCAAAAGAAAGATAAGATATTTCTTTCTTTTTTTTTAATATTTCATATCCACGCTTATACATTAAAATTTTAAATTAAAATTTCTTACAAACTAAAAGTAGATATTTAAAAATGTAATATCGTTATAACTTTTTTTAGAATAATCTATATTTTGAGTATAAACATAAATATTATTATTTTTATATTTTTTAGATAAAATCTTAACAACATTAATTATTAACAATAAAAGAAGTATATTTTAAGTTCAACAATGAATAAGTTCCCAATCCTTTATTATTCTGTTTCCAAATATGGGTGTCTTTATAATGACCATCATTGGCTATGGGCCATTAATGTAACATTTGTCTCACATTCTTATTTTACACATTTTATTTCTTATGGGTGTCTTTTCTTTCTTTGCACTACACTTAGTGACTCAAGTCTTACCGTTTCTTCAAGATTCCTTGTCCATTTACATTTTAAATCCATTTAAAACACATGAAAACAAGGAGGCTTCTTCAAGATTCCTTATCCATTTACATTTTAAATCCATTTAAAACACAAGAAAACAAGGAGGCCAAGATAGGTCCAGTGGTTGAGATGTTAGGATGTTTATCCAATTTCATGGTTTTAAACCATAATTGTTAGACTTCTTTAAAAAAGAAATTTTATGTCTTATATGCCTAGTTTAAATTTTAATCATGACATTTTTGTTATCCATTTTAAAATAGAATTGGATTTCTACTATTACCATTATAATCATCATTATTTTAAATTCTAATCACAACGATTCATTTGAATTTAAATAAAAATTAAACATGAAAAATTATCACGGTTTAAATATATTACCACGATGATTCTTCTAAGTCGTCATAATAGGAATTTTAAACAATGATGATTTTTATGAAAATATTTAACATTATTAATTTAATAAAAAATCATCGTGGTTATAATATACAAATATAGGCAAAAGAGAATATAAAAAATTAATTAAGTAAATAATTAATTAATCTCTAATTAAAATTATTTCTAATTAATAAGAGGCGGTTTTATCATTATAAATTGTTTCAAGATAATGTTATCTTCTCTGATTTGGTGGCCCATATTTAGTTTGCCCAGCCCTCAAGTACGCTAAGGATTTTTTTGGTTGATGAAACAAAACTCTATAAACTCGTATTAAAAACCAAAAATTGGTTTATTTCAGTCACGTCATACTTTTCGATTCTGTCTTTTAAAACTCATATCATCGAGTAGTTGCATCTGTTTAAAGACCTATTCACGTGGCTACATATATCTCACTGGTCGACATAAGTTTAAGCTACAGATGACAAAGACCCATCCAGAATTCTTACCAGGGTTCTGAAACCCAGCCCAACCCGATTGGTCAGACCGGTGAACCAGTGATCCAACCGTTTTTCTGAGTTGATTCATCATTGATCCAACAATTTTCTTAAAACCCATTGTTTTTCTTATAAACCCGATAACCCAGTCGGTCCAACCAATGAACCAGATGACCCAGTATGGTTCAAACTGGTTCAACCCATTGATATTTATATGTTTATCAAAAAAAATTATATAGAGAAATTTGAACTTGTGACCTACTAACCCAAAACTAAAGCCGTAAACTATTGTACTAACTTATGTCACATATTATTTCATAGGATATCTATATATCTATTGTATTAAAAAATTATTATGAGTAAATATTTTTAACTCTATTTTTTTTAATTAATATTATTTTATATGTTTGACCCGATAATCCTGAGTTAAACCACTGATTGAATTATATAACCCTGATCCAATGACTTTTCCGGTTTGATGTCCGGCCGGTGATTGAATTATATAACCCTGATCCAATGACTTTTCCGGTTCGATGTCCGGCCGGTTATCAGAACATTGGTTCTTACACAGTTATCATCGAGCAACAAATATCATCAACAATGCCTTGCATGCTCACTTCATCTACTCTTGAAGTGAGTGTGAGTTATTCACACAAATAAACAACATACGTTACATAAATCAAAATACAGTGGGCTGAGACAACCATTTACCAGACAGAGGACTGTAGGGAACTTCACAAAAATCGTATAGAGTATTTCAGGCATTGAAATTTGTCCTTCACACGAAAAACCCTTGTATTAAATTCACGTTCTTTTCCTACACCATTTTGATTTTCTTCTCTTCGGAATGAAAACAAAAGCCAAAGAATTAAAAACTTTATAAACTACTCCTCAGACTTCCCCCACCACCGAACTCCACAAATTTCACTAAGAAATCCCCAAAAACAAAAACCCATTCTGCTCATCTCTGTCTATTACTTTCTCACTCTATTTTGTAATCTGCAATGATGACTTCTCCATCAACATCAGCAGTAGCAGAACCACCATCACCAATAATATTAGATTCAGATTTCATAGTTATCCTGGCAGCGCTACTATGTGCCTTAATTTGTGTTATTGGGTTAGTTGCAGTAGCTCGTTGTGCTTGGCTTCGTCGTACTAATGGCAATACAGATAATAATCCTTCAGCTTCTTCATACACTGCTTCTTTACAATCACAAGCAAATAAAGGATTAAAAAGGAAGGTTCTTAAATCATTACCTAAAATCACTTACGATAAGACATTGTCAATGGAGGATTGTGCTATCTGCTTAAGTGAATTTGAAATCGGTGATGAGATTAGAGTGTTACCTCAATGTAATCATGGATTTCATGTTACTTGTATTGATACCTGGCTTGGTTCTCACTCTTCTTGTCCTTCTTGTCGTCAGATTCTTGTTATTCCTAGATGTAAAAATTGCGGTGGATTTCCAAATACTTCTTTGTCTGCTTCATCTTCTTCTGTTAATCATCATCCTCATCCTCAAGCACTACTACAACTTACCGAAGCTGAACTGAAGGCCAGAGAAGACCATATTAATCGATTTTTGCCCTAATAAACTAAGGGATTCTTTCTTTTACTTTCTGTCATGACTTATTTTTTCTCTGTTATTCTTTTCTTTCTTCTTGTAATTATTTGATTCGCGGAAAAGAAATTAATCTAACTATTTAAGAACAATTAATAAAAAAGTTAATGGGTAGGAGATTCATCCAATGGTTCAAATCACCAACGTAATGTCGGTTTAGAAATATCCAACGGTTCGAAAACTAGTTGAACTGAAGGCTCAAGTTCCGATAAGGTTTCAGAGTAACTGAAAACTTTTTCAGTGATATCAGTGTACCAAAAAAAACATAAGGACTGCTAACTTACGCGTGGTGCGTAAACATCAGATGGTAAGAAGACTGTGGAGGAGGTGAGGGTGTTCCAGACTTTCTAGTACGATTAAAAATCAGTAGAAAGATTAGTTTGGAGTTACCTAGAAATCCCATATTTCTTGGTCTAATTTGTGTGGTGCTGTGGTGCGTACGCACCGGAGGTGACCCATGTGTGTCTTTTTTTTTTACCATCAATTGCATTGTTCATTCCACTTGCGAGTTAAAAAAAAAAAATCAATAGGAACCGGAATCAGTGTATAAAAATTAAGGAGATAACAAATTGTTTTGGACTATTTGGATTGGAATTTTGATCCATTCGTGCCGATCACTAAACCACTCAACTTTATGTTTTATTAAGGAATCTGCAACACTATTTGTATCTTTATGAGTATAAGAACACTTCCAAAAATCAATAGAATAAAAAATAATCAGAGCCTCATTAATGATGTTATATAGGTAGTCTATTTCACAGTAGTTGAGTTCCAGTTCATAGCGTTTACCACATTTATACAATCCTCTTCCAGGTGTACATTTTTTAATCCTCCTTCTCTTGCCAGATAATAACTGCTTATAGTACTACTACTGCTTCCTCAGTCTTTCCAGATCTATTGCTTTTGCTGATTGGCATCGGACTCCATAGCGATTCCCTGTATAACTTTTACATATTAGTCCAACAAACATGCTTATATTATGAATATAAGATGTATCAAAGTTCATTTTTTCACACGAGACATATAGGTGGATTCCATGTTTGTCTATCTTGAATGTTGACTTTGTTTTGAGAATGAGTATTTGTCAGATACAGACTTCACTCCTCTATATGTTTTAAGAACATTATCAGCTATAACCCTTTCATCAACCAGAATAATGTCAAAGATTTTTGAACGTCTTGCTTTCTAAATATAACAAGATAACTTACACATTCAATAGTTTTGTGATTAACCTGCACACCTGCATCAAACTGAACACATCCAATCATGAAAATCAAAATTTTGCAAGGTCAGGTAGAATTATTGGTTAACAGCAGACCAAATCCTTTTAGTGACCTCATAATCTGTAAACAGATGCAGGACAGTTTCACTTCCATTATTACACATTGTACAAATAGAGTTAGAATGATTAGAAAGTCTAGTTATTTCGTCCTTAGTCGGCAAGCAAGGAATGTAGCTATTTCCACGTAAAGTAGTGAATCCTAGGTGGGAAATTTAACTTCCAGAAGAGATTCCAAGCTATAAAGAGATTGTTCTTAGTAGGACTATGGGTTAAAGATTCATCTAGAATGACTCTATAAGTTGTTTTAACATAAAAACAACCACTTGTAGTAGGTTCCAATCTCGGTTTGTCACAACCTTTGAAAGGTATTCTAACATCGGTTATTGCCTTTGCAGTATCTTGATCAAACAAAGTGCCTAGAGTATCTAATTTCTAAAATTTGGAACCTTTATCTATGAGCTGGGTAACATATCTCACGTTGACAAAGAAGGAGTGAAAGAAGGAGGACTATATCTTTTTGGAAGACTCTTGTTATTGCCAATCCATTATTATTATTAATACAATCCAATTAGAAATTAAACAGAATTCTACAGTTTTTTAGAAAACAAATCAAAGTAAAATTTATGAATCCAATACAATCTATTTCCCTTTTTCTTTTCCTTTTTCTTTTCTATTTCTAGTTTCTTCTATCTAATCTATAAATAACATATTCATAAACCCTGCAAATCATAATCATATATCTTTCTTGTTCTTCTTCACTTCTAATAATCTTTATCTCTATGAATTCTAGTAACCCTAAATCTATTTATGGTATTAAGATATGATAGAAAATTCTACTCCTTCAATCATTGAAGTGGAAAAACTTAACAATCAAAATAATGATAAGGTATGATATAAACTCATGATTTAATGTAGAAAACCTATAATCGTGATTTCTATTGAGGACATAATCCACTGTATACCAAAAAAACCAACTTATATTGAAGACATAATCCACTGTATACCATAAAAACCAACTTATATTGATGACATAATCCACTGTATACCATAAAAACCAACTTATATTGAAGACATAATCCACTGTATACCTTTGATCATGTTTAGTCGCTCCTTGAACAACCCACTGTATACCATGAAAACAATGTACACATTTCACGGAAGACACCCTCATCAGCATCAGCACCTTCAGCAAAAGGATTAGCACCAATGTTCACATCAACAGCTCCTTGAACAACCCACTGTATACCATAAAAACAATGTACACATTAAAATTTTCCCTAACATACTAAGTTCGAATTATGCTAAACTGATAAATTCGTAAAAAATTACTTACCGTAAAAACAATGTACACATTACAATTTTCCCTAACATACTAAGTTAGAAATCTGTTAAACTGATAAAGTTCAGAGAAAACTGTAGAGAGAAAGTTCAGAGAAAACTGTGGTGCATTACAAACTTTTCTAACTCTGAAACTGTACAACAAATCTCTGTTTTGGGATGTTTGTTGCTTGTAGTTTTCCTGTCTATTTGTTTGTTTTTAGTCGCTTACAGGTATTTTCTAATCAGGACCAGTAAATGCAGTTATTTTCTGAAATTATCACACCTTTTCAGCAATTATAGCAACGGTTTTGTTCTGACAGAGCAAAGGCAACTAATCAGCCCCACCAAGTATTATGTGGTGGAACTGACTAAGCACAACTATGCACTCAGTAAATTTTATGAAGGACTCAACATAGAAAGAAAGAAAGAAAGAAACAAGTAACCTTTGCAGCTTTAAAGTAAAGCAACAAAACCAACTGAGTTTTCAGAATCCAATACACACATAATACTACTCAATGAAAAAAGAAAGAAAGATAATAGATATCAAAATGTTAGCAGAAGGGCATATAATCTTCTCTACCCACCACCGCAACTACTACTAGTACTACCACCACCTCTCTTACTTTTTAATGACTACAGATTATTAAGTTTCAGTTATGTTAAAAAACAAATGCACCTAATAGACAAGAAAGTAAACCTTTCAGAGCACAAAGCAGACAAAGTAGTAAAGAAATGACATTTAGTTTAACAACTCACACAAAATCTGAACCAAGAGAACAAGTATTTGTACATGCTGGAAAAAGGTACGAGCTTCATCCTCCTGTAACCTACCCTTCTCGACGATGTAATCAAACAGCTCTCCAGACTTCACATACTCCATTACAAGCACTAGGAGGATGTAAGTAGACTTCCTTCGGGGATATCTTGGGAATTTGAGGTTCAGTAACACTGCCCATCTTTACTTAAGTTAGATATGATAAACAGATGTAGATCACAGAGAATAAATAATATAGAAATTTGAAACGAAAAAAAGAGTTGCATATGTTATTGTCAATTCAGTCATTATAAAGATACTTCAAGTATTCTAGTCCAATAGGGTAAGAAAATTAACCATATTCCTCTCAACAACAAAAAAGGAAGAAAAAAATAAACCATATCGATTTCCATTTCTTTTAAAAAGCAACTCATAATGTATACCGGCGATAACAAGCAGTAGCATACAAGCCTGTAATTGACATTTTCAATTGAATTCTGGATGTTATCTTATCCGTGTCATTTTATTATATTGGCTTTATATAAAACTAAAATTCAAGTGGTTATTTCTTCAAATAGTTTCCCAAGTCTCTCAAAACTCACTTCCTATCTACTTCTTACTTCTCCCATTCACAGTGTCATTGTCATCTAAACAAGGCTTTATCTTTGTTGTTTTTTTCTAACCGAAGGTTTACTCACAGTTGCATATTAAAAAATTGTCAACCCTATAATATCTTTAGCTATTAGAAAGGCACTGCATACTCAACAAGGAAATCAAAAAACAATGTTCAGAACCAGTATCAAAGTTGAGGGTTGAACTGCAATGAAATTCAGTACAGTCTTAACAAAAAGCTACGAATAAAAAACCAAACCACATCTAAAAAGAGTATGAAATCGAAAACAGAAATTGCCTATTCAAACAAGACTAGTTGTTCTTCTCATCAACAAGATCATAGTGTGACCTTTCATTTGCAACACATATTTTTTGACTAAGCATTTATAGTTGATTTTGGGTGAATCACTACCACTAAGATTAGATTATTATCCAAATAGTATAACAATAAACCCTAACTTAAACAGTAAAATTGGGAGAAGTAATTAGACCAATTCATCATCCAATCAAAATGAAAATTTAATTGGACTAGGCAGCAGCTATCAAAGGGAAATTAATCAATACAGATTCAGTTTCAAATTCATCACAAAATTCAAAAAATCAATTAGAGTTCAAAAAGTTTTCATAATCAAAACGAGATTTACCTGAGAGTGCCATGAAGAAAACGAAGAACACTATAGGCCAAGCATGAGCAGGATCTCGATCTGTAGGTAAAAAAACATTCAGACAATCTCTTCACATTTGTTAACAACATATTTGACTTCATTACCAAAACTTTGTTGAACTATATCTCTACAACCTTTCCCTAATTCAAACACCATTTCTCTTAATGCTTTTAAGAGTTCTTTAACCTTATCTTTAAATGGTTCTTCAACAACATCATTTTCATTCCCAACAATATCAAAATCACCTATCCTATTTTTATTGATCTTTATCGCATCATCATCTCCATTGCAGGATCTCGATCTTTAAATGATTAATCCCTAATTTTAGTAAACTATTAAGACAAAGAGTGAAAGTAGATAGGAAGTGAGTTTTGTTGTAATAATGATTAATCCCTAATTTGAGTAACTATTAAACACTAAATACAATCCATAGGATTGTATTAATAAAAAAATTAAAAAAATTGGATTGAATTTAATATATGGATTGGTTAATAAAAAGAGTGAATTGTAAATAACAAGAGTCTTTTGGAATCAAGTTATTTTTCCAAATTGACACATTCTCTCCGTTAAATATATCGTAGACATAACGTCTTTTAACTATGCGCAATCCTTGGCAAATGCCTCTCCACAGCCAAGATATATGCTCAGACATATAATCAACCAAAGGGTTAGAATTATTAAACTATTTACATTTTAAAACCTTAACCCAAAGATCAACCTGATGTTCAAGCATTTGCCATGCCAATTTAGCAAGAATAATTTGATTTAAGAAGTCGATTCTCCTAATATTTAAGCCTCCAAAAGATTCTGGTAAAGCAATATCCATCCATCTCTTAGGGTAGATTCCTCCACCATTTTCCTGCTTGCCCAACCAGAAGTTCATTTGAACTGAGTCCATTTCTTCGGTGATCTTTTTTAGCCTTGAGAAATATGAAAGGTAATATTTTTTTAGACTGACTGATTCAAAACAGTTCTTAGACTGTTTGTCATATTTTCTAAGACTGACTGATTCAAAACAGTTCTACCAGGTAGGCCTAGAAATTTGCTTTTCCAAATTGCAGGCTTTCCTTTATAGTTGTCAATCTAACGAGAGAAAGATGCATAATTTATCTCGCTAAAGTAGAAGAGGTACTCCAAGGTACTTTTCCTGCGATGCCATTCTTTTAACATCAGGTTGGCCTAAGAATTTGCTAAATTGGTCAATAATAGAGGCCCAGTTTTTAGCTTCTCTAATTCTTGATTGATAAAGACTAAGCAATTATCAACAAAGAATACGTGAGATATAAGAGCACTGGTTTTATTTACTCTATAACCATGGACGAGTTTACGTTTTTAGCTACACTTAAAGACCTAGTGAAAGCTTTCATACAAAGTTGTTTGTGGGGAAAAACGAATTGAAGACTAATTTAGGGAAAAATGGGGTGAGCAGGTTGTAATTCGTCAATCCTTAAACATTTATACTGTTGTAGTACTTTGTTTAGATTCGAGAGATCAATCTGTACAATCCTGACCTAAACCAAGTAATGGTCGTTCCAGTCTTGCTTCAGTCACAAAATGAGAAGAGAAGGGTTGGTCTTAGGGAGGGAAGCGAGAGAAGAATGAGGTCAGAGTATTAGACTTTGTAGAATGTAGTTGGTGTGAATAGCTATGAACAAGTTCTTTTGTATGAGAAGATTGAATGATCAAGGTTGATCGATTTGAATTGTTCTGTTTCAGAGTAAACTTGTTATCGTGTGAGAACTTAAAAACTTCTCCGTGTTAAATAGATTGAATATTTATTTATATCATATCTATTGTAGCCACTCGACCTCTTTTCTGGAAGAAACTGTCGATGGTTGAGTAGTGGTGAAATGGTGAAAGTGGAGAAGGTGTTGTTCTCCACTTCAATTTCGGTTGAATAGTTGGTTACTCAACTCACCATTCCTATAATCAACTGCTATGGATCTTTCCAGAACTTCTCTTTAGTGGGTGCACTGCTGCACCACATGTCGTAGACCGCCATATCAAAACCCTAATTAGTATCCCTCCATTTGTGACATTTGATGTCTCGTGTAATATTGTAGTATTAAACAGTTCTAATTTTAAGTCAATTGAGACATGTTCAATGGGTCTCTTGTCTAAAGACATGTCTTGCTTGACTAGCTGATGAGTCTAAGAGACTAAAATAAATATGTCTTGCTTGACTAGCTGATAACTCTAGTAGACTAGAAATATATATTTATTTTTGAATATGGAATAGTGTGTCCATCTTAGTCAATTTTGCGTTGACATGTTTATTTTATAAAGATAAGTGTATACTGCTGAGCATGAAAGATTTGTATGTGAAGCCTCATACGAAAGATATATATGAGAGAGGCCTAGTATGGTTTAGGAATTTTCAAAACCCTAATTTATTCACGTGAAAGAAGTGGAGGAGACCAAGATTTGGCCCTCACGCGAAGAGAAGAGAGGAGGAGCTCCAAGTTTGGTCCTCACGTGAAGAATTTCACGTCTTTGGTACCAGAAGCAAGACACTCTTATTTTACTTTTTGTACTCAGCCTCACATGTTGAGGGTAAAAAAGTAAAATTGTTGGTTTTGACAAAAAAGCAAAACGTCAAAAAAATTTATAAGAGTCTAGACGTCAAATTTTTTGATATGAGCCTAGACGTCAATTTTTTTTTATAAGAGTCTAGACGTCAAATTTTTTGACAAGAGTCTAGACGCTCATATTTTACTCTTTGCACTCAGCCTCATATGTTGAGGGTAAAAGAGTAAAATTATCAAATATTTGGAAAGAAGCAAGATGTCCATGCTAAGAGTGAAGCCATGCAATCCTTGCTCTTATAAAGAAAAATGCCCAAGCAAGAGAGCAAGACGTGTGCAAAAATTAGGTTAGCTTTCCTAATTTTCGAAATTAGAGTTGTTCTTTGATACACTTTTTTGTAACGTTTATAACTGTTACAAAAACTGTTTTCAAGCCCTAATTAAGGGTGGAAGATACCTTTTGTCACACTTTTTGTAACGTTATAAGTGTTGTGAATTATCAACAAACACTAGTTCAGGGTTTAAAATATTTTTTATCACACTTTTACAATGTTTGCAAGTGTTGCGATTTATTTTCAAACCCTAATAGGGTTTTAAAGAATTTTGACACGCTTTTGACCCCTTTATGAGTGTTGCGAAGCGTTTCAAAACCCTATATCGAATTCTTTTCACTTGTTTGCATTGGTTGTCTTTTTAAGCAAAGGATCAATGCAACTGAGGTAGGATTTTTAGCTAGTAGAAGCTATAAGATTGTGTTTGTCATAATTTTGACTTTAATTAAGCACAACTGTGGTACTTTAATTAAATAAATAAATATATAGAGCTATATATATATATATATATATATATATATATATATATATATCAATTTTAATAGGTTAATATTGTGTGAATATTAAAATGGATAATTTGGGAATTCAGCTGTGGAATATGGCACCAAAATAGTATTCGAATTGCTCTACACTAATGGACAACCCATCTGAGAATGTTGTAGTAAGCACCAGTGTTGTTCTAATGATTTTGTATAGTAATGAATAATGATTAAATTCATCGATTTGATCGTGTATGTAGTTGGTCGTACATACAGAGAAAGGACATGGATAAGCGCCTGAGAGAGAGCAGGGATAAGCGCCTATTCAAGAATTCTTTTGCGAGATTTTAAAAGTTTAGTACTTCTCAGACCCGCGTCCTGAGAGAAAATTTACTATTTTATCCTTGTCAAAAAACCACCATACAAAAATATAAAAAGATGGGGAGATAAAGGTCCATCTCTAAGTCCTATTTGAGGGTAATAAAGCTTACCAGGAATACTATTTAGAAGAATGGAGGTTGACACTGTAGAAATACATTGCTCAATCATATTACACCAAACATCAGAAAATCCAATAGTTTTCAAACTAGCAATAAGAAAAGGCTATTCAATCATATCAAAATGCTTTAGACATATCTAGTTTAATATCAATACAACTATCCTTAGTTTTTTTTTCCACAGAGTCAATCATTCATGAGCTATAACAATGTTATCATGTATAAGTCTACCATAAATGAAAGCAGTTTGAGTATGAGCAATTATTTTGCGCAGAAGTCTTTTAAGTATATAAGCAAGAAGCTTAGAGACGATTTTGTAAGCAACATTAAACAAAATAATTGGTCTGAAGTCCACTGCACTACACCATTTTGAGCGATTCGAAACAGTTTGTGAACGTAACGAATCAGGGTTGTAACAGGAAACGAGCGTTGCAAAAAGGGGTATTACAAAAATTTTGTCACGGCACAGTACATGTTACGAATTTGGATTTGCAACGAGCTGTTACTATGTGTATATTCGTAACAGGCACAAGCCACTATGAATTATTTTGTAACAGCTAATGCCATAACAGCTAATAGCCATTACTAGGTGTCAATTTGCAACAAACGAAGGCCGTTACTATGTGGTTCTTTATAACAACCAAGAGTCGTTTCGATTTTTTTTGCAACAACAAATTTTTTTACAGCTAGTCTACATTGATCTGGTCAATGTTGACTGGCAATAACCTTTCAGCCGGAAATACGCTGGAATTCCAAATAATCTGCCTACACATTTCATTCCATCCACATTCAACAATAGTTTCTTCAATCAATTCATATCGACATTCAATCAATTCATATTTGGATACATATTCTTTTAAGTACCAAAGACTTATGTTCATTCTCACTTGAATCAAATTCAAAACAATTCTATTTATTTGAATCAAATTCTGTTCATTCTCACTAAGTTCCTAAGTTCAGTTCATTCTCACTTAAACTACTACAAGCATATATTACATAGAAACTTGCTCAAAACTTGCAGCTGCCATGCTCACTTAAATCACTTTGTGCTCCAACCTTTCTGATCTCACAACAAAGCATCCATCAATTAACCTGCAAACAAAGCACACTTTGATACTTAGAAGTTGGAAGTAAGCAATAGAGTAAGCTATCCCAGATAAGATGACAAATACAAAACTAGAGGGGAGAAGTTATGAAGTACTGCAACGAAGTAAGAGAAGTGGAGCAGACAACTTATCACACAGGCAACCCTTGCAGCATTCTTTATCAAGTTCTCCATAATCCCTGGCTTTAAGTTCATAATTCCCAACTACATGAAACAAACCAAAAACATCAATAAGAATCCTTTAAGTAAAAGTCGTGACCCTTGTTTCACAATAACAATCCTCATTTATACTTCAGCATAATCCCCATTTTTAGCAAGAGTGTACACAAGACATTATACTTGCAGAAAGTCAGAAAGACAAGAATTGAGCATTAACTTGCTGGTCCATGTATGGGGAAAAAATTGATAAGCTTGCACTCTATTCGTCCTGGCTGGTAATACAAAAAACGTCTTATTAAGAGATTCAAGATCAAGTAAAATCTAAACAAATCTAGAGAAAATATATATGGTATATGGTTGTAGAAATACCTAGTCTGAATAAGCAGCGCAGTTATCATCACAGGCAGGTTTGCACTACTTTGGACCAACTGGATAAGCAACGCATTTATCATCTGAATCTGCATTTGTTCCTCATCGGGTAGAAAGTATGTTATCAAGGAACGCTTTGAAAATAGTAGTTTCCAAAGCAGCTGAACTATTTCACCTATCAGATAGCTCCTATGTTGTGGGTATGCAGAAAATACCTACACTCAATTATGAATACATCATTACAGTAGAACGAATGGCAGCTGAAAAGGAAATTTTAAGACATTAGAATTACAAGTTACCCCGCAGATAAAACCGATAGCCTTTAATTGCAGAGTTGGCAATTATCAACCAAGAACGTAGAAAAACTAGTCTTTATTAATTGTAGAATGCAGCTATCAGGAATGTAGCCAGCATGATATAATATATTGATGAACGCATTGCCATCATAAGGGTCGTTTTCATTTGGTTTATGTAGAGTAGGATATGATGGATCACAAGCACACATACTCTCCGTAATCTGATGCCTAGAGAAATCTAGAACTCTTTCAGTGACCTGGTATTGATAGAATACGAGGAAAGACTTAGAAAACTTTGAAAACCTCGCTCAAATAAGCTAAATAGAGTGCATAACATGTGCAGCAGCAAGGGACTATAACTCTAGTAAATAAAGAGAGTATTTAACAGAAAACAAAACACCTAAAAGAGAAGGGTTAAATGGACAAACCTGAGCAGATATTTCTTCAGCAGCAAACTGTTTATCAGTAGCAGGACATTTAAGTTTAACGTTTCCGTTCTCATCTCTTGCAACTATGTAAGAAACTTGTTTAGATTCTTCTTCAATCTGAGACTTTTCCTACCAATAAATCTCTTGACAGAGAATTGTCTCCCTGCATATTCAAAGCCCTAAAAAATGAACAACAAAGTGAAAACACATATTAGTCCAAATCCTCAATCAAACTAAAGGGTTCTAAGAATACCCATTAAAATCACAAACCCTAGATTCTCAAAACACGAATATACATCAAATTAACAAAATTACATAAAAAAATCCTAGCAAATCAACAAATCACACAAATCTGAGTAAAAAGCCCTAGATCAGAAACCGAAATCTCATAATTGATTAAAAAAAATAAAATCGAGTAAAACATATCCCCAAATTAAAAAACCCTAGTTTAAAATCGAGTAAAAAAACCAGACAAGAATAAAAATTGAACATCTAAATTAACAAAGAAGAGAAACAAAGTTAGGGTTCGTGAAAATATACTTTTTAGAAGTTCCAGCAGCCTTCATCTTGTTTATTAATTCTTCATCTGCAAACCCTAGTTTACAAACCCTTAACCGATTTCATATGAAGTCGATAGCCTATACAAAGAAAATAGTGATTTTTGTTACACAAGAGATAAGCGATTTCAGATAAAGTCGATTTTATATACTGAGTTTATGCTTCAGTTCTATGGAAAAGAGAATAGAAGGAAGAGAGGGAAGAGAGTCGATGAAGAAAAGTGAAATGAGGGGAAACTTTAGGTAGAAAACCCTATCACTGGTGTTACCACACAACCGAGTGGCACACGTGAATTTTGGGGAAGAAACATCCCCCAGTTCTTTTGAACTTGGGTAGAAAAAAAACTCAAGTGTGACCAACCCTAGTGTTATCGCGCACGCTAATGGCACATGTGAAAATATTGCCTGTTACAATTTGTAACGGCTAATTTCCTGCTACGATTACCGAAAAAATTCGTAACGGCTTCCACCTCTTACAACTCATTCGTAACAGCAATTCGTAACGGGATTTTCGTAACGGCCGATACGAATTTTAGTTGCAAAAAGCCAAAAATGGTGTAGTGTACTAGGACATTTGGATTTGGGTATAAAAGAAGTAAAGTTAAAATTGAGTTGTTTCAGAATACATTGAGACTCAAAAAAGTTTGAACGATTTTGACTACATCCTGGCTCAATATTTACCACATCAACTGGTAGAAACTTCGTAGAAAACCGTCTGATCAAGGTATATTCTAAGTTTTCATTTCAAAAGCAATGTTTTTTACTTTATTATGAGTAGGAAAAACAATAAGCATATCATATCAAAAAAGTGTCTCAAATTTTAGAAACTATCCATCCTCTCTCAGTATGCCAGGTGTTGATAAAACTCTGGGTAATCACTTCGTCTCTCCATGACCACGGGTTGTACCTCTCTGTTCTTTCAAGAGGATTTCTACACACCCGCTAACTTACCCCTTTGTGGCTGAACTTCAACCCAAAATACTAGTTGGTTTTCGATATTTGGCAGAATTAGGGTTCCATGTGGTTAGTTATGCCTTCCCCTTTGTGGCTTAACTTTAATCCAAAATACTAACTTATAATTATAGATTTACACATTAAGGTTTCTTGAAAACAAGATATCTCAAATATGGAAAAGATATAACAAAAGTATTCTACCTAATATCATATTAGGGTTATAAGATCTTCCACATATACAACCCCTCACAGGTATGCACGTAGGATTTTATATCTTCTCCTTAAGTAAATGATACTATTGGAAATTAGAAACAATTCCATTTAACTCTCTTGTTTTATACTAAAGTTTATTTTAGATGAAAAACGACTAGAAAAGAGCTCAAATCGTATGATTATTACTCCTAATGAAATGATTGTTTGTATAATGTGTCTCAAATCTGAAAAATGATTGAAAAGCTGTTATGCATCATAAACTACACGCAAACCTCTATGTGTAATTGAGTTTACTCATTTTACATGTGAATGTGCATAAATATGTTAATATTTCACATATGGATGCATATTACGCAAACTTCACCTTCTTCAAACTTAGCCCCGAACAATTTTTTTTCTTACAAAAAAAACCTCTTAAAACGTCCAAAAAATTATTTTAATTGACTTTAAGCTTCTAAAATTTTACTTATACAATAATATACTATGGTCATGAATATAATAATAATCTATAAATTCATAATGAAGTTTTCTTTTCCCTCAAAAATAAATTGTACATCGCGTGTTCAACAAGAGAAATCCTTTCTCTTTTCCCGTGTAGTCCTGGGAAAGCGAGGGGGAAAAACCAATGGGGTTCAACTAGGAAATTGAGGGTTAAAAAAATGAATTTCCACACGAAATATTAGGCCTTTCTCGGGGAGACGAAACCAGAGCTTGATTTCTTAATAAAAATGAAAAAGCTTCAAATTTATTTGCGGTTTTGAAAATAAGTGGCTTGATGCTCTCCGTTACACCTTAATCTTTACTATTATGAGCAAAACTCATTTTGTCAAAGTTTTTTTTTATCTCAGCTACCCACGTTATAAGAAATTGAAAATAATTAAGTTGGTGCTCATGTTCCTAAATAAGGTATTGCGGTAATTTTATGAGAATTACTATAATCATGTCTATATCGGACATTACCCATGTAGTTATTTCTTTGTTGTTTTTTCCGGTATGATTTTCTTTCAATGTACCTAGAAAAAAGTTCATATTCTTAAAACGTTTACCTTGGAATCTCTAAATAGTCCGTGGGTTATAATTTTTAAAGATGTTACTATCCATTTATTAAAAACTCATCAAAACAAAAGTAGCATAAAAACCCCAAAAAAATTTATCTGTCTAAATTATTTTTTACTTAAATTAGCCCATCCAAAACAAAAAATCCACCCTATTATATTTAGAGAGTCTTAACTAAACAAATTAATAAAAATTAAATTATTCTTTTTTTTCTTCTCTTTTCACCATTGTCAACACCACCCCACGACCAACCAGCACTATCGCACCCAGTAGCACAACACCACCACCAACCAGTACCACCACCACCTTGCCACCACCAACCAACAACATCAACAATCAGCACCACCAGCAACGCAACCAACAACTAGCAATACCACCAACCACCACCACCACCAACGAGCACCACCAACCACCACCAATAGCAACCAGAACCATCACTAACAAGCACCTCCAACTAGCACCTCCATCAACCACCACCACAACCAACGACAACCACCACCAATACCCAACATCACTCACCATCACCAACCATCACTACTACCAACCAGCAACACCACCCCCAATATCACCAGCAACATTGGTTTCAACGATAAAGATCATCAACACAAAAATTTATTTCAACGTTGTTTAGTTTTTGTAAAATTTGATGAAACCAAATTTGGTTTCATCATTTTTCTGATATTTCACCAACACAAAATATTGGTTTCAACGTTGTTCAGTTTTTGTAAAATTTGATGAAACCAAATTTGGTTTCATCTTTTTATGACATTTCACCAACATAAAAATTGGTTTCAACGTTGTTTAGTTGTTGTAAAATATGATGAAACCAAATTTGGTTTCATCATTTTTCTTACATTTCACCAACACAAAAATTGGTTTCAGCATTGTTTTAGTTTTTGTAAAATTTGAAGAAACCAAATTTGGTTTCATCATTTTTCTGACATTTCATCAACACAAAAATTGGTTTCAGCATTGTTAAGTTTTTATAAAATTTGATGAAACCAAATTTGGTTTTATCATTTTTCTGACATTTCACCAACACATAACCCTAATTTCGACAACGATGATGTATCATTATTTTTTTATGATGATTTTCAACGATGATGATTTGGAGGTGTTGGAGATGTTTGTAGAGGATAGAAGGAGGAGGAAGAGGTGTTGTTGCTGACGGATCTGGACATGTAGTGGGGGGGGGGGGGGAGGGGGGGAAGATAAGGAGGAAGAGGTGATAGGGGAGGAGGAGGTGTTGTTGATGTAAAATCTGGACATAGAAAGAGAAGGAGGTGCTGGTGGTGTTGTGGAGGAGACGCGTGTGCTGTTAGTGGCAGATATGGGTGGCGGAGCTGCTATTAGTAGCAGATATGGGTGACGGAGCTACTGTTGTTGAACATAAAAGTAAAATAGAAAAAGAATGAGGTGTTAGTGGAGGAGACGGAGGTGATGTTGCTACCGATCTATCTTTTCACACAGGTTTAGTGGCGGCGACGCTACCGTTACTTCTGGTGGTGATGGTGGTGGGGAGGAGGAGGCGAAAGAAAGAAGAAGAAGAACCCGATGGTTAAAAGGGAAGGATATGAGTGGAATTTTAAAAAGTAATAAAAACTAAATTTAAACATTACAAAAAGAAATGGGGTTTTTGTCTCATTTAAACTTCAAATGGTTTTTATTTATAAGTAATAATATGGGAGAAGTTTTTGTATATTAAGGATGGTCACCTTAGTTTTTTTTTCACTTGTTATGATCTCTAAATTGATAAAATATAATAGTTAAAAAAACCTTTTCTATCGGACACTATCCTCGCAGAAAAAAAAATCAAATTATATTTATTTATGTGTATCGCCCAACATCATTCATACTTCTTGTGTGATTGGAAAACTGTGATAAAAAGACGAAAATAAATAGAGTGCATGCGATTTTTACTCGCAGTTATTGTACACCGTCTAAATTTGCACCTACTTGCAGTTAATTCACACCGTTTAGAAAATAATTTTTCCAGCCACCGGTCACCGGTCTGGCTACGACCAGAAAACAATTTGTCCATCCGCATGTCATGGCCGCTAGTCACCGGTCTGGCTGCGGATGGACAACCTCCCCGTCCTGCTACGGTTATTCTGTGGTACACCAGCTGCCGTGGCAGGGATGATGACTTGGCATATTATAATGCTACACTAAGCCGATATTTGGTGCCATAATATTATGGTACACATAGTTAAATTACTAACTAATTAAATTTTCCAATGTTTTCACAGTATTGGTGGTATACTTAATTCTGTGTTGGTGAACCTGCTCTTCTACAACCAGTCATTGTTTTACCAATTATAAAGTACCAGTCCGACAATTGGATCCCAGGTCATCCCAATGACGGTAAACACTGTGAGGTAGCTCAAAGGATTCAACAAGTGTGTAGAACAAGGAAGAACTTTATTTCTATGTCATCCACATTACCAAGCTGAACCTGCTCCAAGGATGTTAAAGTTGAGTTTACATCGATAGGTGTCTTACAGTATTCAATTCTTGAAAGGTGTTTGGTACTTTGGGGAAAGACGCATTCTACAACTTCAATAGAGAACAATAAAATCAATCAACCCACTTGTAAGAAGGGAGATTTCCTATGCGGATTACAGTACATTGTTGGAAAATGTTCAAGAATGGGAACGTGCTGATGATTTGGTCGTGACCCCTTTTGACGAACATGATCATAACAGTTAGTTCAGCAAGATTAGCAAGTCTAACATTTCCATGGAGTCGTAACATGTGGGAGAGATGGATGTGCTAGATCTAGGTAGATTGCCACTTGATTCCGCGTTTCTTCCATCCCAACCTCCACCAGCAACGCCCGCTTCCTTTGTTTATCCCAGTATCCAGGGAGGTTAATCCTCTTCATCATCTACGTTACTATTTCAATGGGAGGTGCCGAGTATTAATCTACAAAGGGAACGTATCACTGTTCCAATTAATTCTCAAGCTATGGAACGACCGTATCCGTATTGGGGGTAGAAGCTACAAAACAACAGTTGTGGGATAGGTTGAAAAATTATCATTGTCGATCCTAGCAAATGGAGAATTATTACATGGGGTTCCTGGCCTAAATGACGAACACAATGAGTCTTGATATTCCAGATGAATCCAGTCTAGGTCAACTAAGTCAACCAAGTCATCAGAGTCAACCTAGTCGAGGGTAGAAGCAGTCAAACAAGTGCTGACACACTAGATAACGTGCAAGAAACTTTTATGAAACCTGAGTCCAGAGGATTGGATTTGACGACTCCAGGGGGTAATCCAATATTTTGAATCTTTATACCTGAATCCAAGAATAAGAGGCTTCACAGAGTATCAGGCGGTTCGAGACGTTGTGGCATCCAGTTCCCAACTTTCTTCAGTTCCTTTTGCAGGTTATGGTGATGAAACTCAACCTCTTGACACTACAGATGCTTCTACAGCATCCATGTTAGCACAAGAAACCTACCCCCAAGATGAAAGCTGGATCTTTGGTCAACCAGGAAATCAAACAGGGAATAATATATAATTTTAGTTTTGTGTTTTAATTGAATCAAAAATATGTAACTTTGATTTTATGTATTGAACCAAAAAATAATTTGTTTTAATTTAATTATTAATGAATTAAATGCGTGAATGTTAAAAGAAATTACATTTGATTAAAAGTAGGAAATAATTGGAATTAATTTGATTAAACAATTTGATTGCAAGTTTAATTAATAATTTGATTCAATTAACTAAATTAAACACTTACCTCCATTACATTAATTTACTACTATACAACGCTCTTTTACAAGATACAAACTAGGGCAGTAAAAACTTAAACAATTCAGTAAAAATATCTGACAATCTTAGTCTCCTGTTTATCTTTATTTGACGTATCTTTCATTCGATGCGTTTCTGAGAAGATTTTCCCTTATTAAGTATAACTAACTTTCAAATTTTCTTTACCTCGGTTTTCTTTCCTTGAACTTTTTTTTTTCTTTTTTGGTGCGACTTGGTTAACATCTAAAACCTGAAGACCTCTTTTGTCATTCTCTATTTTTTTATAATCATCACATATCTTACTGACAACGGTTTCAAGAATGATACCAGAAAAATCTAGTTGTGTTGCCAAATCAAGATTTGCAATTTGTGTCATTTGGAAGAAAAAAAATTGTAGAAAATAATTTAGAGTAGAAATTAGAAAAAAAATAGATTTTTCTCTAACAAATAGAGAAAGTAATTTTGGATAAAAATTTATTTAAAAATGGTAAATCTATAGGCGGAAAAGAAGTAATCGTTGGCTATATAGTCTCCGCCGAACGATAGACTATATCGCCAGCGATTTACTCTTTATCGAACTTCGAAGCTTTTATCGCTCGACCGAAACTATGCCGAGCTCAAAACCCAAATCAGAGTATTTCAAAAGTCATTTTAAATATCTATAGTGGTTCAAAATAATCAAATATAATCATTCGAATGGTGCATAGAAACCGGCCTAACACCATCCATAATTAAGAAATATGTAATGGGAGTCTGTCTTCTAATGTTGAACTACTGGCTGTATATAACTAAGAGTCCCACTAATAGATAAGGTAAATAGTACAGGAAGTAACTTGGAAAACCATGTCTCTGTATATATAGTATCCAATAATAAGGCTCATTCATGTTAAATTTTCCTTAAAAGACCTTAACAACCTTAGCCGATTAACCCCACCTTCATTTTCGGGAAGACTTGGTTTGATATATCGATATCTACATCATTAAACCCGAGCTTACAGCTTATATATCCTGACGAATTTAAGGGTCACCAAAAACTAACTAGGGGCTACTTTTTTAAAGCAATTCAATGGGTGTGACTAAAAGGTGACCTAGGATATGTAAATATACTAAAATATCCTTTTACTTATCAAATAATTACCATAAAACTTTTCACTAATAAAAGTTTTAAACCCTAAACCTAAAATCTAACATGTTATAATCGGTAGTTTCGTGTTTGTGTTAACTACCGATTATTGTGTTGTTCTTCATTGTCCATGAACTTCATGCACAATCGGGAGTTATGTTTAGTCATAAACTACCGATTGTATTACTGGACAAAAATTTAGTGGTAATTGGTAGTTTCGTATAGGGTTAAACTTCCGATTTAGCAAGTTAGTGATACTCAAAAACATCCAACACAATCGGTAGTTACTTTTACACATAACTACCGATTATCCTACTGGATGCAAATGTACACATAATTGAAAATTATTATTTTTATGTAACTACCGATTGTAGTGTGTTCATATGCACAATCGGTAGTTATGTAGAGCCCGAGCCATCGATTATGCACAATCGGTAGTTAATTTGATTTTTTAACTACCGATTATGAACAATTGGGTGAGTTTAATGTACTTTGTAACAATGTGATTCGATTAGTTAATTGGTTTTTTTAAAACAGTTGAACGTAAAATCATTTCATGGAATCTAAAAGGCATACAGAGCGTAACATTATAGGAAATGAAATACACTTAAACATATAGGTTGAAACCGAATAAGGGAAGTTCTTCCAAAATCCGATAGCAATCCTCATGCATAAACTCCTCCCCATGCTTATTTTCATATTGCTAGAGAGCCATCACCCACTGAAAAACACAAATCAATTATAAGTTTGAATGTTTGAAAACTCTTTTTAATGAACGACTTATTAACGTAAAACACGTACTCTTGTCATAGGCGATTCGGTGGGACGAGCTTGGAATCTCGATCTCATTTCCTCTTTCAAGTGTTCAACCGTTCGAACAACTCCGTATACCTTGTCCTAACGCTTCTGGGCGTTCTCTGAAATTCATTTCCGTTTAAGGCGACAAAAATCTGAAACAAACGATTCCGCCAAGAATCGACGGACTGCTGCGCCATCCAATTTTCATTAACGCCTCGGTTGTTGTTGATCCAATATGCAGTTTCGTACTCGTGCGACATGATCGTTGCACACGATCTAATAATGACCACATCTTCATCATTAGTGTATTGAAGAGCCATATTTAGTGCTTCAAAATCAAATGTGAGAATGAGAATGAGATTGAAATGGATATGGGAGATTGAGGTTGAAAGTGATAGGTAAGAATGAGAATATCCTTGAAAGGGATAGTTTCCTTTTATAGTGTTTTATTACCAACGACTATTTTTTCAAAAAAAAAAAAGCCATTGGGTTGGGTCGTACAAGCATAATCGGTAGTTTAAGAATTTCTTAAACTCCCGATTGTGTACATTCAACATCAATCGTTAGTTTAAGAATTACTTAAACTACCGATTGTTAGTGTCCAGGAGTTTTGAAGACATTCCAATTTCCAATTTGGGGCAACTTACATAATCGGTAGTTTGTACAAAAATTAACCTACCGATTGTTAGTGTCCAGGAGTTTTGAAAAAAAGTATCATTTCCAATTTGAGGCATCTTACATAATCGGTAGTTTAGGGTATCTATTATCTACCGATTGTTGTTTTCTTTTATGACTAATGATCTTTGAGCAATTATTTAGAATGAAAGTACAATCAACGGCTAGTTTTTGAAATTATCCTACAGATACACCTCTTTTTTCTCAACCAAATACCACACACACCTAGTTTTATACACTGTACAAAACTCATTTAAGTATCTCCTCTTTGTAACTCACTCCATACCTCTACTTACAAGCATGGCAACATTTGACTCAGCTGAAGATTTGTCTATAACCAAAACATGGTATAACGAAACCCTACGTGAAGATGTCATAGATGGAAGGGTTACACCCGAAACCTTTTGGGGGAGGATCTACATCAAATATGTGCGAGATTATGTAAATTCAAAGCGAAGATCTCTACAACAAATTCACGATAGGTACCAACTTATTCGAATAGGGATAGCTGATTATTTAGCTATACAACAACGCATCTTTAACTGCACCCATTTAGGTTTGTCGATCCAACAATTTGTAAGCATCTTTTACATAAGCGAAGTTCTAAGATCTTCCAATAATAACATAGTAAACTTGATGAATTATGTTCTTTTTGTTCTATGCCTGTGTAGGAGGATATCGCAAAAACCACACTACTATCAGGAAAAAGGAGAAGAATTCATATTTGTTGAAAGCTATGAGTTCATGAAGTCCAGAGTGTAATCACTAGTAAATGTTTAACTTTATCTACCGATTCTGAAAAAAAAAAAAAATTGTCAGAGTTTGGTTGTAATCGGAAGTAATTGCTTAACTTTATCTACCGATTGTGAGAAATTTTCAAATATATTCTCATAGTTTGGTTGTAATCGGAAGTAAATGGTTATGTTAATATACCGATTCTGGGAATGTTACTTGTTTTTGTCAGAATACTTATCATAATCGGTAGTTTAAGAAATTCTTAAACTACCGATTGTAATTGTACAAAATGTTGAAATTTTATAAAAAAAAATCGATTTCCAATTTGGGACTACTTATCATAATCGGTAGTTTTAAAACATTCTTAAACTACCGATTGTAATTGTACAAAATGTTGAAATTTTACAAAAAAAATCGATTTCCAATTTGGGGCTACTTATCATAATCGGTAGTTTAAGAAATTCTTAAACTACCGATTGTAATTATACAAAATGTTAAAATGTTACAAAAAAATTCGATTTTCAATTTGGGGCTACTTATCATAATCGG
>JAJJMC010013841.1:3418827-3447526 GCA_023531435.1 Papaver californicum
TTACAAAAAAATTCGATTTTCAATTTGGGGCTACTTATCATAATCGGTAGTTTAAGAAATTCTTAAACTACCGATTGTGATTGTACAAAATGTTGAAATTTTACAAAAAAAATCGATTTCCAATTTGGGGCTACTTATCTTAATTGGTAGTTTAAGAAATTCTTAAACTACCGATTGTGATTGTACAAAATGCTGAAATTTTACAAAAAAATCGATTTCCAATTTGGGGACACTTATGATAATCGGTAGTTTAAGATTTTCTTAAACTACCGATTGTGATTGTACAAAATGTTGAAAATTTTAAAAAAAAATCGATTTCCAATTTGGGGCCACTTATGATAATTGGTAGTTTAAGATTTTCTTAAACTACCGATTGTGATTGTACAAAATATTGAAATTTTTTAAAAAAATCTGATTTCCAATTTGGGTCAACTTCTGATAATCGGTAGTTTAAGATTTTCTTAAAACTATCGATTGTGATTGTACAAAATGTTGATTTTTTTTTTTAAAATTCGATTTCCAATTTGGGGCAACTTACATAATCGGTAGTTTCTACAAAATTTAAACTACCGATTGTAGTGGAATCGGTAGATATATTACTCCTTTATCTACCGATTATCATGCTTTCATGGAATTAAATGCATGCAAAAAATGAATTAGTCGTTCTGAACAAAACATTGTATTAATATTTTTTTGTATATATTCATATGTTCAAATATATTCAAAATTAACTATTCACCATCCTAGTTCAAATCAATTACATTCTGTATTGAACTTCCAAAAAAACGATCATAACGTTTCATGTTGGACTCGTATTGCTTCAACCACTCCTTACAATGGTTAGTTGTGAAGTAATCCGACCACCTGACTAATGGAGGTAATGGACAATCATCTTTTAAAGTTAAACCGATAAAATGATTATCATTAACAAAAGCCATAATGATTCGTCTATCCTTGACTGATTCATCACACATCGCTCTTGTGGGTGTAAATGTGACACTAACTCCTGTTCTTGGAGGACAGAAAAATGTATCACGCAATTCAATTCATCCGCTAAAAGATACCCACATACCGGCATTACCATCCAATACCTGGATCTGACCACCTCCAATCCCTTTTCGCCTTTTACACGAGTATATAACTCGTTGAACCCTTCTTCAACGCCATGTGTATCTCCTTTTTTCATCATTTCAATATAAAAATCTTTATCTTCCAATAAATGCGCAGCCATCTTATTTCTTAAATATTCCCATTGGGTGATATTCTCGGTAGCTGCCTCACTAAAGTTTCCCATTTGTTTTAAAGCAACGTGGAAACCATAATTGCCATCCCCATCTACATCGTCGGTGGACAAAACATATGGTATAATGAGTAGAGGGAGTTGATCCAAATACTCATCGTGTATATGTTGGGTTTGACTTTGTTGGGAAGGAATCGTAGAGACCTTAGCTTTGACTTGTCGTCAGCTTGGTCCACCTTGATCTTTCCTTGGACGACCCCTTTTCGCTGGAGCCGGCAAATCTTCATACTCAGCTTCAGTATGTTCATGCATAGAAAGTTTACGACGACTAGATAACAATTCCTTCAACTCTTTTCTTTGAATAGACCTCGGCTTTTCGGTATTCGGCATACCAATCGGCTTTCTTTTGATTGGTTCATGAACAACCTTTTGACAGGGGTGAAGGGCTTCCTCTAAATAGTGCAACAATATTTGCTTTTGTGCCCCATTTGACGTAGAGTAACGCTCGTGTAGTCGTGCAAATATTTCCGCCTCCACGAACGACACACCATCCACCTCCGGGGTTGTTGGAGTGAAATTTAATTGCTTCCAAAAGGGATGAATATCATTAATGTCAATCACTTCTTTGTACCTTCCAGGCATGTGACGACACGGGAGTCCATACCTATCATCGTCTTGCAGTGGAAAACCGTAGTCTCATCCTCGTGATTTCTGTAAAACTCCAATTGTTTGATCATGAAATTTATTGCCCACCAAGAAACTTTGTAAACTATACCCATTAGAAGATCTTTATGTTTTAAATGTGTCAAAGGGAATTTATGCTTGCTTTTTTCCATTGAACCTTTAATCTTAATGAGGTCACGTTCGATGAACTCATAGATTGCTTCTTGGACCGACACGACCCTATTTTGGCTTCCGACTAGTATCTTCTTTAATCGTCCATGGGATATCTCTGCAATGCTTGTTGCCTCGTTCTTGAAGTGCTGATATTCATATGTCCATGCATACACAAACTTATCCTTATGCGGTCCCAACCATTGTGATTTGCAATACTTAACTGCTTTGGGGTAGTCCTTGGCCCATTCATCCTCAAACTTCTTCAAGTTGTATTCATAATATTCCTCCGTTATCGACCAAACTATTTTATCCCATGCTTTTTGAAACAAAGACCACTTCATTCCATCCTCGACCCACTTTTCCTCGGCCAACCTTTTCTCTTCTTTTTGTTCTTCGACGGTTAGTTTACTAATACGTTCATCATCTTCCTTTGACCTCTTGGTACCTATGTTTCGTTTTTTAGCTTGGATATGATGTCTGCAATTGAATTTGATGTTGCATTGAATGTGCCACATACAAAGCAAATTCTGGGCTTCTGGAAACACAACCTTTATTGCATTCATCAAGCCTGTATCGTTATCCGTTACAATAACCCTTGGAAAATTCTCGCCATTATAGATCGACCTTAACGTTTGCAACATCCAAATGAAACTCACATCGTTCTCAGCATCCATTAAACCCCAAGCCACAGTAAATGTGCATTTGTATGAAGTGTGGCAAGCGATGTTCAACAACGGCATGTTGTACCTGTTTGTCTTATAAGTAACATCTATGAACAAAATTTGACGAAAGCATTGAGCCAATTGGATCATCTACGGATGTGCCAAGAAAATACGAATCACCTTACCATCCATTTCTTCTTTTCTCAACGTGTAACCGTGTTTCTCGGCCAACCACTCAGATTGTTGCATAACCATTCGACCATCCCATTCCGTCCTTTTGATCTGTGCTAGCGCCGAGTAAATTGTAGACAACGAGGCAAGTTGTTGGGGTCGTCAGCCTTTATCTTATATAGGATTGAACTCGCTTTCATTAAGGTCCTCATAGACTTAACCGTTTCAATTTCCTGTGGTTTTAACTTGGCAACCATTACGTGCCCAACAAGATTTTCCGGATCTTTGTGGTTGTGACGACCATTAGCAACCCTAAACATTTTCCATACTTTTCCTTTCTTACCTTCGGGCTTATGGAAGATAATCTTAAATGGGCATCCAATCTTCTTTGAATTACCTCGGTATATCTTCTCCGTCTTCTTTACATATTTATAATTCTTTCCCATATGACTCTTTCTCTCGCCACCTCTCTCACAAATCATTTCAAATCGATCAACTTTCACGCGATTGTTCTGAACTACAACGCACATCTTCTCTTTTGCCTTGTTGAGAAGTCATTCTTTTGCCTCTGCCTTACTTCCAAATGTCTTAATGCGCATATAACAAAACAAATATCATGAGTCTAACCATGTAACATACATTCTTAGAACAAGTTAAGAGAGTGGGTAGGTAGCGTACCAAATCATTTGCATAGTGTAGGGAAGTATTAGGACCCTCGTATGCAACAAGATTAACCCATTCATTAATCTACGTAAAATAGCAACGAGTTAGACAATTACAATCGATAGTTAATTAGGTTCACTTACTACCGATTACCAACAATCGGTAGTTAATAATACTCCCGTGCTACCGATTATTTACAATCGGTAGGTAATATGTATTCCTAAACTACCGATTGTAGTAAGAAATTAACTCAAGTCATGTACTCATATAATCGGTAGGTTACTATTTAACATTAACTACCGATTGTAAAGTTTGCAAAAAAATATCTCTGTAAGTTTGGAGAAATTCAATTTTGGGGCCACTAATATAATCGGTAGATGATAAGTTCTCTTAAACTACCGATTGTGCAAACAAAAATTCAAAAAAATTCAATTTGGGCCACTAACATAATCAGTAGTTAATAAGTATCCTAATCCACCGATTATGAAAAAAGAAATTAAAACAAAATCAATTTGGGGATTTTGTATAATCGGTAGTAAGTAATCTTCACGAGACTACCGATTGTCTTATTATTTTGGAACAGACGTATAATCGGTAGTTTATGGAGTACCATAAACTACCGATTATGGTACGTCCATGGCATTTAATGCATGCAAAAATAAATGTTTTTTGTTGCCGATCACACACAAACACATACAAATTGGGTTTTAAGCTTCTTAACACAATACTTGATTGTTTGATGCATTATTATCTTCATTTTGATGTGATTCATCGTTTAGGTTTTCTTGCACACCAAAATTTAGATCATCCAACAAATAACCCAAATCGTCGTCTCTAAACGTGTTTGAATCTTCAATACTATGTTCTTCATGTTCAATCTCATCTTCTTTGTCATACCCATCCATGTTTATGATTGAATTTAGTCAAAATTTGATTTCCCAAAAATTATTCTCCTTCTTCTTCTTCTTTCTCTCTAACACACTCTCTATTTCTATTCTAAAACTAAAACTCAAATTCAGCATTTAACACTAACTATAACCAAATTAATCAAGGTCAAAACCCACAAAAGGAAATCTAACTTTTGCTACTTAAAACCAGGGGGAGCAGTACTATCCTAAGGGGGGACGGAACTAGACCAGCATCCATAGAAGTGCTGGACGAGAGACTGGACTAATAAGTCAGCATCACACACAGCTCTTTCTGCTTCATTATTAAAGATTAACACTAATTAAGCAAAGATAGATTAGCCATTATAGAAAATAGATGAATAAGGGATGTCTTGAGATTACTTCAAAATGACCTTATTTTATTTTATTAATAATCCCTAATTAGTTTTTGGTGGCCCTTAAATTCGCCACTTTATATATGTTCTCGCAGAAGAATTATTCGTAACTTTAATCAGTGTGCATCGACATAATTTAGAGTAATCATATACCAACAGACAAACTTTAGATCGTGATTCATTCTCGAACGTTTAAAATCAACGGAAATTTGGAAAGTTTGTTCCGATAATGACTTGTTTATCCGATGAGTTTAAAACTGATTTATTCGTTTCAGATAATGATAAACACACACACACTTACAGCTTACAGGTGATCTAATGTGGTGGTGGAGTTGATTCTTTTTCAATTTCCAACACTCATTGAACGGTGTCAAATCATGTTATTAGCTAGCTAGGACTTTCCTGACTATAATAAAATGTTAGTGCTGTCATTATTTCATTGCTCATGAACTCGAAACAGGCTAAGTGGAAGGAGCACAAGGTATCTACTGTCAGCATCTCATATGACTTCCAACTTTCAAAACTCACTTTTGGACATATACTCGACATATACTACTAGCTCCTTGATTGATTACATAAAATTTTCCCTGATTAAAAAGTTAAAAACAATCGAGTCTCTTCCTTTCCGATTCTCCTAACAAGAAAGTACCTTTCATTCACTAGTGGTGTGACCTAAATGGTGTCCAATGCTTGCTCTTATAGTTATAGGCATATACAACTGTAAAACGTGTGATCCTCCTGCTTTGGAACCTTGCTCTGGATGTCTGATTTTATCAAATGTTTGCTCTGAATATCCGATGTTATCAAAAGTTTGAACGTCTTGACACACCTGGCTAGTGCTTTACGCTTCACCCATTGTTAATTAAGCATGACAAATGCAACAAGATGTAGAAGCGGATTAGTCTGTGAAAATATAATGAACAAGACAAATAAGAAACCATCTCCAAAAATATCCTCTCTTGGATCATTCTCCATTGACTCATTGCCATTATGGGGTTCGTTCATGAATTAACGAAAATGTGAAAAACTCTATTTGCCTCGGTCATTCTATGAATCTCTTCCTTTTTGCGTATGGCATTGTCATTCCCTTAGACAGCATCCACTAATTCGAAACTTAATTTAAAAACCATATGTCAACCCGGATGTTTTCGGGATGCTCCTTCTATAAGTCTCTTTCGGATGTTTTCGGGATGCTCCTTCTATGAGTCTCTTCCTTTTTGCGTATGGCATTGGCATTCCCTTTGACAGCATCCACTAATTCGAAACTTAATTTAAAAGCCATATGTCAACCCGGATGTTTTCGGGATGCTCCCCAGCCCCTTCTCAACGATGGACTCCTGACGTATACAAAGGAGTGCGGTTCGTTCAATAAATTCCTCTCTATATCTATCTCTGAGATGTTTGGATTTTTCAAAACTCCATGGACATGCAGAAGAGAAATACTACCACAAAAGAAGAAGCTTTTCTTTCCATTTCCACACACAATTAGATCCTCCTCCTTGCATTAGCTCCTCCTTATCTTTCTTAAGCTTACAGGTACTTGCTGTTTTAGAGTTAGAAAAACTCTCTCTTTCTTAAAGGGTTGTTACATTTGTTTAGCTTTGAAATGAACCAAAAAGAGACAGCCTTGATGAATTTAGTCAGACATATTATAAGTAAAACTTATGTATCGAGAAAAAAAATTCCACTAGACTCGAAAGTCTTTTACATGTTTCTCACTCAACGCCTCACAAGCAATACCAATGCAGCCAGATAGAAATAAAACACATATTGGCTACAGTAGTAAACTCATCTATTTAATATGAATTACATAAACCAGAATACAAGATTACCTGAGATGGCAATGGATTGTGTTGTCTGAAATCTGTTTCCATATGAGATTTGTTTATACAGGATCTACACAGCCATGGATGATCAAACAGCAACCTCTTCATCACCACTACTGTCGCCACCAAACATGGCAGCCATTTCCATAGCCAGCTTTGCAGCCATTTCCCTTCTCTGAAAATCAGGCATTAATCTCAAGCTTCCACGAATATTTCCAATCTCACTCATCAACTGCTCCACATCCTCGAACCCCAAATGATCATTCTCTTCTACTTCAGTAACTTTGTCTGGTTCACTTGCTTTCTCTACTACATTTACTTCAAACACATCTATACCTGCAGATCTAGATGTTGAGGGTTGATCTTTAACTAAATCACTTGTCATTTTCTCTTTTTCTTCTGGTTTCTTGATGATAACAATCTCAGATGAGGAAGAAGAGGAACCAACATCATATCTTGTATCAGCAGATGCAGTTGTACCATTAGAAGAAACCCATACTTCTTCTGTGTCATCCCATGGATCGGCTGAACCAGCAGATAAGATTTCATACTCAATATCGTAATCGGGTTCGTCTTCTGATGAATCTGTAGCTAGGACATGATAGGATTACCTTAAATACAATTCTAGCCTTCCTACAGATTGTAATAATTTTAACAAACTAAGGGGTTAAATTAGATTAGACCTTCCTCCTTTTCAGGTGCATAGGGTTGAGATATCATCATATTGCCGGATTTAAGAACCATTCCAGGCCACATATGAGCAGACAGAGCACCATATAATCGTTCTACTCCTTGAGAATCACCATCAACCGATAAACCTATTACAGAAAAAAGAAAAAGAAGAATCACAGGTAGTGCATAAAATTCAAAAGATACAACTGAAGATAAAATTTGCGACAGGATAAACCAAAGGAAAAAGCTAAAGAAATGTTTATTAAAAAATATAAATCTAATCTTATCTTAATTTGAACCCAAACAAAAACTTGCATCAAAGAAGATTAGATAAATGTGACCCACGACAAGTCTTACATTTGTCCAACGCAGCATTGGACGCACAAGCTTCAATGTATTCGATATTGTATTCACTGCACCATTCCAAACACGATTTCCTGATTTCCCATGACGGTTCTTCGTCCCCTAACAAACTACTTCCTTCATTTTCCTGAATTCCATAGTCTAAATAGTCTGGATGAGGATCACCACTAGATTCTCCACATCTCTGCAGATATCTTCTATATTCAACATGGGCAGCATGACCCGGCAATAAATCAACTTTGTTTCCGATGCATAGCAATACTTCAAACTGTTGAATATCAGTATGAGAAACCCAATCCTGGAGAGTGGTGAAGGATGGTAGCTGGAAGGGAAAAAAAGGTTAAAAATAAACCAATCACCTGTCGAGCATAAATCTCTTTGACAGTTTCAGAATAAAAGAAACAAGAAAGCAGGGATGAGGCTAACATCATTCATGTCAAAAACCATCACCAAGGCATCCAAGTTGTTAGAGACGGGCAGTGCTTTAATAGAAAATCCATCTTCAAGATGAGCCATCCATATGGAAACATCGGCCTTGTAATATTTGGTATCAATAGTCCATCTGTTCACAAGTATCATACAAGTGACAAACTTTTAGGGATACAAGGGGCTCATTTAAACAGAATCGTTATAAGATTAAACCTGTACAACATACCCATGACAAAGTGCTTCAGATGATGAGTCAGAGGCATCTTCGAAATCAGTAGAGAGCAATCCTGTCGTGATGAACATCCTTAAATGAGTCCTCCAGCATTTTATTTAGCAAGGTGTACATAATAATGGGAAGAAAGAAACAGAGGAAGTAGCATAAATGTGTAAATGCATGAAAAATGGTAGTAAACTATCGTCAAACTAAGTTCTTTGATGCAGATAGATAACCTAATCTTTTACCAGATGGAATTACCATATGACCATCCAACTGATCATATGATTCATATTCTAATTGATAACGATACAAGCCACGTGATTGAGATCAAAGGTAAACCTACTGCATGATAGACAATCTATCCAAACGTAAATGGCTTATCAATAGGTAACCCTGGTAAATTATTGACCACCCAGATGTATATTGCAGATAAAACACAGAATGGAAGAATGCAATGTGAGTGACAAATTAGTCAAAAATACATAAATTATGCGAGTGACAATCATAGCTAGAAAGTACTATAAATTTCTATCTAGTTTTCCCATTAGAAATCAAGAACTAAGACTGAACCGCTGGATAATGCATTCTCAACCCGATCAATACCTAGGAATTTAAAATCTACCTAGTTAGAAATATTTTCCAAAGAGTGATCATGATTTTAAGTCAAAAAAGTTCTAAACACACCTTATGTTCAATAAACTCCTTTCTTTATCAATTGATTTCACGATACCGCAAAATGAAAACTTCCGTTAGTATTTAGTAAACCTAGATTTGATGTGAATTAGAAACTCTAACATGTACTAAAAAATCAGCTTAGAATCAATTTAAACAAACTGATAAAGTGGTATACAACCCAAAAGGTAAGATTTTCCAGATTGTTATAATTTGATAACATATAATAGATTATTATTACGCTGATCAAATGAGTAAACAATTGAATGAATTGCAAAATCATATAATTCAGTTGTCTGTTTGATTCAATCGAAGTAAGAAAAACAAACAGAAGGGAAAATCTTAACGTACTTGAAAGGAGACTTCGTTTCCCGACGTTAGGAGATCCAACCATTAAAATACCAGGTCTACTCCCCAGAGATACACCATCAGCTTGGATATCCATTTCTTTTCCCATTTTGATCTAAACCCTATAATCTAGATCCTTTTCCCTTGTTTTTGCAGGAATGTTTGTAGTTCGGTTTTAAAGAGAGAACCAGTATTTATGGTTAGATTAGGATTAGAGTCAAGAACTAACCACTATGGCGGATGGGCTTTTTTAAGGCTTAAGCCAAAAACGGTTTTTTGGGGATCAGCCCATTTTTAAGGGGACCCTTATCTACTTAGGTCATATGTCCTACAAAGTTAAGGGGTATCCTAATATGATGAAATTATTAAATTACTTTTTATTAAATTCATATTAAACCTTAATCCTAATGATATATAAATCAAAATCTAAATTTAAACCTAATTTTATTACTAAAATTAGAACTTTTCATCTCTTTTTTTTCTTCTTCTTCTCATTTTTAACCTAATTTAGTAATCACACTAAAAACTTGTTCAAATAGCTAAACCGAACCATGATCTTGCCAAAGATTACTAAAGAACTGATTGATGAAGTGGTTCAGGAACTTGTACCACAAAATGACGAAAAAAACTGGTTGTTGATAGTGGAGGCAAAATCGAGACCCAAGAGAAAGAAACAAAGGCTGAATCTTCCAGTGTAATATTAGAAGGTAATACCCGACAGACCCATTCATTTTTATGCGTTTTTTATTGTTATTTCGACTAGAAATCATGAAAATTAATGTTCAATAGGTAATACCAGTGAACAGTTCGGTTAGCATCACCAGCCAAACTTTCTGTTAGGAAAAAGTCCAGGAACAGTTCAGTTGAGAATAAAATTTCGAACTTGGTTTTGACATTGATTTCTCAATCGAACCGTAGAGTTCGGTTAGATCGATAATATATCTTACTAACCGAACTTTTTAGTCCCACATTGGGAAAAAAATGTTCGGTCAGCAAAATAAAAATTCATTTGCCGAACATTACTCTGTTTTTAGTAACTTTGGGTTCGTGCTAGCCGAACTTTATGATTCTTAACCGAACTTGTTGTTTGGTTAACTCGATGAACATCATTCATAGCCAAACATTTACAGTTGTTTATCCATATTAGGCTCCAAAAGAAGGTAAAGGCAATGGAAAAGGAAAAGAAAAAAAAAAGGATGAAATGGATGAAAAGGCTGAAATTCTTTCTCGGATGAATTTTCAGTTTACCAAAAGGAGTTTCTGATGTACAAATATATCAAATGATGCTGGATGATCCGGATTTTTCACAAATGATGAACGATCCTGATTTTTGGTGGAACAGTGCTGACAATCCCCTCAACTACGTTGAAGTACCATCTTCGGATGAAGGATCAGAGGCAGAAATGATTCGGATGATAGAGGCTGATCCGGATTTTGATCCTCGACTCTTTTTCAGGGAGAAACTTTACATGCGTCAATCCATACTACAATGAAGCTGGTAAGTACATAGGTCTAGTTGGGGAAGATGAAGCTATTGATGAGCCTAAGGAAAGGGAAAAGAAGAACAAACGAGTAAAAGTTGTTGATACTAGGACCAAGTCGAGAGTAACAAGGAGTGGGACAATTTCATGAGATCAATGAGATTGATCACTTTGCATATATATGTTGTGTTTTCTTTTGTTTTTCTATGATGTTTTAAGTTATTTTGAACAAGTTCTCTGAACAATATGTAGTAAGTGATGAACATGGTATGTTTTTTTGTTGTTGGGTTTTTATTTTATGTTGAAACAATATTATGAAGTTAGATATTAAATGAATATTCAGTTAGCAAATTTATTTTTCCATTTGAATTAAACAGTTCAGCTAGGCATAACAATTTTCGAGCTAGGCGTACAATTGGTTCGGTTAAGAAACCAAGTGTTCGGTTGGCATCGTTTAATTTTTTGTAAAAAACAGAGAAATCTTTGGTACCTATAAGGAATTGAATTGTCAGCCGAACTGTCTTTTTCATTTGAATTAAAGAGTTCGGCTAGGAATAACAAATTTCGATCTAGCCAAACTTATATGTTAGAGAGAAAATATCTCGTTTTTTTTTTAAATGGATCAGTTGGCGCCTCTCTCTATATAAATGTTGCACTCTCTAACTCATTTTGCACTAACTTTTCTCGTATTAACTTCAATTTTTTGACAAATTCTCTCTCTTCCTCTATTTTTTAGCACTTTTAATAACAAATATAACCATTCACCGTTGAGGACGATGTAATGCTTGTTAAAGCTTTCATCTAGCTTACTGTGAAAGGCTTAATGAAATTCGTTCGATGTTTTGGAAGAGAGTTAAAGAATTTCATTTCGATATAGATGGGAATCCTAAGAACCGTAAATGGTTAGAATTAGCCGAAAGATTTAAAAGGCTACAACATACTTTGCGAGAATACATTAGAATACTCTGTTGGGTAAAGCGACATCATCGCAGAGCTACTCCTGAAGAGAAAGTGAGTATCTAAACACGTTTATCTTGTGAATCTAGTATTATTGGTTTCGCATACTAACTTGTAATTTCTTTCATTTTTAGAGTGCTAGAGTTCAATCTCTTTGGGGAATACGTCATGGTGGAAGAGCATTCGAGCACGAGCTATATTATACGTATTTGAAGACAGATGCCTCGAGATTCCTTAAACATCTAGAAGCCGAATGGAGATAAAAAGTTATCCGTGGAGATTAATATAGCCGTTATATAATAGTCTCAGTCGAACTTTTATAGTTTTGAAAAATATAGCCGTTAGGAACATGTACTCTATATATACCCAGCTACTAGTTCACGTTTAAAATCACATCTTCACTTAAAAATGGCAGTCACTAATGCTAGCTTCACTCTAGATGAAGATTTATCTCTTAGCACAAACTATGTGCTTTCTTATCCAAATAAGGGTGAAGAACGACGTCAAAATGGTTTAGTTAGTTTGAGCTATTGGGGTAGAATTCTTAAGACCTTATGCACCGAAATAGGTAATCCTCATGAAACGGATTGTCCGGCGTTGTTTTGTAGATTTCAAACTATAAAAATAAAACAAGTCAAAGATTTTATAGCTTTAATTCGGGTTGTCAATCGATATCGACTTAGGGGTGAAACCAATGCTAATGTTGTAGTGCGAGCTCGAGAGGAATGGAGAAGATGGAAAAAAAAATTCGAATACGAAGATCATTATGACATCCTTCGTAAGTTTCTCATAACACATATGGGGTGTTGAAGATACTAAAAATGTAATCGATTTCTATATTTGTAATCGTTTTTCTATATTTGTAAGCTCATTATGACATCCTTGTAATTCAGTGTTAGTAGAAGATTTAATGTGTAATGTTCAGTGGATATGACATACTCACTATGACATATTGTGTAATGTCCAACTAGTATATGCAAGTTCGGCTAAGAAACGCACAATCCAGAGTAATGTTCGGCTAGGGAGTAAATATCAAACATAACCTAACTTATGGCACCAAAAATCCCTAGTGAAATCATAAAAGTTCGGTTGCCTGCAATAAATAATTCTTAGCCGAACTTCAGACACAAAAAAAAAACTGGTTAATTTACAAAAGTTCGGTTACTTGCAATTTTCTATATGTAACCGAACTTCTGACACAAGCTGAAATTGGAATTTTTACAAGTTCGGCTAGATTTGAAATAATTATTACTAGCCGAACATCACTCTGGATTGTGTGTTTTTTAACCAAATTTTGTTGATTCCTAGCCGAACAATAGTTCGGTTAGTATAAAAAAAAAATTGTAGCCGAACTTTGTGAAAAATAAACACAATTTCAACAAAAATATTCTTTTCATTCAAAATACATGATCTTCAAAGCACGTTTAGTTCAATTGCATGTCTCATTCAGTCAATTATAATTGGTTGGGAATTATCTTTTTCCTGGGACATCTTCAAAGCTATCCATATAACCACACCAACTCTTCATGTCGTCGGTATTAAATCCTTCCCAATAGCTAGTTTGGCACAATGGAGGAATTGGACATTCGGGTTTTAATTGAAAACCGATAAAGTGGTTGCCTCCAACCAATGCAATGAACACTTTTTAATGCAGTGACAGCTTTTTTTGATTTTGGGGTGAATATAGCACTATAACCTGTTGAGAAATAATGAACCACACAATTGAATGCGTCGGCGATTAAGTGCCCACAAATTGGCATAGTCATCCAATGATACCGTGTAATAGGATTGCCTCGTGTAGATGACTTTGATAATTTATAAACTCCAAGTTCAACCCACTATCCAACCCTCCCGTCATTGTCTTGTAAAATGCGGGTTTCTCTCGTAGTTTCGTTAAAAAAATTTGCCTTATAAGTGATTTCACAACCATTGTATTTCTTGGCACGATAGTGAAACGACCCTAGTTGTCCAACCGCAACGTGAAACCACAATTGTCATCACCAGGGACGTCGTCGGTGGATATGACATACTCATGAATAATTTGAGATAGTTCTTCCAAGTACGCCATATCAAAAAATGTTCACTTTAGCTTCACATCTCGAATAGGTGGTTAGCTTGATGGCGACGGAAACATCGGACTTCTTTTCTTCACAGCACGTTCACTTGGTTCGGTTTTTTCCTCACTACTCCGACCTCGATTTTTTGATTCTTCGGCGTACATTGCCGCAATGTACTGTGACCCGATGGATCTCTATATTAGTGTGTATCTCACCATGTTTCTTATAGCCAAAATCTTGGCATACTTCCTCTCTTGTTTCCTTGTTTCTTTGGTGTTTGGCCTACCTTTAGGATTGTATTTTTTCCGGTTCGTAAACATTCTCCATATTGTGTGGATAAATGATCCTCCTCATATCATCCCAAAATATTTGTCGTTGGATTTTGTTCATGTTGCGGTACATCTCGAGTACGGTTCTTCCTAACTCAGTATCCCAAAACTCTTCTCCGGGCTCTTCCGTGGGAGGGTTGAAAGTTAATTATTTCCAAAATGGATCATTGTCGTCTAAAGAATGACACCATATTCATAGTTCACTAAATATGGTGACAAGGTAATCCCATCGACTTCTTCATGTTACAAACACACTCCTCGTCTTGTTTGATGTCCCAATCCTTAATCAAATGACTTCTACCATCAACTTCTTAATACACGCTTGGGACACGTTATAATGGATTCCCTTGAGCAACAGAAGATCAGCCCATTTCTTAGTCTTAAAGATAAGGATGTTTTGGAACTTCTCTTTGATCTTTTCCATGTCGCGAGTGAAGTAATTTTCCATAGCATTAAACACGTCCAAAAAGATTCTTCTTCAACCGGTGGTGAGCCGACTCTGATAAACTCGTCGCTTGATTGCCCAAGTGTTTGTGTTGGTTCGTAAAGGTATAAACAAACCTCTCTTTATGCGGTTCCAACTATTGCGTCAACAAATACAGTATCATATCCGGGTACTCGGGGCTAGTCCAATGCCCAATAAACGTCGCAAGATTTAGATTGTAAGCATCCTCGGTAAGAGACCAAGTCAATGTGTCCCATTCATTGGAGAAACAAGCCCATTTGGATTCATTTAATTCATATTGTTCATCAAATTCCTCTTTGGCTTTGGCTTGTTCATCTTCCGGTAGCTTCTTTATCTCATCATAACCTCTCTTCTTTGGTGGTAAAATTTGAGGCTTGCACCTATGCATCACGTTAAACCATATGTGGAACATACATAGAAGATTGTGTGCTAACGGGAAGACTACCTTTATTGCATTCATTAACGCGACTTCGTTATCGGTGACTATAACTCCAGGAATATCATCACCTCGTAAGATTGACCTCACTTATTGCAGCGCCCAAGTGTAACTAGGCTCCTGCTCATCCTTTAGAAACAAAAGCTACACTAAACGGTAACTTTGTCGACATGCGCCCAACAATATTCAACAATGGCATCTCGTACTTATTAGTCTTATAAGTGCAATCCATTATAAGAACTTGGTAAAAGCATTGCGCCAACTGAAAACACGTCGGATGTGCAATAAAGAGATTTGTTATTTCTCCATCCGGACCTACTTGCTTTTGAACGACGTAGTTTTTCTGTTGTGGCATATAAAACAATCGTTGCATCACCTTCCTATCTCTCCATTCCTTCTTTTTTAACGTCTCGTTTGCGTTGTAAATGGTAGACAAAAAGGAGACGTTATCTTTATTATCTTGTTTAATGATGCGAAACATAGTAATCGGTGGAATACTTATTTTCCTCATCTTAGCTAGTTTCTCCATTTCAAGAGGGGAGAGCCTTGCTGTGACTGAATGTCCTTCAAGATGTTCATGACGTTTGTGGTTATATCTACCTTAAGCAACTTTGAATAGAATCCATTTCCTCAATTATTTGTTGAAATTAAACACAAGCTTGAACGGGAAATCGGTCTTCTTTGAGATATTTACATTCTTCCTCTCGGTCTTTCCGATATACACATAACCCTTCCTCTTGTGGTTTTCGGGCTTATGACTTCTCTCACAAACCATTTCAAAACGGGTTTTACTAGATTTTTCATTCATAACCAATAGACACATATCCCTTTTTGCATGTTCTCTAGCCCAACTTTTTGCTTCATCGGGATAAGGCCTCAATTCTTGAGTGGAGGGGACACCAAAGGCCTCTGCCTTTCCATCCCTTGGATAGAGAGGGAGGGCAGAGCTTTTGGTTTTTCATGTTGTCAAAGAGTTGAACAATGGTTTTTTCGTGTTGTCAAAGAGTTGAACAATGAAAATAGATGGCGAGTGCTCCCATGTTTACATTAAGCAAAACACAAAGTTACAAAACTTGACAATTTTCATTAAAACATTTAAGTACACATAAATTGGTAACCTACCAAGTCATTCGAATATGATGTGATGCATCATCATACATAATATCAAATGGAGTAGATTGATCATCCATAGGTACATGCTCCTATTGGACCTACAAAATATATAACAATATTAGATGCGACAAAAAAATACTAACAAGTTTGGCTAAGCATATATCTGCATATCTAACCGAACATATAAGTTCGGCAAAGTCGATAAATCCTGTATGAACCGAACATTTATGTTCAACTAGGCCTTTTACTACCATACACTGCCGAACTATGTACTCAAAAGTTCCCACTACTTCTATAAATAAGAGTTTGGCTAAGACAATGTTGGGCTCGAACTAGCTGAACATAACTATGTTTTTGCTCGAACTAGCCGAACATTAGGTGTTCTTCAATTAGGTAGCCGAACTTAGTCCAAGCCTCCATTACAAGAGAGTTCAGCTACCTGTGTTCTTCAATGTTCTAGACGAACTTATATCGAGCTAGCCGAATCCAAGCTGTAAAGTTTGATATTTTTTTTCCATCAAATTTAAGCCAACCAAGCAACAAAAACACATTAACAAGTATATCTGAGCATCAAAAGCTTTATAATCTTCATATTCTTTGTTGTGATCCTCGTTATCTCGTAAAGACCCTCATTTTGAGATTGAGATTGGGTTGGGTAATAAAAATTCACCATTTAATAAATCATCCATCACCGGATCGTTGTGAAGATTAACGAACACTTTGTTTACTCTACGATTTGAAGGTTCTGATTCCTCTGAGCAGTGAGCTTGCAGTAAAAATCACTCATTATGAATTTAGCAATCACCAAATCTAGGTTTCAAGAATTGTTTTCGCAAAACTCTTCTTCTCCTTCTACTTCTCTCTCTCAATAATTCTAATTCTCTAACACAAATATTTTATCTCATTTAATACTAACAATTAACTAATCTAACTAACTCTAATAATGTAAGGGTATTTTGATCATATCCAAAATTATACGGATAGGGGGCAGGAATTACTTCCTAATAACCTTAGTAAAATGGAAGATGGTCCCCTCAAATTCTGAGGGGTCCAAAAAATTGTTTTAAGCCAAGCTTTGGTTAATAGGTGCTAGATATGTGCAGCACCCACTAGCCAAGGCTTGTTTGCGGAAACTGACCTTTCGTAGCGTGTGGAAACTTGGTTTCTATAAAGTACCCCATCTGTCTAATTTTTTACGCAAAATAAGTTTCTTTTTTCAATTTTTATATATTTTTCTCTTGAGCTCAGGCATAAAATATATTTGTTTCTTATTTACGAACCTAAAATATTTTCTAATTATTATTAATAGTTTAAGTATATCCTTCCTTTGAACATCCTTAGAGATTATCACAGATCACACGTGTTATCATAGTATTATGCAATCGTCACAACATAAATAACGCCTAACAAATTTACACTCAGTTTACCTATGCATGTTATCACTGACAGGATTCATACACATCGGGAAAAAGGCTGGAAGCATCAAAGATACCTGGGGAATGTTCTATGGCATTAGGATAAGCAGACCCACCCAAGAAGGACGTTAACCATAAGGGGTTCCTTTTCTTTAAACCTAGTCTAGCTGCAATCATCTTCAGAGATATCTGTTATGAACCATCTAGATTTCCATGTTTTTCTCTCTTCCTCTGAATAAGATGCAATTGATGTCTGAAGTGCCTGAATTTCGTATTGGGAACATTTTCAGGTGCAACTAATATAACTTCAAAAAATTAAAACAAAAAAAAAGAGAGAAAGAAAACGCTTGAAATTAAAATGAACAAGAGCGTTGTCCGAACAAAAGTAAAGCTTCCTGCTATATAATACCTACAAAAGAAATAAAATGCCCGACCGAAGTAGCATCAAGCTCCCTGAAATACCCTGCCACGCGTCCCTTTTCATTGCGCCTCAAGTCAATAACCTTCTATTCCAGTAATCTCCACCTCACTTTTATCCCCTGAGTACCAAATCCCCGCTGGAACCCATTTATCAGGACCAGAGCTCGATTATGTTTTCTACAGCTGTAAATCCGATTAACCAATTGAATTTCCAACCTCTATGTCACTTGATCATTCCTTCTTTGCAGCGGCTTGCTTTGCACCAACAGCAAAAAATTCCTGAATGACTTCCAAAGGCATGCCCTTGGTTTCAGGAACCTTTAGGAACACGAATACCCATGATATGAAGCAGACAATTGCATAGATACCAAAAACTCCAGCAAGTCCGATGGAGTTGAGCATCACAGGGAGTGAATATGTGACTATGATGTCCCCAGTCCAAAACACTAGCGCACAGATTGCAATGCAAAGACCACGGACTCGGGTAGGAAAGATCTCTGAGCAGAGGATGTTAGGAATTGGGCCAAAACCCATGACAAAGGTACAAAAGTAGACTACCACACTGACAGTTGAAATTGCAGCATGGACCACAGAGCCCATGTGAATAACATTACCGAGGACTAGAACGATGAGAGAGAGTATCAATATAGGGAGGGTAGTCAGCAACAACGACCTGCAACAACAGGGAAGAACACCAAAAGAGGGTGTGTGAGCTGATGAAAACTAAAACTCCGTATTTCCAGAGGATCAAATATAATCGGAAGTTAGAAAAGGGCACATATTGTAAATGCCAACATCAAAAGAACTGCTAACCAGCAAACCAGCATCTAAGCAATTCAGAAATGCCTCTAGCACAAAGTAACAGAACCAAAAAGATAAAAGACAGAAAATGATTACCTTCTACCCGAAATATCCATGAGCCTCATGGCAACAGCAATACAAGGAAGCATCAACAAAGTTGTGACAGCACTAATAAGCAGGGATGAAGAAGTTGAACTGATGCCTAAGTTTGAAAGCAAAACTCCTACACCTGCTTGTTCAAGAATCTGAGGCGTATAGTAGAGAACGCCATTTATGCCAGAAAACTATATCCAAGAAAATTAAGCTAATTAGGTATATATCAGATACAACAATAATAAGTATAATACTGCTAAAAGATATCAAACTTCTTTATGCTGCTTTGAAAATTAAAAACATATAGAGACCTGCAAACAAAGTGAATGGGTGATGTTAAGTAGCTATCAGCTGATTTGAATTTGTACCTGCTGAAGTATTTGAATCCCAATCCCAACAACCAATGCATGCTTGACGCCAGGTTCCATGAGATCCCGCCACCTTGGTCCACTTGCAGCAGCTTCAGATGGATGAACCATAGCTGGTCCCACAGGATGTTGCTCCATAAGCTCCTTCGAATAAAGAGCCGGCTGGCTCACTAGAGCAGCAGCCTGGATAAACTCACCTTCATCAGGGATTTCACCACCGGGTAGTGAAACGATAGACCCACGTCGAGATGCAGCAACTCCCTCCTGGTGCAGATATATTCTCTTAAACCCTCCTTCTTTCTTTCCATCTTGGCCTTCTCTTTCTGACCATTTCCAGGCCAGCTGCCAACCGCCACCAATACCCATACTGGTAGTGTCCCCAGCATTTCCTTGCATGAGACTACTATTTCTTCTCATACTTAAGATACTTCCATGAGAAGCAGGTGGTACCATGTCTTTTTCCATGCTCGTTGTTTGACGTGACATCAATGGGGTCTGCAAATTATCATCAGAATCACCTCCTGCATTATCAGATGTATAATCCTCACCATCCCTCTGTAAGCTCTCTTCATCCCACTGTTCTTCTTTAGCATGAGGTTCAGCCACACTGAACATGCTGCCAAAATTAGGGAAAATCATGCTTCCACTTTCAGGGAACTTCTCATGGACACTACCAAATAGGGTTACAAGAGGGTCCATAAGTGGCACATTACTCTGGCTCAGCATGCTTCCATGGCGAGAAACAACGCCAAGAGCACTCTGCCCAGTGACAGGTCGGGCGACCCAGGAGAGTCCTGCTTCAGGTCCATATAGTCTGATTCCGTCGTTATCAGCATCTGGGTCTTGTTCATCAGTGATATCATTCCCTGGACCTATTATGTACTCTTCTAGAGATGTTTCACCACCAACTCCAAGACCTTCAACCAGCAAAGCCATCTCACCTGCAAATAAACTAGGGCTTTTAAAAGGTACTCATACAAGTGTATCAGACTATCAAAATAGCCTAATTTAAAAGATACATTACTTCCTTTCTATAAAATAAGATGTACTCCCTCCAATTCCAATTTCAAGATGACTTTTTTCTACATATCCCCTTATTTAATATGCATGGCTATGATCACAAATTAGTTAATGTTTCTAATCTTGGGAATGAGATAAAGGATAAAACAGAAAAAATGATGAATGTATATGAAATCCAATTTTTTTCTTATTTTAAGAGAATCTGCAAATTCCGCTTATATATAGGGGACGGGGGAGTCCACTTTTGTGTATTCTATGGTGCCATAAAGTATATCAAAAACTGGGATTTTGATTGCTGTAAAAGTTAGTCCAGTATCGACACCCAAAAAACATCTCGGATAAACTTCATTCAACTAGGATAACTTTGTACCAAAAATTTGTGTCTCGGTAAGATGACAAATTAACCGGCCAAGACCTAAATGATAAAATATAAAGAATAATGCATCGTGCAGTTAAGATAAACTTAACCCAATTACTTAATGGGGATATAAATGTCAGATTAGCTACTTCTGAACTCTGATCCAAGCCAGTGAACCCATGGATGCATTACACAAATAGACTAATATACAGCAGTGATGCCCAGGTATCTGACAGTTGATAATGATCACTGAGAATACTACGTAGCTCAACTTAACTACTCCAAGAGATCCTAAATGCACTATGTATATGTGTTAAACTTATTCAGGTATGTTCATGGTCTTGAAACTGAAGACAATTACTTAATGGGGGATATAACGTCAAGATTAGCTACTTCTGAAATCTGACCCAAGCCAGTGGACCCATGGATGCATTACACAATTAGACTAATATACGACAGAGATGCTCTGGTATGTGGCAATTGATATTGATCCTTGAGAATACTAGCTCGACTTAGCTACTACGAGAGATCCCGAATACACTATGAATATGTGTTAAAACTGCTCATGTATGTTCATGGCATTGAAGACTGATTTGGGATTAAACAAAATAATGGTTAGACCAGGGGCTCCTGTATATAATGTACTATCTTACGTGCATCCCCCAAGCAAGCAATCAAGTCTCCATGTGAGATATCTAAGTATGAAGTGCCATCGTCGACAGTAATCGACCATCTTATAACATAAAAGGCAGGAACAGCACTTGAGAACAAACCTGAGACGTCTTCCCTGCCACGCAATCGCTGCAACACCTTCTTTGCCTCAGCCATTCTTCCTTTGCTTACAAGCCAACGTGGAGATTCCGGCAAGAAAAACACTGTTAATGCAAGATAGAAAAGAGAGGGTATGGACAGAACTCCAAGCATCAACCTCCAATTAGGGGTATCCATCAACGACATCCCAAAAACCATACAGTATGAAAAAAACATTCCACCAGAACCAGTGAATTGTGGAAGTGTATTCAGTAAACCCCTTATTTCTGGTGGAGCTGTCTCGGATATATAAACAGGAACAAGAGTAACTGATAGACCAATTCCAAACCCATCCAAAAGCCTTGCCAAGAGAAGGATATAGACATTTGGAGACCATAACATAACAAGACCACTAATAAAATAGAGAACTGAAGAAATTATCATCATAGGACGACGACCAAGCGAATCTGAGATTGGGCCAGAGCATGTTGTGATAGCTGTTGCTCCAATTAGCGACATAGCTACAATTAGCCCTTCCATAGTTGGCTGACTATCCAATTGGAATTCCTTCTTTATGTAAAGAACAGCTCCTGTAGAAGACAAAATAATGTGTTAAGCAAATGAAATTAGAGAAACCAAGGGATGATCTAACAAATGCAGAGACCAGGGTTAAATCAAAATCAAAAGAAACCAGCAATCCCAGATATTTGCCTCTCTAAGATGGTTATTCATTGATCTATGCTATTCAAGATAACTTCGAAACCAAACTAATATACATTCAGTAGCAAATTACCTGCAATTGTAGCATTATCCCATCCTTGTAACAAGTTACCGACTGCAGCAGCAATAGCTACAAGCACAGCTCCACTCATCTTTCCTCCCGATAATTAGCACTCTGAATTCCTACTATCTTAACCTGCCAAATAAAATGAACCTAGCATCACATCAGATACCCAATATTACTTTCTAGCAATACACCAAGTACTACTACTGGTAGGATCAATCTAGTAATCCAATCTTAATACAAGATCATCACAAGAAGAAATTAAAAGCATGTCAGCAAGATAAAACCTTTTAGAGATGGGATCAAGCACCTCAGAAGAACTTGATTAGGCAGTCAAGAAGTTCAGAAAGACGGTGAAATTTAACACAAAAGTAAGAGACGGCCATAACTCGAAAGGCCAAAACTAAAAAGAAAGAAAGAAAGAAACAGAAAGCGAATATAAAATAGAATAGCGATGATGCCCTGCTTCGATTCACACAGAAACCGATACAACAACAAGCTGGCTCTTTAACGGGATCTTCAAATATAGACAAATATTTAATGGAAAATAATAATGTAATCTCAACTCAATGCAGGAAAAAAAATGAATAAAAAAACCATAGAGAAAAAAACAGAGCAGAGCGTTTTTTTATGACCTATCACTATGAGAGACACAACTTTACTTACGTAAGCTTTTCCTGATCTTCGCTTGACGCTTTGCAGTTTAAGCTTTTCTGCAGAGCTTGATATACTCTCTCTTAAGCTGAGAATCCAAAATTTTCCCTCAAAACCTACACTCTTCTTTTACACTCTAAAAACTTACTCGATTATTCCGATCCAACACAGCTCTAAAATTGTTGGAAAATTTTGAATTTCTTTTAATTATATTAAATGCTAGATTAAATTGAGAAATAATTCATAGATCTCTATTTTCCATTTCAGGATACTCGTCGTAATCTCTCCTCTCTGCCGTTATTAATAGAGAAATACCAATGGAAAGATATATACTACCTTCCCTAGTTATCTTCCTTGTAAACTCCGATTTTTCTCTTACACAAAAATTATTATTAATCAATCCTCTGCGAATATTACCATCTACTACTTCCAGACATTAAAAATCTTCAGTTTTATCAGCCCTTTATAAACTCCTGGCTATCTTTCTAAAACCAGTAAAAAGACTGATTTTCTTTTTTAATTAATAGATCTGTGAAAATCGAAATCAAGATCTTTTTGAGGTTTTCTTTTTTGTTTTGTTGTAAAAATGTAAAACTCTTTGTTATTGACAGGTAATGAAAGAGAGAAAGAAACAGAAACAGAAACGTCTTACCAGCTCTAATCAAAATCAATCAAAAACTACCATAAGCTACGGAAGAGGAACGTGCGAACTGCTGATCTTTTCTTCACTTTTTATATGGTCGAAAAAATAGATGCTAGAAAAATTAGAAAAAGAATTATGTCTAAATCATAACCGCATATTACTTATTTACGGTGGGTCCTTATTTAAGTGTCTTTATTTACTAAAAAGGACTGAGAATGTCGTTAAAAGGTCCAGAATTTAGAATATAAAAGGATCTTTTCTTTCAAAACGAGAGGTATAATGTTTTGGTACTATTCCGCTGCAGTTTCACAGCCTTTTACTTTACATGGACCATTCATACCTTACCAACTAATATGTAATCATTTTTCTTTTTAATTCCACTAACATTACTACTCCGTAAGTTCATCATCAATTGTGATTAGCCCTACAAAACATATTTTTATGTCGATAATTATCTCATTGAAGATCCTCGTAGGAGTCAGTTCATCAATGACTCATATTGCTGTAATCGCAAACAAAGGAACGAACATGACAGATACCGTCACTTCCTGGTCAATGCGAGGATGGATTCAAAAAGAAGGAAGCAATATCTCCTTCGAGCCCAGCCTATGTTTTTCTGCGCCTTGAATCTCGTCTGTCTCAAGAGCCTACTCCTGATCCTGCAGCTGGCTTCTTCCTAGTAGGAGCATTGATGAACTAATTGCTTAGGTAGTTGGCTAGAACCGCTCAAAGAAGACGGAAAGGATGCAGGACAAGATAAGAGCTGATCGATTCTGAAATAGGTGTTTAACCGGTAAAAAATGACTCAATTCTGCCTTTTTTTTCCTGTGCAAACGTCTCCTAAGAGCTTCCTTTGTCTTCATGTGCTTGCCCCTTCCTGTGGGCTTCACCTGTGTGCAGCAAAACCCCTTCCTAAGCTCTTCCTTTGTTTTCCTATGTTTTCGTACCACTTGATTCACGCCGAAACACGCCCATCTCGTTAATCAAGATGTTGTTTTGCGCCCATATCTGCCTTAATTAAGGGTGAACTGGTCTTTCTCTTCCCTATGTATTACCTTGATTGAGAGTCTCGATCCCCGAGCTCATTTCAAGAAGGAGGATGGAGAATAGACAGCGGATGAATTCACTTTATGTATGCCATATTCCGAAGGAAAGCTAACACCGGGTGTTACCCGCTCGTCAACCAAAAGTTTTTTTGACCCTACACTTGAGTATATGCACTTTAGAGATGGAATCGTCGGCTTCTTAAGTCGAAGCAGTAGTGAAACCGGATGCTAGGACTTCGAGAATTAACCATAAATGGAATGAATGTCTGCTACTAATCCTTGCCCGTGTTTTTAGCATTGGTTTGGAGATAGGCCCTCAGATTTCTTAGTTGAGTACCTTCTGGTTGGTGCCTATGGACAGAAAGGAAGAACTGGTGGATTCTCCTAGTCTGGTTGGTTGGAATCTTGACTAAAAACAAATTTCTCGATCGAAGGGGCCGGATCAAGCTGATCAATCTAATTAAAGCTATTGATAATATCCAAAGCAGCATGGTGGCGTGCTTACCCGCGACTGGTTACCCCCACACTGAAGGAAATACTTTAGAAGACTAAGTCATTTCTGAACTAGGAACAATCCTATAATAAAAGAGGAATATAGTTTCTAAATACCTTGAAAGTAGTTATCGTCGAAAAGGCCCTTTAACCTACGTTTCAATAGTCATCTGAGGGAAAGCTCCTCGGAAAGATAGCTAAACCAATCCATAATTTGAGTCATTCGATTTTCAATGTTCGGTGTAGAATCAAAGTACCACTCGAAACTTGATGAGTCATCACGTTCTTTCCATTTATCCCAGCGTCATTGCTTCCACGACTACTCCATTCGGGTATCACTTATCCCTATACCTTTGTAACCCACTACTCACTATTTGTATTTCTCCCATCCGTCAATCTTCATCAACCGTTACGTCACAACATGCACAAGAGCATAAAGGCGCATCTTTAAACCTACCTCGAAAAATGGGGGTCGCTTATTTTACCCTGTAACGCGAGTCAATGCTTCCATAGAGCTTTGATGAAATCTATCCAATGAAGAAGACAGAAGCCCCTCATTCCAGGTTCCCATTTGCTAGCTAGTCCAGTGAAAGACAAAAAGAAAACCTATAAAAGTCGAGGCTGATTATGCTTCAAAAGCTAGGGCACGCGGTAGGTTACCCCAACTGGGTACGCCAAACGCGCGTTTTTCCATAAAGAAGTACTTCCAGTATTTTTATTTACAGTATAATATAAGAAAAGATGGGTATTGCAGCCTTCTCTCGGATGTCGTTTTTTCGCATTCTCGTTTGTTGTCTTTCCGGCCTTTCTATGCGTGATTGAGTAGTCGAATTATATAGATCTAGAAAGACTAACTAAGATAAACCCCAATAATTACTCATTTCCCCTTTATTGACTTCATCCACAGCATTTGGTTCATAACATGAGTCATATTCACTTTTCGTTCATAAGAGATGTTGATTCCATTTATTACCAGAAAGATCTAAGTGAAAGTGAAGAAAGGTCGATCAATTGGTCCGCTTGAAATGTCAGAGTCTCCTAGGCTTAGTGAGGAAAAGTTTGTTATTGAGTCAACTGGGCTAGTGATTGGGTCTCGGATCGACGGTTACTCGCTAGGAACTGGTGATCTTGAGATGTCTGGTGAAACTGGAGCAAACGTAAATCCTATTGGATCGTAAAGTGCGGGATTTCTTGGTTCCATTTCTAGGTATAGTCGGCTTGATAATTCTAAAATTGTAAATATTTAAGATGATACTTCACTCCTCTCTGAGCATTAGTTAGTAAAGGTTGGATCATATCGACTGGTTGGGAAGGAGCTGGTGCAAGTGAATAAAGTCTAGATCAGGCTGGTCTAGTAACTGGGCTTTATCGGCTTGATGAGTCTTCTTGTCTGTCCCTTATCGAGTTAGGAACTTTTATTTTGTTAGTGACCCTGGAAATTTCTCTCTTGTTGGGTTAGTTAGTAGTCGAGAAAGCGTAGATTTGGCTAGGCTAGTTATGTCAGGTTGTCCAGCTAGTATATCGCATTCAGGCCTTTGAGAACAGGCTCTGAAAGTAAAGAATCCTAGTTAGCTTAGCCAGGAAATGCTGGACCTTATCTGAATCTTTAAACTCTTGATTTTGCTAACTCAGTTGGTGACCTTGGATCTGCTGGTGAAACGAGAAACATTGATCGATTGGCTAGTTCCTGTGCATCGGTGGTGATCTATAAATGGTAGAATTTGGTGTATTGATATCAGCTAATGGAGAAAGTAGAGATCCTTCAGAGGATACGCTCGTATATTGTTCGACAAGAGCTGGTCGAAGTGCAGATACTAGGTTTCCTACTTCATGACCAACTGTTGGTGATCTTGGGTCAGCTAGTGCGGGATTTACTGGTCCCATAATTGGGTTTAGTCGTCTTGATAAGGAATCTACCCTTGTATAGCTTAGAGCAGGCCCTGCTAGTTATGAATTGTTTGGGACTCTTAGTATTCTTAGTTACTTGGACTTCCTAGGCTTGGTGCATCTACTATGTCTGTACTTGTTGGTTGAACATGAGCTGATGATAATAATGAAGAAAGTACTCTGCCAGGTGAGTCAGCTACTGAGTCAGATTAAAGAGTACAAAAAGTAAAAAGTCTTGATGTCTGAGTCTCGAAGTGAAGAAGCTATTTACTAAGTGTGGAAGATTCCGACCTGGTTTATGAACTTTCAGTTTATTAAGCCCCTAGATTTTGAACTTTGTTTGGTCGAGGTACTGCTAGATCTCTTCTTAGTCACCTTGGTCGTCTTGGCTGGGCAGGAACTGGTGATTAGGAAAGGTGGCTAGAATCAGGTGGGTTAGCTGGTGGGGATATGTTAACTCTATTACTCAAATAGTTATATTTCTTGGTAAGATTGGGCTTCCTAGGCTAAGTACATCTGCTAGTCGAGAAAGTGCAAGATTCTCCGGATATCGTAACTAGGTTTCCTAGCCTTTATGAGTCTGCTTAGTTATCTGCACCTACTGAACGTTGGGTTGATTATACACCTGCTTTAGCTGGGCTAGTAGCTGAGTCTGGAAGTCCCTTACTTAGTTCATCTGGTTAGATTAGGTCAAAAGAGGAATAAAGTGAAACTGTATTAGGTACTTGTACGACGAATACGTGAGGTGGTTCAGCTGCTGAAAGTAAAGAAAGTGGAGTCATATCATCTAGTTAGGCTAGTCTTGGTAGACCGGGTTCAGGAAACTCCATTGTCGGGTCAGCTCATGCGGAAAATTCTTGTTTTGTTTTAAGAGATCGAGTGAGCATATTCTAGAGACCTTGTTTATGCTGTATTTTTTCCTGTTCTTTAAGATGCGTCTGGATCAACTGGTGGAGGAACTAGGATTCTTTTGGCAGATGAAGGATGCGTTAACGTAAGTGCCATTAGTCTTGGTTCAAAGAGAAATATATCTGAGCTAGTCAATTGAGCTGCTGCTGCTGAGCTTGAAATAACGAAATTGCCGAGATCTATCTATTTTGGAATATGCTTCTAATTCCTTCATTTGAAATTCGATTTAAAACAAAGGCAAAGGATGGGTTCACAAATGATATATACTGCGATACAGTCAAACAAGGTATATAGTAATAAAAGACTAGACACCTCGGATACATATAGGCTAATCAACGGATCCTCCCTTTTTTAATCCAATTGATAATGGTTAGAAATTCTTTATTTTTGCAACCCGATCGCTCTTTTGATTTTGGAAAAAATGAATCTTTATCAATATACCCCTTCTTCTACACATTCGTCTCCCCTTCATACTATAATGAAGATATAGTGAATAGTTAGGATTTATAAAAAAAATAGATAATCCACTTATAGGAGAACCTTTTACCGCGTTAGGCACTAATATATGTTTAACGTATAATTAGATCGGGTAATCATTTAAATTAAGAACAAAATCCCGTTGCTTTTATTTACCTATAATTGGAGCCGTACGACTCTATCCATTTATTTACTCAACCCATCCGTGAATTTCTTTTGTCACGCTCTAAGAATTCAAACATATTTTGTACCGATCTGGTAAGGATAAATAATTCTCAGAGTCTTGCATTGATACGACATGCTATTTTTTCTACTCATTCCCTTTCAGGATCAGTCGTGGTCTTACAAACTTTACCAATGG
>JAJJMC010013841.1:3447926-3473704 GCA_023531435.1 Papaver californicum
TCATTCCCTTTCAGGATCAGTCGTGGTCTTACAAACTTTACCAATGGTATGGACGAATCCGTTGCTTCATCCAAATGTGTAAAAGAATCTAGCCGCACTTAAAAGCCGAGTACTCTGCCGTTGAGTTAGCAACCCGTAGATATGATCGAAATAAAAAAAAGAAATAGATTAGATTGAACGACCACATCAAAGGATAAAACTAGCAACAAACGACAAAAGGTTTTTAGGACCGATTCTGAATGTAAAAATGAACAAATCATATGAAAATAGAAAAAAATTCTCAAATAAAAAAAAAGATTTGTCTATTTTTCATAACAAAGGGTCCTCTTGTGTTACAACAAATCTAACGAGCACTTTTTTATAAAGTAAAAAAATAAAACTTATGGGACGTGGATAAATAGATCCATTTATCCACGATCCAACTATATTTGTTCAATACAGTATTATCAATATGAACGTTGAAAACATAAAGGAAAAGAAAGGAAAAACTCGAATATAACAAAAGGGACAATAAACAAGCTTAACCGTCTTTTCTTGGTGTCATCCTAACAAAAACCAAACAATATAAAAAAAAAATATTTCATTATTTCGAGAATCGATAATATGAAATTATATAAAAGTAATCTAATAGTAAATTCGTATAAATAAAATAAAAAAAAGAGTGAAAAAAGAAAAAATTTCAGGAAGTTCACATTATGGAACCCTCATTTTATAATAGTTTTTTTTCGATGTTTTCGTTTCATATAAAAACATCATATATCACTATTATATAATAGTAAAATTATTAAATGATGATACTAATAATCTAAATTTGAAACGGGACAACCTTAAAACGGAGAATTATACCAATGTGCTTATAGATCGGTATCAAAATATACTGATTAGTAACAGTAGCATGTTTTAAACTAGTGCTGTTAAGTGCTGACCATGTAGTCATAGGGAGCTTGGAAGCGAGTCGGAACCACCTAAGCTAGAAGCAGTCAATTTCTTCTTTTTGTCGGAATTTTTAAGGGAGGATTCTGAGCCGTTAATAAAATTGTGGGACCCACATAATTTGTGAGAAATCATCATGTATTCATGTGCATCAAAACACTCAGAATAACTTTCTCCGATATTTATAAGCGAAGTGGCTGGCGTATCAAAGTGGAAGACATTGTAACGATTTTTTCTTTAGAAAACACGTGTCTTCACCCTTTTCCGGTAATCATCTACCTGTCAAACTTTCCTTCGATGACATGTAACATATTCTGGTGGTGCTGCACTTGCCTGTCTTGGTGAGCGGTCATCATACAGGTGTCCATCTCCATAATTTAACACTTGTCCTTCTACGAGGTTTAGTCCACGAAATATACACTGTAGCGATGACAGTCGTCGGGCATGGGCATGGCATCCAATTCCGATAAATTTCCGTCCACAAAACAAAAATTAGGCAAGTTATCTATGGACAGTCCTCAATTTAGAGCTATTTAATTTTTATTAAAAAAACAAAAACTATATTAGAAGAAAAAAAGGTGGAAACATGTTATTAAAAGAGTTGATCCTGGCGATATATCTTTTATTATTAAAGGAAAGAAAAGGTGAAAACATGTTATTAGAAGAGTTAATCCACGAGTGATTTATTTTTCATTTTTAAAAATTGAATTGTATGTTGGATAATAAACAGAAACTCATGATTTAGTATTAAAAATCTTTATTATGATTTGTGTTTATGTGTACTAGTAGAAAAACATATGCTATGTATACATTTATATTAGCTCCCTTAATAATATGAAATTTAAAAATAATGATTTTTTTTTTTTATAATTCTTATTTGTATTCATTGCGTAGATAATTCAAAGAGCTTTTCAAGTATATAAATTTTATAAAAATGGGATTTGTATTTGGAAAGATATAAAGATTAGAAATTTTCTAATTTATTTTTAAAACAATGATATTTTCATAAACTATAAATATATATTTAATATAAAATTTTATTCTTGAATACATATGTAGTGGTATTATCGATGTCAGATGTTATTTTATAATATCAAGACTAGATCACCCAAAAATAAATATTTTATTTATATTAGAAAGATAAATCATATACAAATATTTCTAGAATCAACAATATCCATTAAAATCATATATATATCTTTTACTTTTGCAATAGTTTTACCTATTTCCCATATTCACTATCACTAAATCCCATCCCATCTACTCAAATCAGATTTTATAGAACTCGTTTTCAATTGGATAAACAAAACCCATCGTATTTTTTTTTTATGGTTAACCGAAACTGTTACCATTGTATTCTTAAATTACCATCATAATTTGGTTTGAAAATTGAATTGCAAAACTTAATTTATTTCACATAATATGAATATGATAATGTGGATAACTAAAATATAACAATCTATTAATATATAATTATTAAATTTAAGGATAATTGAATACTATGAAAACCTAATTAAATATGAGTGAAAATTATATGTTTTCCCTGTATATTAATTTTAGTCATTTACGTTTTGTTTCATTCGTATCGGTACAAAAAAATAAGTTCAATAAAGAAAAAAAAATGAATTAGGAATCATGCGGTTACTGTAGTTCTCGTTATTCTTATTTTGGGTACACAACCATTATCAGATCATGTTTATGCATATTATAGAGTGTAGTGGTACTGATGGTAATATATAGGTGGTGCAGTGGTGGTGGTTGCATGAGTTGCACAGGTTAGTAGTGGTTGAATACTAGATTTGAGAAAACGCAAAAAGGAAGACGGTGGTTGATGAAGAGGTTGCACATAGAGTATAATTGGACGAGTTTTGTTTATCCAACCTAGAAATATCCCCGAATAATTCCCGCTAGTGAGAGGAAAACTCGCCCCAAACGTGGCGAGTTTTCACAAGGTTTCATACTCACAACGCAAGTCACAAATTATCACCCTTCACTTTTGTATGTGTTTTTTTTTATTAGCTAGCATCATAAATTGTTAAGAATTTGTTACACGATGGTATTTTCTACCCATTAAGTCATTTAAATCAGTTTTGTTGGCTAGCAACATATTTTTGACTTGTTGTTGTGTATGTATATGTGAGAGAATAAAATCTGAGGCACACGTGTTTAAAAACTATTGGAGAAGTAACGAGCTATGATGAGACGAGAAACACTGGAACAAAGTCTTTTGAAAGCGATGAATTGACAGCTACAAAATCTTGAAAGTGATCCTGACAGCATTAATGCATGACCGACACGTGGGTTGCGGGAAAGTAAGGCACACTGCACAAAACAGATAGCCTTGCTGCCTGACCTACACGTAGGTAGCGGGAAAGTAAATTGCACTGATCAAGACATACAACTTTAATTGCTCGACTGACAACAGGTTGCGGGAAAGCCTGACACAATAAAGAGTAATAATGAGTATCGATGCATGACTGACACGTATCGACTCTCCAAGCAGAGGAACGCAAAGAATTAAAGCATGACAAATCACTTTAAATAGCTACCTGTCGAACATGCCATGATTCAAATAAGATCGCAACAGTCTTTCCAATCCAAAATAATAACTTAACTACAAGACCGCAGAAGAAGTGCGGGATAATCCGTAAGAAACTACGGGAAGCAGGCAGTACGCATGTTAAGATTTGCGGAAGAAACGATCAGGCCGTGCGGGAATTGCAAATAGGCTTTGCGGAACTACACGTTGCACCAAGAATGGATAAGAATAAATATGTGGAAAGGTAGATTGATGGGCTCCATCAATTTAGCTATAATACCAAGCTCATTAACAGGAAAAGGGGTTAGAAAATCTAAAGGGAAAGTAGACGGTAGACATTGAAGTAATAGCAAAGAGCTTAGGTATGAAATTATGTAATTGTTTTAATTCATTTGATTCATGATTAACATGATTATGATTATATGAAGTCATCTCATTGATATAGATTATTTCTCTTTTCGTTTCTTTTGTATAGATGTTAATATGATCATATCAATGGATCCAATTATTTTACTTTTGGCTGTAAATAGTTTTATTGATTGAATCACATAAATTCTTGTGTCATTTAATTTTACTTTGATTGTTTTTTCACTTTCAAAATGTTATCGTGAAGCGATTTAGGATAAGAAAATGTACTTTATTGGATTTTATACACTTTTGATTGTGATCCCAAAGTCACCATATTTTTGGTGATCACAAGTTGGCGCTAGAAACAGGGACGAGTAAAGAATTTATTCTACCTGACAAATTTTTGTTGTTCAAATATTGAGTCATATTCTATTTAAAAAAAATTCTCTTTAAAGTGCAATAATTTAGGTTCATATGAAAAGGTTGAGAAATACGATTTTATTTTAAAACTAGACAGTTGATGAATATATAAATTTGGTTGTTATGATTAATTTTCTATTATTCTGTACTTTATTTCTCAAATTCAAGAAATGTTCACTTAGCAACATGTCATATATATTAGGGCCTTGATTTTCGTTTCCAACTAAATTTTTGATATTGTGATAATATATACCATTTGATTTCAACCAGTTGCAAATTTATTGAGAAGGATAAAGTCTTTATGAAACACATAATTCATTATTTGACCTCTATACTGGACAAGAAATTCCTACACCAACACGAGTTTGAGTTCAGAAGAAATTACATCACCACAAAAGTACACACGAATGAGGACAGTGTCACAAAGAAGCGTGCAGGATCAAGATGCAAATTAAGGCAATCAGGATAGTAATGATATAGGTGTTCTTCAACAAAAAGAAATACCGAGAAGATCAAAAGAGCAAGAACCCAGTAATGACCATATAAGTGATTCTGAAGGCCACACAACTAGTCGTTCATCTCAAGAAAATTCTCAAAACAGTATTGATCATGTTCAACAGTTAATGGAAGAAATGGATGCAATGCAAAAGGAACATCGAGTTTGTGCGGAACAAATTGCATTGTTGACCAGATAAAATCAAGTACTTAAAGAAAGAGTCCAACACGGTGCGGAACCGTCAATAACTAAAACACAGGGACAAGAAGCAAGCTCCAGCAGACCCGCACGAAGAAGAACGAAAGTTAATAGAGATCAAAGAGTAATGGTGGTGCAACCCTTGATTCAACAAAATGAACCAGACAGATTAAACTTTGACAGATCAAGGTTGCATAATGACAGGTGGAAAAAATACTATGAGGATATGGAACAAATGCAGGAAGAAATTAAAAATTTAAAGAATAAAAAAGGTGGAAGATTAGAGGAAGTGTTAAAAGAATCCCAAAGGACACCATTGGCACCACACCTGGCATATACATCAATACCGCACGAATGTAGTGTTCCCCTTTTCGAATGCTACGACGGAACAAAAGACCCAACGTCTCATTTGAAATATTACAATCGATGTATGACACATTGAGAACAAGATGACGTTGTTATGTGCCGGTTTTTTCCTTCGAGTTTGAAAGGAATAGCTTTGGCATGGTATGACAATTTACCAGAAGGGTCGGTAAATTCTTATACGCAGTTAACCCGCAAGTTCTTAGAAGCATACATGTACAATCGGCCCGCAGATGCAGGGATGGATAAGTTGTACTCACTTGCCTTATCAGCAGAAAAAACCATTCGTGATTATACAGATCGTTGGCAAACAATATGCCAAGAAATTGGGGATGTAACTCCAGAGGTTGCAATCAACAGTTATAAGTGGGGAATCGCCAATCGGGAAAGCCAACTCTTTGTAGATATCCATAATACAAATACAAAAACCAAAGGAGATCTCAGAGATATCATTGAAAAATGCGCAAGATTGCAAGACATCCAGAGGCAACATCCGAGAATAATACCACCACCACAAGGAAATGCAAAAAGAGACAATTCAATAGAACCATCGTCCGGAACCGGAAAGAGGTTTGTGGGAAAATATCCGAATAATGAATCAAAGCGAACAAAGATGGGCGAACGAAGAAAGTTTATCCAACAATTTAAAGAATAAATCTTTACTAAACTCAATAGTCCTTATTCTGAAATTTTAAATGCGATAAAAAATAGACCAGATTTTCAGTGGCCACGAACAAAAGAACAACAACCTGAACACACACAAAATTCAAAAGAGTATTGTGAATACCATTGTTATCGGGGCCATTCGACAAACCGATGCAGAAATTTAATAATGCAGGTGCAAAGGTTAATTGACGCGGGGGAGTTAAAAGAATTCATTCAAACAACTGATCCACTACCAAGGCTTAATAAGGGAAAAGCAGTAAACATTCCTCAAAATAATCAAACTATAAACATGATCATATATTCTGAATCATGCCAATCATCCATGAGTGCAGCGATCAATATGAAATTGCATAAAAGAGTCCGCAATCATGAAGTCTTTAAGGTTGCGAGAAGAGTTCTGAATCATGGGAAGGATGGATGGCGTCCCCATTAACTTTTTCTACAAATGAGGTTGATCAAGAGGTTGAAATGCACAAAGATCCATTGGTACTTACACTGCCTGTATCGGGATGGAACATAAGGAAAATTCTTATGGATGGGGGCAGTTCCCTTAATGTGTTCTTTTATGATACCTTTCGAAAAATGGGATTAAAAAGATGATCAGTTAACTCCTTCTTGTTATACCATTTATGGGTTTAACAGATTAGCTTCAAAACCAAAAGGGGAGATCATGCTTGATGTTGTGGCAGGTCCAATAAGTATTTTGACAAAATTCAGTGTAGTGGAAGTTTCGTCTCCATACAATGCCATCATCGGTAGACATTGGGTTTATCAGTTAAAAGGAGTAACCTCAACGTATCACCAATACTTGCGGTTCCCAACACCGCAAGGAAAAATAGAGATAAGAGGAGATCAAAATGAAGCAAAATCTTGCATCCTAGCTGAAGTTCGTATGAATGAAAAACGACAACAACAGCAACAAAACAAGAAAAAGGAACGCAAAATGAAGGCAAAAGAAGATGCCCTAGACCAGTATATGAGTCAGAATGATGGGAAAAAAGCGATAAATGAAACAAGTGAAGATGTTGAAGAAAAAAGAAGCACATCAAAAGCATATCAAGGGAATCATCCAGCATAGCAACCAAAGGGGGCTCCCGCACTTTTAGGAACTTCCAAACCCACATTTACCCCGATAGAGAAAACCAAAAATGTTAATATAGGAACAAGAGAGTTTCCCAAGTTAATAAGGATTGTGACGCTGATGGAGACGGAAAGGGAGCGAAATTTGATCTTATTACTTCGGGATTTTGTAGATATATTTGCATGGAAAATGGAGGCCATGCCAAGTATCGACCCAAATATTGTACAACACGAATTGCATATACACCCCGATGCCAAACCTTTCCGGCAACTTATAAGTAAAGTTGCGCCCGAATACCACGTGTCAGTAGAGAATAAATTAAAAAAGCTCATGGATGCGGGATTTATCCGAGAGGTGCGATACCCAACTTGGATCTCTAACATGGTAATTGTACCAAAAAAGAATGGAGGCGTTAAATTTGCATAGACTTCACCAATTTGAACAAAGCATGCCCGAAAGACAGTTATCCCCTCCCCAGCATAGATCAGTTGGTAGACGTTGTTGAAGGTCATGAAGCCTTGTCCTTTATGGATGGACAATCAGGGTATAACCAGATCGCAATAGCTGAAGAAGATCAAGAGCACACTGCATTCTTTACCCCACGCGGTTTGTATTGTTACACCAGGAGGCCATTCGGATTAAGAAATGCCGGAGCAACATATCAACGGTTGGTTGAAGCAATTTTTAAACCATGGATAGGACACACTCTGGAAGTTTATGTGGATGACATGTTAGTAAAAAGCAAACTTGCAACTAATCATTTACAAGATTTGAAAGAGATATTTCAAGCCTTGCGGAAATATAGAATGAAGGTCAATCCTGACAAGTGCATTTTCGGGGTCACTTCAAGGAAGTTTCTAGGATATTTGGTTACTAAAAAAGGAATTGAAGTTGATCCCGCAAAAGTTCAAGCAATAGTAGACATGCCATCTCCACGGAATGTTAGCAGATTTATCGCAAGATCATCGGAGAGATGCAAACCTTTTTTTGATATGTTAAAGAAGAAAAATAAATTCGAATGGAATGAGAAATGTGAGCAAGGTTTCCAAAATATCAAGGTCTACCTCGCAACATTACCTGCACTGCAAAAGCCAAAACCCGAAGAAATTCTAGCCTTATATATTGTGGAAACCGAAGACGCAGTAAGTGCGGTGTTAGTCCGATCCAATGAAAAGATTGAAAAGCCAGTGTATTACATTAGTAATACTTTGAACCCTGCAGAAAGAAATTATACGAAATTTGAACAGTTAATCTTAGCACTGGTGTTTGCTACCCAAAAACTAAGTACATATTTTCTGACACATTATGTGCGGATACCAAGCAAAGCACCATTGGAGTCAGTACTAAAGAATGTAGGAAAAGTCGGAAGAATAGCAAAATTGAACGCACAACTCGAACAATTCAACATATTATTCGAATTACAAACTGCACAAAAGTCACAAATTTTGGCTGATTTCCTTGTGGAATTTCCACTGGATGATAACTTCAAAATTCAAGGTTTGCTCGGATTTAAAAATGATGGACATGTTTCATTTTTCATTTCCTAATTTTTATTTACATTGGTTACTTATTATTTTATGATACAAAATTTTAAGGTTTTCCCGGAATTGAAGATGGTGACCCTCAAGATATCTTGAATTCTGTAAATCCCAAAAGATGGGAAGTATTTGTTGACGGAGCCAGGAATAGAGAAGGTGCTGGAATTGGAATCGTAGTTACAACTCCTACAGGGGATATAATGGTACATTCATTCCGCCTTGAGTTCGATGAACATACAAATAATATAGTGGAATGTGAAGTTGTGGTTCACGCCCTCAGACTTATTATTGAGTTAGGGATAAGTGATGTCCGACTCACAAATGATTCACAATTAATAATTCAACAGGTTGAATTAAAATATCAAGCGCTTGATGAAGACTTGATAGAATATAAAAACCTTGTGCAAAGACTGGCGCTTCAAATTCCAAATATAACCTTTCGGCATCTATCCAGAGATAAGAATCGACATGATGATGCATTAACATATATTTCTTCAATGATAAAGGATCGAAATACATCAACGGTAAAAATTGGGTATATTTATGAACCATCAATCAAGTTATGGGCAGTTGAAAACATGCAAGAAAAAATGGGGAAAGATATTGAACACACAGCTATCCGAAATAAAGTGAATTTCTCACAAAAAATAGAAAATCACCAAACTGAAGAAGATTGGAGAGTTTCGGTCCATCAATATTTGTAAAATGGGATATTACCCGCAAATTCTAAAGAAGCATGGAAGGTGCAATCAAGATCTGTAATTTATCAGTTGCGGGATAGAGTTCTTTACCGAAAGTCTTTTTTGGGACCGTTACTTCGATGTTTATCACGAAAGCAAGGGTTGCAAATTTTCCAAGATATACATTATGGTGATGCGGGAAATCATAGTGGAAGACGATCACTGGCTTTAAAGGAAAAGATGCAAGGTTATTATTGGCCATTTATGCATAAAGATGCGGAAAACATGGTAAAAAGGTATGAAGAATGGCAGTGTTATGCAAAAAAAATAAAAGCTCCTGCAACAGAACTTAATTCGGTACTTAGCCCTTAGCCATTTGTAAAATGGGGGATAGACATTGTTGGACCATTGGTAGAAGGAACTAAAAAGAGAAAATATTTGATTGTAGCTACAAATTATTTCACTAAATGGGTTGAGGCCAAAGCTCTTACACATATTAGAGATACCGATGTTTTTAAATTCATATTTGAGAATATAATCTGTAGATTTGGAATTCCGATGGCCATAGTCTCGGATAATGGACAACAATTACAAGGAAAAAATATTGATATGCTTTTTGAAGCATTTAATATTCAAAAGAATAAGTCTTCTCCGCTTTATCCACAAAGTAATGGGCAAGCCGAAGCAACAAATAAGTCAATTGCCATGAATCTAAAGAATACTCTTGATGGTCACCATAAACGGTGGTATGAACAGCTTCATAATACATTATGGGCATACCGTACAACTAGAAGGGAATCCACTGGTGAATCACCATTTCTTCTTACTTACGGTACATAAGCAGTTATTCCAACGGAGGTCATTCTATCCACTACAAGAACAGAGGCATGGGAGAAAAATTTAAATTCAGATTTAATGTTGGAAAAGTTTGATGATCTAGAAGAAAGAAGAGAAGTTACACTTCAAAAAATGGAAAATTATCAAAGGAGACTGGCAAGAGAATACAGTAAAAAAGTAAAGATGCGTAATTTTGTGGAAGGACAATATGTTCTGCGGCAAATCCCGGAATACCAAAGAGATAAAGCAGAGGGAAAGTTTACACCTACATGGGGAGGACCTTATATTATACAAGGCATTGCAGGACAAGGATCGTACCACTTACGAAATATGGATGGAGGAATTTTGCAACATCCTTGGAACGCCCAATATCTCAAACCCTACTATCCTTGATCCATAATGAAATTGTGCAAAAAATTTGCATTCGTAATAGGTACTCTCAACTTCGGGAATTGCTCGCAGGTAGCAATACAATTATATGACAATCCAAGTTCATATTAGGTAAAGCTACAAATGTAACCTCTTTGAGAAAGTCCATGTGAATGTCTATGAGTGTATGGCTATTGGGTCTTTCGCTAACAAGGGTGCCTAATATGATTTTTAATTGTTGTATCTTTCTCCATTTTAGGAGACTTTCGGGACCGCATCCTAACTTCCTCCTGGCCTGAGTGGAGTTAGACATGTGCTACACCCACAATAAAACACAAGGTATAAAAATTTCCTTGCGACTAAAGTAAATTACACTCATACAATAAATTAATAATTAATATATATTCAAAATATGTTTTGTAGGAACAAAGTTACAAGGAAAAATAAAAAAGCAACTGCAATAAAGGAATGAAGAAGAACAAAACAACAAAAAGAAAGCTAAGAAGCAGGAGTAATGCCTTTGAAGGGAGGATTGTTTGGAACATCTCGGCGCTTATAAAATATTGTAAATACATCAGCTTCTACTCTATCAAGAGTGTTATTGACTGCTTTTACAATTTTGGCTTTCGCTTCAACTCTTAACCATTCAATATAATCTTTTCTATTTGCAATCTCCACCTTGAATTGAGTTATTGCAGTTTCACATGTCTGGATTCTATTTTTCGAAAAGTTTATTTTCCCTCTCTCGGTAGCTAAATCCCGAACAAGGCTTTCGTTCTTCATAGCCTCATGCTTTAGAGTCTCTTCAACACTCTTAACTCTGGAAGAAGAAAGCTCAACTTCAGCTTGCGCTTTATTAGCTTTTGCGGAAGCAAGCTCAAGATGAGCTTGTGCTTCCTTTACCTTAGCAGAAGATAGATCAAGTTGTTTATTGAGTTCTTCAATCCTAGTGGTTGCGGCACCAAGCTCTCCCTCAGCCTTAGCAGCTCTTGCTGTTGCGTCTTTAAACTTTTCTTCAAAACCTGAAATTAAAGTAACGAATTAATTAATAAGGGAATAATATTAAATTTGAAGTTTGCGATCAAATAAGATACCTCTTGCGAGGGATTCAAACTCTACTAGCTCACGACCCATTGCATCTTTCGTAATATCAAGGAAATCATATTCTTCTGAAAGCTTGCTGTAATTGGCTTTGAGTCGTTCAAGATGATGTTGACACTGAGATAACTCAGTTTCATTATCCCGCAAATGGTTTAACTTAGATGTGCATTTGGCCACTTCTTTGTGCAACCAGAGAATATCGCTTTCGCGATGAAGAACAAAATCATATAAGGTTACAGTTGTAGCTTGAGCATCTGAAATGGCTTTTCCCTTGGCATAAGCCTTTGCAGTAGAGTTGTCTCTGTCTTCAATAAGATGAGCGATGTACGAAGAAAGCTTTGAATGATGATATGAATCATATTGGGAAAATCCCGAAAGGATATTCTGCCGCTCTATGAAAAGCTTGTGGTTCTCTTCTTCCAATTTTTCGGACACTGCCCGTGCTTCAGAAACGCAACCTTTAGTCCACAATAAAATGGTGTCAAATTCTACTTTCTTGCGAACTTTTTCCACGTATAAAAGCCGATGTTGTGACTCTAATTTATTATATTTCTGAATAACCGAATCATGACTATCCACAAGATCATTGAATTTTGTCTTGACCTCCACATTCTCATTATTAACTTTTACAACATGATCTCTCAACTGCGTAATCCTATGCTGCATCCTAGATACAAATTCTGAATCTCCCGCTGATCCCATAAAGTAGTTCAGAAAACAAGAGAAATGAAATAAAGGAAAAAGTAACTAAAAGAAAAAACAAAACCTTGGTTCTGAAGATTCAGCACTTGTTGGAGGAGTTTATCATTCTCCCGCTGCAAGTCCAAGGCGACACTTTCCACAACTCTGAATTTGGACTCCATCATGGAGGACCGTGCCTTGTAGAATTGATACGCAGTGTGTAAGGCGCTTTGACCCCGACCAAGCTACGAAATTAAAACTATAATTAGAATAGGGAATAAGAAGAAATTAAGAAGTAAGTTGACAGTTAAAATACTTGTACAAGAGTTTGTTGAGGGAAGGAGTACACTTGTCCATCCGTAAGTGCAAGTGTATCCGCAAGCGAAGAGGGCTCGATGATGCGAAACGAAGGATCAACATCTTCTCCTTGATCTTTTAACCAAGCATCTATAACCACATCGTATGGAACAACTTCCATAGATTTGCGCAATCGAGAAACCGAAGAGCTATCGGATTTGACCGGAAGAGAATTGAATGGAACGAAGAGAATATTCTTTGACATGAACCATTCGAAAGCTTCCTCTTCTTTATTTAAGAGAATAGAAGCCTCTGCGACTTCTTTTCTTCTGCTCGATTGAGGAAACTCTGGGTTCTGTTGAGTTTCATCAGTATCAACCCCGCTCGCACCAGCAGGCCTAACAGGAACAACTTTTGTCATAATGCTTGAGGGCACATCATTCGCTGTACTGGTGCTTGCCGACTCTTCTGTTTCCGCAACATGTGCTTGCGGGGCCACTTCTGTTTCCGCAACATGTGATTACGGGACCACTTCTGTCTCCGTAACATGTGCTTGCGGGGCCATTAATGCTTCTACAACATATGCCTGAGAGTTGCGATCCTCTTCATCAGTCGTCTCATCTTCATTAGAAGCAGTTTCAAGCGGCTCATCCCCAGGTAGAGGAGAAAATTGAAGATAGAAAGAAATATCAGGGACAATAACTTGATCCGAGGAATTCTTCGGAACCTGCGAGGTTTCTTCTACAGTATCATGTTGTCCCGCAGATTCGAAGTTCGTTAGTAGAAGGGGAATACGCTGACCTCCTTCTTGCCTTTTACAGCAGAACTTCCTTCACCTCTAAAGCGTGGATGATGGAGAGGAGAATCATGAATCTCACCCTCTTCCCTATTTGTAGAAGCACGAGGCGCGCATTTCACTTTCTTCCGACCCTGTAAATATACCACAATGCTTCATCAGAGGAAATTCTAAAAGCAATGTATAAGAAATCAACGGATAAAATAATACATTTTCTAGAAGAGGCGCGGCCTTGCGCTTTAACCTCGTATCATCCTGAGTGCCTTCATCATCCAGCGGCTCAGTCTCCGACTCAACTTGCGACTATACTCAAGCAATATGTGAAAGAATAAGTGATGTGGTATGATCCAGCTTATGTTCTATCAATTGAACTTACTTAATAGTATGGAAAAACGTACCTCGCGGAAAAGAGCAAACTTGAAAATCAGAAAAATTTAATCGCCAAGGGAAATAACCGTTGAAACGAGTGAGAAGGTCGTACACTACACTATTGGAAGCAGACCCGAAGACCCAGGGACCTTCAATAAGGAAAGGGGTGCGATACCATTTATAGTCGTGATCTTCCCGAAATCTTTCCTTAAGAGGAACCGTTGTTCCCTGAACATACTTCAGTTTCGCATTGTCAATCTACGATAGTAAACGGAACCCCTTCCCACCTTTGTGGTTTGGGCCAACACTTCAATTCTTTAATTTTTGGAGGAAACATTGTCCGCATACGTGGCATGGGAATTTTCCACTGTATAATATTTGCTTAACCTAATGTCCGGAACGTAGCATGTAAACCTGGTCATTCCTTGGCTACGTAAGCTGCATACATCAAGTATTCTCCACCAATTTCCATTGTATTGCGCGAATGATCGCTCTAAGCCTTGGTGAGATTGATCACGGCTCGCAAGGACTTCAAATTGATAAGGATTCTGTTTTTGGTACAAGGGAAGCTGTAAACCCGCATCTATAGCTCCTGCGGGAATTAATAATCTGTCATTGGTATATTGAAAACCCTCTATCATTTCCAGGGAAATTTCATCGGAAGCGCAATAGAAAAAGGAGACTTTGAATCCTTCGAGACCGTGGATCCTTTTAAACTCTTCGAGATCTATAGACCTGAAGCTACAACTTTTTTGAGCCCGCTTGTCTTTAGGAACATGATTATTTATTGCATGGACACTTGCGGGCCTTGTAGGTTCCGAAGGATGACTCCTTGATACAGGATAACGGGATGTCATCATGTGTAAAGGTTGATCATTTTGACGAGAAGCATCATCAAAAACTCGAGCTTTACCTCTTCAAGCCATGATAGATTTTAATCTACACAGGGAAGAAGGAAAAAATAAGATTACTAAAGATCAAAAGGCAAGAGCAGAATAAAATATAACAAAATAAAAGAACAATAAGATAATAATTATTCTATAATCAATAGAAATCAGGGATCATGTTAGAATAACCAATCATCAAAAGAAAATTCAACCACTTCACAATCATTGTTCGTTCCAATAAGTAATAAACAGGTAGGGGCATCAACATCATATTCACTATTAAACTCAAAAGAATCTACATGACAGTGAATAATAATCAAGCAAACGAAAAAGAATAAAGGCAAAAGAATTACTTACAGAGGAGTAAAATAGTCTAAGAGGAATACTTTGATAATAGGAAAGACTGGATCCCGATAAGAGAATTTCGAATTACAGAAGTTGAGAAGAATGAAAAGATATTGAAGAATCTTTGAAAAGCTTGAAGGAATGAAAAGTGCTGCAACTTTAAGAAGGAGAAGACAAAAGGTGAATGGAATGAAGAAAATAATTGGTATTAAATAGGAGAAAGCTGAAACTGACGAACCGTCGAAAACTGAAAAGAAATAAAGTTCAGAGATTTGATTTACTCGAAAAGCGCCAACTGAACAAAAGTGCAAAAGTGAGTTAATGCTAGCGAAAAAATAGGGAAAAGTGTAACGTGCGAAAATGAGTTATTGCAGGCGTGTAAATAGAAAGGTAATCATTATTTTTCCTTTTTTCAAATTTTTTTAACAACTGTCAAAATTTGAAAAAAAGAAAGAAAAGTGGGCAAATTGTGAGAGAATAAAATCTGAGGCACACGTGTTTAAAAACTATTAGAGAAGTAACGAGCTATGATGAGACGAGAAACACTGGAACAAAGTCTTTTGAAAGCGGTGAATTGACAGCTACAAAATCTTAAAAGTGATCCTGATAGCATTAATGCATGACCGACACGTGGGTTGCGGGAAAGTAAGGCACACTGCAGAAAACAGATAGCCTTGCTGCCTGACCTACACGTAGGTAGCGGGAAAGTAAAGTGCACTGATCAAGACAGACAACTTTAATTGCTCGACGGACAACAGGTTGCGGGAAAGCCTGACACAATAAAGAGTAATAATGAGTATTGATGTATGACTGACACGTATCGACTCTCCAAGCAGAGGAACGCAAAGAATTAAAGCATGACGAATCACTTTAAATAGCTACGCGTCGAACATGCCATGATTCAAATAAGATCGCAACAGTCATTCCAACCCAAAATAATAACTTAAATACAAGACCGCAAAAGAAGTGCCGGATAATCCGTAAGAAACTACGGGAAGCAGGCAATACGCATGTTAAGATTTGCGAAAGGAACGATCAGGCCGTACGGGAATTGCAAATAGGCTTTGCGGAACTACACGTTGCACCAAGAATGGATAAGAATAAATATGTGGAAAGGTAGATTGATCGGCTCCATCAATTTAGCTATAAATACCAAGCTCATTAACAGGAAAAGGGGTTGGAAAATCTAAAGGGAAAGTAGACGGTAGACACTGAAGTAATAGCAAAGAGCTTAGGTGTGAAATTTATGTAATTGTTTTAATTCATTTGATTCATGATTAACATGATTATGATTATATGAAGTCATCTCATTGATATAGATTATTTCTCTTTTCGTTTCTTCTGTATAGATGTTAATATGATCATATCAATGGATCCAATTATTTTACTTTTGGATGTAAATAGTTGTATTGATTGAATCACATAAAGTCTTGTGTCATTTCATTTTACTTTGATTGTTTTTTCACTTTCAAAATGTTATGATGAAGCGATTTAGGATAAGAAAATGTACTTTATTGGATTTTATACACTTTTGGTTGTGATCCCAAAATCACCCGATTTTTGGTGATCACAGTATATGTCGACTTTTTTTCAACCTCGATGATTTGGTGGGCCTTTAATGCCAAATCTCCTTATCTGTAAATATAGTTGATGTTGTGCCATTGATTACAACAAAATGGTAACCTCAGTTATATATATTAAGTACCAAGATGTGGCGCTTTTGTTGTTGATAAAATGTATCGCGTTTGTTATTTTTGTGTGTGTTAATATGGCAATTCTCTTGGTCGATTGATTTATTAGAACTTCTTCAGAAACCAAAACTGCCACCTTAAAATAATTATCTTTTAGTAGGTTGGTATTCATGTGGGACCCACCATCCACTCTAAATGGAAAAGTCATTCTCTCATTTTATTTGGAAGATACGGTTTTTAAATCAAAAGTTTTATTCATCCCACGATAAAACCCATGGTTGTAGATAATAAAATATACCATCTATTAACTATAAAACGTTCATAAGTCGAGAGCTATAAGAATTATAAACTCCAGTAGGTTTTTCAGGTAATTGGCGGGAAAGTTGTAAAGGACTCTAGCCATCACGTGAGTACAGCTAGAACCCACCAACCAAGGGGTTGGAGGATAAGTTACTCGATTGAACATGTATAATTGGCCTTCTATGTACGTATAACAATTTAAGGCTCAATACAAACTAGATTTATCTTCTAACTGCGTCAATTATTTTGTTACTTTTGGTTACTTCATATTATTTCTCTGAAGATAATAATCAAACAATCTAACATAATTAGATGAATGTTATAAGATATTTGAGTTGAAATTAATAGATGAACAAGCAAATATAATCAATATATTCGTGAATGTTATATATACAGTAAAACCTCTATAAATTAATAATGTTGGGACCGTGATATTTTATTAATTTAGCGAGATATTATTATATCGATAAATTAATAATTTATTAATTTAAAGAGGTTTTACGTATTACCTTTAAATTTCCAAGTCCAATGTACTAGTTACAATGTATATTAGTTAGAGATGAAAAATAAATTACAAAAACAAGTTCCAAGGCACATTTTATGAATGTACATTCACAAATTAATTGAATTTGTCAAGTTCATTGTTTTTGAATAAGTAAAAAGTTAGTTCATGGTACTAAAAAGTTGGTCCATGGTACCAACGCAGTACATTAAACATGGTTAGAAATTGATCACTATAAAATGTCCATTGAATTTTTTTAAAATCACATCAACTATGGCTCCTAAACTAAAAGGTGTTCAAAAATCAACAATGACCGATCAACAACGAAAATTGTTATGCGAGTATAAGAGAGATCACCAAGGATGCACTCAACAAGATTTGGTGCAGTGGGTTGACAAAACTTTCAATTTGAAAGTTAGTCAAGGAACAATATCAAACACTCTCAAGCGATCATCAGAGTTCCTATCAGCTGACTTTGACAAAGATGGATCTTCCAAGCGTCACAAACCAGCCATGTACCCGGACATGGAGAAAGTTGTTTATGAATGGTTTCTCCAACATCAAGAGCGTGTGAATATAACAGGAGAGCTAATCATAGAGAAGGCGGTTGAGGCGCTGAAGCTTTTGTATCCACAGGATTCTTCAGAGCATAAACTTTCACAAGGATGGCTTGAGAAATTTAAGTTAAGGCATGGTATCAAATCATATCGCCGTTTCGGAGAAAGTGGCTCAGTCGACACACATGACATGGAGAAGAAATTGGAGTCTATAAGGAAAAAAATTGATCAATTTCCTATGAAAGATGTTTTTAATATGGATGAAACTGGTTTGTTTTACAGGTTACAAGCTGACCATTCACTTGCAACAAAACAACTTGAAAGTAGGAAACAGGACAAGGAAAGACTTACAATTGTTATTTGTTGCAATGAGGATGGCTCGAAAAAAATTCCTCTATGGATCATTGGTAAGTATGCAAAGCCACGTTGTTTTAAGAATATCAACATGAATAGCCTAGATTGTGAATACCGTGCCAACAAAAGAGCATGGATGACTGGGTTGCTTTTCGAAGAATATGTCCGTTGGCTGGATGAAAAAATACACGGTCGAAAAATTCTCTTGGTAGTGGATAATTGTCCAGCCCATTCAAATAATATCCAAGGGTTGCAAAACATTGAGTTGTTTTTTCTACCGCCAAACATGACTTCAAAAATTCAACCATGTGATGCTGGGATAATTAGAGCCTTTAAAATGTACTACCGTAAAAGGTTTTATCGTAAGATTTTGGAAGGTTATGAGTTGGACATTTCTTCTCCGGAAAAGATTAATGTTTTAGATGCTATCAATTTGGCCGTCTCAGCTTGGAGAATGTGCAACAAGAGGCCATAGCAAATTGCTTTCGACACTGTAAAATTCGTTCGGCGAATCCAACCGGCTCAAGTGATTCAAACGATGTAAATTCTGGGGAAGACATTCGTGAGCTTGAGAACTTGATTACAGGTATGCATTATCGGCACAAAATGGATGTGAATCACTTGCTAGATTATCCTGGTGAAAATAATGAATGTTACGAGGTTTAAAGCATTGAAGAAATTGTGGCGGATACCATTCAAAATCCGGTCGATGACGAAGTTGAGGATGATTCAATAGCTTTGGAACCGGTCACTCGGAAAGAAGCATTGCAAGAGGCAACAACTCTTCACAACTTTTTGTTGCAATACGAGAAGACAATGCCCCAACTCTTAAGTGCAATGAGGAGATTTAAAGATGAACTCAATATAGATTTGAAGTTCAACAAAACACAAATGACTATAGATTCATTTTTTACTAGACAATCTTAGAATTTAGAATCTTTTAGTAATTATTAATTTATAGTTTCATTCGGACCAATATATATACACTGGGATTTCAAAAAAGTTATTATCTTATTATTTTATCGATTGTGGTCCAATTTTATACTGGTCCCAAGTTGGGACTGGACAAATTATTAATTTTATCGAGGTTATTAATTTATCGAGTATTAATTTATAAAGGTTTTACTGTACACGAATTTAGGTATTTTTAATAGTCAAACTCGTTTTTCCGTTTAAAAATATTTTACCATAAGATACTAGAATCTAGGTCCACCTATATGGGAGTTACTTCCAAAAGAAAAATACGGATTTAACTGTCAGTTTGATGGACCGAATAAAAATGATTGTTTTCGAGTTGTACCTAGAAAGTCTGTCATCAAATAAAGAGAAAATAATTTTCCCAAAAAAATAGGAAAGCAAGCTTACAATATGCATGCAAGTAGTGCGACGAATATTAATAATGGGGCCTATTTTTGCTTGACAAGCTTCCGGATCTAAAACTTCTGCATGACACCCTGAGCTACACTGTGGGATTTGGCTGGAGGTGTACTAGGCACATCTAGATACTACTGCTAACTCACTTCTACACCTTTTTACTCAGATCATGTTCCCTAAATTATGACTTGAGCACCTCGATTAATAGTGGCTCCAATTTCATATCCATATCCCCTTCATTTTAAATACCCTGGTGTGCATGGACGAACCTAGCAAGGGGATAATCGAGGCTACAGTTTGTCCTTGTTTTTAGCCTATCTAGATTTTACTATGTCAAATTTATTAAATTTTAGGTTTAGCCCACCTAACTATGCTTGTAGTTACCTAATGTAGATTCTGCCTAAGTAACTTTTACATTACCAGGGATGTTTTTATAAATCTTGCTTAAAAACAAATAACTTTTTTTTTTCTCAACGTATTTTCTTCTATTTTTCAACCGTCTTGTCAATTAGTAATATTCTAGCCCTATACAGAAAAGAATCCTGTATTCCTCCCTGCCTGATCAGAACTACTAAAAGACAAAATTCATGCAATCAACAAAGATCCAAATATTTGGTAGTGCCAGAAAGAAATTCTATTGGGTTCACTCCCTACACTCACTCTCAAAATTATTACCATAGAACTAAGCTTTTCATTTTGTTGGCTCACCCCCTAAACTCACTTTCAAAATTATTACCATAGAATTAAACTTTTCATTTTGAGGAAATTAATAATTCAGATGTATTAATTATTATATTTTATTTTTATAAATTCTATAAATCATCTAGAAAAGAACAATTATCTATAAGTTGCCGACGGTGATTGATTTTCCAACAAACAGAGTCATGCACTTGTAAAGCTAGATAGGATTTGACTCTTAATAGTACACATTTTATTTTATCTCGTAACTAATAATTAAGTTGATTTATTTATTTATTTTTAGCTACTAATAAGTGGCTGATTTGATATTTGTACTTTTGGAGTAGTTAATAGAGCATGGTCACGGTTTTGTGCATGTATACATTTCCTTATTCCTACTGCGGTCACCCTTGCACGGTCGGAGTTTATGCTTGACAGCCTAGAGAGTAGAGACTAGAGTTTTTAATTAGCTAAAAAAGAATGTGAAGCACGCACATACAGACATACTGGTCTATAGCCCAATAGGCTTGTGCAAAAGCCGTAAAGTGTAAAAAAAAGTTAAAATCGTCACTAGCATTGAGATGAGCTATTGATATTATCACATTTAGGCACTATAAAAGAAAAAAAGACCCTGCAACAATCATAGTTAGTGAGCTTTTTTAAGTTGATAAAATGTGTCTCCCAAGTTCTGAAACAGTCAAAATAAAATCCAAAATTTTAGTATGCCATGAATAGAATCTTAGCTTCAAAAATAAAACATGCATTTGATCAATAATGCAGTGTATAGAAGGCAACGTGAGGGTGGTACTAACCCAGGGTATAATAAGTTAGGGCACGTGATTAAACAACACTGTTTTATAATACGTTATTTGTATTTTTATGATGACAGAACACACGGATATAATGACCGTCTTTCTACAATCACTTGGACTTCAAATGGGTTTTCCAGACAAAAAGTTTAAACATAAGAAAAAAAACACAAATAAGAAAATGACACTCGACGGCTTATCTGTTTTGCCCATAATGGTGTAACTTCAACGTAGTCAGTACGACATCACAATAGAAACCATGCTTAACCAAGAAGTGTATCTTTTAATATAAATAAATCGAAATTCAAAACAAAACAAAAAAAAATACTCCATTTCGCATATAAGATTCAACTAAACGGCTGCCAAAAGATCACAGCGGTGGGTTTTCTATTGAATGGTACGTGTCGGCCCTGTAGTTTCAGGCTATATCCCAGTACAGTTTAACTGTATTTCTCTGTTTTCTTTTGGTTTGTTCAGTTAATTTGATCCAAATTACGGCTTTACGCTAATCCAAATAAAGTTGAAGGTATACATATACATACCACATGTATATAAACTATAATTATTGGCTCGTTTATTTTATTGTTTTGTCGTCCTAGGAATATGATGAAAACTGTATATCTCTCCCCCTCACATGTTTTATTGATCTTTGTAGATCTGAAAACTTTGACTCATGTCATGATCTTGGTAAAGTTGGGGTATCTATTTTGATACATGCATGCCCCAACATCTTTCATTTCAAGGATGTTTTTTTCTCATGATTCTCTTCTCTATCCACCAATGGAATGATGCTCAAATTAGATGCGTCACCGATCTCGGACAATACAACTTAACACCTTAGCGCGTTTAATTTCTTATAGGGCTGTCAAAGTGTATCCAAATATCCGGATCTAGTCTGAAACCAGGTAAATTGGGTCCGGATCTAGATTCTAAAACTGGATCCATTAGTGATTTTAGACCCTAACGGGTAGATCCAAATAAATCCGATAGTAAAAAGGTCTAATCAGATCTTACCCGACGGGTACCCACGGGTAATAATAACTACAATTTTAAAAGGTTGTATTTGAAAAAGTCTAGATAAAATTAGATCATATATATATAGCTCGTTATCATCATTTTAGCCAGATTCAACCATCTAGGTTAACTTCATTTACTTTTCTTCCGTTTCTGCCTCGACTGCAACTTCGTCGTCAGTTCCCACACTAAATTACACTACTTCCCAGTCTTCTCTGATGCTAATGGTCAATAATCAACTTCAACTTCAATCTCATCAAGACAAATCACACAATTTGTTTCTTTGATTTATTCCATAGCTTTACCAAAAGGTAATTTCTTTGATTCTAATTTTAATAACTAATCAAAATGATTAGATTGAAAGTTTTTTGATTGAATCAAAGATTTCCTAATGGTAGATCATGTAATGATAATATTCTATTTTCTCTCTCACTCATTCACACACTTTTTCTCTCATGGAAGATCATGTAATGATAATATTCGTAGTACCATTTCCATTTGTGTTTTCTGTAGTTTTTTTACTCTGAAAGAAGTTGGTTGAGGAAAAAAAAAATCTTCATCTAAGGCACTAGTACTACACTACTACTACTATATATGGACGGGAAGGGTGGAATGAAATTAGGGTCCTGCGAACTCAAAATTACCTAGTCTGCGTCTGTAGGATCTTCATTGGAAACTATTATTGTTGAATCGTTAGACTCTAAATTACTAGTCTCAGGACAAACTCGTTCCTCTAAACCATCATCGTCTTCATAATAATAAGGAAATATTTCACCGTCTATAACAATGGTATCTCTAGTTAAATCTTTTTTCTCTTGAATAGGTAAATAATTATCAACACTATTAGGATTGGAACTAGAAACATCATTATTATCATGAAGCTCAATTGGTGTAAAAATTTCCTGATCATTATGACTATGAATTTCAAATTCTTCATCACTACTATCCTCATCCTCATAATAACATGGAGATGATTGAACCTTGTTTGAACAAGTAGTGTCTGCAATTCTAACCTTGCCCTCTAGATTAGGTAAATATTTATCATTACTATCAAGGGTAAAAGTGGAAACATAATTTTGGCAATAAAGTTTATTTTGAGCAATTTTTTTTTTCGTCTTTAACACAAATCTATTTGTATTCTCAGTTAACTGCTTGGGGGGCTCTTCTAGAAGCATAATGAGTTCATAAGGATTACTAGGTCGCAACTTCTCGAGGAATCTTTAAAGAGATATTTAGGTCACGATAAGGAATAGTAAATCCCATCTTCTTCCTGGAATTTTTGAAATAAATAATACTAGATTGCAACTGCTCGATGGCATCCTTCAAAGACAAAGAACTTGATTTTTTCTCGTTTTCCCGTTCATACGGCTGGTGCGCGTACGAATAGTAATTGGGATCACTATGGTATGAACCATAACCTTCAGAAGGTTGGTAGTGGTTCCAAGCACTATCCATACCATGGTCATAATACGGGTAATGTCCATTTTGAAATTCAGTCGAATATTCATTGTATAGGCCTTCGTAATACTGTTTCGACACTTTTTTATAGTGCACCTGCAATTACACGTTTGAATAAGATAGGTAAGCTCAGGTTACCTTCACAGAATATACATACAGTCAAAGACTGGTCAAAGGTACGTGGCTAAGGCTCATGGTGGTTTGGCTGATAACGCCCAAAGGGTTCAGCTTACTGTCCCACGTGTTTTTTCTAAAATCTGTGTCGGAAGATGCAAATGGTGTGTGCACTTGTGTGTGTTTATATATATACAAAATAAAAATAAAATCCAAATTAGATATGTATAAATTGTTTCTAAAAAATTTTAATGAAAAATATAAAATAAAAATTAGGTATACTACTTACCTTTTTTGGTAGGCAATTTCCACAATTAATGTAAAAAAAATCACCTACACATCAAAGCTAAGAGAAATTCCCAACTAAAATCTAACAAAAATAAAAATAAAAACAAAAACCCTAAACTAATAAAAAATTAAACCTAAATAAATAAATAACAAGTCCGTGTCGGCGACGCCAAAAAGTTAGACTTGTGAAGATTTGATTTTAGACCTAATTTTAGTTCTAAATTAGCAAATAAGTAACAAAAGATGATATCAAACTTAAGATGACTTGGACTCATGATTCCACCATTATTCATAATCGAGTGATGCAAATCTCAATTCTTAACAATTATAGCTCTTTTATGGACTCTATTTTTTTTTTGTCAAAGGTAGATTTCTAAAATATTGATTGTAAATCATAATCATGGTGCATCAAAAACTCTAAGGTTAAGCATCTACCATAAAAAAAATCACAAATAATTAATGAAAATCATAAATCTAGTAAATTAAGTGCAAAAAGTCATAAATAATCCAATATAGTTACCAAACAATTATGAAAAATAGCTTCCTCAATTGTCCCGGGTTTAGCTCATCTTTCTCAAAACACTCTCAAAGGATTTATTCATAGCTCAAAAGGTGTTTACAAATGTGAAAAAAAGAGAAAATAACAAAAAAAAAACGAGTTTGCCACGGTGTATGGATGTTACAGACTCGCTATTACGAATAAAGTGTTGCAAGCTGAAGAAAATTGTTGCAAAGATTAAAAGTTTTAGCAACATATTCTTCAACCTTTGTGTAACGATTTCTTCTTCTTCTTCTTCTCACGAGCAATTTTTTTTTCTTATTTTTTTTCTCGATTTCTGGCCCCTGCCAGCCCCCGCGCCCCCCCCCCCCCCTAAAAAAAAACTCTTTTAAATATCTTTTATTTATATCAAAGCAATAACCGACCTTCCAAATCTCGTTGGAAACCCCTCACAGATCTTGGATTAATGGAAATATATTCTCAATTTAAGTTTCTCGAATATGTTTTGAGAACAATATTGATATTGTTTCTGTTTTAGCCTCAATCTCTAGTCCGAATAAGTCCAATTTCCTTTTGCAATAGATTCTCATTTAAACTACCAAGCCAAGATATTATCCCGAACGATAATTATCTTGAGTCCGAGCTGTGTTGTAGCGAGAAAAAAGATCTGTTGATATCTCGTGACTTCAAATCATGAGCACACGCTTCTAATAGACAGGAAAGAATATCTCCTTGTATTAATTGTCCAAATATTTCCAAAAATGTCTCTCAAATTACGTCACCCATCTTTACTGTCGAATAGAAATGAATTCCCGACAAAACCCATTTGAATTTAAAATAAGTGGATGCCTTCATCCAACACTGGGTGCCTTTATAAACTCCTATGGGTGCATTTAACACTTTTAAGGGTGCCTTTATAAATTTTTGAGCCAATTTTTCCACAAAAATAACTACAAATAAATAAAATAACATTATTAATACAAAAATTGAGTAATAGCAATATAAATATGAGCTCAAATAAGACATAAAATTGTGTCTGTCACCAGGGAGAAGGAGCTTGAGTGTGAGATTGATAGCAAAGATGGAAATGAGTTTGGCTGTGTTCGAGTGAGAGAGAAGATTGGTGGCTGAATGTGATTCAACAGTTAATGGTGGTATTTGATAGTGGCTGAAGTATTTTCCTGCTTCTAAGGCTG
>JAJJMC010013841.1:3473714-3509989 GCA_023531435.1 Papaver californicum
TTTACTACCGCATGAGAGGAACTTGATAGATGTTGCAAGTAGTGGTGCATTAGTTAATAAAACTATCGAGGAAGCTACGAGTTTGATAGAGAGCATGGCTGCAAACACATAGTAGTTATACACTAGAGATTCATAGACAGTTCAAAGAGTTAGAGAGACGGGTGATTCTTCACACATGGATCAACAAATTGGTAATATAGAGAAGATGGTCCAACGGATAGCTTCTGCAGTTGTTCCCATATACAAAGACGAAGCTGAGGTGAATGCCTTATTCCCTAATCAAAGTACAAGGTATGATTCCTACTCTAATACCTACAATCCAGGTTGGAAAGATCACCCAAATTGTAGTTATGTGAACAAGCAAGCTACAACTCCTACGTCACCAGCTTATGGGCGACATAGTGGTTTTCAACAACCACAATTCCAACCTCATCCGCAACTTCAACAAAATACTCAGAGTTCCAGTTTAGAGGAGAGGATGACGACTATGATACATAAGCAAGATGCAAATGCTCAGCGTCAGGATGCAATTCTACAAAAACAAGATATGGCTATAAAGGACTTGCAAACTCAAATGGGACAATTGGCTATAGACATGAACCAAATAAAAGCACAATCTTCGACAAAGTTGCCATCACAACCCTTTGTGAACCCAAGAGAATATGTCAACATTGTAACTCTAAGGAGTAGAAGGAAAACTGAAGAGCCACAACAACAAGAAGAGAGTAATGACAACGTAGAAAAGGAAGCAGAGGTAAAAACCGTACCGAAGGAAAAGCCAACCTCAACCGTCCAACCTAAGTATACGATGCCTATTTTTACTACTCCACCACCTTTTGCTAGTCATTTTTCCAAGTCAAAGAAGCAAGCTCAAGATAAGGAGATCATGGATATTTTCAGCAAGTTGGAAATCAACATCCCATTCATTGAGGTCATCATAACGGTACCCAGGTATGTTAAGTTTTTGAAGGAGTTGTGTACAAAGAAGGATAAGTTGATTCCTAATCAAGTCACCTAAGTAGGCGAAAGTGCTTCAGCTATGTTGTTGAAGAAGATGACCGCAAAGTGTAGTGATCTTAGGGGTTTCACGGTGCCAGTTACTATTGGTAACCGCATATTTGAGCGTGATTTACTTGATCTAGGAGCATCCATTAGTGTGATGTCAACCTATATTTATGATTCTTTGAATGTTGGACCTTTAAAATAGACATGGATTATCATTCAACTGGCAAACAAGTCCAACACATATCCTAAGGGAATCATGGAAGACGTGTTAGTCGAAGTGAATGAGTTAATCTTTCCGGTTGACTTCTATGTTGTGGATATGCAGAATAAAAATAATTGTTTATCTACTTCACTACTTCTTAGAAGACTATTTATGAAGACTGCTAAGACGAAGATTGATGTTGATAGTGGCACACTCACTATGAAATTTGACAAAGAAGTCATACGCTTCACCATATTTGAAGCCATGCGTTACCCTAGTGATCTTCACCCCGCTTTCTCTATCGATGTTATTGGTTCACTAACACATCAAATGTTTGATTTGAATAATGAAGATGAAATTGGAGTTGTGTCACGTAATAACATTGAGTTGGACACTCATGATCAGCCGAACTTGGACGTTGACTTAGACAAAGAGCTAGTGGAGATGTGTGGTGCTTGATGTCTGCACGTCAAAATTGTTTATTACTTTCTCACTACTATTGATTTATTATAAAGTAAAGGTAAGAAAGGATCGTTCCCACGGGGAAGTCTTGGTTGTTATTCGGTTTCAAAATCTTTTAAAAAACAATGGGGGATTTTTCAGATTTAATAAAAGTAAAATAAACTAATTCAAAAAAGCTAAGAAATTGTAGAAAAGAATCAAGGAATTAAAAATATTGGTCAAGGTTTCGTTATCATTCACAAAACATGTTCTTGCACTAATAATTAGAATTGATATTTAATCTCGTTTTATCAAAAGCCCTAGAATACCTTGATGGCAAGAATATCCCGCAAATTTCCTCGAGTCATCAACAAACACATTAAGAGATACGAATATGAATTCTACCAAGAGAACAACCTAACGTGTAAAAGCACTAATCAAGTTTAATTCCCGAGGATCATTAAGATTCATGAAATTAGGCTAACCAATACAATTGAACATGAAAATCGCACTAATTCAATTTTAAAAATATTATAATTCACATACGATTACTAGGATGTATCACTACAAGCAATTACCATGCTATGCTACCTGTATTCAAGGAGTATCACTTTTTCGTATAATAAATCCTAAATTAGCTTTAGATATGAATGTGAGTTCAATCAATTTGCAACTTAACTAAACAAACAATCAATCAATTGGATATATGTAGTGAATCATAATCAATAATATTAAGACAAAACTACTTCATTAAACAAAGAATCATGTATTGTAAAATTCAACTAATCCCTAACCAATAATAAAATTAACTACTCATAATATTTGAGTTTACACAATTGAAGAAGAAAAGAAACTGCAAACCCTAGATGTGAGAAATCTTCCCTGCACCAACATACAAAAAGAAGTAGAAGGGGTGAGAAGAGAACTAGGTAAAAACCTAGATATCTCTCCCTCTTGTAGAAGTTGTTCTTTTATAGTTTTCTCTTGATTTCCAAATATAGGTCAAACTCTAACAATTCCACGCCAAAAACAAACCCTTAGTTCAAATCACGTTTTCTAGAGGAAGCCCACACTAAATAAGCCCAAAACAAATTCATTAGGCCTCAAATAAGCCTGCCAGTTTCAGGAAACTGACATGAAACTTCAACCCATCCTTTTAAGTCACGGCTACTCTCATTCAGGCAAACCATCGAGCATCTTAATTGCAATTTTGTAGGAAATTCAGGCCTATCTTGTTCGTGTTTCTAAAATCCAATTCATCTCCTTCCCTGCAGTAATCAGTCAATACCCTTCATACATTCAACCATTTATTCACTCATCAGTTCACGGCCACAGTTCAGGAAACACAAAAGCAACTCTTAACTCTCCATTATCTCTCAACAACTTCTCTACCTGAATTCAAACTCAATTCTATATTCCAGCTTGAATCTAACAGTACCACCTCTTGACATCAATACCCATCAGCGGACCCATCTTAGAAATCAACATCGAACTCATCTCCATGGCTTTAAAGACTTCCTCTCGACTGAACCTTCACTTCTAACTCCTCTCAATCTTGTTTTCTATCTTCCCTGATCTTCTTGCTCGAACCCATGTCTCTGCAGAGAAATCAACTTCTTCTTCCTCTCATTTTCGCTGGCAATTTAAGCCACAACCCCATCTTCTCTTCATTAATCAACTGAAACCCATTCTTATCTTCATTCTCTCCTTCTTACTGTAAAAATCCAATTAATCTCTGCCACTCTCGAATTCACCTCAACCAACTCAACCCTGACTTCTCTCTTCCCTGCTCTAACTCAGATTCACTGCCATGTCTCGACTAGCCAAGCTATACCGGCGTTACACCACTAGGGTAGCTGCTGGTCGCTACCTAAGAACAACAAGAAAGAATGATTGTGACCTATCTATGTTGTTAGGTTTAAAGATATGAGAGGTGTCCCTGAGCTAAGAAGTAGGCGTTCTTATCACTTTCTAACTGTAGGTCACTGACAGCCCTTAGCTAATTGCTCGTCTGTCTTTAGTAATTGAATCCCCTTTAGCACTTCTTTATAAAACAACAGGCCTCCCCTAGTAATTCTCTGTTTTTGACACAAATGAGACTTGTTTGCTTAGTGACTTCGAGCTTGCCAAATGACTCCGGACAACATCATAGGCCTCCAATTCTCTTATTTTACTTCATGTGACTCCAAAGTACCTATAAAATTCAAAACAAACGTACAGGAGAAATAAATAAGAAAAGCATAGAAATTGATATCCAAATTATGTAAATTATGCATTTATCAGTGCTTTGATGACATTAAAAGAAGCTAAAATGGCAAATATTTCTTATTTCCTTACCCATAACTAATGAGCTCCTTTTACCTTTTATAGTGCAGACACCTAAACTAGAATTGAAGCCTCTTCCCGATCACTTAACGGATGCTTACTTGGGTGATAAAGAAGAGATTCCGGTGATCATTGAAAAGAACCTCACTGCCATACAAGAAGAACGTCTGGTTAGGGTTTTGAAAGAACATATAACAACCATTGGTTGGACGATTGCTGATATCAAAGGCATTAGTCCATCAATGTGCATACATAGAATCCTAATGGAAGATGATGCAAAGCCAGTACGTGATGCTCAACGTAGGATTAACCATCCCAATGATGGAGGTCGTGAAGAAAGATATCTTCAAATTGCCAAGTGTGGGGGTGATTTACACAATTTATGACAGCAAATGGTTAACCCGGTACAAGTGGTACCAAGGAAGTCTGGTGTTACTGTTGTCAGAAATCAAGATGATGAACTTGTTCCTACACGAGTTCAAACATGATGGAGAGTATGCATAGAATACATAAAGCTCAATTCTGCTACCCAGAATGATCACTTTCCTTTGCCCTTCATTGTTCATATGTTAGAGAGATTATCGGGACATTCTCATTATTGATTTTTGGACGGTTATTTGGGATACAATCAGATTATTATGGCACCGAAGGATCAAGAGAAAACTACTTTTACTTGTCCTTTTGGTATGTTCACGTATAGAAGAATGTTGTTTGGTCTTTGCAATGCGCCTGCCACTTTTTAGAGATGTATGGTTAGTATATTTTATGATTACGTGGAACACATCATTGATGTATTTATGGATGATTTTAGTGTTTATGGAAATTCATTTGATATTTACTTAGAAAATCTTGAACTTGTGCTTAGATGCATAAACACTAATCTTGTTCTTAATTGGGAGAAATGCCACTTTATGGTAAACCATGGTATAGTGCATGGTCACATTGTGTCCTCTTGAGGGATCGAAGTAGACAAAGCAAAGATAGACTTAATAAGGAACTTACAATACCCCACTTCAGTGAGGGAGATTCGCTCATTTCTTGGTCATGCAGGTTTTTACAGGCGGGTTATCAAAGATTTCTCCAAAATCTCAATGCCAATGTGCAAATTGTTGCAAAATGAGTCTGCTTTTAACTTTGACAAGGAGTGCAAGGATGCCGTTGAAAGATTGAAATAGTTGTTCACAACTGCACTAATTATCAAGTCACCCAATTGGAGTTTACCGTTCGAGTTAATGTGTGATGTAAGTGATTATACAGTTGGAGCTGTTTTGGGTCAAAAAGTGGACAAACGGTTGCACGTTATTTATTATGCATCTAGGACCCTTAATGAGGCACAAATCAGTTATTCCACTACTGAGAAAGAGTTTTTGGCTATAACGTTTGCATTAGAAAAATTCAAAGCTTATTTGGTGGGTACAAAGGTGTTGTATATTCTGATCACGTAGCACTTCGATACTTACTAAAGAAGAAAGAAGTTAAGCCAAGACTCATAAGGCGGATTTTTTGTTGTTGCAAGAATTTGATATTGAAATTAGATCCTAGAAAGGTGTTGAGAATAATGTTGCAGATCATCTCAATATACTTGTTATTTCTGAAGAGGACCTTCCCTTGCATGATCGTTTTTCGGATGCACAACTTTTCTAAATTGATGCCTCAACACCTTGGTACAATGATATAGTGAACTACTTGGTTAGTGGACAAATACCTAGTACGATGTCCAGTTTTCAAAATCTAAAGCTTAAGAAGATAGTCAACCAGTATGTGTGGGATGATCCTACTTGTGGAAATACTGTATTGATAAGATTATCAACAGGTGTGTACTTGACTCTGAATTTCAATACATTCCTACTTTTTGTCATTCTTATGCTTGTGGTGGGAATTTTGGTTCTGAACATATCACTTTCAAAGTTATTGAGAGTGGTTTTTATTGGCCCACCCTATTTTAGGATTATATGCTTTTTCCAGATCTTGTGATAGATGTCAACCGACGTGAAAAATAGGTGCTCGAAATCAAATGCCAATCACACTGATTCTTGCTGTAGAAATATTCGATGTGTGGGGAATTGATTTTATAAGACCTTTTGTTAATTCTTTTGGAAAATTTTATATACTTCTTTTTGTGGATTATGTTTCAAAATGGGTGGAAGCTAAAGCCAAACCTACCAATGATTCTCAAGTTGTTTGTGAGTTTGTGAAGGAAAATATTTTCACTAAACATGGTACACCCCATGTGGTTATCAGTTATGGAGGCTCACACTTTCAGAAATCCTTTCATGCTTTGCTCAAGAAATACAACATCACACACAAGATTGGTACGCCTTATCAACCACAAACCAGTGGACAAGATGAAATTTCTAATAGTGAGATTGAGTCCATTCTGGAGAAAACCATCAATACTTCACGGAAAGATTGGAGCTTGAGGCTCAACGATGCATTGTGGGCATATAAAACGACAAATAAGACAATGATTGGCATGTCTCCGTATCGGTTGGTTTATGACAAAGCTTGTCATCGTCTGGTTGAGCTTGAGCATAAGTCTTTATAGGCAGTAAAGATGTGCAACACGGAGTATGATAAAGCAGGGAAACAAAGACAACTACAAATTAATGAGCTCAAGGAGATACATAACGATGATTACGAGAGTTCTCGTATATACAAAGAGAAGACTAAGATTTTCCATGACAAGATGATTTCTCGAAAGAATTTTGTTGTGGGATAGAAAGTTCTTTTATTTAATACTTGTCTTCGTTTATTTCCTGGAAAGCTAAGGTCCCGACGGATTGGACCGTTCGTTGTTACTAATGTTTTTCCTTATGGTGTAGTTGAGATTACTAGTATGAAAACCATGATAATTTCCAAAGTCAACGGCCATAGATTGAAGCCTTATTACGAAAACTTCCCTTCGGAGAAGGTGGACGTGATTAGACTTGAAGATTTGCTCCCTTTGGAGGAGTAATACGGGAGAGTATAGAGTCGGGCTGACGACTTTAAACCAAGCGCTGCACGGGAGGCAACCCATTGGTTTTGTATTTTTATATTTATCTTTTGAGTTTTATTAGTTTTACATATCATATTAGGAATTTTCCATCTTTTATAGATTTTTAGTATTCACTTTTGTAGGTAAAATTTTCAAACTTTTTGTACATATTTGCATGAAAACCTCCAACTTTTAGATGTTTTTGAGTCACTTTGTATACTTCTATCTAAGTTTACATACAAAGTTCATACCGAAATAATTGAACTTAGAAGTAATAGAGAACGGCATTCGGAGATCTTAGTTGTTGAGAGACACGAGCTGACAAAAAGGGACTTAAACCGCCGATAGATTATACAACATTAGAGAAGCTGATCATTCAATAATCAGGAGTGAGGCACCAAACCTACAATTCTTTGTACCTGTCAAAAATTTCCGTTTAGAGTGTTTCATCTGCGCAAACTCCGGGTAGAATGATGAGCTACCCAACTTCGCACTAATTTCAGCACTACTTTTTGATCTCTTGAGTGCTATTCTATCAATCATGGGGGTATCATCAGAATTGTTAACTTTATCTTGTAGTCTTGTTTGCAGTTGACACCATTCTCTTGACAACAACAGGTCCATAGAAACACCATTATCATCAAGACCTTCAAGGTTTACAAGCAACAATACAAGAAAGAGCAAATTTCATATTCAAGTAAAGCAACAATACAATGAGCAGAGTTACATATACATGTTGAAGACTTATGTACAAGAGTGAAAGAAATCAAAAGATGAGAGTTAGTGAAGTTCATAATATCGAGACAATACAAGTTGTGAAGAATCAAGTAGTAAAATCCTTCTCCCATAGCCACAATAGTTTTATTTGTTAGTTTGTACTTCAATTTTAGCATATAAAAGTAATCAAAAATAAAAAAATAAAAAATAAAAATAATAATATATGTTTTATATTGCTTTAGTATATTTCTTTTTGTATTCATTTAATAAGGCCATAAGGAAAATGAAATCTATAAAGAAGTTTTAAACAACAAGGAATTGAGAAAAAAAGTTACAATTGTCAAGGTTTTACGAAGTTCAAGAGTTCATCAACAACAATTGAAGACCGAAGGCGTTTGTATTGGATGCTGTGAGAGTGGTGTTGATTGTGAATCGGGTGAGAAGGTAAGTAAGTGTTCACATCCTTATATAGTGGTTAATTTCCTTTCTTAGAGGTCATCAAAGAAAAAAAAGGGTTCTCTTTTATCCCACGTTTCTATGAGATAACATCTTCATATAATTTGGAAGGTTCCTTTTCCTTCCCACCATTCAACGTGTGCAGAATTTCTATCTTCAATCCTGCCTGCACACATGAGAACCATAATGTGTGTCTCTTGGGTGTCAATTTAATAAAACCCTATTGGTATGGCAGAAGTCAAAATATTCGATCGCTCTCGAACCTGGATTCTTTCATATAGTGGTTTTCTCCTAACTCAAGGGTTAAGCATGAGAATAACGTTCTTTATACTTATAACTTATTATTATTAGTCGAAAAATCATCAACTCTTACTACTTTCTAGAAAACAACAGGGGGACGACGAAGCAAGCTTATTTACATATTCCATTTCCGATCGACATCCACAATAGCAACAACTTTAGTCAATCAGGTATCATCACTGGAAACCCATAATGTTTGCAAGTTTCTGTTTAATCGATATGCATGTAGATGCCCTTACTGGGTTATAACATTCTTTTATTTGTTTACACTCATTAAGACGTTGTTTCTTTAATTTGCAGGTCATAACATCTCCATTCATACTGATTTTGTTTTATGTCTTTTTCCCGCTACAGGTCATACAAAAGTTATTCTTACAGTTGCTTTCATCCTTGATAGCAGACAACTGGCGAGTGGCTCTGGCGATACTACTGTGCGGTTATGGGATCTTATTACTCATACCCCCTATGCATACTTAAAAGAATGCGTTGTCCGGTGCCACTTATGTACTTATGTTTCAGTTAGTTTACCAGAATATTAAGTAATCACATTGTGGAGCTATCAAAAAGAACATAAGTGAACCAACTCCTTAAAAAGCCTTTGTAGGAGTTACGTTTATATGTTTCTGAGTGGTTCTTTTGATTTGTAGAATTCCCAGAATCGTGTTGTATCATGAAATTTATTTATTTAGAATATTATACACACTGCATTGGATACATGGATCATGGCATCATGCACACACAAAAAAGAAAACGTATTCAAATTGATTATTCGGGAACAGTAAGCTGAATATGTAAAATAATATATATGTCCTTCCTGCGTTCCTCAGCTGCTCACAAGCATTAACAACCAGACTAGGTTACACGAAAACTTCGTTTGTGCGTGCACATCTATTTTAAAATAACCTATAATGTAAACTAAATACCTAACTGAGATAAAATGAACTCTACATTTTTAAAGATTCCAAAGTTACAACAAAATATTGCATTTAATCAGCAAAAGAAAACTATACATGTACACAAGATGCATTTGTGTTGAATTCCCCATTTGTCAATATTGTTTTGTGTGCTCACATAATATGATCACTCCAACTTTTTGTGTATGAAGTTCTAAAACTATAATTGTTGAACAACAATCCAATAAATGTCTTTCAGCTTAAATCCATTTCCATACCATCCATAAATGGTATAATTAAGCATAGCTGAAATACAAGTCATCAAACATCTATCCCTGTGCTGTTATGGTACGCGTTAAGCCCTAATTACGGGTGCACAAAGGTCGGTTCGGTTCGGTTCTTGGTGGAACCCTGTACCTGTACCTCCCCATGGTTGGTTCTCAAATTTTGTACCTGTACCCTGTACCTCGTACCCTGGGTTCGGTTCCTGTCTTGTACCCTGTACTCTGGGTTCGGTTCCGGGTACGTACCCTGTACCCTGTTGTTGTTTTTTTTTTTTTTTTTTTACATCTAAAGTTTAAATATAAATGTAAATTGTTGAAGTAAAAAAGAGATAGAAAGTTTAAGTGTTCCTATCATTCCAATCTCATTACAAAATGTATACAGTATTAACTTCCATCAAATAAACACAAAAAAGAAGAATAACCAATATAGAGTTAGAATGTAAAGGTTTTAAGGGTTTCATAATGAGATTCAAGAAAGTAAAGATTTCGATAAAATGAATCTAATGAACTTCAAGGATCAAAAGATTCTAGCGTTGGCATAGGACACAATAACTCTGCAACATCCATTAAGAAATGAATATTATATTAAAGATTGAATTGATAACTAATAAAGAAAATAAAAAAAAGAAGAAAAAAAAATCACATTACCTTCCTCAACATTAGAGTTATCATCTAGTATATAATCATATAAAAGATCAAGAACAATAGGTTTTAGTAACCAACTTTGTAAAAGATCATGGGGAGGTACAGATACAAGGTACAGGATACAGGTACAGGGTACAGGTACAGGGGTAGTACCTATACCTTGTACGCGGTTGTACTCGGTTCCCATTTTTTATACCCGTACCCTGTACCTTGTACCCTGGGTTCGGTTCTTTTGGGATACGGTTCCGGTCCGATTCTTCGGTTCTGGTCGGTTCCTATGCAGCCCTAGCCCTAATTATATAAATATAATATACTTTTATAAGGTTTTGATCCCACTTTAAATATTTAATACAAATAAGATATTAGGGTGTTGAAATCTTTGATTTGAAATTGATTAGCAGAAAAATAATCTTAGGGTGTTGAACACCAAAATCGACGAGTTCATCAAAAAATTCTTGATAAACTTACGATCAGAATTGAGATCTGTATCTACTCGATTTAGTCTATTTTTTGAGATTAAAATCTCGAATAAAATTAATTTTTTTTTCTAGGGTCTTTTGATTGAAAATTATGGAATCTCTCTATCTTTTATCTCGATTAAAAATCGATTTTCAGATTCGTAATCAGCATAACTGCACTTCCATTACCCATAATTTTGACTTGATATTCATCGAATCACTAGTTTTGATCTCATATTGATCTTATATCTGCTTGATCAAAATTTTGTTTAGTTGTTTATAACAAAATAACATATGTAATTTGATTACAGGGCTTGAGCTATGTCTCTAATCAAAAGTTCTCTCTATTTCATTCTCAGTTTGTATTAACCACAGAACCTCAAGTTGTGGTGAATATAGTTGAATACAATGAACCGGAGCTGAACTATTCAAACGATAACAAATGTTCTCATCTCTGCATGTGAAAAGATTGTTGAAGATGTTATTGGATAATTCCTGAACAACAAAAGTTAAACTCTCTGAATGCAACAACAAGCCTTAAAAGTATTTTTGATACGCAACAAACTCAAAAGAGATAAGTGTTCACTATCTTTTCTAATTTATTGATTGCTATATCCATTGCACACCTTGAATAGTGGCTTCAACTTAAGCATGATTCTTAATTGCCATCTATGAATTATTGAACCATGATTCTTATCACATGTTTGCAATAAAATCCTGCTTGAATGCTAAGGAAAAATTAAGTTGTCTTAATAAGTCATGAGCATTAATATCTCACTTCATCCAAGAGCATGTTGAATCATAACTTAAATAATCTCATTTCTGTAAAGGCTTGAGCCTGCTTAGCTAGATATAACCGTCGTTTGTGAATAACATATCCGCATCATCTTTAGTCTCTGCATAAGGGCTGTGAATGTTAATTTTTAGAGCTTGTATGAATCTATGCTCAATTGACATGATAAATTAGCTGTCGCAAATGGCTCTGCTTGTAACTGAAAACATCATACTCATCTTTTAATCTTCATCCGTGCACTATGAACTGGATGTTTAGATTTACCTAATTACTGTCTATATTGCTTATCCTGATTGGAACCTCTTAAGAACCTGTTGAACTTTAACTGGTCAGGTTGAGTATGATCTGATGCTTATCACAAGGAGTATACCATGTTGAAAATCTAATGAATTTATCTTGCAGTTTATTATATTGGTTCTCAATGTTAAACAGACTGGAGATTGCCTGAAACTCTACCTTATTTGATTGAGTAGTTAATCTTACCACCAGCTCATGAAACATTAACAATGTTGTGGGACTTATACAATCTTTAGTTATTTTAACAATTTGAATGAATAGTTATCACATGCTAGTGTGATTTTTGATCTAACTGATTAAATCAGCTACCACCTCAGCTTGTATCTCAAAATGTGCATGCTCAACCAAAGCTATCCCTAATATTAAGGACAAGTTGCTAATTCGCAACAGATATCCTTCATTTATCATGAGAAAAATGCAATAATTCATTGGCTTGTATCTTAAATTAATAAGATTTTAATCTTAAACTCTAGATTCATAATAGCATCTTTAAATGTCGACTTATAAATATAGAAAGCTTTAATATGCCTAATCAAAATTCATTGTTATAAATAAAATTGGTATAGCATGCTCATTACTGGTTTTGATTCAGGATAGACAGTAAAGGTATCATGAAGGATTAGACATTGTCGCAGTGCTAGGAGCCTACAACTCTTTACTTATTTCAACTTCTAGTTACCGAATTCATTAGGATCTTGGTACGATAAAGGTACTTAGCTCATAACATCCCCAAGACCTACTTGCAGCCAGCCATACACGAGGCGGAAGCTAGCAACTGCTTATTGAAAAACTTTACTGCACCGATACCACTCGACTACACCACCGCTGCTTGAACAGCTAAGCTGAAGCTTTCAGGGGAAGTTTGGAGCATTACCAAGCAGATATATTTAACTGGGGATCCACAACAGTACGAGCCTATTGAGAGAATCCAAGCAATCTGAACTTGTAAGATCGGGGAAAAATGCAAACAGGCAAATTTTGGCCCCAACTGCAACAGTCAAAGCTCGAACTAAATCATAATAATAGCCACTTCTCCGCTACAATACAGACTAAATATTATATCTCCTAACATACGCGATTTCATTTATAAAAATACTAGGCTTTTAAATACTTAACCAGTATGCTGTGATTTCTCAGCATTTCCGTTTAATTTTACCTAGCATTCATCTTATTGTTGTTGTTCTGAAAAATAATTACTCTACCTTGCATCTACACTTCCTAACATACAAGAAGGGATAGATCTCTTCGTTTATTTTACATATGATATGTTTAGATAAGGAAAGCATGAAGTGTTTATATACAAGTCATCTAGTCACTAATAAATGCATAATTCACATGTTTTTAGTGTCAAATTCATACTAATATTTGTTATAATTCTTGCATATTACTTGTTATTACGTTTGTTTTTTATCTTATGTCTTATATTAGGTGAATCATCCCAACAAGAGTGAAAATGATTACAAAAGAGATAAGAAATACAGTACTTCAAATATACAAGCATCCCAAGGTCAAAGAAGAAGAAAGGAGTTCATTGCAACATGAAATGAACAAAGAAATTGAGTTCTACAAGTGAAGACGAACCAAATACCAAGTTCAACTCATCCAAAATTAGGATTTCTTAATATTATCTTGAAGATAATTAAAATACGGAGAGAACGCAAAAAGAATAAGATAATTTTGATATCGGACAAAAAAATTACGAGCAAAACAAGATAATATTAAAGATTCGTTCACAAACCATATAGGTTTGCAAACTGGGTTTGCTAACCATACAACTCATGAATTTTTAAATTAAAAGAGTTTAAATGGCAAGAAGAGAACCTGATAGTGGTAGAAAGAAGTGAAGGCTCGAGTTGTCATGAACATCAAGGTGGACGTGAATGGTGGTGGTTGGTATTTGTCTTGAGCTCGAGCTGGAGCAGTTGATGGAGAAGATGTAGCTGGACTGTGGTGTGAACTGTGGCAGTTGAACAGAGCCAGGGAGAAGTAGCTCAAGTGTGAGATTGATAGCAGAGATGGAAATGGGTTTGGTTGTGTTCGAGTGGGAGAGAAGATTGGTGGATGACTGTGATTCAATAGTTAATGGTGGTATTTGATAATGGCAGATGATGATCATGCCATTAATGGTGATCGATGGAGCTAAAAGTCAGTTGAGCTGTGATGAAAATGGATGTCGATGATGGATTCAATGAGGAAAATGATATGATGGATTTGCTGGCAGTTATGAAGTTGATAACGCAAACAGAACGAGACGAAGAACTTGACTCGGTTGAGATCGAGGTATTATTAATGGTGGTTGTTGGGTTATATATCGATTTGAAGTGCTAGTGGCAGCAGTGAGTGAGGAGCTGGATTCGAGAGATATAGCTGGGTAAAGATGCAGAGGATTCGAGGTTAGCTTGAGTCTGCTAACAGTTGGAAATGGTGTTGATGGAGGAGAAATGATGGTGATGAGTTAATGGAAGTGGCTGGTGTTCTCAGTAATATTTGGATGGCTTGTTTCGATTCAGGAGTGGTGATTTATATGGGTCTCGAGGAGGATCTGTGGTAGAGATATAGGAGACAGCTCATGCAATAAAGCTGGTAGAGGAAAGTGATTTTCTGTAGGCCTTTTTAAGAATATGTCCCATTTTCAAAAAGTACAAATCTATCCCGTTTTTTAAGAATTCCGTCCAGTTACACGTTAAGGGCGGTTAAGTTACAGGTGTAACTTTTAGGGTGATCTGAAATGACCAGCATATCCTTCGGTCCAAATTTAACGTCGAGTTACGACAACTAACTAGAATGTTTAGTCTCCACGTGTAACAGATCTGAGCCATAAAAAATCGACGGATCAGGCTTGATAGTATCACCCAACGGTCATCTTCTCAACTTTGTCTCCTTCTCCTTCACCTGCAACACAAAACCAATGAAGAACCCTAAAAACAGAGTAAGAAAAATTTCCATGATTCAATCTAATTTTAAACAAATCCGTTTTCATCCACTCCCAAGTTGTGGAATAGTAAAATTGCACTGATCCAGACAATATCAAAGAGTCAACTTTTCGAGTGAGATAATTAAGAATCATAACATTCTTCATAGGGAAACTCAAACTTTAAGTGTTGATATTCCCAAAGTGGATGTACTTCAATATTTATGACTCAAACATATACATTCACTTTCATAGGAATCACGGTTACCCTTAGCATGTACAACATTCTTTATAACCCCCAGGTGAACTTAATTTCTGCATAGTAAAGGGCAAGGCCTGGCCATACAAGATAAGGTTTCGGATTTCATCACCGTCTCCTTCTTGCCCGCCTTAGGAAAACGAAACCTACACGAACCTAAGCTTAAAATATTGACTAGAAAGAGACCGATAAGGTAACGAGCTTATAGGAAAATCGGTCGGAAGGACTGTATTGGTTACCTTATTAGCCTAACTCAAAAAGCAGGAAGATTAGATTAAAGTTGATTAGAACCGCCCTGTAACCCAGGGAAGCGTTGCCAAAGAGACAGGGGTATCAAAGCTCCATTGAGCTTCTCCTGTTTCTCTTCAACTTGATTTAACTCGGATCGCTCAGAGAGATTATCCACATAGGAAACATCATCCATTCCATTTAAATCAAAACAAAATACATAAATAATAACCTAAAAAAACAGAAACCAATCTCAGAGAAATCATTAGACCTAATAAAACATCAATTCTTCTTACAAATCGAACCTTCTCCATCTTCTTTTCCCCAACTGTATCAGGCCTCTTCTTATTCTTTTAAATAACTCTTTCTCCAAAAGTTCCTCTGATCTTCATAGATGGGTTTTCTGGGTCTTCATCACTGTTGATGTCCGCAGAAAGAGTAAGTCAGAGGAGTGGTGCATTTCTACTTGAAGTTGTGGAATATGTGATTTGGAAAACCATGCCACGAGACACTGTCTATGGTTGTATTCAAGGTGTAAAATATACCTTTTGATGGTGTTACAGCTTCGCTAAGATCAAAGAAGCCTGCAACTCATGGAATGAAGTTCTTAATGTGATTGAACCCACTTTGCAATTACCTAAAATGGTTTACTGATGCATGCATGTCATCCAAGTAAAGCAACACATAATTCCAGCTTCCCTCTACTTCAAGTTCTTATGCGTGTGGAAAAAGAAGATCATATTATTAATAGATTTCAGACTCTATTTAAGAAGAAAATTCCAGTTTGGCAGTGGCCAGATTTTATTCAAGAGCATTTGTCATAAATTTGTCACCTTGAACATGTGTTGCCTAGCCTTCGCTTTAGGTAGAGGAATGTAATTCGCTTGTCAAATCGGATAGCCTGTAGCTCACTTTCTATTAGAATAAAGCAGCACAATAGTTCTGCCAAGGACCCTAAATTATATGAGCTTCTAAGCTTAAATGGCGTACGAGCCGAAATATTCACTATTATTACCTGATCCAAAGTGTAAGGTGTATTTGTTGCAGCAAGAACAAGAACTTTCAGGTCATTGTTTCGGACACCCTGGATGTTAAAGAGGTAAAAGGTCAGCTCTAGCCTTTGATCTAAAGAAAATAAGGGGGTAACAGTGGAAACTTCAACCATTCTTATATAATTCGGCATATTTGATATACATAACACACCTGCTTCTGTACAAGAAGTTCTGTTTTGATATGCCGAGAAGCTTCACTCTCATTTCCTTCCCCACGCTGACCATATAAAGAATCTATTTCATCAACAAGTATGATGGTATGAGCACTTTCACGAGTCATTTGGAAAAGGTTTATAACAAGCTTTTCACTTTCACCCATCCACTTAGAAACCAAATCTGAAGAAGAAATATAGTAAACCATAACAATAATAACAAATTAATTAGATTGCTTTTTTTATACATTTGAGAGGACAAATGACTAAAGCATATAAACCAAATCAAAAATCAAAATGACTAGGGGACTCATCCAACTGCTGAACACCGTATACTTAAAAATAATTATCGCTATGGACATACATGCATATCAAATTAAGAACTTCTGACTGGCATAATGGCTAGGTAAATGAGTACTCCCTAATTGCACTAAAAGTAATTGTGCATACTTAAGCTTAAACCCTTGATTATACTACAGTCAGGTAATAAGCGAAAGATCAAAATTGCCTGTAGGTCAAGTCAGCTTCCATTATGCCAAGAGAACAGACAAATAGGATGTTGTTTCTTATTTGTGCTCGAATTTTGCGTGCAAAATGCTCTTGGTAATATGATTACAATTCTTTATCTCTTAAGTTAATCTATTTAAGCATGAACTCCTTGAAGAAAACAATCATTCAGACTAGTAAGCTATAAAGTCAGAGTCTTTGTCTCTATATAACCATGAAAGCAAATAACTTACCTGCATATTCAGGGCGATACACCCAAGAGTTCCAACAAGTTTTTTTTTGGAATACTTCCCAGTAGGAGCCTTACGAACAAGACAGGAATTTGCCAGCTTTGCGCTCAGATCATCAAGCATAAGAATCTTAGAGGGTTTCAGGTCCCTAGGGAGAAAACTTTTTTGAGCAAACTTAAGAAGATACTCAACACCCCTAGCAACATCTAACGCAATGCTTAACCTTCTTGTCCAATCAAGAGGCTGAAATACTCCTTTAGAAGTTGAGCGAGTGTACCTTATGGCATGTACTCATAAACAAGAATCAGTTCATTCTTATCCAAACAAAACCCTAGAAGAGCAACGAGATGCCAAAGACGGACTTTAGTAAGAGCTTCAATTTCAGCCTTGAACTCCTGCAACCCTTCCCCACTAATAACTTCACCGTTCATTATTTGTTTCACTACAACCCTTGTTCCGTCATCTAGTTCCCCTTTGCACACTGTGGCAAAGCCATCCTAACCTAAGATATTTTCTTCACCAAAATTATTAGTTATCTTTGGTGACCACCTGAACTCTAGAAAGTCACTTTTGTTTTCTTTTGTACAGGCAAAAACAGATCATTTCGAGGAAAACAAATATAAAGACTCCCCAAATACAGAACAGATGCTTTTACTAAAATCAATGATTTCCTGCTTCTACTCCTTGAAGAACCAGGTGAACAACTAGATGGGCTTCTTGGAGGTGAAGCCATATCCTTCCCAATGTCTGCGCTTACACTTGTCTTGGTAATGACATATAATGAAAACGTCCAATAAAACATTGTATCTGTTCAAATTCATTCTACCATTTCACCTATTCAAATTTATTAAACCATTGAATTTATTCAACGTCAGCTAAGAGTCTAGGTAATTTTAACAAGGTAACTAATAAAAATTAACTAGTTTAGCTGTGTGCATGTGGTGCTGAGTCAAAATCGATGTGAACCCCATAAATTAAAAACCCTAATTTCAAGTACCATTAATAGCCCCAAATTGAAAACCTCCAATTTCAAAATCGATTTTAAAAACCTTAATTAGAAAAGCCCCGAATTACCCTAATTAAAATCAAGTAAAAAATCCCAAAATACCTTCTTGAAGATGTATCAGTCTTCATGTTCATTATTTCTTCAACTGTCATAATCTCAACAATTGATTTTAGCTTATTCTTCCCCATTTTCTTCGCTAACAGATACTACTCGCTCACAAGTTTGTTAGTGTTTCTACAGAAGAATCTTGATTGATGAAACCCTAACAAACTAGTGGCGAGAGATCCAGAGATCAGATAGAAGAAACACTTTTGTTTCCGATTTACCCTAAAATCATCACTGTAATGAGCTCGTACCATTACCACCTCCTGCAAATGGTTATCTCTGAAAGTGTAATGTGTCTGAATTTTATCACAATACAAACACCCCCTCAAGTTTATTTTCGTATTTTTAGATTACAATCACCCTTGATTAGATGAATAACATCCAGTTGTTGAAAAAAGAACGATAAGGGTATTCCCGTCTCTTTAGATTACATTTACTTGTCACCCGTATAGTTAACTTTGCTGTACCGTTGAATATGGATGGTGGGGCAGATTTCAAAATGCCCAAAAAAACGGATCTTGTTAAATCGGCCCAATAACTTAGGATAGATTCAAGTATTTCCCTTTTCTCTATTGAGAACAAGTGAGAGTTTTTTTTCGACCGGGATTTAAGCACGGATATTTTTATAATCTGGGATACCTATTTAAGAGACTCCTTTAATTATTTTTAAAGGGGAATTAATTCTTTTATTAAGATTTTGGAGAGAAGAACACAAAAGGAAAAAGCTAGGGTTCTTGAGCGTTTTCATCACCGTAACTATTTCTTTTCCACTTTATCATATGTATACCATGAATTTTACTACATCCATGAATAGTTAAACTTCTTATTGGTTGAGGATGAATTCTAAGTTCTAATACATGATTCAATTTAGCATATAAATCTATTTTTCTAATATTTTATATGATTATGGTTTGGTTTTACTACAATGAATGATTATGATTATTGATAAATTGTTTAGGTGGCCAACTAAATTAGTTTGTTAGTAAATCTAATGGTAGTAAAGAGTTAGGAAACCTATAATTGTTGAATAATTCTTACACAAATAGAAATTGTGAGACCTTGCAGAGGGATTCTGTAAAGCAATCGCAAGTAAAATCTAGTGGACCGAGCGTACTGAGTTTAACTACTAGGATTTAACATAAATTCACAAACCTTAAAGCATTCGATTGAATTAAACCTTGAGAGCGTACTTCAGGGTAGTTCATCCGGATAGAATCTGGTGACTAAGCGTACCTGTTACCCACTGATATAAGGAATTTTTGGGATAACTAAGCGTAACTGCTAAACTACGGTTGGTGATAATCTGTGATTAATAGAATACGAATGAATATACTAATTTGATGATTGTTTAGTAACAAAGAATGATTCCTCGATCATATTTCTCTCCATTGCTTACAACCTAATTACTTTTAAATCGTTTTGTTAATTATTAATCTAAAATAAACCCCCTTTCTGACATTCGACAACTAAAACACCTTGCTCTTCGTGGGAACGAATCTTATTTACTACTATATTATTTATTAGTGAAGTAGACGATAAGTAAAATAATTAGTGCACCTATGACACACATCAGTCACAGGTATAAACTACTATCTTTTTAGCTAAGTATGCACAAAATGTTAAAAATCCCATATGTATCAATATTATCTTTGACTACGACGATGGGAACGTCTTAAGCAGCCTGTATCCTAGTCTAGACAACTATGACTTCGGCGGTGGGAACGGCTTACGCGACCTTCATCCCAGTCCAAGACATGCAAACAAAATATTCACAATAGCGACAGAGGGAAAATCTCCCCTGTTAAATACCGAGCCAATACCCAACATCAATGGTCTCAAGAGGGCAAAGCGCCCCTGTTCGACCTAGACAACACCCAACACCAATAACTGCGGCGGTGGGAATGGCTTAAGAGGACTTCATCCCAATCCAGAAAACCATTACTCCGGTGGTGGAAACAGCTTAGGCGGCCTCCATCCCAGTCCAAGAAATGCAAAGAAAATGGTCACAGGAGCGACAGAGGGAAAAACACTCTTGTTCGACCAAGCTGATACCCAACACCAATGGTCACAAGAGCTGCAAAGGGAAAAACACCCATGTTCGACCAATCCAACACCCAACACCAATGAATGCGACGGTGGGAATGGCTAAAGCGGCCTCCATCCCAGTCCAGATAATTATGACTGTGGCGGTGAGAATGACTCAAGCGGCCTTCATCCTAGTCCAGATACTTATGACTGCGGCGATAGGAATATCTTAAAAGGCCTTCATCCTAGTCCAAACAATTGTACTATGGCGGTGGGAACGACTTAAGCGGCCCCCGTCCCTGTTTAGATAATTATACGCTCCTTCCACATAGAAGTAATAGTTATCATACTCTTATTCTAAAGAGAAATGGGTCGTCCTCTATGCCGAGCGAGACATGAAATGAGCCGGACACGATGCCAAGCGAGATATGAAATGAGACACCCTCGATGCCGAGCGAGACATGAATTAAGACGGCCTCGATACCGAGCGAAACATAAAATGAGTCGGCCTCGACGCCGAGAGAGACATGAAAAAATCCGGCCTCGACGCCGAGCGAGACTTGAAATGGTCGGCCTCGATGTCAAGTGAGACGTGAAAGAAGCCCGCTCCTTCCGTTGGGAAGAAAAAGATACTCCTTCCACAAAGAAGTTAAAATTATCATGCGCTCTTCCACAGAGAAGTCATAATTTTCATAAGCTCCTTCCACAGAGAAGTCAGAGTTGTCATAAGCTCCTTCCGCAGAGAAGTCAGATTCACTCCTTCCAGAGAAAATTCAGAACTACTCATTCCCTAGTGAATCCAAAGTCGATCCTTCCACAAAGAAGTAAAACCGCACCGCTCCTTTCACAGAGAAGTGAGAACCGCTCCTTCCAACTAGAAGTTAGAGTTCTTCCATCCATAGTTAAGTCAGAGCCTCTCTTTCCATAGAGGTAAGAGTTACTGTACGCTCATTCCACACAGAAGTGAGAGCCGCTCCTTCCAAAGAGAAGTTAGAGTTCCTCCTTTTATAGTTAAGTCAGAGACGCTCTTTCCATAGAGGTAAGAGTTATCGTACGCTCATTTCATAGAGAAATAAAAGATTCTCCTTCGATAAAAAAGCCAGAGCCGCTCCTTCCCAAGAGAAGTTAAACCCGAGTTACCATACACTCCTTCCACAGGGAAGTCGGAGCCGCTTCTTCCATAATGAAATCAGAGCTACTCCTTTTACACAGAATTAAAGTTACGCTCAATTGTGGTACTCTCCTCTTCTAAAAAAATGAGGGGAGGAAAAGGCGAGCAGACTAGTAATACAAGTTCAATTAGAAAATTGCAAAATTCAAAGGACTTAAAGTGCTTTCATAATAAAACGTTCGTAATCATACGCTGAGTTCACAATTTCTTCATGCGAAAATACACAAACACTCATCGCGCATCATATCAACGGTTTACAAAATAAGTATATGCTTTATACATTTGGTAAAGCGAGATTATTACTAGCCGAGATCAAAACCCAATTGCCATCTTAAAAGAATTTCATTCATACAGACCTTTAAACCACTAACACCAACTTCTCTTTATAAACTTCTGAATACTGGGGACTAAATGCCAAACCATGCCTCAGAAATTGAAAAGTTAAGTTAACTTGGGATAACACGATAGCGCATACCACCACCCGTTTTCTCAATCTTTAACTTGTATGCCAAAGCGCTTCAAAGGGAATGAGTAATAAGCAATATCCAACACACCGTTTCTCAAAATAATTTTATACATTACGAACTATCTGGTGTTTTTAACTCATCCGCGTAGTGTGTAACACCCTTCGACTAATACGATGATATAAACCTATAACGGTTAGTACTAATATCAAATACAAATTATGAGCCTTAACACAAACATTTGGTGCATCAACACTAGATAACATGTGATTCGATTGATAAACCTATGAGAATCACCTTTAACATCATCATAATTAATGTAATACCCCTTCAGGCCATGACATCCATAGTCAAAAAGTTGATCTTTCAAAACACGTTCCACAAAATCGGGTTCAACTAAAAGTGAGAAAACTCATGATTTTTGAAAGAAAAGAGTGTAACCTTATTAGCATTCTCATTTAGTTGTACGCTATGATAGTTGAACACCAACTTTCTTCACATGTAAAACCACTTTCTGATTTGGACGTCATATCATACATCATGTACTTGCGCCACACATGGTGTATGCGAGTACGTTAAATATTAAATCAATCGGGCATGATTTAATCAAAATGATGCAAAATCTATTTGTTTTGATTCACGGGGACTACATTATAGACCCGCTGATTCTATCATAGTTTTCCACCTTTATCATATATTGTGCTAGGGATATTTCGCTCCTACTTGCGTAAATATAGTTAATTCGTACTTAAGCGATATACATGCCTTGACTAATATTCATCAACTGGTATGAATGTTGATGAAACTACGCTTCCTCAAAAATCAGGGGACTAATATTAATACATAAAAATTCACCACTTGGGTCAGAAGGTCATTACGTGATTTGTAAGCCCAACTCCATAAGGGGATTGGGAACTTGGGGACTCTACTCGGTCAAAAAAAGAGCTTGGTCCGACCCTAAATATGATAACTAAGGATAATTAAGTGAATGAGGAGGTCAAGGGGAGTAAAAGGCTCTTTACCAGGAAGTCAAGGTTAGCTTATTAAGGAAGAAATGACAATTTTGTAATAAAGAAGGAGAAAAGCATGTGTCTTAAGGAGGTAAGAAAGGAAGTCTATAAAAGAGGAAAAAAAATGGTACTTTTGGGGGTTCTTTTTTTTTTTTTTGGGGGGGGGGGGGGAGGGAATTGGGTCTGCTATGGATAGGAGGAGGCTCTCACTAGTTCCTATCTTTTTGCCATAAAACACTCCCTTCGTCCAAGTTATATAGGCGGAGAAGAAATTTTTGCTTGTCCAACTAGATATGCAGGACTTTAATTTATAGTGGTTTTTTTCTATATATACCCATATTTATGATGCATGGGTATCACCATAATTAATTTGGTGTAGTATTTATTTGGAAGGGCCATTTACAAATATAGGCCTTTTTTTGCGTTTTCAAATATATGCCCGTTTTTTTTTAACATTTCAAATATAGGTCTGTTTTGATTGCTTGTTTCAAAAAACGGCTAACGGCAAGTTAGACCAGTTATCTCGATTAAAAAAAATATTATCCCTTCGAATCACTGAGTTACACCTACAACTCATATCGGCATATTCTACAGCTGCACAATGGCCAAATATTACACGTCATCATTGATTGACACGTGGCACCTAAAAAATGGACCCCACCACTCAACGACTCTTTTCTTCTTCTTCTTCATAAATACATGTATCCTCTTATACATAAATCTATCTTTTGTAACTTATCTTTTATCTCATTTACATCTTAAAACAAAGTAACATATGGGTGAAGGTATGATTGATTCTTCAAGTAGCAGCAACAACGACAACAAGGTGGTGTGTTTAGTTTGTGACTTAGAAGATGATCATGAAACAAAAGGCTATCTTTAGGTGTACTCAAGGTGTATACATGTACTTTGTAATGGTGTGAAAGCACTTTTGAAATTTAAAACTGCTGAAAGTAGTGGTGAACCTTCTTGAAATGCTTGAATTCCACTTGCAACTAATCTGAATGGTTTGATCTTGATTCAAATCCAAAAATTGCACTAAACATCAAGCTTCCATCACCACATAGTTGTATTGCATGTGGAAAAGACACTTACTGGATTAGAAACTGTCCACTAGACAATCAACCATGCTTCAAAGATAACTGCAAATCTTAGCTTGAACTGAAGATATGTAAAAATATGCACAATTATAATATAGCTTACATGTTGTGTAAGAGCAAGGTCTGTGAACCATCCATATGGGCTTCAGATGCTGTTGTCATTCAAGAAAAGAAAAAAAATACAAAGAAGAAGCATTGAAATGTGCAAGCAATTTAACAAAAATATTAAAAGGTAATGTAATGAAGATCCATGTAAGAAAGACAAAATATATTCCAGTTAATAGATCTAGTCATTCTTCATAAGTCTTTAACCAAATGACATAACAGAGTCACATACAAATTTCACTCATAGAAAGTTAAAAAAAAAAAACAGATAAAGAACACAACCATTCACACACATATACACTATCAAATCAGAGTTTCATGTACTTCTTTTCTTTCTTCTTTCCTTTTGGATCTGGCACTACAAATGTCACTTTGTTGTTAACAGTTCCAACATGGAAGAAATTCTGGTTGAACATAGGTTGAGAAGAAGATGTTTTTGCTTCCTTAGCCTGAGCCCCATTGCATCTACCCTTTATAAAACTTGTAGAAGTTGGTTGAGAAGAACTACTTACACCAGCCTATGACCTTGTTCCATATTTGCTTGCATATGGTTGAGAAGATTCACCAATACTGCTCATTGAATTCCTCCTCCTTCCACCCCTTGTAGTGCTAGTTTCAGCTGCAAATATTGTATCCATATTTACCTTTCTCTTATTGTAATTTTTATTTGGTTCTGGATCTTTAACAATCATCTTGTCTCTATCAACATAGGTCCTAGAAGTAGAGGTCTTTGGATTTTATCCAACTACTCCTCCAGCACAACTCTTCTGGTAATGGCCTGGTTTTCCATACCTCTTACAAATTATTGTCTTCTTCTCACTATGTGCTTCATCATAAAACTTATCTTTTTTCCTCATGGTCTCCCTGTTTTCCTTATGTTGAATGAAGGCTTTATCATCTCTACTTGTGCTCTCTGTAGAAAAAGAAAGAAAGAGAAATGAGAACAAAAATAGAAAAAAGTTATGAGATAAAAGCCTAACCCTAAAAGAATTTCTATAGATGTTATAAACATTTATTGCATAAAAAACAATAAAGAACAAGATATTTCTTACAATAAAATTTTAATAAATAAAAGGTACAAGTACAGGGTATACCTGCACCCAGTCATCCATACTCTCTAAGGGATAAAAATTCGGTACCTATATTCTCTTGTAGTACTCCACTGTGTAGAAATGACTGCAATATCTATTTGATCGAAACATAGAAAATCAATAATTTTGTGCAACTACACTAATTTAGTATAAAACAATAATTTAATGGAAATCAAGGAAGACTAATATGTAATTACACTTACTTAGGACAGTGGGAGTCTCAACACACAGATATCATGCTGGCAAGGAAAACCCCCCAATTTCCATTGCAAATATGAACATTCATTTGTTTCAAGATTGACAGTCATAAATTTTTGGTGAACACTAACCACCTCATACAATTTCCCCTTCACATCCCTAATCGCTTCAAATTTGTGTACCAAATCCATCATCTTCTCAATCAGCTTCATTGTTTTTGGAACTAAGGCCCCATCTAGATGATCTTGTCAGGCTGCACTCTTATTCCTCCTCTTGTAGAATAGACCCATCACCAACTTACAATACATCATACCCAACTTACGTATTGGTGTATCCCTCAACTTAGCAATCATGTTATTAAATGACTCTGAAAAATTATTAACAGTTGCTAGTAACAGGAAAAGAAGACCTAAAGCATCATTTAGGTCGTCCATCCATCAAATAATTTGCAGCAACTTTGTTCTCAAGAGCCGTTCATTCATATGTTCCTAACAATATATATGTAGTTGTGTGTCAGCCTAAATCTTAACTACTAGTCTAAGTTTTGATGTTATATTGACATGAAATTTGATTTATTACAAGCAAAGTTCAAGTTACTGGGAAAGTAACTCAAAATGTCTTTTCTTGTGCCACTTTGCGGCATTTTATAAATGATTCATCAAGCTAAACCCCTTGAAATAATTATTAAAGTTTTTGAACAAATGCCTGCAAAGGAAAAATAACATTAGTTAGTAAGAGTCACAATTTACTTCAATAACAAAAGTAGATAACTAAAGTGTTACCTAGTATAATATCTGTGTTCATCAAGTGGGAAATGATGATCAACAACTTCCAATATAACCTTCTACTTGTCAGAAATGAAAGTTGGAGGCAAGTTATAATCCTCATTTAAAGGCTGATAGGTGCACTATTTGCATTTGTTAATTCATTGCTTTCTTGTTAGTTTTTGTATCATTATACTTTGATTTTTTTTGTTTATGAGTTTCTTAGGAGCTTTGAAGTGGATTCAACCAAAGAAGAAGAAATGAGTTCATCACAACAAGAAATGAACAAGGAATACAGTGCTACAAATAAAGGAAGATCAAGTACAAATGGAACTCATTCAAACCAAGATTCCTTCACTTTATCTTGAATAAAATTTAAAGAAGAATCTAATGCAAAAAGAATGAGGTCATATGGAGTTCGTATGAAGAAGTTATGGGCAAAACAAGCCTAAAAGAATTGAGTGTACAAAGAGAAGTTCGGCTGATAATGGCTCAACACGAATCAGCCAAACCTGAAGCATAAAAATCAATATTTTTGAAGAGTCTACATGAGAATGTTCGGCTGGTAAGTGAACCAATGAAGTTAGCCGAACCTGGGACATATGTGGACACAGAATTGACTTCTAAATTGAGTATACACGTTCCCGAAAGGATTCCAGAATCTATAAAGAGAGGAAACTTGAGGGACAAACATTGAAAGCTATAAGAAAAAAGACATCTAAGGCTCAAACAAGATATTATCTTTTGGAGTAATCTCTTATCTCCTGCTTCTCATATCACATCTTTTATATCAAAATCCTAGGATTTTCCCTTTAAAGGGAAATCATTCTTCTTCTTTGTATATTTTCCATGGGTTTTAGTAAATGCATGAGTAGGTAAAAAAATTTTATTGGTTGGGGATGTATATGGAAGTCCTAGACATGTAATCAATCTGGATGATTATTTTTAATGTTAATGATCTCTTTTATCGCTTATGTTTTACTGTTATATCGCCATGTATGATTGAAGACTTGCTCGATTGTTTAAGTAGCAAATTGAATGATCTTGTATTTATATCTAAAGCTAGACTAGGGTTCCAGATCCGAAATTGTCGAAGAACCCTAATCATAAGTATCATAACATAATTGTTAACGACGGGATGTTGCCATGTGATTATGTGTAGAAGCTTAACCTAAGTTAAATATGTGTGGCTCTTGCGCCAGATTGCTTAAAATAACCTCAACTCACGAAGACCATTTATTTCGTTGGGTTAAACTTGAGTGGATCTTGCGCCATGTTATTCATTGAAAATGACTCAAAGAGTGGCTCTTGCGTCTTTGATGATAAAAGGAGTTTTGTTGGTGTAAGCCTGTGATAGGATGCTCTAGGGTTATTACGAGAAGGATTGAACGTTAACTCGAATCGATTGATGAGTAAGTTTGTAGAAGGAAGATGAAACCTCTAACCAGTATTTCATTTCCTTTGATAATCTTTATTTACATTGTTTTTATTTTCTTTCGTTAGTTTACCTTAGTTTAATAACTCTACAAACTCCCCTTTTTGATTACATAAGAAGTCAAAAAATAAAATAAAAAAAATTCACAGCTCCTCGTGGGAACGATCCTTACAACCGCTATATTACTTGGTAGTAATAGTGGGAAACATCTTAATTAATTTGTGTGCAAACGACACGCACCAGAGGTTTCAAATCCCCTAAAACTAGCTTCCAATTTGTGATGGTCTCATTCTTACACACCATTATCCCAAGTGGGACTAGCCCATTCTGATATCTTCTGTTCCATAGAGACAGTAGCAACACTACCAATATTTTTCCTCTGCAATTAAACAAATAAAGTTGCAAGTGATTATTAATCAAATAAAAATAATAAAGAAAAGAAATAGCATAAAAAATAAAGTTACATTCACCATCTCACAGAATTCTGGAACTTTTTTTTACCTATCTTCATAACTACCATAAAGTCTCTCCAATACCATACACCTAGCATTCCATGTTCTATGGTATGTAATGTTGACTTTAAGACACTTATTGAACTTTATGTCTAGATCACGAGGTTGTAGTATTTTGGTATAATTACCAAGACTCTTCAATCTTTCCATTTACCAATCTGCCACAAATTTAGGATTTGCACACTTGTTCCTCCCCTCGGGATCATTAGTTATGTTTTAGATTAAATCCCCTAGGTGTAAAATTATTACCTTCACCTTTTAATATTTTGATATAGATAAATAAGGGACATTTTATTAGCTTCCACTGACTCCACCTTACCCTAATCCTGTAATTACAACTCTTACTTAACCTCAAGTCATGCTTATTATTCACATAAAAGTTCCTCAAATGTTTCTTAAATACATGTTTCCCAACAAATTTACTCCCTTTTACAAGACTATCAAGATCCACTTTGTTGAAAGCACTTTCTTCATCAGAGAACAACTAAATGTTCCTTGTAATATGACTTAAAATTCTGAAACCACTTTGGATGTCCACTACATTCACCTACTTCAGGACACTACCATCAACAACTTGGGCCCAGCATCATCATCTACTTTAGGCCCACTACCATCACCATCTACTTTAGGTCCACTACCATCACCTTCTTTATCTGAATCCGACCCATTTTGTTCTTCATTGTCAGATTTTAATAAATCCCCATAGTGGTCCTCTGTAATAAAACAAACAAATTAGTACTATAACAAATTATAAATCAACAACAATGACAAGTAAAATAAAGAAAAAAAAGCCATAGTAGTTACCCTTTTAATCATTTTCAACCTCCACATCACCATATTTTGGATCACTACCATATGATGACTCATCATCTTGTACTTTTCTCTGAAATTCAGCATATGCCCTGTCACATTCCTTCTCACTCTCATATCCCTTTACATTGTTCAAATCATCATCAGAGTGACATGATAGGTGCATAACCTACATGGTCTTAGTGCCAATTTCATACTTGTTTTATTTATATTTCTTACATTTTACCTTGTATTACTCTTGTTTTCTTTTCTTTTTTTCTCATATTAGGACGATTCAACCAAAAAGAAGTGGAAACGACTTTATAAGCGCTAAGGAAGTGAAGTGCTACAAGTGAAGAAAATCAAATTTTTTTTGAAACTCATTCAAATCCATGAATTATTCTAACCATCTTGTAGAGAATTTAAATACGAAGCCAACGCAAAAAGTGTGAGATTATTCTGAGTTCGTACGAAGAAGTTATGAGTAAAATCGTGAAACCAAGTTAGATTTGGTATATGTTGGGCTTTATTGGCCTGCGCGGGAAGAAAAAGAAAGGATGCGTTTTGGGCTCGCCTTTGAAGTGAAAATTAGGGGGTTTGTTGGTTTTTGAGGAGATTAAGTCTCCTAATTGTATAAGGATCAAAAGAAGGTGGAAGAGTTTAATAAGATTAAGTTTCCTAGTTGGATAGACATCAAGAGGAGGTTACCAAAACCTTATATAAGGGGGAGCCTAGATACAACTTTCTACATAATTTCTCCGTAAAAAAGAGAGTAAATTTTGATTTACCCCTTTAAAGGGGGGAACTGGGATATTTTTTCTTCTTCTTCTTTATTCTTTTCTTCTATATTTTTCATGGGTTTTAGTAAACCCATGAGTAGATATATCTTCTATTGGTTGGAGATGTAATCGGAAGTTCTAAACATGGGAATCAATCTGGCTGGTTAGCTTTAGTTTTCATTATCTCTTTTTTGTCGTTCATGTTTTAATACGTATAACAATTATGTGATTATGTTCATGTAATATGATTGGTTGTTTGGTATGTATAGCTAATTAGGGATCTTAGACAATTTTATCAAGAACCCTAATAACTAGTGGTAATTTGTGATCACTAGCGGTGCAAATCATGAAGGAAATCACAAGTAAAGCTTGGCATAGGTTGAACATGCCACGATTGTGCGATATATTGCCTATGAATAACTCGTTTCACAGATATTAATGTTTCCTCAAGTTGAATCTCTTAGCAATTATCACTAAGTTATTTGGTGGAAAAGAATCCATATATTAGTGATTGCAGTATATGTTGACATGTGGAGGCGTAACGAAGTTTTACACCGACTGGGGATACTTTAGGTTTATTAGTATAAAGAGAGAGTGGATGTTGATTCTAATCGATTTAGGAGCTTGTTTGGTGATGGAAGATGAAACCTCTAACCAATATTTTCTATTTTTATTCAGAATCTTTATTCACTTTGATTTTAGTTTAATTTAGTATAATTTGACTCAGAAACTCAACAACCCCTGATTACCTAAGAAGTCGAAAGCAAACAACAATTCCATGTTCTCTATGGAAACGAATCCCTACTTGGTACTCTACTCAGTATTGTAGAAAGCATAAGAAATATTTTGGTCGGTTGACAACCCATCATGACATTCATTAGGTTCTCCATTACTAAGTTGTACCACAAAGTCATCACTCATCATGTATTGTTGACTATTCTTATGAGACTCTTCCACTAAATTTGCTTTGGCACAAGCTGCAGCTCAGTATTCATGATCAAACACTTCTTCAGTGTTGTTAGCAACACTTGATTGTGTAGAAAGTGGATCTTCAAGAAAATACACTTTATCATCTTCAAGATCAACAAAAAGGGTTCTCTTTCTGCTGGTTGAGGCCTGACTCATTCCACTCTTTGCTGCAAGTCTAGGACTTTTCCTTGTACTCCCTATTTGTCTCTTACAAACAGGTTTCTTCACAACTGGTGACTTCCTTGGTGTTAAGTACCTATGTGGCATACTAACTTGTTCAACAACTGATCTTGTGCAACTTACAATCACTTTTGTTATCTCTCTAACTTGCATATATAAAAGTAGCCAACCAGTGTCATCCACTACTCAATTATCCCAAAAATCATCAAAATCAGTATCATTGCATATATATTCAGGTAAACATAGGTCTTTCATCCAAAATATGTCCACGTCTCATTAGGCAACAATCTCAAGTTAGGCTTTAGCTTGTTCATTAACAAAGCAAAACTAGTTTGTTCTACAACCAAACCTTTATATTTAAAACACATCTCAGTACATAGTACCTTAACCTTTATATCCCTAAACTGAAACTTGATCTTCTCATTACATTCAAACATTTGCCTACAACAAAGTAAACATAGCCATTTGCATTATTTTCCCCTAAAATCATTTCAAATAAATTCAATTTTACCAAAATTTGATTTTAGGGCTTAAACTAACAAACCTATTCGAAACAAACAAACCCATATTGAAAAACCCAATTTAACGGACTAAATTGAAATCAATTTCGATTTCAATTTTAGGGAAAATTGATTTTAGGGTTTTATCTAACAAACCCAAAATAACAATTCGAAAGAATCAAACCCATGTTCAAAAACCCAATTTAACAGACTAAATTGAAATCGATTTTGATTTCTAGAAATTAAATTAATTTTTCCAAAATTAAATTTAGGGTTTGAACAAACAAACAAATAAAAGTCATCCACAATGAAACCCATATCTTAAAAATCTATCTTAACATAGAAAAACAAACAAAAACTTTACAAATTGAAGAAACAAAAATTAGGGTTTGAGATTTACTAACCCTTCCCAGGGTTTCTTTTCTGTCATCTTCTTTTGTTCAGACGACTTCAACTTTTTTCCCCTTCTAAATTTCATACATTTGATGATTGTTTCTCGATGAATTTGTCTTCGAAATCACGAAGATGATGGAGCTGGTTCGACAGAGAAAACCAGACGAGAAGAGAAAAAAAATGCAAGGAAAAAAATGGTCGATTCACTCTCTGAATCTGACTAAGGAAATAAGCTTGGAGATCTGATCCATATATTTTCATCGAGATATTTCAATTAGAGATGCTCGATCTTGAGCCGTACATGCGTCGAGTACCACAAGTGTGTAATGCACAAACTTGTTTCTATAACCTACCATTTGCATCTTTACTTAAGCACGTGCGTAAAAACATGTGAGGGTAATTGAGTAAAAATGCGTATTGAATATATTCTCGGTCAGTGAGCAATTGACCGATCACGTGAGATATTGACCGAGATAATATATTTAGATGGAAAAGTGGATGACAAACCTATATTTGAAATGTTCAAAAAAACGGGGTCATATTTATTAACCGGGTTTTTGATTGAACCTATATTGTTAAATTTCTCTACTTGGAATATAACAAAGGGTAAAATAAGAAAAAAAGATAAATTTGTATAAAACCTAGAATTTTTCTTAATCGAAGATATTAGGATTTTCCGCCTTTATAATTTGGAGGAAGGGAGTAGATTGTGAAAAAAATCATTTTAGGTAATAGAAAATGGAAAGATATGAAATAAAATGTTAAAACTGAGTTGAAAATTTAGCCGTTGGAAATAGAACAGTTGATGACAGAGCCTAAGCCGCGGAACATATGTTGTGACTCTGACGGTCTTTTCCCATACATGCCAGTTTTATCATATGATTTGACCAAAAGACAAACAAAAAATAAAATATTTGATAATAATATGCGATTTATTCGTGTAATTAATTCGGTCTTTACATCCGTGTCAGAAAAGTTTTCTGGTTAAAAATGTTACCAGAAAAGCTCATTTTCAAAAATACATATAACCCATTATATTTATTTACTTCTTATATATCTAGTTTTTATGATTCTTTTAATAATATAAATACTTTAATTTTATTATATATATAGGCCGAATTTTTAATACCGAATTCATATTTTTAAAATAAATTATACACGTACATATGTCGTTCTGAATTATTATCGAATCACGAACCTTTGATCGAATTTGATTTTTACGAATTCGAATAATACTCATATTTTTACCGTTAGATTCATGGATAATGCACGCGTTATATACAAACTTAATATATTACAAGGTTATACTAGTAATTCAGATTTTTGACGGAATTTGATTTTTATGAATTTCGAATTGCTAACTCGGACCCGTATACCGTTGGATTCATGGATAATGCGCGTGTTATCCGGGAACTTACTATGTTACAGGGTTATACTAGTAAATGATGCATCATTCTAGGGTTATGTGCATCACCTAATATATAACCTTCTGGCGCTTGTAGAAGTTTGATGTTCCCGTTAAAGATTCTCAGTACTCACAAACACAACTAGAATTTGAGAGAGTCCATCCTCAATGGACAGGGCGAACAAGGTAACAATAATAGGAGGAAAGGGCTCATCTGTTTATGCCATTGCAAATGGTCTCAGTAAGGGGATATTGATTCTTCAGTATCCAACAAGTTAAAGTCAAATTCTTCTGAAAACCTTCCTCTTTGTTACACCCTAGGTGATGTAAAGCCTATACCGAATCCTCATCTAACATTAATAGAAACTCGTGCATGTCTCCTTCTTCTTCTCAACAAGCTCATAATCACTCAGGATGAGATTCGTTTTCTTCTTCCCGATTTAATTTGCGAAACCCTTAACCAAGAAAGATTTGATTTTGAAACACTGGATTTTTCTTTTGCTGTAGGGTTTTTAGATTCATTTTTTAAATTAAGTGGTATTGCGTTAGAACAGAAAGGATATACTCCTGGGGAAAAGAATGTTTTAGTGAAATCTGGTTACGTTTTGATGGAATTTCCGCACTTTTCGATTGTTGTTCACCTTATTTATCAACTATTGCGGATGCGTTATCTTGTGAGGCTTTAAATGCTAATGCATCTGCACTAGATGCACTACAAAAAAAATAGGTTTAAGCGACTATTCGTTTTAAGTCGTTTAAAGCCCCTTTTTGCCCAAAGCCATATATGTCAAAGCCTTGAGCGACCATGCAATCGCTCTAGTAATAAACCAACTAATCTAAAGCGAGTGCTTTTCTCATTGCTTAACATTTAGACCAACTGACATGGAGCAAGTAAAATTGTGATCGCTTAACATCTAGACCAACCAATATAGCAAGTAAAATATCAATCGCTTCAGATATACCAATCATTCTAAAGCAAGTAAACTACTTAGTTGATAGATACATGGAGCAACTCTTTCTGAAATTGTTTGGTTAAGGTTTTAAACGATCAAATAATTTTGCTCGCTAAAAGTGATTTCTGATTTTGATTGGCCTGAAGTTGGTTGCTCAAGCTTTTGAGATACAAATTTTTTTACTCTCTAGAAGCAATTGTGACTTAAGAGCTATTAAACTACTTAGTTGGAAGATACAAGGAACAACTTAACCTGATGTTAATTGGTTAAAATTTTAAGCGATCAAATGATTTTTCTTGCTACAAGCGATTTTTGGTTTTGATTGTCCTGAAGTTGGTTGCTTAAGCTTTTAAGCTTGCCTGAAATTGATTGCTCAAACTTTTAAGCTGCCAAAATTTTGTGTTTGAGTTGGTTGCTCAAGTTTTTAAGCTGCCAAATTTTTATGCTCAATTACTCCACAAATTACTCCACATATTCTAATTTTAATAATCTCAAATTAATATTAAAATTATGAACCAAATTAAAAACAAAATTAAATTTTATTATATCATATAATCCAATTTATGTCATTTGTTAAAAAAGTTACACTCTTTACAAAAAAGGAAAAAAAATACAATTAATTATTTCTTTAAAAAATATTTACAATCTCCACAATCTTGATGAAGATAGAGCTGAGTTTTTTTCCTAAGCCTGATACAAAGCCAGTTTGAACAACTTCATCCAGTACCAACCAATTCTGGTCACATGTGCACCAGAAAGTCCCCGACACGTCCATTTGTCACATGTGCACCAGAAAGTCCCCGATTAGGACAGAATCCCCTTCCAGCTGGACCCGTTAAAGGATACTGCACAAGCTTCATTAAGGATACACCAGGGAACGACTGACCCTGTAAAATTAAAAAGAAAATAAACCAACCAGATAAATAAAATAGTAGTTTACACTTTATATAATACGTATACTACTATTATTTGGGTAAACAACTTTACAATAAAAGGCATTAGGAAAAACTACCAACATAAGATCTGAAACCTATACAGACATATTAACAGAGAGTTGGCTTTATTAAACAGTTGAATGGTACCAAATCACTCTTTTATTGATATTGACAGCTGCTCTGTATGTACTCTTTTAAGTTACAGGAGAACACTTACCATAGCAAGAATGCAAGCTGTAACACCTGTTCCACAAGATACCCAATTCTCTGTCTGCTCCCTTAACCTTCGGATAGTACTTCTCCATCAGAAGTCATTCAAGCCCTGAAATAGTAGCACATATGTAATCCATTAGAATTCAATCTAAAATACATAAACAAACCATGGAAATCTCACTAAAAAGAATGGAATCAAAATAGTACTAACAAATTCTTGTTCTAGGACCTTTTCCTTTCTTGGCTTTTCCAACACTGATTTTTTCTTCTTTCATTATGACTTCCCAGGATTTTCCTTCTCCAACCTGATCAATGGTCGTACATAAGAATGACTTTAAAAAATGACAGTTCATAGGTACTCCGTCAATACTACAAATCTAAAAGTTCAACGATGAAAATATCCATGTTGGATGACAAAATCTTGTGTCAACATAGAACTTGCTGATCAAAATAAACCCCTAGCTAGGCAGTAAAATGAATATGAAATGAATTTGGATGATACTATTGAGAATATAGCTAGGAAGTGAACGCTTAATCATTATTTGAGTTTACATTTTTGTTTACTTTGGGCAGAATAAACGAAATAAATGCTTGTGACTGTTCATCAGCTAACTTCCTTTTGGTTTTCATCATCACGACTTGCTGATGGAAGCTTGAATCTCTTCTAGAGTTCTTCCCTTTGTTTCAGGTACTAACATGGCGATAAATACTATAGCTAGTCCGTTAACCACATCATAAATGATAGATGTACCTGCAAAGCACATAAAAAACAAGTAATGGTGAGTATTCGTGTTTTAAAAGTTTGGTTTCACTAGTTTGAAAATGGAGATTAGTTACCAGAAGAGCTCCAGCTCATGAGGTAATTGAATGTGTAGGAAATCACCCATGAACCAAACCAGTTCACTAGTGTCGCTAGACTTCCAGCTACCCCTTTAACATTTATTGGAAAAACCTGCAAGAGAAATAGATGCGTAACTGCAACCTCTTGCTTAACATGTTAGTAAAATTGGGAAGAACAATTTAAGAAGATTGAAATTACCT
>JAJJMC010013841.1:3514989-3531734 GCA_023531435.1 Papaver californicum
GGTACGAGCACCCTCAATCACTTTATTGGTACGAGCACCCTCAATCATTTAAGTGGGAAGTATGTTCTTGTATCTGTGGAGCTTATTGGGTTTGTTGCGATTCCTCAATCATTTAAGTCTATCTGTTTGTATTTGCTTAATTGTTTACTAATTTTTTCCTTTTTCTTAATTGTCACAGTTAAAATCCCAAAACAACTTCACAGACTGATAATTCAACATGAGGTATCTCCTGATGTCCTGCTTGGTGACTTTGATTGTCCAACTTCACAGTCTGATAGTGAACTCGAGAAATCTTAGGAGATCGTTGCGGTGACTTTGACCATTCCAATTCAAGAGATAAATTGGAGACTACACAAGTAGTTACGGACGAGGAGGAAATGCATATACCCAGCAACAAAGAGTTTTCTTGTCGTCTTGTTTACCCGAAATAAGGCATTTCTTTACTTTCAGATGCATTTAAGCTTGGACCTGTAACATAACATGTAATTATGAACTACCTCCATGTACATATATCTTTAAAATCTAAAATTGGAATATAAAAGTAAAAACATAACATTTCTTGAACTATTTATGATAATCTCTTTTTTGAGTAATGTTTAGTACAAAAATGTATGTGCAAACTGTTGTAATTCTTGAAAAATATTGAAAAAATAGCTTTTTGGATGTTGGAATGGTTAATTTCTAAGAGAAGGCAAGGATATGACAAAATTTGGTTTTAATATTGAAATTGTTGAAATGAGTGTTAAAAGTTTCAAATTTTGACTGGAATGATATGGGTTGTGAGATTTGTAAAAATATTTGGTTATAATTATATTTAATTTAATCGACTCATGTTAAAAAAAATCAATTTGTGCATCCAAACATTTGCTCATAGTGAATGAAAACAATGATTTGAACAAGCTTTCATGTTTCTATTAAACAAATCCTAATAAGATTGTTAGATTAATACTAATTAAGTTCTCAAATATACTTTAAAAACTGATTTCTTTTGAAATGATGGTAGCGGCTTAAACTTGGTTGCTGGGAGAGATTTTACCAAGTAATTCATTTTTTAACATGTGATGGTGGCTTAAACTTAGTTGCTGAGAGAGGTTTGAGCAACCAATTCATTTTCTGTTGCTACGAGTCTGTGCCTCAAATTGAATAGCTACATGATCTCTTTTTTAGATGCTACAAGTTACTTGCAAAACGGATCTAGCAATTAAACATATTTGGTCGTGGCTCAAACTTAGTTGCTGAGAGAGGTTTGAGCAACCAATTTATTTTGTTGTTGCTACCAATCGGTGCCTCAAACTGAATAACTACATGATCAACTTTTAGCTGCTACAAGTTACTTGAAAAATGGATCTAGCAATTAAACATATTTGGTTGTGGCTCAAACTTAGTTGCTGAGAGAGGTTTGAGGAACCAATTTATTTTGTTGTTGCTACGAGTCGGTGCCTCAAACTGAATAGCTACATGATCAACATTTAGCTGCTATAAATTACTTGAAAAACGGATCTAGCAATTAAACATATTTGGTTGTGGCTCAAACTTAGTTGCTGAGGGAGGTTTGACCAACCAATTTATTTTGTTGTTGCTACGAGTCGGTGCCTCAAAGTAAATGGTTACATGATCACTATTTTAGTTGCTATAAATTACTTGTACAATGGATCTAGCGATTAAGTATATTTTTTCGCTGCTAAATAATAGTAGACACATGTTTATTGCCACCAAAATTTATGGCAGTTGCAATTTTAGACGCTTAAATTATTTAAGCGATTAAATTTCTGAGCTCTTGCTAAGATTTTAGACGCTTAAGCCCGTTTTTTTTGTAGTGATGTCAGGTCAGTCGATTCTGATAATGGATTTTCAATTAAAGATGTGGTATCGGTTGCTAGGGATCTTAAGGTTTTACTTAACTGATCAAATCTTGTTGGTGAAACTGAGGGCTGTGAATTGATATCTGAGATAACTGAGATAACTGAGGTTCATGGAAGTTTTAGGGAAAGTATTAAGCAGATACACTCGTGGAACTGAATACTAGTGGTTTAGGGAGTGAAATATCATTAGTGAAGACATTTTTGTCTTTTGCAATGTCAGTCTTTTATCTAGGCAAGAGTAGTTTCTATTGAGCTGGATTATTGGCAGATGCTGCTGGCTCTGAGGTGGGGGTGATGTTTCAAAGTGACTGCCCTAACATTGATAAGTTGAGAAGTGTGATCACGTCGATAACAACACTAGCTGCACGTGAAGTGAATTATCTTAGTTGCTTTAATGTTATAAACAACTTAGTGGCCGTTGTTAGAAATATTCTTGCTTGGGAAGCTGTATCGGCAATTCATTCACTAGAAAGGACGGCAAGTGTTGCAACTAACCAAGTGAAGGAAAGTCCGGGAGAGAAGAGCCAAGAGAAAAACAAGGTGGTTTTGGGCAAGAGAACTGTGGTAATAAAGCAGCTCCTTAAAGACAAGTTGAAGATTGGTGGGGATCCAGCACTCTTGAATGAATGGGTACATGATCTTTCGTTGTTTTTCGAGCCAAAAGTTGCAGAACTTGATACTTTTTTTAAGAAAGCGAAGGAGATGGTAGAAAGTAATGAGTCTAGACTTCTCAAGGTTCCCAAGGTGAGAAGAAAAGATTGTAGTCTTTAATATGCACATGGGCTGCTTAGAGCGTCCACGATCGCTAGAGTATAAGACGGACCAAACCTATTTATGATCTTTGATCCGTTAAAAACATACCACAGCGGTGTGCGAGTATAAACACTTTTTGGTCCGAATTTATTACTGTTCACGATTATTTTTGGTATTTTTTTCGGACCAAACGAAGTATAGTTGGGAGGGCGTCTAGGATCATGTCCACTAATAAGCGATAACCAAATGACTGTTCCATTGAAGCGGAATGCTAAACCTCCGTCCGAGTGTAGGCGGCATCCTAAACGTCCGCCAAAGATAGATCATTCTAAGCGTTACTCTACACGTCTGCCTAAGAGTTTCGTACCAAAACTCATTTCGACTTTACTCTCAATGCCATCCGTAATCTATCAACTTTGGTGTCAACATATTAGTCTCCTATATGGCCGATGTTATGCTAGGATAAAATTATAGGATTTGATGAACTGTATGTACTATATGCATATTGTGCAGGCTGGTGGTCCAAACTAGGTTGTTCCACTCGGAAGGAGAGACTCCAAGAGTGCAAGCTTAAGTGGTTCTAACAACAACATTCCTCGACCAAACAATATGTTCCAAGCAATTCTTACAAAATTCAAGGTTAAAGGCCTCAATATTGTCGATCTTGTTGCACTTTCTGTTGAGTAACGAGCACTCAAAGACGTGAAATTAAGTGTTAATTCTGGAAGAATAGTTAAAAGTTAAAATCTTCACAATTTAAGTCCGCTTGATGGGGCGGTGTGTTAATAGTCCGCTTGAAATTGTATGCGGAACGCTAATGAACCGTCCGTATTTTTCCGCACACACTTCTCTTGTACGTGTACACAATTACTCAGGCGTAATGTTAGGGAACCATTCCGTCAGGCGTTTGTCCAGTAAAGCGCCCGTGTCTGGGACGTGCGTCTAGGAGCCGTCTATCATCAGGCGTAATCTTTGTTACCGACCCACATCAAGCGTTCAACCAGATGTCCGCCTCACGCAAGCGTTACACTAGACAACCGCCCGTCTCAACAAACTTATGCCCAGACACCCGCCAACAACAACAAGCGTTATTTTAGACTACCGTCCGATTATTTTTAATGATGAATCCGTTGTTTTTAGGCCGGAACAAAGAGTAAAATTTTTACTCTTTGATCTTTGGGTTTGCTCTTAGCACTGTGGACCATAAACTTTAGTATTTGGGGCTACAGTCCCTTCAACTTTTCTTTGGCCGCTCTAGTATACTTCGATTCTCTTTTCTGATTTATCAGGGGACTCGAGATTTTTCAAAAGAGCAAATGGCCATTAGGGAGAGAGCATTCAAGATCATAGAAGAGGTGTTTAAAAGGCACGGCCGATGGCCCTTGATACTCCAGTAATCATATATGGTGAAGACTCAAAGCTTGTGTTTGACCTTGCTGACCAGGTAATAGTAATTTCCTTCTCTGGTTGTCATACAGGAGCACTCCTCTTCTTTTCTCTTGACCTCTGGTTTTTATCGCCATAGCTTACTGATTAATGTTTTGGATGTCTTCTATATTACTAAATTCCTAATTAAGAATGAAGTATTTTGGTCTTGTTTTTTCTGTTTGTGCGATAAATAACAATCTCAATATGCACTATGTGCCTGGACTTGGGAACTTGATTTTCCTTTTATGTAAACATTTAGACGGGTAATGTTCATAATGTTTTTACAGGGTGGTGAGCTATGCTCTCTACGGTATGATCTGACCGTACCATTTGCTAGATATGTAGCTATGCATACCATCACTTCATTTAAAAAGGTACCAGATTGGTAAAGTGTATCGAAGGGACAACCCATCCAAAGGCAGATTTCGTGAATTCTACCAGTGTGACTTCGATATTATTGGTCAATATTGCGCAATAATGGTGCCGGATTTTGAGGTTGTTAAAGTTTTGACGGAGCTGCTGGATGAATTAAACATTGGGGATTATGAGGTATTTCTTTTAATTCTCTTTAGTTCTCATGTTGTTATAAAATAGCTGTTTCACGTTGCATTTATGGTGGACTATCTCATCAAATCGCTTCATAGATTCACAGTTCTGGTCTCTGTGTCTATACTTTAAAATTACCAGTTTTCTTACAATCCTTGCGTGCTTAATCACTCTCTTTACTGTTATAGATAAAACTGAATCACCGAAAGTTGCTGGATGCTATGTTGGAAATTTGTGGAGTTCCACCTGAAAAATTCGGAACAATATGCTCAAGCATTGATAAACTAGACAAGCTACCGTTTGAGCCGAATATCAAGAAGGAAATGGTGAGTACACACTGCAAAGTATGCATTAGCTTGGAGTAGGATGGGAGTGTTCATTCATAATGCTTGTTAATCAATATTATCTATGCAGCATGGTCCAGGTGCTCAGGTTATATTAGCCTACCCTAGTTTAAAAATCCCTGTGAGGTTAACCTTTTTCGCGCTCTAATGTTAGTATCATAATCAGACAAGGGATCTTGCATGTGAAATCTAATATCTCTGTTGATTTGATTGTGTACTAAGATATATGACACATTCATATAATAGCCTCTTATGCTTCATATAATAGCCTCTTTCAAGTTCAATTGCAAAAACTTGTACTTGTGATGTAATCCTATCAGTGAAAAATGAACTTCCCCTTTGGATTTGAATTTTCACGCATGATTACTTTTTCTGCTCTTTTAGTTGTGCGAGTTTTGTTCCCTTGTCATTCTCCCATCACATATTTTGCTTATTTTGGCATTTCAGTTTGAAATCTATCAAAAAATTTAATCATCTGTGTCAAAACATGTGCTAGGTGGAAGAGAAAGGCTTAACTGCTGAAGTTGCAGATAAAATTGGTGCTCTTGTAAAGAAATGTGGACCTCCTTTGGAGTTGCTGTCAGAGTTTAAACAGGACAACCAGTTCCTATAGAAAAAGGGTTCTAGTCTTGCACTAAAGGATTTAAGATTCTTTTCGAATTATTAGAAGAATCAAGATGCATAGAAAAAGTGGTTTTGGACTTGAGTCTTGCAAGAGGTCTTGACTATTATACTGGGGTTATATTTGAAGCTGTTTTGAAAGGCAGTAAGGTTGGTTCAATTGCAGCTGGAGGGCGTTATGACAATCTTATAGGAATGTTTGGTATGAATCAAGTCCCAGCAGTTGGTGTCAGCCTTGGAATTGAACGAGTTTTTTACATAATGGAGCAGCAGCTTAAGAATGATGCTAACCACTCGATTCGTGCTACAGAAACAGAAGTTTTGGTTAGTATTTTTGGAGACGATAAGAGGCAAGCTGTTAAGTTAGCGAGTGAACTCTGGGGTGCTAAAATAAAAGCAGAATACATGGTTGATAAAAATGTACGAAAACATATGAAACAAGCCAATGACTCTAGAATCCTGTTGATGGTGATTGTTGGTGACCAAGAAAGAAGGGCCAACCAAGTTAGAATCAAAGACATGCAAGCCCACAAGGAGGAGTTGGTTGACAGGGATAGTGTTGTCGAGGAAGTGCAGAGACGGTTGAACCTGTTATCCTTGCAATGATCTTCCTTACCCTCAAGAAATATTTTCAGACAGAGCTAGCAACTCTGCTGCTGCCATTTTATTTTATTTTGCAGTTTGAGGAAGGTCTAACCCCGTACACAATTCGAGGACCCCCTATAAATGTTTGGATATTGTGTTTATATTTGTTGTTTTTCTTATTAGAAAAACTAAGATTACTACGTTAAGTGATTTTTTTCGAGTCTTATTTAGAACGTTTAACTGGGGATACCCTTACAAATCGGGGATACTAAATAAAACAAAATACAAATATTTTAAAATATTTTTAAAAATCTTTTATCCATAATTTTTTTTATAATACCTAAATTATCCTTAATTAATAGATTGTTAATTATTTATTTAGTTGTAAGATTATATTAAACTTAGATTAGTGAGATTAATATAGAAATTATAGTTATTGATTGTAGATTGTGTTAGTTGTTTTTTGGAGAAAAAAACAAAAATTAGGCTTAAAAATTATTCAGAATCGGCATGGTGTTCATGGGTGAAAATTCCGATTGAACTGTCTGCATGATCGCCAATCGAAGACCATGCTGACTGTGATTGAAGATCATGCCGACTTTGAACTGTCTGCATGGTTTTCATGGGTAAAACCATGCCGACTGAACTGTCTGCATGGTCTTCATGGGTGAAAACCATGCCAACTGAACTGTCTGCATGTCAATTGAAGACCATGCCGACTGTGGTTGAAGATCATACCAACTTTGAACTGTCTGCATGGTCTTCATGGGTAAAAACCATACCGACTGTGAACTGTCTGCATGATAGCTAATTTGAAGACCATGCCGACTGTGAACTGTCTGTTAAAAAATTATGTTTGCTGTCTGTATGGTTTTCACTCATGAAGACCATACCGACTTTAAAAGATAATGACTTTGCTTTTTTAATTTTTTTAGACACCCCTTATCAATATACCTAACATGTTTTAACCTAAAGTATACTCCAATTTGTGAGGGTATCCCCCAATTAAATGTTCCTTATGTAAGAAAATCATGATGACGTGTGGTCTTTTATTTAGGTCCAGAATTTTGGCCACCACCCCCTCCTTTATTTTCCTAGTTATCTTCAGTTATCCAGTGGGAGTGTAGAAATTTTAACCATTTTTATTTAGGTTCAATTTTTTTGCCAACACCCATTTCCTTTATTTTCCTAGTTGTCTTTGATAATCCAGTGTGAGTGTAGAAATTTTGTCATGATCAACACCATCTTTGGGTTGGAGATATTGAACTTCCCAATTAGGGAAAACTCTTAAACTGGGTGCGTAGTGTACATAGTGCCCATTGTAACGACTGCATAGTGATTACAGTAAATCTAGGCTGAAGAAAGAAATACGTGTGTATAATTTTTTGATTCCTCTCAGCACTACCGACTTGGGAAAGGAAAATTTATCATTTAGTCATAAGACCATATAAATAGTTATTGTAGAGTGGATTTTCCTTTTAACCAGAGGTTAAAAATTGTTTGAAACATAGAAAGGACAAATAAAATCCTAAAGCCAAACGTGTGTATTCCCATGATCTCCTCCCTTCCATCTGTTGCGATATTAATTAGAGCTCTGAAAAAACTAGCCAAACTGAAAATTGTAACCATTTTTTATCACCGTTATTACTACTAAAAACTATCAGAACTGAAAAAAAAATCAAAAACACCAGTACATCTTTGCCAGTACTAAAGATCAAAGAAGAAAAATCAGCAAAATCACTTCGGCAAACTAAAAATCACTTCAACCTACAAGAATCAACTATAAAAACAAAAAAAAACAGCAAAAGAATCTTAACAACCTATTGAATCATCAAAAAAATCAAATAAAAATGTTCAAAACAAAAACAAAAATCAATAGAATTTCATAGAAAGAAGTAGTAGAAGAAGACTGAAAAGACGAGCGTACCGAGTACACCAAAAATCTTTTTTTTGACCTATTACGACACACCTTGTGTAATCCTTTCTGAAACCGTAAAGATCAAATAACAAGATAAACTTGATAATAATCTAAGTTCAACCAAGAACAAATCATAGGATCAGTCAAGATATAGTTAATGTACAAGTGCAATTACTTTAATCATAATATAAAAATTGTAATGCGGAAAGTAAAGTAATGGTATAACTACAAGTTTTGTTAACGAGAAAAACTGCTTAGCAAAAAACCTTGGGATATAGCCTAGTTTTGAATACTCTCATAATTAAGCCACTACACAAATTTCTACTGGCAACCTCGTGTAATTGAGACCAAATAAACTACTCCTAGTTACTCAGTTTCCTCAGTATCACTGTGCCTAGATCAATCTGGCATGCGCACGTGAATCCCTAAACATAGTCCATTGTTAAGAGTTGCTTCACCCGCTGCGAAGATTTCTGCATCCCAATTTCTTTAGGATGTCTTACAAACATCAAGGAACCAAAATGTTCACTAACCACTCAAATCCAAATCATAATACCAAAGATATAATGATAGATTCAGAGTCAAGGTTCTTCTATTTAGATCCAAGATACCAGTAAAATATTAGATATGAAACTCCTTGATTAAGATCAATCAAGATCAGGATTATTGAAATAATAAATCTTGATTTTACAAGCTCAGTTTGTGAAAAAAAAAACCAGCAACTTGTCGATCTTACAAGTCTAATATTTATCGAAATAAACAACTTTCATCCCAGAAAATCAAGTCACACAAACAATTACTATAAGATCAATATATCAAAGTCTTCAAATCTTTTAAGTTTTCGATCTTTAATCTTCAAAAGAAACAACCTGCACTTAATTCTATTAATGAATTTTAATACATAACAAAATCTTTTAAAGTCGGTAAAACAACAATTCTAATAACATATTCTAAATCACTAGAATCTGTTATATCCCGATCTTTAAAATCCTTGAGTGGCCTTATATCAGAAGAGAAGGACCATGGAATAAACAAGGACGTCTATTGAAGATAACTTTTACGAAATGACGAATGCACCAAGTACACCGCAATCTTTTCGATATCAACCTATAACCTTATCGAAATATAACGATCAAAAGATTATTTCAACAAGATTAATCTTGGTAATACTCAAAGTTCAATTCAAACTAACTATATCGTATCATTACCAAGATATAATTAACGTCAAATATGATTATTTAATTATAATAACAATTATAATACGGAAAGTAAGCAATCACACAACACACAAGATTTTGTTAGCGAATAAAACTGCTTGACAGAAAAACCCCGGGACGTAGTCCAGTTTTCAATACTCTTAAAATTAAACCACTATAAAAATCGATTACCGCCACTTTTTATAGTTACCCAGTTCATTCAGTATCCCTGCGCCTACAACCAATCTTGCCACTAAAAACCTTAGGAAGTAGTGGGACCATACTTAAATTCCTTCTTGGCTGGAGCTTCCTGTTCTGGTATGAACATGTTCCACATCTGGATAGAAGAGCTCTCTACTCATCGAATACTTGTGTACTTTTCACAACCTATGAACCTAGGGCCATTCCTTCACTTCGTCTAGATGCCTCTCTTACCCCAATGACCCACCACCCAGCAGAGACTTCTTTATCAACTGAACTGACAGGGCCTGCCGAGCTAAAAAAGGGAGCTACGATCCGAGGTTAGTCTGACTAAGGGAATCAAGCCCATCAACACCCAATATAAAGGCGGTTTTCTGTGCTGGTTATCCAGTTACAGAAGCGACCCCATAGGCTTTCACTTTCGCGTCTCTCTAAAATTGCAGTCAAACGCACGTGAATCCCAAGATATAGTCCACCATCAATGTTAAGACTTATGCACCTGACTCATTTGGATCGTAACCCAAAACATTAAATGACTAACCTGTTTCAGTAGCCAACTCATTTATCAATCTCCTAGAATCAATATTTAGGTCAGAGATAAAACAGAGTCGAAGGATCTTTTTTGTCAATAAAACTCATTTGGTCAAAAGATCAAACCAAGACAACGATTATCGAAATAATCAATCTTGATGAAAAACTTCATTAAAACAACTTAATGCAACTAAACAGTTTGTTCGATCTTCTACAAGTCCGATGATTACGAATAAAAATCTTGTGAAATCGCAGAGAATTAAGTTCACATAAAGTCACACAGAAAGATCATAACCATAAAGAAAAGTATTCAATCTTCAATTACAATATTCAAAGTAATTAACTGCTAAAAACAACTTGATTCCAATATTGGTCAACCGCATATAATGAAGTATGTTAACATTGGATGATCCACAGTTCTACCCTACATATTCATAATCACTTAGATCTGTATTAATCAAATCTTCAAACAAATTTGAGTGGCCTTATATTAGATGAGAAGGACCTTGACATAAACAAGTTTGATCTATTGAATATGACTACAACGTTTGTTTAATCATAAGTAATCAGCTGAAAAACTAAATAACAATCTAACCTTCTACCAACGGTAGAACTAGAAGCTTTTTGATCTCAAAGAAGACTTTAACAAAAGGCAATACAAGATGTTTTACCTAATAAGATTACTCTTATCTATTTAACAAGGTAAAGTACGGCTTGCCTCTGATGTATAGAAGAATTTCTTCTGATTTTAGATGGTTTTCAAATGATAATATCAGGTGAATATGCTTCGTGTGATTTTCTTATCCAGCAAATTTTATGGTGAGAATTGAAACTAGTTTATGATTTTTGGTTTCTCCCCTGGTGCATCGAATGAGCCTTCAATAATTTTCTCGGGATGCACGAGAAAGTGGGTTGCTCTAAGAAGACGAGAGGTATGAAAAACTTTTTAATATTCATGGATGATATGGAGATGAAAGATTTTCCATGAAGGGGTCGTTTTTAGTTTAAAGAACAGTAGTACATTAAATATGTTTATCATTTCTTCGGATTTTGATAATCACTATTCGTTGGTTGCGGCGCAAGTTCTTGGGAGACCTCTTTCTGATCACACTCCCATTAAAATGAATTGCAAAATTTAGGATTGAGGGGCATCTCCTTGTAGGTTTGAAGTTATGCATCTCAACAACACAAACTTGTTGGTTTTGATACAAGAATGGTGGACTTCTTACTTCTTTCATGGATCAACATGCTTTATTCTAGCGAAAAAACTCCAGGCTTTGTAAGGAGATATTATAATATAGAACGAAGTATATGGTAAAAATGGATAAGCAGATTGAAGACATTATTACCGAATTAGCAATCCTTGATAATTTGGCTGACAACAAGGACGACATCGGGTACCTTTGAATTAACTTTTAAAAGTTTAGTTTTTTTGGGGTAGCGGGTGCAACTAATCTAGAAGACATGTATGTGACGATGGGTTGCAAAAAAGACATGCTTTGTTCTAGTTATTTGGGTTTTCCTTTAAGAGACAACTCGAGCAATTCTCAAATATGGAAAGAAGTCGTTCAGGAATGGAAAAACATACCCTTTTCTTGGAAAAGGTCTAGCGTCAACAAAGCAGGTTAGTTAACTCTCACAGAGAGAATATTATCTAACATTCCAATATATTTGCTATCTCTTTATATTGTTCATCCGAAGTTCATTGAATCTTTAGAAAGGGTTATTTGTAACTTCATTTGGGACTCTTCAGAAACAAAAAAAAAAGACACCATTTTATGGCTTGGAAAACTTGTTGTATGCCTCTTAAAAAGGGGGTTTTGTTTCAAATCTCTGAAAATATGAATTAAGCTTTTGTCTCCAAATTGTGATGGAGCTTTAAAAAGAAGAAATATGCCTTGTGGAGGAATTCAATTGTCTCGAAGTACAACTCCTCGCATTTTGATAGAGAAACAAAGAAACCAAAGCATCCTAACACTTGCGAGGTCGGGAATAAGGTATATAATCTTTTCTCAACTCCTTCAACATATATAGAAAACTGAAAGTAAAAAGCAGAAACACATTAAGATTTTGGGAAGACAATTAGGTAGGGGATCAAGCCTTTAGTAAAAGATACCCTTTTTATATACACCATCACCACTAAAGAGAATTAGACAATGATGGGTTATGAAAAAACTCTTTCAAATGGTGGAGCTTGGAATTTAAGTCCCGGAATAAGACTCTACATTAATCAGATTGAAGAAGTCTCTTCCCTAATATATGTCATTGAGAATGTTTCTTGGGTTCAGGTGAAGAATCAATTTTTTGGTCGATCGAAAAATATGGTAACTGCAGTGTGAACTCGGCTTATCTTTGGTTTAACAGAGATCATGAAATAGTAACCAAAAATGTAAGTATATGGTCTAGAGCTTGGCCGTACAAGATACAATTTTTTCTTTGGTAGGTCTATCACAGGAAGATTGCAATAATGGACACTCTTGGCAGAAACAGTACACTGATAATCAATGGTTGTCACCTTTGTCGCAAAACGGATAAATCCGCTATGCATTTACTTATTCATTGCTCTGTCACTTCTAGCATATGATAGTATTTTCTTTCTTATGGGAACTTGGACTGGGTAATGCCCAATTGTATTAATCTTGTTATCAAGGGATGACGGTTCAAAAACAGTTGATGGGCATATGCTTTGGAAGATCCTTCTAGCGGTATCCTGGTGGACACTCTGAACGCATCAGGATAAACTTAACTTTGAAAACAAAAAATTTGATGTGGAAAAAGATATTAGACAAGTCTAAACTCAAGATTTTTACTAGTGCAAAAACCATGAAGCTATACAAGGGATTTCCTTGACAGTGTCATGTCAAATTGGGGCTAATTTTATGTAAATTAAGAAGGTATGTAAGTCTATATCTTTTTGGGTTTGGATTGAATGGGTAGAGTCCTTATTCAATCTTTGTTTGTTGTAGGATATTGTCTTTTGCTTACTTGTAATGAGCTTCTTCAATATAATATGAGTATTTATTTTTATCAAGAAAAAAAACTATCTAAGTTTTTTTAAATGTTTTGTATCTTAAGCCACATGTTCCAATCAAATCCAAATTCAAACCCAACGACATAATTCATTTTTAGAGGAAACTCAGTTTTTACCGAACACTATTCACTCGGAAATTTAGTATCTGTCTAAATGCAGTCAAGGACCATAGTGGTTGATTTTTTCTTCCTATTCACTTGGCTAGATTGCAGAGAAATGACCAAAATGATCAGCACCATATTGCTTACTCTGACCCAAACCCGAAAGAGAGTTTAGGGTTTTATTGTTTTCGGTAGGTTAAAGATTAAGAGGTCGATTTAGCTCCAACAGGTCTAATTTCTAACTAAAACAGCTTCAGTTTTAGGCCTTGTATTTTGCCGCAGGAAACGTGGACGAATTCTAAGCGAGAGAAATTCCTAGTGACATGGAGGAAGAAACTCCTTCAAATTCCCAACTCGAAAGTTAAGAACTTAATTAGCGAAGTTAAACCCGTGGGTCTAGACAGACTCCAAATTTCTTGGAGTTTTGAAGTTTACTCGGTGAATTTAGTTCAGAAATCTACTTTCATTTTATGATTTCGCTGTTTTGAAGAAAGAATGATCCGTGTATTTGAAAATGGGGTTTGCAAATAAGCACCGAAGAAGAAGAAGAAGAAATGGTGGAAAAGAGTTTATTAAAAATGAGAAGCATAGATGGGAGAATCTGTGAAGAATTCTCTATGAAATATTATGGGATTTGTACCGTTGGAGGAATGCTTAGTGCTGGAACAACTCATTTAGCTATAACTCCTTTAGATGTCTTGAAAGTTAATATGCAGGTTAGTATTAATTATGATCTTGTTTTTCTTTTTCTCTTAGATTTTGTATCAATTTTGTTTCTTTCATTTGATCTGTTCAGTAGGTTGCAATCTAAGCAAATAACTATAAATTGTCTTTCATTTGTGTGTTGACCTCCATGGGCTTGTCTCTGTTTTGCTGCATTTTCATATAGTGGGAGACACATTTGAAATTAGAGATTTTAATGGTGGCTATGTTTATAATAGGGCTATCATAGTGCACTTACTGGGTCTTGGTAATACATATAGACTATCTTGTTTGTTTTGATGAATGCTGGTGTCATAGTAAGCAGAGAGCACATAGAAAGAGTGAGAAAGCCTAATTAATCATGTTCCGGTGGTTGATTGGAGAAAACATGGACAAGAGTTTCCGAAATTAACACATTTGTTGAGCCAAGAGTGCTCGAATTGTTGCTATACATTGTCCGGCCATGTTTAATAGACTACTGTTGTCATTCTTGATAATCAAAATGGAGGGTTGTTAATATGCTTATTTTATGATTTAGGTGAATCCCACCAAGTATAGAAGTATTTCCTCGGGTTTAAATACACTTTGGAGAGAACAAGGTCAGTCTTCTCTTTGGAGAGGTTCAACCAGTAAATTCTTTGGATATGGTCTTCAAGGTGGATGTAGGTTTGGTCTTTATGAATACTTTAAGAAGCTTTACTCAGATATATTGGTAGACCAACATAAAGGTCTTATCTTTCTTCTCAGCGGTGCTTCTGCTCAAGTATTTGCTGATGTTGCTCTATGCCCTTTTGAAGCCGTTAAAGTTCGTGTTCAAGCGCAACGCCACTTCGGAAAAGGTTTAGTTGATGGCTTTCCGAAGCTCTATGCAGCTGAAGGTGTTTCAGGGTAAGCAATGCAGAAAATTTTTCTATTCTTGTCTCGAAGTTGCAGCCAGTAGTGTTACAGGGTGATCGTTCTAATTGTGTGCAGATTCTACAAGGGGCTTGCTCCACTTTGGGGTCGAAATCTTCCATGTAATTCCTCAATTCATCTTTCTTCAACAAAATTTATCACATATTTTCTTAATGTTTGAAATTTGTATTAGGGTACATGATATATCAGGGGTAACATCTCAACCCATTCGAACTTTGTTTATGCAGTTTCAATATTTATGTTCTCCACTTTTGAGCATTCTGTGGATTTTTTATACCGAGATATCATTAAAAGAAGAAAGGAAGAGTGCTCAAGAGGTCAACAGCTGGCCGTGACATGTGCAGCTGGTTATGCAGCCGGAGCTGTGGGTACATTTGTTTCTAATCCTGCAGATAACATTGTTTCCTCTCTCTACAACAAAAATGCTAATACTATATCTCAGGTACTCTCAGCATTTTCCACCCAAGGCTTAATCTTTCTTTTTTCGTCTGTGCATCAATTTTACTTTACACATTTATAAGTTCGGTTTCAAATTTAATTCTCTTATTGAAACATGCAGGCTGTGAAGGAAATTGGGTTGCTAAATCTGTTTACTAGAAGTCTTCCTATTCGGTTTATGCTCGTTGGTCCTGTTATAACTATGCAGTGGTTTTTGTATGACAGCATTAAAGTGTTAGCAGGACTGTGAGTACATCTTTCATTACTACTTTTATTTCAAATATTTTCTTAGTTAGGGGTTTTCGTAGTATGCTTCTTCATAGGGAGCGTACTGTAACTAACTCATCGCCAGTACCATCTAGAAAACCAAAACACAAAATAAAAAAATAAAATTTGGAATTAAATGAATGATGAAATGGTGATTGAAATAAATTAGTTGCCCAGACTTCTAAATTTACGTAATATACCAACAACTTGTAAAATATAAGAAGTTTTGAACTTGTAAATGTTTCAGGCCAACAAGTGGAGGTGTCAAAACTCAACAGTCATCTGGGAGAATCAGTGAAAACAGCTTAATTGCTTATGAAGGGTGATAGACAAAGCTCAACCACCGTAATTAACCTACAGCGGTGGCAAGAAAAATCATCACTGTGAAATAACCAGCAAAATTCGAAAATTTCCCGGTTTCAAGGAGAGTATTTTTGCGGTTGCTTGCATTTTTATAGTAGGTATAATTTGTAGGAAGCAGCCTAAATTTCTGGTGATGTTTTCTTTGACTGCCATAACTAACCTTTGCGAAGGGAGATAGTATAGAATATTTGAATTAGTACCAACAGCTTTTTATTACAAGAGTACTGTACAATGATCATGTAAAGTTGTAATTATGTTAGTGTTAAAAACCAAACACTGTTATACTTTTGCTCAAAAATTAGTAATCTCAAAATGATCAATGATAGCGTCGTTGATAGTCTGAGACGGTAAACCTATTATTCTAAAGCCATTAAATAGAAAACATCTGAAACTGAAATCAATGAGACGATTCTTCTTCCATTCAGGACGCCTACGATCTTTTCATTTGTTGTAGACAGAAAATCATAATAGATTAGCAGATTTAGATGTTCTTCTCGACTACATGAGGAACAATTGCATCACTCCCATGACACGACATGATATTGTGGTCATTTGAAGCATTTTGATGCAAATAAAAGCCTCAAATAAGTTTTTTGGAAGGTTAAGGAGTTGAAAGAGTCGGATCCTGTACTGCGTCCATGCTTGACAAGGCTGTCAGCAGCTCTGTTTCCTTCCTATGAGTATGCAGGCTGGTGAAGCTAGTACTCAGGACATGTGATCATGGCTTGCCGTATTTGGCGATAAAGACTCGTATCTTCAGTATCGTATCCGTATCTTTTGCACAAAGAAAGAGAATGGCAGCAAATAAAATCTTTTGATCCTTCATATTCATTTTTGTTATTACCACTTTAGGCAACTTGAACGGGGGGGCGCACCGAAGTGCGTTTTTCTGTAGGTTTTTTTGGTATAGAACCTAGTGAACCGAGCGTACAAAAGAATCATT
>JAJJMC010013841.1:3576734-3631260 GCA_023531435.1 Papaver californicum
TAGTGCAAAAGGATCTCCTTTTGGTTCCGCTTGTTATGAGGATAAGTAGGTAGAATCAGTTACGCCAGGTCCAGTGCTCGCTAAGTGCTAGTGGATCCATTCCTGGATGGGGTAGAAAGTGTAGATATTGCGAATGCTAGGTTAGAAGGCATCGCTCTTTCCTTTGTCCTTCCCATTGAGCCCTCTCACTAGTGTAGTGGTTACTCCCGATCCGAAGCACACCTTTTCCATTTATAGAGAGATCCAATCGTCAAAATCAATAAAAAGGCCATCATGGACCAAGATCCAAAGGGATCAATCTTGTTGGGAGAGACTGCCCAAGGAAAGAAAAAGGTGACTTCCAGATAAGGGATAATAAATAAAATAGAAACCAGATAAAATCGTGGGCGGTGTGTGCCACGACGAAACAAGGGAATGAAAGGCCGCTTTGCGTTGGATGCTCTTGACCCTCCCCAAAAAGATGGCTCCGTTGTCCTATTAGCTCCACTTTCACTACTAGCTGACCCAGACTTTTCAACCATAGAACCAAGTTATAAAACTAGCCTAGCCAACTCTTTAGAGTCAAACCAACTTCGACTAGATGCAGATGATGGAACTGATTCTGTCCATTTATTTTAATCAGTAGCTAATTCACCTACTAAACTAAGTTAGGGACTCTCAGATTTCACAAGCAGTAACTTACCCAGCGGAATCTCCACTTTTTTCGATATCACCAGCAAATTCTGACATAGCACATTCTACACTTACAGCAGGGCCTGTTCCAAGGTACATAGGAAGCTAAATCCCAACAAAAGTTCCATCTATTGAACTAGGAAATCCACAAGAGAATATAGCATGAACAAGGTCACCAGCTGATGTCAACCCATCAAGCCCTGCTGATCTACCCAACCTTGAAGCCAATTTCGCTATTCCATGATCTAGGCCAGTTTCGCCAGGAAATTCCGGATTACCAATGAAACAAGAGGGATGAAGTCACTCGACCAGCGGGAGAGGAACCCGAGAACCTCTCACCATAAGAATCTCCACTTTCACCAATTCCTGCCCAACTAAAAAGGCCAAGTAGCCGATCTGATAGCTATGACAGACCTGACCCATATGAATGAGTACTTTCTTTACCAGGTAATCCAGGTCCACTAATAACAAGGCCAAGAAAGGACCATCCATATTCAGTAACTAGCCCAAACTCTTAAGAAGTTGGACTGCAACAAGGTACTGAAAGTGAATTCTACTTTAATCAAAAGATAAGAGAAAGTTGAAAAACACTAATAATCAGACAATGATTTGAGTCACTAGCATAGCTCATTGTGACAGGCAAGACGTACCGCCGAGATATGCATTCTATTATTTCATTGATTCCAAAGCACCTTTGTGGATCTCTATCTAAAAATATAAAGAAAAGCTGACCAACTGACCCATTTCTTAGTAACATGTTCGATTAATGGGAAGTATGGAGTTGCTGTTCAGCCAGGTTGAAAGCTAGCTTTTAAGAATCACTCAATAGGACCTACTGGATGACTTTCCTTTGCCCTCGTTCGATCTCCTGCTTTTCAATAATAGATCCGGGCGTGGGACCGCCTTGACTTAAAGGAACCTACCTTGGTAACCTAATGCGTTGCGACTCTTGGGACCTCTGCAACAGTACAGTGGAGGAGAGCATAAGCAGTGTCGCGTGCTCCCGTTTAGAATTGTTCTTTCTTTCTCTTTAGGCCTTTTATCCAAGCCATTGGACTTATACTTGACCCCTTATTGACTTATTGACTTTCATTCCCCTGGAAGCCCTTTTTAAGCCAGGTAACCTAATTGTATCTCTTGGTAAGCCTTTTGCTATAAGCCTCTTAGGCATTGGACCCAACTACAGGTCCACTGCTACTCCGATAGAATAGTCAGGCAAGTGTTAGCGAGAGTTGGAAACCGAGCGAACGCGCTTCCCTTCATCTGGAAAACAAGATGGGTCCTGAAAGCAGAGGTGCGAGGGTGAGGCGAGGGTCCGTGAAGACGCTGATATTGTTGGAGTGGAACGATAGCTGTAAACAACTGATGGTATACGGAGATGTTCTCTCCCTCTATTCAATGACTGATTCATCATATGCGGAAGGTACGGAAGAGCACCCCTTGGTAAGAAAGAATGTTGGCTTGAGTCACTCTAATGTACCTTACTTCGCGAACTCACTCCACTTCTTGCTGAATGCTTTGACCAATTGATCCATTCTAGTACGGACGAGGGGTCCTGTGCCTTGTGTTGATCAAGAAACTGATAAGGAAAAAGAAGTGCCCAGCTAGCTTCTCATCCCCGGTCCTCTAAGAATTAGTCCCCGCTTCGGCCAAGCATTCGATAGCCTATTCATCTTCTTTAGTCGAAGCAGCACCAAGCTCATTCCCTGGTTAGGACAGAAAGGCCGATTAACTGACCGGGGTGATTAAGGCACCTTCTGGAGGGGTTCACCTATTCATTCCCCCGACATCTCTTCCTTATTGTATGTACAGGATAGTCACATAAGCTAATGAAGCCCGGGAAGCAAAGCCAAAGAGTCCTCTACTGACCAGCGAAGAAGGGGCAAGCTATTGATGATAGCCATTCTCAGGAAGCTTAGCTTAGAGCCTTTCCCATGCATGTCTGTCCCGGCAAGCCGAAAAGAGCTCTATTGTGCGTTTGTTTTTTCCATATTGTATTGTAAAAGCAAAGAAAAGAAAGTCTCGGATTTAGACTTCTACGTGCCGTGTATTACGCGCAAAATGATTACAACCACATTGACTGGCCTCATCGATACTCCTCGCCTTCTAATGCATTTTTCTTTTATAAGCTGGTCACTAAAGTTATTGGTTGCGGGCCTGGGGCTTCTAAAGACCCGATGTGATCTCTAGACTAGATTCCTCCCTTTGCCTTACCCTGGAGAAAGAGATTGGAAGAGCCATCGATTCAGATTTGTCATAAAATAAAGATTGAATGATTCCCCCTAGACAGACAGATGTAGGTGTTTCGAAGAAGAAAACTCTTTTTTTTTGTTGGTTGTTGAGCGACAAGTCAAGAACGAAGAGGGGGATCCAAACCCATGAAAAAGGTAGTTCAAAGGGGTCTCCCTTCATCTACGCTTGTTGTAGGGGGGCTTCAAGAGAGAGAAAACGGAGATTCAGACGCCCTGGCGCATGCGGTCTCTTTTCCTTGAGCTATCGAACTCGGAGTCAAAGAAAAATGCACTCGAAAGGCACCAAGAAAACCTACTAGTCGAACATAGACGAAAGTCGGCCATAGTGATCCGGGAGTCCCGTGTGGAAGGGCTCTCGCTCAACGGATCAAAGGTACGCCGGGGATAACAGGCTGATGACTCCCAAGAGCTCTTATCGACGGAGTCGTTTGGCACCTTGATGTCGACTCATCACATCCTGGGGTTGAAGAAGGTCCCAAGGGTTCGGTTGTTCGTCGATTCAAGTGGTACGTGAGTTGGGTTTAGAACGTCGTGAGACAGTTCGGTTCCTATCTACCGTTGGTGTTAAAGGGAGAACTGAGAGGAGCCAACCCTAGGATTGAGTGACTTCGATAGCTTATACTCCCTCTATAACTAAGGTCTACCGTACTTGGAGGATTTACTTCATTCCTAGGCTTTCTGGACTATTTGCGCCCTTTGTTTCGCCCAAGGCATAGGTCGGTGGCTACCTAAGGAAACTCCGATTCGATCGGCCCCCGCTCCTACACGAAGGGCAGCTGTTAGCGGAATCAGAGCTCTTGGGTAAGAAGGCAGGAAAAAGTTCACACTAGGCTCAGCGAAAGACGATGGAAAAGGCTACTTGTAGGCGTGTAGGATTGCCGTAACGTAATATGAATGGTGACACTTATCTAAGATCCTTAGTTTATCTGTATCTCAGGGTATCTGATATAGACCGTATATGTGTCGTATCAACCCGTACTCATTGATACATACAGATACTACTCAATACTAATGATTACAGAAGAATGTTGCACGGGCACAGACAAGGGACACATTTACGACATGACACGGTTAAGGAGACACGTCAAATCTCAAAAAAATGGGTTACGGAGACATACAAATATATGTATTATACACACCATTAAAATGAGACTTTATACCACTCTACGTAGCAAAATAGTTGTTCTTATTTTTAAATACTTGACTACTAACTAAAATAAATTAATAATATAAAATAATAATAAAATCTTAGAATAATGTTTGGATTTGGGTAAAAAGAGAAAAAGTTAGTATCACATTTAGCTTATTTTGATTTTTCAAACCAATATGAACCATTTATGACGTGCCAAAAGTGTCAAATCAGTGTTCACAAAGTGTCGAATATCAACTTTTACAGGACACATGATGTGGCGTGTCCATCACGTGTCGGGAAGTGTCAGACGCATGTCATGTCCGATCGTGTGTCCGACACATTTACGACATCTTTTCAGGACGTGTCCGTGCAACCAAGCTACATAATATAAAACACATATAGGCGCTAAGGCATGGTTAAATTTTTATACCAATTTAAAGAAAAAAATGATTGTTATTATTAGAAACACGAATGAATACAAAATAGGAAAATCATAGTGCTAGACAACAAGATCCATATCTTTTACAGCGCAATTGGTTAGCTTTATTAGCAAATTTGATAGTCAAGATGATACATAATCTCAATATCTTAAGCCAACGGATACATTCAATGGCATTTAGTTATTGTTAGAGAAAAGGATACATAGTCATGTTTTAGCTTAGTTTTTCTTTCTTGGTTTAGTGTTTCCTGTTTCAGTTTGGTTTATATCTTTGTAAATACTTTTTGTCCAAGCATGTACACCATCGTACAGAACTATAAATATAAAGTTCTCTATTTTGGTTTTCTAAAGTTGAGACCTAGCAATGGGTTGGGTTAAGGTCAAACCCGTGGTGGGTTGGGCTGGTCATGGTTGATATTATTCAACTCTAACCCCTATCAAATTTATAGAACGGACCATAAACCTCAACCCTAATCCTAGATGGATTGGCTCTGACGGGTTGGTGGAATGGCTCTGGTATTTTGGTTAATTTTCTATTTTGTTAAAAAAACATACATTATAGGTTGTGAAAAAGGTTGGACCTATAAAATTCAACTAGGTTGTAACTCAACAACCCAATCACTACACTATGAGACTAATGGTGCTTATAGCCACTTAATTAAATATATGTATATTAAATTATTTTATTTTACTTATTTAAAAGAAACAAAAAACCTAATAAACTAAAGTAGATATTTCACTAAATTGTGAGAACTTGTGGTGCCGACTCCTTATCTGTATTTCTTTGAAGCGATCGCCTCCTCTCCTTATTTACCTTATCGTTAAGATGTAGACACTGCTAAGTATTATTTTTTGTTTTTCTTTCTTCTTGCTTTTGTTTGATTTACCATCCCCGTAAAGGGTAAGAGAATCTTATATATGTGACATGTCAGACCTATTTTCAAAGATAAAAAAATTGGTGTTGAAGAAGATGCGGTGAAACCGCTTCAGTCTCTATTATTAGTAAAATCAATTGTTTCACCAGTTGCTCAACAATGATAGTAAAATCTTTATTCACCTATATATATATATTTCAATTTTAATCATAATTATTATTTCGAACTTTGTATATGAGATACAAAATATAATAATGGGTACTTGTTTGTAGTTTGATTCGATCGTTAATCAACTTTAAATATATTTAATCTTTATTATTTATGTATAATGAGTATTGATCTTGATCATGGATAGTTTGAACAAAACTATGTTATGATTAGTTAGTATTATTATTAATTACTATATTTAATAGCGGGTTAACACATGGGTTAGGCGGACCAACCCGATTAACCCGCGGGTCCTAAATGCTCAACCCTAACTCTGCCATATTAACCAACAAGCAGGGTTAGGTCCGGGTTTACTGATGTGTGTCGTTCACAATTAATTAAGATATTTTCTACTAATACTAACATGTAATATAGCGGTAGTAAGGATCGTTCCCACGAGGAGCTGTAAATTGTTATTTGTTTCCAACTTCTTATGTAACCAAGTGGGTTGTGAATTACTAAACTAATTAAAACGTAATAAACAAAGATTGAGATTAAGGTGAAAAAACACTGATTACGGATTTCATCTTCCATCACCAAACCTGTTATTCAACCGATTAGAATCCACATCCACTTTCTGTTCATACCAATAGCTCTAGAGCACCCCATCGAGAGCATACTCCAGTAAATTCCTTGTGTTATCACATACCGTAATGATGAATATGTGAATACTACCTGGTGAATAACCTAACACAACGTGCTATTAAGTTTATTCCTCCAAGAACGTTAGGTTCTTTGAATTAGGCTAATTGATAGACACATTTTCGTGTCTTATTTGATCTCAATTTGTATATTGTTAGAACTCGTTTGTGTACTTATATTGTGATTTTATTGTTTTTATAGGCATTTTTGGAGAAATAAATATTTGGGAAAAATTGGCTCAAAAAGTTATAAAGGCACCCATGAAAATACTAAAGGCACCCCCAGAATTGATAAAGGCATCCAACTTCCAAATTTAAAAAAGGCGGGAATTTCTTTTTCTCCATCTGTGAAGATTGTGATCGAGATTTGGAAGAGGATTTTGGTAGTTAAGGGAAGAATATTCTCTAGCCTTACTAAAAAGAAGCATTACATGCTCGGAAATAAAAGAGAATCGTGTAAAACTCATTCTCGGAAAGAAATCAGGAGGAAGAATAATGTCACGTGAAACATGGAATTAGTTTCCTATTTCACTGGAAATCGTTTTTATGCTAATCGATATGTTGTTAGAATAATAAAAGGAAATGGTGTGAAGATATATTACTCTCGAGTTTAAACACAGAAACAACATCGTGAAAAATAATGGCCGAGATGAAAACAAAAGATTTTTTGATAGTTGGAGGATTCATGAACGAGATTTGCTAGCTGTAGGTGTTGTATTATAAATAGAGGGTCGAAAGGAGCTTATGGGGTGGGGGGTGGGGGGTCTGGAGAGGCCAGAAGCACAAAATCAAAATCCAAAAGAATTCCTGTGATGAAGAAGATGAAGAAAACGTTGCGAAAAGGTTGAAGTTTCTGTGGCCAAAAGGTTAAAGATTCTGTTGCTAAAGCTTTTAACTTTGCAACATTTATCCTCATTTGCAACATTTGTCTTCAGTGAAACACTTTTCCTTCTTTAACAGTGAGTCTGTAACGCTTATAAATGTTACAAACTCGGTGTGTTTATTATTTTCACTCTTTTTCACCATTTGTAAACACCTTTTTGATCCATGAATGAGTATTTTGAGAGTGTTTTCAACATGAGGAGCTAAACCCCTTTGCTGAGGTGACAGAGGAAGCCATTGTTCCAAGAAAAGTGGTATATTTCTATTTTAATTAATTTTTTGCAATTTCTTTTATGATTATTTATCTTGGTTAAAAATTGATTTAATGATTTTTATTAAACAATTTTGATTTCGTTAGATGGTACATGCTTGTCCTAGGTTTTTGATGTTCCATTCTTTTGTCATACAATTGTTATTTTGAAAATCTACTTGTTGCAATATTTTAGAATCAAATTAAACTTAAGAATTGCATGAATATTGATTAGATTGAATCACTTTAATTGGTTAATGGTGAAATCCATAACCTCGGTATTTCTGAATATTATTTTTATATTTTGTGTATATTTTTAGTATATAATTAGTTTATTAAATCAAAAATCAATCTCCACAAGTCCAAGCGAACGATACTTTATTTACCACTATTACAAAATTATCACTAATCAATGCAATAGAAATACCACGAGTATTCTAATTAAAATAGGTCAAGCTTCAACGTGAAATTACACAAAGGTTTTGAATACAATTGGTAATCACAATATGCTACTTGTAACCGGGTCTATTCTCCAATCCCTAGTTTAGCTTTAGATATGAATATGTGTTCACTCAGTATGCATCTTCAACAAACTCACCTCCTATCATACATGCTAAAAGTAAAACATGAACGATTAAAAATATATTTTGAACATCAACAGTAATCAGCTAGATTGATTCACATGTTTAATACTTTTAACGACATCCTCAACCAATAGGGGAATTAGCTAATTATGCGTTTACTAAAATCCATGGAAATATACAAAGAAGAAGAATGGTTTCCCCTTAAGGGGAAAAACCTTGGTTTTTGATGTAGGAGATATGATATGAGAGGTAGAAGATAAGATATTACTTAAAAGATGAGTTGTTTGAGTCTTAGATGTCTTCTTTTATAGCCTTCAATACTTGGCCCACAAGCATCCTCTCTTTTTAGGGTTTAGAATCCTTCCGGGACCATGTTTTCCTTGACTTAGAAGCCTAAACGCATGCCAAACTATCACATTTAGGTTTGGGTTCGATTCCCATGAACCCATCCGTAAATCTTCCTGAACACTTTTTTGTATTTCACCATTTTGGTCATAACTTCCTCATACGATGTCCGATTGATCTCATTCTTTTTGGGTTGGCTTCGTTTCTTTGTCCTCTACAAGATTATATTTTTAAATGTTAATATCTCTTCAAATCAATTTATGGTTAGGTTAAACCCAAACGTAAATGCTTCTAGAATTTTAGTCGTAACTCAGCTCATTTTACAGTTAGGTTTTGGGTACTTTTCTCAACCGTAAATTGTCATGGAACTCTTGTCCCAAAGTTGTGTTTCCATATTATAACTTATCATTTACATGCCAGTATGAACTCCTTTCCTCTTCTTATCTCTTTTAAGCACCATTTCCCTTGATTTCGGATGATTCACCTAAAGAAACAAATAGAATAAAAAACAAGAGTCATATAAAGTAAAATGCAAGAAATATAGCTAAACCAATAATGAAATTGAAATTAAAATATGTAGACTAAAGACCTATCATTACGTGGGACGGGTTAGGGTTGACCCTCGGGGTTTGACTTTAATTGCCAGGAATTGAGAAACCTCAAAACCAAGCAAAAACCCAAATCTATCTTGGTATCAGATTGGTCAATCTAATTAGGACATGCTTAGGGATTTATATTATTCTTGTAATTTCATTTTTTGTTTCTTTAGTATATCAAATGCATCCACCTGAACCTCCTCGTCGAACATCCATAATAATGGCTTCCTCTACTTATGATGTTTTTTTCGAACAATTGCATAATGTCGTCACAGAAAAGCTTGTTGGTCATAACTTTTTTCTATGGAAGGTTCAATTTACACCTTATCTGTAGGGTTGCCACTTGGAAATACTCATTGATGGCATTCACAAGTGTCCATCGGCTACTGTCAACAGAGAACTAATCTGTTGTTTTTCTCATGGAGAGGCACAGATAAACTCCTCCTTGGGTGGATTATGTCTTCTCTTATTTCTCCAATTTTAGCCAAAGTTAAGGCTTGTGAAACCTCTCCATCTAGACCAAACTAGATGTATTTTTAACATCCAAGACCGATACATATCTTATTCATATCAAAGGTTTTCTTTCATTCGTTAAGAAGAGAAACTTCACATGTCCAACTACATTCAGTCATTCAAAAATATTGTTGATTCGTTTGCTGCTAGTGGAGTTGAAATATCAGATACAAAATTTCTCCATGACGTCGTTAAAGGTCTTGATTTGGCATATGAGTCGATTTTCATCTCTTTAATCACCACCATAGGTGTTATTACTTCTGATGAGTTTGAATCCATGTTGTTTTCTTATGATCTTCTTGTAACTGTGCAACATTAGATTCATATATCTTAACCACATGCTAATATTGCTTCTACGACTCGTGATTCATATATCTTAACCACATGACCGTCATGTTCTTCTAACAAAAAATGGGAAACCAACAATCATTGGCTAAATATGTGAGAAACCATATCACAATGCTGAGGATTGTTGTAAGAGAATAGATATGGTAACTAACCCTTCTCGCGACCAGCATAAAATACTCAAGGGTCACGATATCGGAGGTACCCGACCTTCATATAACACTGCCAACACTCTTCTTGCTGTCTATGCTACTTATCAACATCCCAATTACACTACGGTTGTCTTCCGTACAATGGCAAAACCAACCATATGACAAATAAACTTAACAATCTGCATAGTCACTATGAATATAAAGAACCAGATCAAGTTCGCACAGCTGGGGGATCTAATATGACAATCTTTCATACTGGTAATATTGTCCTTTCCAACCCACCATAAGTTCCTTCTTTGGAATATCCTTCATGTTCCACACCTTTCCAATAACCTTTTATTTGTATCTCAGTTTGGTTGTGACAATAATGTCTTCTTTGAGTTGCATGATATTTATTGTCTGGTGAATGATCGTAGCATAGGGAAGGTAGTGATTCAGGGAATGCTTAAGGATGGCTTATATACTCTTTGTATGGTCTTTCTATTTCGACTTTTGCGGGAGAACACACATCCCTATAAATTTGAAACCACCGGTTAGGACATCCAATGTTAAAAACTTTCCGCGCAGTTATCTCAAACCGTCATCTACCAATGTCTAATTCTAGCTTTTCTATGTGTCAGTCTTGTTTAACTTATAAAAGTTATAAATTTCAATTTCATTCCAGTACCTCTATATATGACAACCTTCTGGATTTAAATGTGTCAGACGCTTAGGCTCCTCCTCTAATTTTTTCAAACGAAGGTTTTCGGTATTATATAATTTTTGTCGATGTGTTACATGTATTTACCCTATTATGTGAAATCAGATGTTGTTTCTATATTTGAGATCTTTTATAAGCATGTTGAGACTCTTTTTAACATGAAGATTAAGATTTTTCAATTTTACAATGGTACGAAATATAGAAAATTCACTAAAATCCTTCAACAAAATGGAAAACTCGTCGATTTACCTGGCCTCACGTATCTACTCAAAATGGTCTTGATGGAAGATGTTGTCGAAAAGAGCACAACTCTTCTCTCAATGGCTTGTATTCCTACTAGTTTATGATATGATGCATTTTACATTGCAACTTTTCTCATGAATCGAGTTCCTTCAATTCCCACCGGTTGTCGCTATTTTTTATGATTTATTGTTTCATATATATCCTGATTATTTATCTTTAGAACATTTGGATATTTGTGTTTTCCCCACCTTTGGAATTATCGGTCTTATAAATTAGAGTCCCAGTCACCTTTGTGTGTATTTTTAGGATATTGTGCATAAAGGTTACAAATGCTTCAATGTTCATTCCGGACGAGTGTATTGGTCACGTCATGTCGTTTTCGACGAATCTAGTTTTCCTTTTGCAGTTGTACCTACATCATTATCATCTCCGACGGCTCTGCCACAGGTACCCCTTTATCCCACTTTCACACGTGAATTGCATATATCATCTTCATCTCACACTTCCGCTGATACTTTTGTTCCCTTATCTAGTAGCAACTCCGGCTCAAGATTAAACTCCATCCAGGTAATACCATATTTAACATCCACCTTTATACAACTTGTAGACATCATTACTCCATCTGCACTACCTTTAATATCTACCTATATACACCCTGTAGACATCCCCACACCTATTTCCACTACATACGAGTCACCTCAACCTCAACCATCACCATCTATTCATATCCCACTTAGCATACCAGAATCTAACTCCATTTATTCCCTTTTCCCGACTGCTCCTACAAGACCTAGAACCTAACAACACATTACTCCTCATCCTAACCATGTAGTTACCAATGAACACCCGATGATCACTAGGAAAAAGGATGGTATTATCAAAAAGAAAGTTTTGTTGATGTCCAAACATACAATTATTACTAATTCTTTGTTGCAGGTTTGAGTCGAACCTCGAACATGAACCATCATGTTAGGATTTGCTTAAGCCGAATTCCATAAACCAATCCATTAATTAAAACACAAGAATACTTATAGTCGATAATAAACTCTAAGATAATAAAGATTAATGAACAAAACAGGATTCCTAGTATGTATATGCATATGTGAATTTTCTCTTAGTTTGTGATTGTATTATTACATATTATCACATATACATGTACAAGATATATGTGATTATGTGATATATTAGATCTACACAAACAAAAAAAAAACACGAGTAAAAACATAAGTTGGAGATTTTAAATCTCTTTTCCCCTTTGTCTTTTTGATATTCTCAAAAAAAAAAATGTCCCCCAATTTGTATAGTGATTTGAGTAGGAATTAAATCACAAAAATCATTATACTAGTTACTAAGGAAAACCATTTTTTGTGTTGGGGTCAAGATATTTCTAAAAGGTAAGCTTTCAAGTCTCATTTTTTTTTACATAGATTTTATGATGTAACCCTATGTTGTATATAGTTATGGAACAACTGAATGTTGACGCATAATAAGTAGCTTTATACATACTTTTTTCATTATATATATATATTTGTATTGAAATTAGGTGTTGCTAAAAAAAAATTTACTGTTGTCGTTAACAATGTTGGGATTAGATACTTTGTGGGGTTTTCGATCTATATTGCGGGTAGCTGAAATTGAGATAGCCGAAATTGAGTAAAATGATTCATAACTGAGAATGAGCCCTAAACTAATAAACCAGGAAACGAAAAAGTTAATTTGCATAAACTAATAAAATTATTTAGGATATAATTCGCAAACCTACATTGCACTCCATTATTAAGGATATTAAGATTTTCTTTTAAATAAAATATTTCATTATTTTTAAATTTTGTATTGTTAAAAGAACCCAATGCAAACATGTGAAATACACATGTGTTCTCTTTAGTAAATATAAAACGAACTATGAGTATTAAGGTGATAAATATGTACGAGCGTCTTAGTTCTGCCTCCTCTGTGCTAGATTCTCTTAAGTCAAACCCTGATAACACATTTATATTATCTTCATTAATATATTTACTATTGGTATTACTACTAATTTAATTGTCAAAATGTGTCTCGTTTGTTAAAATCAAAATGTGTCATAATATGAACTTTCTTTATTGTATATGAATTTATTTTTAAATATATTTTTTTAGTACAATGTAACTCTCTTTTTTCCATATAAGGAGAAGATCCTTATTTTACTGATGAAAATGAAGAAGTTAATTTGCATAAACTGATGAAAATGTTTTATGATTTACAAGAAAAATATGGAAAAGATCCTTATTTAATTGTTTAACAATGATAACCATATATCTTTTGACAACTGATGCAAATATAAAAAACACACACAAAGAGTAATTCTTAATATAGAGAACTTGTTAGCTGCTAAAAATGTAAAATAAGATTTAAGCTTACACGCCAAATCGCTAAATATGAAATGGTTTGAAAAGACACCTAAGTTCTAATAACGTAATAAATGCTTCTCACCAGAATTAACTCGATGAAACACAAAGCCAACCCTATGAATATAATCAAAACATGCGTCCATGACGATGAACACCCCCAAGCCCCAAACTGAACTTGCACAAAGTAATGTAGACAGACCTATAAAAATGACACCAAGCATGAAAACAACGGTGTTTAATGAGAACGAACGTTTTAACATCATCTTCGTTTTCCTCTCAGCCGAATCCTCTTGGTTCAATTATCGAATAAATATCGTAGTGGAAACCGCCAAGAATAAAAAAATCCATAGGAGGCCAGTCCCCCCATCACATATATCAGAGTCACTCAAAGCTTTTGTGCCGAAGAGGCCAATAAACATAACTGTAGTGCCAACAACTGCACCACCAGACGACGTTTGCAATCTCGTAAAAAAATCTATCCAATCTTGTGACTTTCATGTAGATACCTCAGACCTGTCACACAAAACAATCAAGATTGTTAGTACGACAGTTTCTAGATGATTTTATACTATTTTTATATTTTATAATTGTTTTCTCACTTAACAATAATCAATAATAATAATAATACTGTTATTACCAGTAGCACTGGCTCTGGCTCTGGTGTTTTCTTCTTTGTTCTCTTGTCTCCTTAATCTTCAAAAAAAAACGAGTTTTAATCGATTTGTATACAAGTTACCATTTTTAAAATATTAATTCTCAATCAAGTATCTCATTTTTTCATATAATTTCTTACTTAAAAATTAATCAACATTGATATTACTACACACCTATTAGCACTGGCATCTACCTCTCATGTGATTTCTATTTCAACAATCTTATATATCACTGGTCTGCACCAAATATTGGTTTCTAATCGATTTGTGTATAATGTTATCTTCCTTCCAATGTCGATTTATTTTCTAAGTATCTGATTTTTGATAAAAAAGCTTAATACATACCGAGTAACACTAGCTTAGTACTGTAAATTTAACCCAGATTGGCTTAAGAATATTAAATTTTACTTAAGCCAAATTCCACCAACCAATCAACTAATTAAAAACACAAAAATGAGTATAGTCGATAATAAACTGAAAGCTTTGATTGTCAATGTAAATATATTTTTTGTTTTATATTATGGGAGGAAATAGAGATTAATGAATAAAATAGGATTCTTAATATGTAAATACATATGTGAGTTTTCTCTTAGTCCGTGATTGTATTATTACATATTATGACATATATATGTACAAAATATATGTGATACATGTGATCTATAAAAAAAATACTGATAAAAAGCATAGTTTGAAGATTTAAAACCTATTTTCCCCTTTATCTTTTTCGTATTGTAGAAAAAAAAAATTGTTCCTCCAATAATTTATGTAGCGATTTGAGTGGCCATTAAATCATAAAAATCACTATAATAGTTTCCGAGGCAAAAAATTTTTAACGTTGGGGTCAAGAGATTCCTAAAAGGTAAGTTTTCAAATATATTTTTTTTTCACAGTTTTTCTGTTGTATCCTTGTGTTGTATATGGTTCTAGAACCACTGAATGTTGGCGCAGAATAAGTAGCTTTATACATATATTTTTCGTTATTTATTTTAATTTGTATCAAAATTAGGTGTTGTCGTTTTTTTTTCTTCTGTTGTTAACAATGTTGGGATTAGATACTTTGTGGAGTTTTCGATCTACAATGCGGGTAGCTGAAATTGAGATAGCGAAAATTGAGTAAAATAATTCATAAGTGAGAATGAACCCTAAATTAATAAACCAGGAAACAAAGAAGTTAATTTGCATAAACTATTAAAATTATTAAGGATATATTTTGCACGCCAAATTTTCACTCTATTATTAAGCATATTAAATTTTTATGTTTAAACAAAAAATTTCATAGTTTTCAAATTTTGTGTTGTTAAATACAAGCATGTGCATCCCACATGTATTCTCACTAGTAAATATAAAACTAACTATGAGTATTAAGGTGATAAATATGTATGAGCGTCTTATTTCTCTTCTCTCTGCCAAATGCTCTTGAGTCAAACCTCGAACATGAACAGTAATAGTGGAAACTGCCCAATTAGAATTAGTATAGGCGAAAGATAATCCTAAGTGGCGCAATGCTATGGATGAACTAAAAAATGGCTCTTGGTGTTTATTTTCAAGATTCTAATATGAGTTTGGTGGTTGTAACTGGGTGTTTCGCGTTAAGCAACTTGCTGATTGAACTATTGAATAGCACAAAACGTCTAATGGATAAACGATTTAATCAACAAGAAGGGATTAACTATGGAGAAACCTTTAGTCCTGTTATTAAGCAACGTAAAACTTGTGTTGTTCTAACATTAGCGCTTATTTACTCTTGGCCCATTCGACAAATGGATATTTAAAAGGCCTTTCTTAATGGTTTTCTTACTGAAGAAGTTTATTTGGAGCAACGAACCCCTAGTTATACTGGTTCACAGTTTTCTGATCATGTATGTCAGTTACATTAATCTTTATATAGCCTCAAACAAGCACCGAGAGGATGGTATACTCGTTTGAATTTTTTTCTTCAAAAACTTGGTTTTGTCATATCTCGTGCAAATTCATCTTTATCCATTCGTCATTCAACTAATGGTATCATTTATTTACATGTTTATGTTGATGATATTATCTTGACAGGCTCAACTTTATCTTGTCTGCAAAATATGATTGCTACCTCCAAAAGGAATTTGCCTTGAAAGATCTTGGAGATCTATTTTTCTTTCTCGGCGTTGAAGTCACACGGAGCTCTATTGGTTTATTTATTTTTCAAAGGAGCTATATCTAATACTTGTTAGAACGTGCAAATATGCATGGTGCAAATCCTATGAGTACTCCCTTCACTACTTCTACTAAGTTAATTAGGTGTAACTCCACGAACAAGGTTGGGGTTTACAATCCAACTATCTATTAGAGTCTTGTTGGGGTTTACAATCTTTACTGGTCACACGTACTGAGATTGCATTTGTTGTTAACAAGGTTTGTCAATTTATGCAAAATACCACGAACAAGCATTTATTCCTTGTCAAAAGGATATTGCATTTGCTGCAAAGCACCTCTACTTACGACATTACTCTTGGTGTTCTCTTACGTTAAATCTAAACCTTCAAGCCTATACTGATTCTGACTGGGTTGGGTGATCAAACCAATAGATTTTTTTAGGTCTGCATAGGAACTGACCGAAACCAAAGGACCGGACCGGAACCGACGGAACCGTACCCCAAAAGAACCGAACCGAGGGTACAGGGTACATGTACAAAAAATGGGAACCGAGTATAACCGGGTACAAGGTACAGGTACTACCCCAGAACCGACCTGTACCGGACAGATTGTACCGAGGTATATTAGTCGTTGATCATTTTAGGTTGTTTTAATCTCAGCCGTTAATAATGAGGATGATTAGCAGTCATAAAAACAATGATAATCTGAGAAAGTTTAGTAGGGAATGGGAAATCAGCAGAGATGTTAACCTTCGATATTAACAGGATGTGTCAACCAATGACATGTATCACTTAAAATCATTATGGTCCAAACAATTGTAGTTTAGATAGTTACCGGCATGAAAATAGGAACAATTTTGGAGGAGATACAAGGTTTGTATCAACAACATCACCAACCATGTTTTCTATCAAAAGCAACATCCGGGGAAGATATTTCATCTTTAACAGTTCCTGTTGAGGAGATTTCGGCAGTTCAAGAGACTGTACAGGGAGTTTTGAGGCCTCTGGAATTGAATTTTGTACCTGATGTATCCTCCTAGTAGAAAGGAAGATAACAACATACTGTATGTTTGTATCTCAATGGATTTGAAATTTTTGGTAGATTTTGTATTTGCTTATGTATCATTGATTGTGTATTAATTTATTGGTTGCTACTTTACATAGTGACTAGTCTTGAGTGAGTTGAACGGATAGCTGTATTTTTCCTCCCAAGTGTTTCTTTTCCGGCTACAGAATTTGTATCTTTTCACTTTGTGATATCTTTTTTTTTTAGTTCCTAAATCTGTCCATTCTTGATTGACTTGTGTGTTCTCCGGTAATACTATCCTTCATATGTTTAGTAGTTCTAATTCACTGGAATTTGCTTAATGTTATTCTGACATTTTGAACCTTGTTTCTCTACTGTTATCATCTGCAACTTTTATTCTCAAGTCTGATTACTTAAGTTTCTGCGCACCTTTCTTAAGCTATTTCTCTCTGCTATTAGATAGTTGATTTATAATTATCTTAGTGTTTAATCTTTTTTTCTGTACATCTGAGTTTTGCTTAGCCTGGTATCGCGGTAATCATTATATGGCACTGTCTAGTCTATACATATTTTTCTGAGCTGTACCCTCATACTATCTAGGTGTTGTTCTTAATCCATTAATTTTACAGAGGTATATTGATTGTTGCTCTTGTTCTCTACATGTCTTTTGAAAGCTACATATACAAAACAAAAATATGAATTAGTATACAACATTGTTTATCTTTTAATGATATACACCTTCTGTAATCCGAAGTTGTGATACTAATTGAATAATTGCCAACCAAAATACAAAACCAAACATCTAGAAGGAAAAAAAAGGGTACAGGTACAAGAATCGACCGGAACCGAGAGTACAGATACAAGAACCGAACCGAGGTAGAGGGTACAGGGTACAGGTACATGAGTAAAGAACCGACCATAAGGAGGTACGGGTACAAGGTTCTACCAATAACCGAGCCGAACCGACCTTTGTTCACCCCTAGATGTTTTACGAGTGGTTATTGTGTTTTCTTGGGGTCTGACATTATTTCTTGAAGTGCTTGAAAGCACAAAACAATTTCCAAGTCGAGTACCGAAGCCGAATGTAAAGGTTTTGCAATTGCGACATCAGAAGTGTTCAGGATTGAATCTTTGTTGAAAGAACTAAAGGCTCCATATGCACTCCTTCAGTTTTACAGTGTGATGCTCTCGGTGAAAAACTATCTCACTGTGAACCCTGTTTTTCACGGCCGCATTAAACATAAATCAATTATCATTTTTGTGCGAGAACGGGTTCAACATGGCCAACTAGATGTTTGATTTGTGTGCTCCCGTGACCAAATTACTGGTGTTTTCACCAAACGAACGTCAAAACAATATTTGTGTTCTCTTCTCTCTATGCTTGTTGTATCTCACCACCTGCTTAGATCGAGTGGGAGTGTTGATTGGAAAAAATGATACATAGTCCTATTTTGGTTTAGCTTTCCTTTCTCAGTTTTTTTTTCTTCCTTATTTCAGTTGGGTTTATCTTTGTAAATACTTGTTGTCGAAGCATGGACACCATCACATGAACTATAACTGTAAAGTTTATTTTTTGGTTTTATCAAGTTAAGAAACCAAGCAGAGACCCAAATTTGTCGGTTATCAATCATTTTTCAGAACGGAGAACTAATAGAATTTGATCAACAACCTCAATATCTAATGCATGAGTGTCATGATAAACGAGAAAGATCCTTTGAATATTCATCTAATTCCTACTTTCTATACATAGCCGCTGCAAATAGGATATCAGCTAGAACAACAAAGACAATCATCTACTAGTTATTCAAATTTTGAAGAAGTTAACTCAAATTTTAATATGTTTTCATTTGATTTTTATAACCAATGGAGACAATGAAATATACTCAGTCATATAATAACTTATTTTAAATTATAATATTTTTTATATCCAATGGTCTAATTAGGGCTGTCAATGGGTCCGGGTCCTCCCGGGTACCATAGGACCCGGACCTTGATATTTTAGTCGGTTCCGGGTCCTAACGGTTCCGGGTCCGGTTCTTAAATCTATGGACCAATAACCGGACCCTATTAAAACAGCGGGTAATTATCGGTTCCGGGTAATTATCGGGTCTTAAGAAATAATTATAATAAAATTCAAAAAGTAAAGAACCAGGGAAAAGAAATAGGGAAAGTGTTTACATTGAATGCATAATACACATTGTCCTGGATAGAAATTATAATCTTTGCTCTTTCATCAAGAGCCTTTGGTGGTTGTTCAGTTTTAGCATCAGTAACTGAAATGCTAAGTTCTTTCTTAGCTGATTCTTCTACAGCTTCAAAAACTTCTCCAGCTGATAGAGCAAATGATGCTAACTCTTGCTTCTTCAACCTATGTAAATAGAACACCAATTTGTTATGCGTGACATCTTAAAACTGGAGGTAAGCTATTATAAGATGGCTATGCACACACCTTCATTACCTAAACACTAGTTAAGTGAGGATATTCTACAGTAGAGCACACCTGAACCTATGCATTAAAGATTATACATCAACAACTTCCATCCATACAACAAAAATGCAAGGCCTCTTATTGCCCAATCTTATGAGTAAAACAATGGCACTTCTCTCGTTTGAAAAACTAAACAGGCAATTAGGCATCTAGAACCTTTCAAAATAAATTTCAAGCTCGTGAAGATAAATTTATCAAATGTAAGTGTCTGCGAACAGCAAAATCAACCAGCAAAATTTCAAGGACAGTATTGGCTAAGCTATAGTTCATGCTTTTCAACACTTCAGTCATTGAAACTATAATGAAGTAAGAAATTACCTCATCTTGCGAAGAACATTGGACATCTCCTCTCTCTTCTTCTTGGCTCTCTTGTGGGTATCCAAGTTTCTCTTAGCCACCTTAAGAGCACGCTTGTCCTTTCCAACTTTAAGAAGCTCGGTAATTCTCTTCTCATAAGGAGTAAATCCAGCAACTTCCCTAATCAAACTCCTAACAAAAAGAACTCTCTTGCTGGTCTTCTGCAATACACCATTCAAATAACCAAATAGAACCTATTCAATATACATCACATACATACTCTAGCAACCAAATCACATAATAATACATAATGTCAAACACAGCTGGATTCATAGTCTCATACCCCTTTTCTAGCAGAAGGGCGAGGAGCGAGTTCCTTTGTAGTGATAATATGTCTTTTGTTCAAACCAACAAAGAGCCCACTCTTGGGTGGTGTGGGTGCCATTTTACCTGCTCACCACATAAACACACTCAGAATCCCATACTAGAACGACAGTACAATAAACTTCTTCTGCTTCAAAACTGTAAGACCAATAACCGTACACATTCTCACTCGAATAATCTGTGTTTTATGACCAATAACGTGAGATTTAACAAGCACATTACCAACTATCGAAGACATAAAAAGAAAATGAACCTAAAACACCTCAATTTAGTGTATCGAAACTTACGAGCAATCACCAGGATAACCATTGATCTCCCTGCAGCTCCCTGGGGACAAAGATACCTGCGGCAAGAAAAACAAGGAACTGCAAAGAGTTAATATCTATACAAAGAAAAACCACTACGTATTCACATTAATCTAAAACAAAGTCACCCACATGAAGTCACTGACGCAACGATTGAGTTCAGAGAAAACAAAACCCTAGTTTTAGAGATACTTGGATTGAAAATCTTCTTCAGACAGAAACGGCGAGAATGAAATGAGAATGAAATCTGATTTTTCATTATATATGACCTAAATTTATCTGATTTTACAAAGTTACCCTCATTACCCGATTACCCGCGGGTACCCGATGGATAGACCCGGTTGGAACCTTTTATTATCGGGGCTTAACAGGTCCTACCCGTTAGGGTCCAAATTCACTATCGGGTCTAGTTTTGGGACCCAGACCCGAACCCAATCCATCTGGGTCCGGGCCGGGTCCGGATAAACGGATACTCATTGACAGCCCTAGGTATAATCACCTTTATTAATTTATTTATTGTAGTTGAAACAGTGTTTGAATATCTAACGTATGCAATTTTATATGATAAAAGACGACCGTATTGTAATTAGACGAAAACCCTCAGTATTGTCATTATCGTCAGTTTCAGTCGATATCGATCAGTATTACCGATACTGCCTTATCGTATTTGTATCTTTGGACCAATACAACCCGATACGTTGAAACATGGATGTGATTTAAAGTCGTCCACAATAAAGTTTGGTGTGTTAATTATGATTCCACTCCGGTTCGGTTCTTGAAATCCCTTCGAAGTTTGCTATATTACTCTACTTCCAGTATTTATTTCCCGCTCTCTTCTCTTTTTCTTCCTCAGAAAAGAAACATCAAAATGAAATGAAGAAATTTAACTATAGAAATATCTCTCTCTGATTTTCAAGCTTCCATGGCGAAGAATTATTCGAACCCCTTTTCTATCTCTAAAACTGGTTCGTTACATGTCGTGCGAAGAAAATCTCGTAATACAAACCATGAATTCTCTATACCAAGACTTCTGTACAGAAAAATCTTACATGAATTACTCCCAAAGCTTCTCAGAATCCATGAAAATATGTGGAGAACAACGTTCAGTACTAAATGCTAAAAAACTCCATGCTCATTTAATATCTACTGGATTCATATCTTCAGTTTTTCTGCAAAACCATCTTCTTAATATGTACTCAAATTGTGGTTTAATTGAAGATTCTTCGCGGGTTTTCAGTGAAATTGAGAATGCAAATGTTTTTAGTTGGAACACAATGATTAATGGATTGTCAGATTTGGGTATGATAGAGAAAGCTAGACAACTGTTCGACGGAATGCCCGAAAGAGATTGCGTTTCCTGGAATACTATGATGTCTTGTTATTTTCAAAATGGAAAAGTTGAAGAAACTGTGAAGGTTTTCTTTCTAATGTTTAAGGATGATAGCTATTATCCCGATTTGTATTCTTTTTCGTATGTGATTAAGGCTTGTGGCAGTCTTCGATTGTTGAAAATAGGTTTGTTGTTGCATTGCCTTGTTGAGAAATTTGCATATGGCAAAGACCCATTTATTCAAGTATCTATTCTTGATATGTATATTAAATGTGGAGCTGTAGATTTAGCTGATAAAGTCTTTAAGCGGATTCAGAGTCCGAGTTTGTTTTGTTGGAATAATATGGTTTATGGTTATTCAAAAGCATTTGGGGTAGGATGAGTAATTGAATTGTTCGAACAAATGCCTGAACGTGACACTGTTTCATGGAACACAGTCATTTCAATCTTATCACAACATGGGTTCGGAGTAAAAACTCTTTCTATGTTTATGGAGATGTGTGCTCATGGATGTGAACCAAATTCTGTGACTTATGCTAGTGTTCTTTGATCATGCGCAAGCATTCTTGATGTGCAATGGGGTAGACATATCCATGCTCGGATTATTAGATCTGAACCAAGTCTGGATGTTTATGTAGGTAGCAGTCTGATTGATATGTATGCGAAATTTGGACATTTGGAAACTGCAAAGAGAGTGTTTAGTAACTTAGCAGAAACAAATACAGTATCCTGGACTTCTCTAGTTGGAGGTTTTGCTCAGTTCGGATTTGAAGAAGAAGCTTTAGTATTATTTAATCAAATGAGAAAAGTAGCAGTTGCCTTGGATCAGTTTACAGTTGCTACTATACTCGGAATCTGTTCGAGTAGAAAATATACCTGTTTTGGCACTCAACTCCATGCTCATTCAATCAAGATAGGACTTGACTATGCCATTCCTGTTAGTAATGCTCTTGTTACAATGTATTTTAAGTGCGACAACATTCAGATGGTCAATCATGTTTTCAGGCACATGCCTCTTAGGGATATAATATCATGGACAGCAATGATCAGTGCATATTCTCAAAAAGGTGATATTGAAAGTGCGCGTGAATATTTTGACAAGACGCCAGAGAGAAATGTTATAACATGGAACTCAATGTTAGCTGCATATATTCAACATGGGCTTTGGGAAGAAGGTCTGAAGCTGTACAAGGTGATGCTACTGCAAGATAGTGTAATGCCTGATTGGGTAACATTTTCAACTTTATTTGGTGCATGTAATGATTTTGCATCATTGCGACTCGGCAACCAAATTATTGCTCAAGCTGTGAAAAGTGGGTTTGATTCTGATGTCTCTGTTGCAAATGGTATTGTTACCATGTATTCTAAATGTGGACAGTTTGAGAAGGCACGAAAGGTATTTGATTCAATCGTTTATAAGGATCTGGTTTCTTGGAATGCAATGATCACATCATACGCTCTAAATGGTCAAGGAAAAAGTGCAGTTCAAATTTTCGAAGATATGCTAACAGTTGGTGTCATCCCAGATCACATAAGTTACATTGGCTTGCTATCAGCTTGTAGCCATTCAGGACTCATATCAGAAGGGAAATATTACTTTGATTCTATGACCAAAAATCATGGTATCTCGCCGAGTTCTGAACACTACACATGTATAGTTGATTTACTTGGAAGAGCAGGGTTTTTAGAGGAGGCCAAGAAAATAATCGAGGAGATGCCAATTCAACCAGATTCAGCTGTTTGGGTTGCGCTACTTAGTGCTTGTTGTACCCACGGTGACTCAAAGTTAGCAGAATTTGCAGTCAAACATTTACGAGAGTTGGATTTGAAGGGTTCTGGTAGCTGTGTTGCTAGCTAACGTGTATGCAGAAACAGGCGACTTGAATGGTGTGGTGAAGGTGAGAGCAACGATGAGAGACAGAGGAATCCGTAAGAATCCAGGGTGTAGCTGGATTGAAGTGGGAAACACAGTTCATGTGTTTACAGCAGATGACGCGAGTCACCCACAAATTAATGCAGTTCATAGGATGTTGGAGGAGGTTATTAAGAAGATTGATGATACAGGCAAGTATGTGAAAAATTGCAGTTCTTCTCGATATCGAGGATGTCACAGTGAGAAGCTAGCAGTAGCTATTGGACTAATAAATCTTCCTCCTTGGATGCCAATACATGTCATGAAGAACCTTAGGATGCTCTGATTGTCACATTTCATAAAGCTGATATCTCGTCACTAGTAGAGAATTGGTTGTCCGAGATGCAAATCGTTTCCATCATTTCAGAAATGGAACTTGTTCTTGCGGGGATTACTGGTAACACCAAGTGAACACATTCTAAACTTCCTTCCCTCCCTATTATTCATTGATTTTACTGCACCCTTTTGGATAACATTGTGATTTTATGCCTTTTATACGTGGACTTGAAAATGAAACCATAAAAGTATAACGGTTACTGGAACCGCTAAATAAACTATAAAAGTATAACGGTTGCTGGAACCGCTAAATAATTTAGTAGCCAGGAAAAACATTTTGTTGCCGAGGGTTATCTAGGGATTGATTGAAACTAATCTATTGAACACCACTGCACAGTTTACCATCATGATGATTAGAAGTTGACGAACTCCCTCCAGAATTGACCTTTTTTCGCATTCGTGAGAAGCCAGCTGATTTTGAGGGGCACAAGGAGTCCTCTATCCAAGAGCTACTGGTCAGATGAAACTTTAGGTAAAAGCAAAGCTAATGAGGTGGGTATATTTACTAATTTACTAATTATCACCCCATAGTGGGATAGATAAATCTAAAAAACGAATCGCCAAATGGGTATTTGTGCGGATTTGCCCATCGAGACTCATGTCAAATCGATCGTCTAGGTTTGAAACGATCCGATCGACTCAACTTGAGCCGCTCGGCTCATGTTGCACTGAGCATCGGCCCTTGTTGAGCCGAGCGGCTCAAGTTGCACCGAAAAACTTTTTTTAAAAATATCTAAAAAAATTTATTAAGTTAGTTATAATCATTACTGTAATTATATATATATATATATAATATGTACGATTTATAAGATTATTTTAATAAAATAGATTCCAATTAACTTAAAAATAATATTGATTTATATAAAAAATAAATTTTAATTGACAAATTAGCCAATTACCACTACACATAATTAAGTTTACATATAATTGAGTTTGCCAAACCACGTGGTTTAAGTTTGCATAGAATTGAGTTTGCCAAACCACGTGGTTTGTTATATTGGCTAAAATGCCAATCCCACTGGAACTGCTCTAAGCAAGTGGAATTGTGAAACTTACACTTGGAAGACGTAATACGAGAAGACAATCACTATTGCAAATCTTACCCAAATTTCTGAACTGGTTGGCAAATTTTTCCGTTTAGGCCTGAGAAGGTTATTTGTAAGACTTGAGTGTTTCAGTTGGCTGATTAGTTTTTCTTATTAGTGTACTGAAACTGAAAACGTCTTAGGTTTTCACAATCACAATTTTCAGAATGCAGAAATAATACCATGCCAGGAAACCAAAGAAAAAAGATGACATTTTCTTCAAAAGTGATAAAATCTCCAGGATGTAAACTTTATCACACTGACAATTATGGACTTGTAATTCATAAAAGTAAATAATAGTCTAAATAAAGCAAAGTATTAAACGTAGCTGTCTATCAATGATTTCCTCATCTCATCTTTTACAAGACTAGGTTGGGCTTCCCTCAAATTGAACACGCTTTCAATGACAGAGAGTTCTGTAGATGTAGTGTCTGATCCACACAATGCAGTCCAATCATTAACAATCATACCAGCACCAATGACTTCGCTTCCTCTGTTCAAAGTCCCAGCCACTAAAGGAACTTGAAGAAGAGTTGACAGTTCATCTAGGTCTTCAATGGATGTATGGGGATGAACCTGTTTTAGACCAAAAAAGTCAAAACATTAAACAACAGTACAGAAGGATGGCATTCAATACATTAGTAACACCAAATAGAAATTGATATCTTTCAATACATTAACCTGTTTCTCTTACCAATCCGCCTGTGTTAGAGAAGGTACAGTAACTGCCCACAAGAATATTTCCAGCAATTGTCTGCCTAAACACTTCAACTCCTAAAACATCTGCGATAATCTCCTCTGTGTCCTGATAATATAAATGAAACCAGCACAAAGTTACGACAAATACTCACCTCGTTTCTAAGTCGTATCAGTGGTTAGTATTTTGCCAATTCAAGACTTTAAATTGCTTAAGGTAGAGCAAATAATATAATTGCAAATAATTTCTTTTAACTTCTTGTCATAACGAAGTTCCCCAATACAGAGTATATATCACTTACCCTATCAAGATCAGAATGTACAAGAGCAACATGGTCGTTACAAGCAATCAATTTCCCAACGCGGATAGTCTCTCGTCAATTCTTTGAACAACGACTTCATCAGGCAAACTATTCCTCAAGTGTTGCAGTTCTAAAAATAAAAATGAAGAATCATGTTTAGGTATCTGAACTGCTTACTACTCATTAATCTTTCAGATGTACAATATGATATTTGATAAAATAATATGAAGTGTGAACCAAAAAGTAAGAGATCAAATCATGTGAACTAATAAGAAACCAAGATTCCACTAAGTATGAAGAGTTACAACAACAATAAGTTCGAGATCAAATCAGCCAAGACACTGAAATGTCCTGTCAAAAAGGTTTTCACTAACCCTGATCTGTTGTAGTGTGTGGCACTAAAAGTCCATTCTTGTTTCCTGCAACCAGAACCAAGCATCAAATCAGGCCCATATCAAAGAATTTTTTTAATAGTATAGGGGTTTCAAATCGACGTAAGGGTTAACTCCCTATATTTACCAGCACATAAACGCCCAATGATCCTAGTGCCTCCTATAGAGGTTTTGACAACAGGGATGTGATCTGCCAACTCAGATTCAAATGTACTACAAAGACGGAATTAACAAAAAAATGAATAACGGAACAAACAAATAAACAAGACGAATCATTGTAAGACAAACATATCCACAATGAATTTGCAATTTCGGGTACAGTAACCTATAAAAGTTTTCAGATCCTCCAATTGCAACCAAACAATAGGCATTGGTTAACTTTGAGAAGACCCCAACTTCACAATTGTTCTCAAATTGTAGACCTGCATCAATTTGATTAAGTTTAGAACTTTACTGATGGGTTTCTTAATATGCCCATGCATCAAACATGAACCAACTGTTATTTTCTTTAACAAATTCAGCTTAAAAACTTACGGGTTGCCATGATAAGATTACAGAACAAATCCAACAGCTTCTAAGTAATAAAACCTGCAATAAATTCCAGAACAAAGTGAATGAAACTGATATTTAGACCAAAAAAACATAAAATTTCGGCTTTTAAGCAAGCAAAATAACAATAAAATTTGAAGTAACCAAACAAGTTGAAAACGCATTAATAAGATAAAGCTCCTTTACTCTACAGATACAACGTAATCATGCTTAAGCAAACAAAGAAAACATAAACCCTAATTCAGAAACAGTAATACCTCTGTAGAATCCAAGAAAACGGATTACAACGAAGTAGTACCAGTGTTTTTATTAGGTTACAATGGTTCGGGTTTTTGGGCTTTCGTATCTCTTCGACTGAAGAGTTGCAAACCCTTTGTCTTTGTATTTAATCTCTCAACTTTACTTACTGTATTTTTAAATTGAGACCGTAGATATCAAGAATTCAAAATGTGTGATTTTAGTAACCGTGAGATGGAGTTGCCGTGGTGCTCACGTCAACGTGGTGTTATGGATGATGATGGTAGATAAAAGACAGCGTAGTCTTCTTGGACACCAAGCATAATATCCTTTAACATGCGTCAGAAAATAGTGAATGGACATCTCTGGTCATATGACTCATATGTATATGGTTGGCTGCCGGGCCGTTAAGCACCACTCCCTAAACATGAGCTCTGTCATTCACCTCTCTAGACACTAATTGTTTTTTTTTGAGTTTATGCTCCTAATCCAATTTGTAATATAACTCTCCCCCTAAATTATTAATGTTAATAACTAACCCGTTAAATTATAATTTTTATCAAAGAATTGTTTCGTTGCATATATAGGTATGTTTTTTTAAAACATTTTGAATATAGGTCTGATCTCGTTGTTTTTTTTAAAAAAATGATTTCATCCAGTTAAATATAAGGTGGTGGTTATTTAACCTAGTTATGGTCCTATTTACCCCTGAATCACATCTCCTTTGGGAAGGATAAATGATACGACGATCCTAAAAGATATATAACGATCTTTATTAATACCTGAAAAATAAATATCCATGGATAGGGGGAGTCACTCTTGCTAGATGGGCTTAAGTTCATCAGCACCTCAGGAATTTAAGGGTTAAGCCCAAGCATTTATGAATATGCCCATGGAAACATGAGGATAGGAGAGGAATAAGAGGGTAAGTTGGAGATAAGAATGACAAATGATAATTTAACAAAAATAAGAGACTAAGGGGAGGCATGTGTAAAAGAGGAGAAAGGGAGAAAGTCTATAAAAAGTAAAGAAATAGTACAAAGAAAGATCTTCTTTTTCCCTCTCGACACGTAGAAGGAAGGGTGTAGTCCTTGTTGTGATTAGGATTGGTCTCCCCTTTACAAATTTACCCTAAAAAAATTGGCGACCACAGTGGGAGACTCGTCTCTAGTCCAGCAAGATGCACTCAAGGAAAGACACTCCAGTCACACCACCCAACCAGCCGACTAACAACGAAGTAATAATAGAAGACGCAAGTGGTGACGATGAGCCATCAAAACAAAACATCGTCAACACACTAATCGTACAAACGGCCCATGCGGAAAAGGTAGAGGCACTGGCTAACAAGAATAAGCAGCAACCGAAGAAAGACACTCAGCAGAAGCAGACTTTGCAAGACATGCAGATCGAGATGGAACGACACAATCAGCGCCAACAGGAGCTACGGAAGCTCATGACACAAGCGGAGGAATAAACGGTGGCCGCAAGGAAAGTAATAGACGAAGATAGGTCCTCACGCGGAGCATCACATGAGGAAATTTCCAAGTACCTGGAAGAACACTACAGGATAGTCAAGCATGATAGTTATGATTCCATGAACACCCCATACTCGGTCGAGGTAACCGAGTATTAGTACCCGGAAGAGTATACATCTCTCAAGTTCAAGACTTACGATGGACGAGGAAACGCTTGCGAACATCTTAGTCGGGTTTTTTCAACGATGAATGCGTATGCATCCGATGGAAAGTTGTGCCTAAGAAAATTCCCTAAATCTTTATCAGACACCGTTTTCACCTGGTATGATAACTTGAAACCCGGAAGCATAGAGTCATAGGCAACAATGAGTACTTTGTTCTTAAGAAAATTTTATTCAGCAAAGAAGAAGGTCACGATGATCGATCTTAGCAGGTGTAACCAAAGAATGGGAGAGGAAATCGGAAAATTCATCACTCGGTTCCGGAACCTATTCCCCGAGTGCCATGAAGAAAGCAAAGAAGAAACTCTAGTGGAAATATGTGTATGTGGAATGGCACCTATGTTCACATGGAATCTCGCAAACTTTAAGCTTTAGACATTCATAGAATTAGAAGAAGCGGCTGCCAGAATAGCAGATTGAGCGAACATTCTAAGCCTAAGAAATATGGAGCACACGTGGCAACATTCGGTTAATACCACATCGGTACCATCATTCAACGGTCGTTCTATGGTCAACACCGACACAAGGAGGCCCCCCGTGTTTCATCCCTACAACAAGGGGCGAGGTAACAGGGGACCTAGAACATATCTAAATCGATTACCATATATGTGTAGTTGAGAACAGATCATCGATCTGCTCGAAAAGTGGGTGGCGAATCAGAAAATAACACTACCACCCTTGGTTGTGGATATTATTAAGGTTTACAAAAGCAATGCTAGATACTGCCACTACCATCGCCAAGTGGATCACCCGAAGCAGGAGCGTTTCTCCCTTCGCGGCATCTTTCAGTAAAAAACAAACACGAGGGAGATTGAAATGGGAAGCCAAGCAATAACCGAAAATCCGTTTCCCCAGCACCAGGTTATGATGTTGTCGCACAATCCACATGAGGACACCTGGAGTCCCTGGGAACCAACAAAGGAAGAAGTGTATGAAACGGAGGAAGAAGTCTCGGGTTTTGACAATACTAAAGCGTAGCCAGCAAGTTCTCCAAAACAATCCTGGCACAATAGTTTTTCGACTCACTGGGATTCAGCGAGAACCAGACTCAAGAGGCAGCAAAGGCCATCGCAGCGATAGCCGCTGGTAAACCCTACAACTCAACGCCAAAAGGAGCGATCACCTTCACTGACGAGGATATATGTTACCCAGGATAACATCTTCGACCACTTTATCTCCCGACAACCATCAACAAGCGACAACTGAAAAGGGCGTTTATCGACGGAAGCGCATCTCTAAATCTAATTTCGTTGGAAATTTTAGGTTGCAACGATCGTCCATTCGTATGCAGCTACCACAATAAAGGGATTCAGAGCGAGTACTCAAATTGTTATAGGAGTTATCAGCCTAGTAACGAGGATTGGGATGATAAAGGGCCTCATGCCTTTCTATGTGCTAGAAGATGATACAACTTTTCATGTATTGTTAGGGCGAGGATGGTTGCTCAAACACAAAGTCGTGGCATCAACCTATCACCAGTGAGTAAAGACGAAAATGGGAGGAAAACAGTATCGGATCGCAACAATCAACAACCTCTTCGGGCCGGAAGAAGCATACATGGCGGATGTTGTTTTCTATTATATCCCAAAAGAAGTGGAAGAGGCGCATGCGACTATGCTCACCCCGCTACCTAAATGGAAGGAAGAAGCGGCCACCAATAAAAAAACGGTAAAATCAGTATTCAGCCCGTCACGAATGACGATTAACCCGCCCCCCCCCCTCCCCCAAAGAAACAAAAATTGCAAGAAAGTTCTCAGTTCCGAAGGTTTTCGGGGCTAGAAGGAGGACATGTATACCGCTTATAAAAATCAACTGAGTGGACTTCCGGGCACGAGCACGAATGCATTTTAGCTTCTATGGATCAAGAAATAACAGATTCACCCTCATGACCAGTTAAAGGGACTGAATCGCTTTCAGACTCAATCGAAAAAGACATAATGGAAACAAAAAAGGAGTACGGCGTAGAAAACGTGACTACAGACGGAATGGAAGAAGTAAATATAAGAACAAAGTACGAACAACAACTCATCAAAATAAGTAGGATTTTGAAAGAAAAAGAAAAAGATGCGCCAGTCAGATTGCCAATAAAGTACAAAGATGTGCTTGCTTTCAAGTACGACAAAATGTCGGGCTTAGATTGTGACCTTGTCGCTCACAATCTTGGCGTTTCACCCAAATTCCGACCCGTCAAACAGAAGAGCCAGGACTTTCCGCAAGAAATCGCCTTATCGATAAAAGAAGAGGTTGAGCGACTGTTGGAAGCTAAATCTATAAAGCCTATAATACACCCCACGTGGATGGCTAACGTCGTACCAGTTATAAAAAAGAATGGGAAGATCAGGTGTTGTGTGGATTATTGAGACCTCAATCGTGCATGCCCAAAGGATGATTTTTTGTTGCCGCGTATAGACTCTTTAGTAGATCCACAGGCGGAAACAAAATGTTCTCGTTCATGGACGGGTTTAGCGGTTACAACCAGATCAGAATAGCGTCTGAAGACGCATTCAAAACATCATTTCAGACACCATATGGTAACTTTTATTATGTGGTCATGCCTTTTGGGATAAAGAATGTCGGAGCCACCTATCAAAGGACGATGACACTGATCTTCCATGACCTCCTCCACCAAAGCATAGAAGTGTATGTGGATGATATCGTAGTTAAATCAAGAGAAAGGGAAGATCATGTTGAACATTTGAGGCTGGCGTTTGACAGATATCGCAGATCCAAGTTAAAAATGAATCCGATAAAGTGTGCTTTCGGGGTAACCTCAGGCAAGTTCCTCAGCTTCATTGTAACAGATGAGGGGATATAGGTCGAACCAGACAAGGTGAAATCTATCACCACGATGACGCCTCCCAAATATGTGAAGGAACTACAAACCTTCATCGGAAGAATATCATATGTACGATGTTTCATCCCAGGCCTCACGCAGCTTCTAACCGCGTTTCTCCCAATGCTAAAAAAACACGAGATTCGAGTGGGGGAAACACAACGAGATGCGCTCCATAAATTCCAACAATCTTTGGTCATTCCTCAGGTACTCAGACCTCCTCTCAAGGGAGAGCCCTTCTAACTTTATACCGCCTTCACAAGCTTATCCATAGAAGCGGTCTTGGGGAACGACAACATATCACCCATCTATTACGTTATCCAGGTACTGAAGGACGCCGAGTTACGATACTCCAAAGTCGAACAAGCATGCCTATCCCTGATATACACGGTGCAAAAATTGAGGCCATACTTTCTGATGCATGAAACTATTGTCGTTGTAGCGGCAAACCCGATCACATATCTCGCAACGAAACCAATCCTGACGGGAAGGACCGCAAGATGGCTCCTGAAGTTATCTGAGTTTGAACTCAAATATCAAAAGCCCAGAGGTGTCCGGGGGCAGGCAATTTCCGACCTTTTGAATGCTTTCCCCCGGAGCGACGGTACGTCCACCCACGATGATGTGTTAGTGGAAGTAGCGGAGGTGGAAGGAGATGCTTGGATTATGTCCTTCGACATGTCCTTGTACGAGAAATTTGGGGGAGTTGGCATCGTATTCGAAACACCCACTAGGGGATCAAAGATCATATGCCTTCAAGATGGACTTTCATTGTAGCAATAACGTGGCCGAATACGAAGCACTGATACTGGGATTGAGATTGGCCAAGAAACTCGTCCTCGGAAATTTAGAAGTCATAGGAGATTCCAAGCCAATAATCAGCCAAGTAAACGGTGAGTTTCAAGTGAAAGAGGCGCACTTAGCACCATACCGAGCGGAAGCACAGAACCTAATGGCTAAAATGGAATCGACCATGATTGAACACCCAACGAGGAGCTCCAACAGGCACGCAGATGAATTAACCACGATTGCATCCAAGATCCAATTGAATGGCAAGGAGGAAGGAACAGTGATAATAAAGCGAAGAAAGCTACCTAGCACTTGGATGGAAGACGCAGACGATTGGCAAAAGATATATCTTGAGGATATCACAAGGACCAACGAAGAGCATACCATCCCAATAAAAGTGTTAAAACAATTCATAACATTCCAAGGCACAATCTATCATAGAGCACTAGGAGGATCCTTGGCACGTTGTTTGAGAAAAAAAGAAGTAGAGGAAACAATACAAAGAATGTACGAGGAGTCATGCGGGAAAACGGGTAATGTCCGTCTATATCGACAATTACAAAGACTAGGGGTATATTGGCCCAGCATGGCAGCCCAGGCGGCAGCCATCCAGGACAGTTGCAGAGACTGCCGAGCATCGCCACAACTGGCCAAGGTATGTGTGGCATAAGAAGACGATTGGAGACAACTATATATATATTTTATCCAGCATGGTAAATTAACCGAGGAAGAGCAACACTCAAAATATAGAAGAAATCCAGCAGATTTTTCATAAGTTAAGGGATTCTGTATAGAATGAGTTACATCAATACGGTCATGAGATGTCTATCGAAAGAAGATGCAATAAAACTCATGACCAAGTCACATGACGCGGAACATCATGGAATGCACAAGTTATTCTTACAAATCTATTAGGGAGGCTTCTACTGGCCAACCATGGAGAATGATACGACAATGCACGTGAAGGTGTTTAAGTTGTCAAACCCACGGACCACTGATCCATGCACCTCACTCCCAGCAAAACAACATCGTCACGCCTTGACCGTTCCACAGTTGGGGCCTGGACCTGATTGGGCCAATAAACCCAAACTCCACCAAGCGACACAGATACATCATCACCAACAACCGAGTATAGTTCAAAATGGGTGGAGGTCATCACGTTCATCAAAGAACATATAATATGCAAATTCGGAGCTCTAATGATTATCAGAGCCGACTATGCCAAGTCGTTCGTCAACAAGGATGTTTGTAACTTATTGGTATAATACAATACCCGGACGCATACATCTAATCCATATTACTCTCAGGGAAATGGCCAGGCGGAAGCCACAGACAAAACATGGTTAAGAATCCTGAGCAGGACCATGCATGATCACCATAGAGAATGACACGAGCAGTTGCCACTAGCATTATGGGAATATCGGATTTCTAAGCGCAGCTCGACGGGAGCGTCACCCTACTCCTTGGTCTATGGGGAAGATGTCATTCTACCGGCAGAAATCGCCATCCCTTCGGAAAAAATTTCCATGGTAAGCCTAACCATGCCAGACGAGGTTAATCATTTTTCCCACCTGGACAATATAGAGGAAAGAAGAGCTCGTGCCGAACGTTTTGCTGAGGCATACATAAAGCGCATCGCCAATCATTACATCCAGAAGGTCAGAGAGAGAATTTTCAAGGTTGACGACCTAGTGCTTAAAAATGCATCACACGTACAGCAGAACGCAAGCGCTGGGAAGTTTGTAGAAAACTAGGAGTTCATAATCCGAAAGACTGCAGAGAGTGGATATTACCACTTAAAGCGGATGGATGGTTCCAAGGTTAAGACACCTATCAACGACAAGTGGGTAAAAGGGTTTTCATGCATGAGCAATACTACGGAAAATATTTTTCGATATTCAATAAAAGAAACTCTTGTTTTATATTATTTGCCTCTGAAGTTGAATGATATGGTCACAAGAGCGGAAGAGGGAAAAGCGCCCATGTTCGACCACTTAACTGAATACTACAATGGTCACAAGAGCGGCAGAGGGCAAAGCGCCCCTGTTCGACCACTCAACTAAAATACCACAATGGTCACAAGAGCGGCAGAGGGCAAAGTGCCCCTGTTCGACCACTCAACTAAAATACCACAATGGTCATAAGAGCGGCAGAGGACAAATCACCCATGTTCGACCACTTAACAAATACTACAATGGTCACAAGAGCGGCAGATGGCAAAGCACCCCTGCTCGACCACTCAACTAAAATACCACAATAATCACAAGAGAGGTAGAGGGAAAAAGCGCCCTGTTCGACCACTTAACTGAATACTACAACGGTCACAAGAGCGGCATAGGGAAAATCGCCCCTATTCGACCACTTAACTGAATACTAAAAGGGTCACAAGAGCGGCAGAGGGAAAAGCGCCTCTGTTCGACCACTCAACTGAAATACCACAATGGTCACAAGAGCAGCATAGGGCAAAGTACCCATGTTCGACCATTTAACTAAGTATTACAATGGTCACAAGAGCGGCAGAGAGCAAAGCGCCCCTGTTTGACCACAACCGAATACTACGATGGTCATAAGAGCGGCAGAGGGAAAATCTCCCTTGTTTAACCACTCAATTAAACATCCGCGACATACTCTAAACATCCAAACCAACGCGTCATATCAAAAAAGGGGAAAAGGAGAAAAAATAGCACAACATGTTAAAAAAATAAAATAATAGACAAGCATTCATATAACATTACGATGGGTACAAAAAGTTAGCAAAGAAACTCGCGTACGACTCAAACACACAGTCACGCGAACTAAATTTCGCTCATCACGTTCCATTTCTTCCGGAACGTTGAAGGACTCCAACAGGGGCGCAAAGTCGTTGTCTTTTGAAGTTGGAGATAAGAATAATAAATGATAATTTAGAAATGATGAGAGACTAAAGGGAGGCATGTGTAAAAGAGGATTAAGGGAGAAAGTCTATAAAAAAAAAAGAAATAGTACAAAGAAAGGATCTTCTTTTCCCCTATATACACGTAGAAGGAAGGGTGTAGTCCTTGTTGTGATTAGGATTGGTCTCCCCTTTACAAGTTTACCGTAAAACAATCCTGAACCGGGATTGAAAAACCTGAAAATGGTGTAACGATCCTGAACCGGGCTCGGCGAACCTGGAAAGTATTGTAGAAGGTCGATTCCCCACCAACCAAAAACCCTAAGACAGCTGGGAATGATGAATCCTTTTGGAGAATGATAAAATGAACTTGAAACGGTGAATCGATCCTGAACCGAGCTCGTTGAACCTGAAAAATGACGTAGAAGGTCCGCGTGCCAAGGAGTAAAGGGTAAATAACTTATAATGGGACTTAACCAAGATGGATGAAAAAGTTGACAGCATACCTATATCGAAAATATTCGGAAAAAACGGGTCTATATTTAGAAACTGGGTTTTTCAGTGAACCATATTATTAAATAATCCAATCATAAAAAAAAAAAATTGAATTGAAAATGAAGTACTTTCAAACTATAGGAGTTGAGCGATTTTGAAAGAACCTTTAATTGGGGGATGCCCTCACAAACTGGGGGATACCAAATAATACAAAATATGAATATTTTGAAGTATTTCTAAAAAACTCTTATCCATGGTTTTTTTAGTAATACCTAATTTACCCTTGATTGATTAGTTGTTAATTAGTTTTTATTTAATAAACTATCTAAAATAAAACTTATGATTATAGTTAGAGTGTTATTATAGAGAGAGGAGGAGGAGAAGAAGAAGAAGAAGTGTAAGAAAATTTGAGATTTAGGGAGATTTGATAGAAATGAGAGATTCTGGTAAGAAATTTGATGTTGGGGAACCTTCATCTTAATAAGAATAAGGAGTTTACGTTGTTTTTGATAACGATTCCCAATTGCAACATTTTGTAGATAATCAAAATTTCATCTATGAGAAAACCCTAAATCAAGACATTTATGAGCACGAAGTTCAAGTGAAGAACCAACCCAGGAAAATGTAGAATCTGAATATACAAATGCTCCAAATACTCAGGTATAGGTCCAAATGAGGTAGAAAGTGATATTTTAAGTTCGAATTGCCATGGTTGGTGAGTTGGAAAGATCGTAGTCGACATAGTCAAAGTTTAATAACTGTCGATTCCTATAAATTTGTATGGTATTCAAATATGTACAGTGCCGATACCAGGTATTCCCCCATGGAAATTTTTCTTGGATGTACAGTCGATATTGTCTAAGGTCAGGCAATATGCCGAGTGTCTCCAAAAACTTGCCAGTGTTTTTAGACCTTTTTCGGCATAGTTGAAGACATCTTAATATGCCAATTGTGTCCAATAGTATGCCCAAAAAAGGTTATTCTTGAGAGAAACTATTCGCTGGACCTGTTTGAAGTGTTTTTTATTTCCTAAATCTCCTTTCAATAAGGTAACAAGATAAGCCTCTTTAAACTCTTCAAAATCTCCGAATATCTCCTTTGAAATATCCACGGTTTGAGCATAAATTATTCCTGCCACAATTTCATTTGAATTCAAAAGATTGGGTGCCTTTATAAAAAGCCTGGGTGCCTTTATAACTTCTTATGGGTGCCTTTATCAATTATTGTGGGGTGCCTTTAGTAATTTTTACCGGGGGGTGCCAACATCACTTTTCGAGCCAATTTTCCACAAAAGTTTATTTCTCCAAAAATACATACAAAATAATAAAAACAATAATATTAATACATAACCGAGCACTATCAAGATAATGAATTGAGATAAATCAGACACAAAAATATGTCTATCAAATACCCCCAAACTTATTATTTGCTAGTCCTAGAGCAAATCAAATCTAAAATTAAAAATCCTTACTCACTTTCGCAGGCATCGCGGTTGCACTTAGCGTGTGCAACAAGCCTTTAAACCCATAGGTGTCCCTATCGGACGAGTTTTAGTCTCGTGAGGGTTTACAAGAGGTGTACCCACAAAACCTTTACTCCAAACCCTAGTTACCTGTGAACGATTGAGGGTAAACACTAAACAAGCTATTTATTTGGCATACTAAATTCTTCGGCTATGAGAATCATTACCCTATATGAGTCCAGTTGCTGCACACGAGTTTTCACTCAGCGTAATAAAATTCATACAATAATTCACTCTGCTTAAATATTTGTTCAACCACGATACTCAGAATCTATCAAAGTAGAATCACATGAAAATATTTAGAAGATGGATATAGAAAAAATGAATGATGCACATGTTGACTAAGGTGAACAGTGTTTCCCATATCTGTCTGAAGGTCGCCGCCAGGATGAATCCTAATGGATTGAGATACGCTCCCACTAGTCTTTCTCCTAATATTGACTAACTGGTATATACAAGGGTCCCAGCGGTCGATTTATTGAAAATAAAATAATTATTTATTTTTTAAAATGTACTGACAACATGATTAGATCTTTTGAATCTAAGCGCATGGTCATTTTCAGCAGATTACATGATAGTTCCCATGGATCCTGCACTCCACACTTTCTTAGGCGACGGAGACAGGGAGAACACACACATATTGTTATCAAAGTGTCAATACTCAATTATTTTTTTATTTTTTTTTAATAATGCTCTAAATAATACAATAATGGGGCTTGATCTCAAACACTCAACTTCATCCTAACAGCGATAGCAATTCGATATTGGTGCCCCACCAAATCACTTAGAGAAACAAAAAAATTACAAAATAAAAACAGAAGGTGATATGGTCAAGATAGACTCCGTGATATGGTGACAATTATCATGTTATTTCTAACACCTGAGATAGGCATCCTTTTATGAATAGACCATTTAACTAGGCACACCAATTCCTATAGAAAAAGAGCTAAGTTTACATCTACCTAGATTGGTTAGTGTCATCCTGAATTGTTCAAAAGTTTTTAGACTTTTGAGTTTCATGTTTCACTAAAAGTTTCTCCCTTACCCCCAAAATTAAATCTAACATTGTCCTCAATGTTCTAAAGATGAATGATTAAATATATGAACAAGGATAAATTGTTACCAATCGAAGGAAAGGAGTTAAGGAAAGATATTACCGTGTCGCATGAGCATGGGTTACCTCCCAAAAAGTGCTAAGTTTAAAGTCTTCAGCCAGACTTTGAAAGAATTAGTCACCTCATTAATTCATATAGCAATAGTCGGAACAACTGTGGGTCATCTGAATAAAATAATGCTCTCCAAAATAGAAGGAAACTGCAGCAGACCCAGAAAGTGAACAAATAAAGTACACACTTATCTAGTTTTCTGTTTAAGACAACTACATCTAGTTGTGGTTCAGGTTCAGGTTCAGGCTCCATGAAAGGGTCTAGATAAATTTCCTTAGGCTGACTTTCCTCATAGGCAGGATCCTGTGGATCAGGTTGTAGAGTCTGGAAAAACTCAAATAATAAATTTAAGGCACATTATAATAACCTGAATAATTGAGGATCCTCAATTTCAATCAGATTTGACCCAAACAGTTGACTACTACGAAAATGGTGGTCATTCTTAAGCAAATGTGTCGATTCTAATCTTTTAAAGTAATTAGGCTTAGTCTCAAAACTTGATACTTGACACATTTCAAATTCAAACATTCCCACATATGGAAGAAAATATTTTGGTGGGAAAACAAAGTCAATCTTGGTATTATTTCCTGGGTAGACCATATCAACCAGAGGATGGGTCTCTAACAACTGAACTTCTTTCTGGACATCAACATGCTTAGGAACTCTAGTTTGAAGATGATCTTGAAAAATGGTAGAGGTGCATATGTCAAGTCCCAAGTGAGGGACTTTAAGCATGGATACTGGACAATCACAAGAATCATCGGTACCCCCAAACTTAGGGTGGACATTACTCTCAGATGGACTAGACATTGTTGGTTGGATTCTAGGGTCCTTAAGGTCAGAACTACACTCAGTTTCATCTATAAAAGGAAATAAGGTAGATTTATAAACTGGTAGAAGTTCAAACTTAGCTTTCCATATATTATAAGTATCCATTAAAGGTGCAGAATCTAACAAATTATTCACCTCATTAATAACACTATCTTCGTCAACATCAAACCCAAAGTGGGCTAGGCATTTCTCTAATGGATCTTGTAACAAAGTGTTTGGTAAGGATTTCTGAACTGAAGTACTAGTTACATTCGCTTCTTCTAAACCATAGATCTCACAAGAAGGTTGTCTACTCATACTAAATAGATTCAGTCCAATAGTCATATTACCAAAAGAAAAATTAATTATTCCATTTCCATAATTGATGACGACATTATATGTAGCTAAAAAGGGACGACCTAAGCTCACTGGAATTTGTGCCTCTGGGACCTGAAAAGGTTGGGTGTCTAGGACAACAAAATCCACTGGGAAACTATTCTATCAACCTGAATCAAATCATCCTCTATCACATAAAATTTTCTAGGAGTCTATCATCTTCGTCAAAGACTATTGTCTTCGAATCGTTAGAATCTAGATCACTAGTCTCAGGACAAACTCGTTCCTCTAAACCATTATCGGCTTCAAAACAAGAGAACACTACATCGTCTAAAACAGTGGTATCTCTAATCAAATCATCTTCCTTTTGAATAGGTGAATAATCATTAAAATTATTTGAATTTGAACCAGAAATAACACTATCATCATAAAGCACAATTGGAGTGACAATTTCTTGATCACTCTGCCTGTATATTTCAAGTTCTTCACCAATACTATCCTCATTATCATGATAATATGAAGATGTTTGAACCTCGTCTAAATAAGTAGTGTTACCAATTCTTTCCTCGTCCTCTTGACTAGGTGAATAATTATCAAGGGTATCATTACATTGGAAATTAATATCATTTTAAGGAATATTATTCTTTGCAGAAATTTCATCCATACTTAATAGGAACCTATTTCTATCCTCAGTCATCTGCTTTGTAGTCTCGGTCATCTTTTTTATGATTCTTCTTGTATCCGCAGTCACCTCCTTGACGGAATTATCTATAGAAACAACTAGATCATAAAGATTGCTAGGTCGTAACTGCTTGTGTGATTCTTCTAGAGGCATAATAGGTTCAATTTAAGTACTAGATTGCATATGCTTTAGGGCATCTCTCCAAGACAAAGAACTCGAATTGTATGTATGAATAGTAATTGGGATCACCTTGGTATGAGTAATAACCTTCAAAAGGTTGGTGGTGGTCCCGACTACTATCCACACCATGTTGATATTACGTATAATGTCTATTTTGAAATTCAGTTGGATATTCATTATATTGGTTCTCATAATACCAGTTCGACATTTTATAACAAAAACTTCCTAATATATTTACAAAAATAAACTCTAAAAATAAATCCTACCGGAAGGGGTTCTAAACATACACAAGCAAGGCCGACTCAACCAAATCGAACCTATTGAATCTAGCAAACAAAAGACATGATGGCTCCACTTAGATTATTTCTAGACCAGCTTTTATTCTTCCAAAAGGCAACTAGTTACAGTTTTAGCGAATCTCTCAGAAAGATCCGAATTAGATTAAGTTGAATAGAAGCAGGATAATCTCTAAGGAGCTTTGATAACCCTGCCTCTTTGGAAACTTTTATTTGGGTTACAAGGCAGATCTAATCAACTTAAAATAATATTCCTGAACTTTAAGTTAGGCTAACGAAGTAACCAATACAGTCCTTTTGAATGATTTTCCAATAAGCTCGTTACCCTATAGGTCTCTTTCTAGTCAAATTTTAGGCTTAGGTTCGCGTTAGGTAACATGTTCCTAAGGCGGGCAAGAAGGAAACGGTGATGAAATCCGAGTCCTTATCTTATATGGTCAGTCCTTGCCCTTTACTAGAAAATAAATCCGTATTCAAGTCTTCAACATATATGCATTACGAAGGAATACAATAAACCCACTTGCAGGGGATTCGTGGGTTGATCGAGTATTACCTCCCGTACCAGACGAGGGATGAATCGGTTGTAGTCGACTCAGGCCACCAACTCCTGTGTTAGTGTACGAACCCGAAGGGCCGAGACAACATCATAATTTTCGTCCTTCCCTGTTGCAGTTTATATTTAAATACCCTTCCGTAGGGTTTAAAAATTAATGATAAAGTTCAAAAGTTCAAAGTCCAAAGTCCAAAGTCCAAAAATAAGAAAAAATATAAAAATATCTAAAAAATATTTACAAAAATAATAAGAATTTCCTAATACAGTTTTTTAAAAATAAAAACCCTAAAAAAATAATCTTGTCTTCTTTTTCCGTTCTTTTCGCTTTATCTTTGATTCCAAGTCTTTAATCAATCAATATAATCTTTAGCTCCAATTTCTTTTTGATCCAAAACCTGTAATACAAAGAAAATACCCAAAAACGTAAAATAGAACAAATAAAAATAAAAATCTAACTAAACTAATTAACCTAAAAAAAATCTAAAAACAATTCCGCGTCGGCGGCGCCAAAAATTGATGTGTTTGTAGTTGTGGTAAATAAAGTTATCGTTCGCTCGAACTTGTGAAAACTGATTTTAGATTTTAATAAACTAATTTGTAAACTAAAAACTATACACAAATTATGAAAATGATATTCACAAATACTGAGGTTCCGGATTTCACCATTAACCAATTAAAGTGATTCAAACTAATTAATATTCATGCAATTCTTACATTTAATTTGATTCTAAAATATTGCAACAAGTAGATTTTTATAACAACAATTGTATAATAAAAGCATGGAACATGTAAAACCTAAGCCAAAGCATGTACTATCTAACGAAATCACAATTGCTTAACAAAAATCATTAAATCAAATTCAACCAAGGCAAATAATCATAAAAGAAATTGCAAGAATTAATTAAAATAGAAATATACCACTTTTATTGAAACAATGGCTTCCTCCGTCACCTCAACATATGGGGTTTAGCTCATCTTGCTCAAAACACCCTCAAAAGTTTGGTACAGAGCTCAAAGTGTTTGAAAATAATGAAAAAGAGTGAAAATAATGAAAACAGTGAGTTTGCAACGCTTATAAACGTTACTGACTCACTGTTAAAGAGGGATATTATTTCCTGAAGATAAATGTTGCAAATGAAGATATCCGTTGCAAAGTTAAAAGCTTTAGCAACGGAATTTTCGACCTTTTCGCCACGGAATCTTCAAACTTTTCGCAACAGAATCTTCATCTTCTTCATTACGATCATGAGCAGAATTTCTTGATTTTTGATTTTCGCTCTCTGACCTCTCCAGACCCCCCCCCCCCCCCCCCAATCTCTGTTTTCGAGCCCTTTATATACTACAACACCATATATCTCCAGTAACTCCCTCAAATTCTCTTTTTAATTCACACAGATCTCTCTTTCTCACGGGAAGATATTTTCTTCATTTTCTTGATCCTGATTTTGTTCTCCCGGTGATACTGTGTCTTCCCTTTGTTGTACTCGAGATTATCTTCTCTTTAAACCCAAATAATAGCTCGCAGAACTTTTATTTGTTCATTATACAGGATCGAGCATATCCCGAGATTTTTATCCCTTCTCTTCTCTTTTTTTACGTGAGGAAAACTATTCGCTGGACCCGTTTGAAGTGTTTTTGATTTCCTAAATCTCCTTTTAATAAGGTAACAAGATAAGCCTCTTTAAACTCTTCAAAATCTCCGAATATCTCCTTTGAAATATCCACGGTTTAAGCACAAATTATTCCCGCCACAATTTCATTTGAATTCAAAAGATTGGGTGCCTTTATAAAAATTATGGGTGCCTTTATAACTTCTTATGGGTGTTTTATCAATTATTGTGGGGTGCCTTTAGTAATTTTTACCGGGGGTGCAAACATCACTTTTTCGAGCCAATTTTTTCACAAAAGTTTATTTCTCCAAAAAATACCTACAAATATAATAAAAATAATAATATTAATACATAATCGAGCACTATCAAGATAATGAATTGAGATAAATCATACACAAAAATGTGTCTATCAATTCCCTAATCATCTCTTTCTTATTATTATCTTTTTATTATATCTTTATTAATTAAGTAATCAATCCCCCTTTAGTTATTTACTTTTATTCTTAGTTCTGCTAATATAAATAACTTATCAATTACACAGCTCTCTGTGGGAATGATCTTTACTACCGTTATATTACTAGTTAATTAGTGGAAAATATATCGAGTAATTTGTTGCACTTATGACACGCATCAAGCAGCGATAGTAGATCACCGTTTATTTGCATCTTGGCGCTGACACTGTTGGCTTTGAATATTTGGTTCCAAATCTTCTTCTTCATCTGAAGATGATTCCGAAAACGAAGAATCATCAATATCTTTAGGTGGAAATTCATATGTTCGACATTCTTTGCGAAGAAAATTATGCAACCCAACAAAAACTAATACAATATATGCTTGCGTCCCATATGGAAATTCAGGTGCTGATTTAAAGATCGTGAAACATGATTTAAATATGCCAAATATCCTTTCTACTACATTTCTTAGAGAAGCGTGGCGAAGATTGAACAATTCATTTGCAATTTCAGGATCACGACTTTCCCCATAAAAATCTTGTAGATGATATCGATCACCACGGTAAGAAGCCAAAAATTGTCCACGATTGGCAAATCCACAGTCCACCAAGAGTATTTACCGATTTATAATCACATAGATCATCTTATAACTACGAAATGTCAAACAGGATTTAATTGTATAACAAGGTGTATATATATGATCGGTTGAATGTTTAACGGACGACATAGTATCGATTATTTTGACCTACTATAAGTAGAAAAGCCGTAAACATCTCTTCTATGCAAATGAATCTCGTATCATTTAAAAGTTTTTTCTCTCTTATGATGGAACATAATATTCTAAAAGTATAAGGATAAATTCTATATAATTGATGAAGTTCTTCGGCAGCCCCATTTAATTCGTTATTCACGTACTCGAACCCCTTTGATGTAATTGGTCGTCGAATCAATGGATAACATATACATGCATTATCCCATCCTAATAATAGTACAATTACTGTCTTTACTACCATATTTAAAACCATCAATAAGGATATTAGCTCGGTTAATTCTTGTTCTTCCTCCTCCTCTTGCCTTATTGCAGTAATTTCAACCATGTTGACCTTAAAATATTGAAAATACACAATATCAAAAACTATATCACGGAAAATCCATAAAAAACTAATAAATATCTTTTCTAAAATTCATATTAATATCAAATAAAGTCGAAATAAAAGCTAATGGATAATTAAAAATAAACAACTATTGTAACCAATTTATTTTACTTTTATGTTTTGGTCATAATTTTCTTCCTAATCAATATCATCTTTCATCTGAAACTTAATCCATTCATAACGTTCTTCGGGTGACATGGCAACAAACATATTTTTTATTTCTCTTCCAACAATTAAGTTCATGGCCTTGAACCTAGTTTCAATTTGTAATCTCGGAACCTCTTTCATTGCATCCCAGAGACCACCACGTTTTTCCATTGCAATCCGGATTGCATAAAAATTATTAGACATGTTATGCATATCAACACACAGTTTTTCTAAAAAAAGTTGATCTTTAGATGGGATATTGCTTGATGAGCTACCCCCTTGTGAAATTTCAATTCTATAACGTTTTGTTGCGAAGTTTTTCCCAAGTTATCTTCCAAATTACCATTAGGAGGACGAGGTTCACTTGTTTCAGTTTCATAATTTGATGGTGTAAATGTTCGACTTTTATAATTCCAAGACATGTCCTCTATTGCATATTTTCTTTTGTGTTCTACACCATAAACCGGAGCATCCGTTTCAATTCCAACACCAAATGACTTCCTCCAAGACGCATTCAGACCCCATTACAAAGTGTAGTTCTGGATAATCTGACCCACCTTCTCGCTGGAGGTATGCTAACGTTTTATTTTTCTAGAAGAAAAACAAATTATGTTAGTTCGAGAAATATTAAAAAATACATTTTATTAGAATTATGATAAGAACGTACCTCTATAAAATCCATCCACACTTCTTCCGAGGTAGTAAACTTTTGATTATCAGCATCCCATCCGAATCCATATTTGAACCGCATTAGTGTACACATATCTCTATAACGATTCTTAAACCACCTCCAACGACTAATATAGTTGTCATAGGTTTTCAATTTGAACGCCACATTTTCATTTGCAGGTTGAAGTTTAAGTTTTCCATTAAGTCGTGGAAGAATTTTATTTTCTACCATTAGTTTAGATATGGTGCCATTGGTATTTCGCCAACCCCGCTTACATGCCTCAACCAATAGTGCTAGTAATTCATTACTCTTTTCCATTGTCCACGTATCATTTTTTCGTTTACCCTTGGTAACCTTTTGTTGTTCTTCCCCCACATCAGACGTTTCTCTCTGTTACTATACAGATACGAAAATAAAATCCTAAACAAACACCATATCGAAATATATTGCGGCCATTATCTCATTATCACCGGTAGAAAAAAAAATAAAATAAAAAACACTACAGATACATGTCTAGTTGATCTAAACACTACAGATACATAAAGTTCAATTGGAGGCCAACACATAACATAGGTCTAATTGATCTAAACATCATTGATATCTTCTCTGTAACAAGTCGCCTCCAACACATAACATAGGTCTAATTGATCTAAACATCATTGATATCTTCTCTGTAACAAGTCGCACACTAACCTATATATAGTATAGCATTACCAAGCATTAATCTTTCTTATAACTGTAAGATACAAGGCATAGACGTATAAATATATATTAGATAAGCTAGTTAACTTTATTAGATAAGCTAGTTCACAATCATCTTAGGTATAGGTTAATGGTTTAGCATTATTGTTTACTTACCCAGATATAAGTATTTCAGGTATCTAGATAAATGCCTGCAACACCATTCAATCTTACTAATGATACCACTAACAGATGAAGTACTAAATACTAATGTTGTCTGGAAACTAATCTTACTAATTAATCTCTAAATACTGATCTTAATGGTTTCTCTTCTACTAAGATTACCACTAATGTTACTAATGTCGCACACTAACAGTATTTCTTTAATGTTACTAGACTCATAAAAATAAATAGGAATCAGATGAGAAATGTCTGAACTGATCATACTATATGGTATCCATATTGGGCTATTCTAATAGAAAAACATCTCAAATATATCCATCTCTAACATTTTGGGAATCACTAATTCTTATAATGAGAATGTGATTGCAGACAAAGCACTGCATTCCAGTACCAGTTCTTGCATGATCCTATTTCAATCCTCTCACAACCTCCTCCCGTCATTACCAACACCAGTAAGAAATGATCACGACTCAACAACGGTCCAATTCATGGTTCATTTATTAACATTTTCTTCCCAGACTCAACAATGGTTTATACTACTCAAGAAGAAGGTTTTTACTAATGATAAAATGGAACTGTTCCAAGAAAGAGAACTTATGGGTTTTTACTAATACACCTAACTAACAGTGAAACAGATTCATATAATAATACAGGATTCCCAGACGCATCACTTCATATAATACGGATTCATATAATAATACACCCATCAGTTCGTATACGTATACTTACTGCGTTTATGGTGGCTGGGTTCACTTGACGCATTCCATTTTAGAAAGAGAACTAATGGGTTTTTATTACTAAGTGAAATTTCTTGATCCTTCCTCTCCTCACCAATAAATAACTGGTGACCTTGCAAAGATATGCATATGACTATTACCGAATTTACATTATAATACACCTAAGTGAAATTTTTGTTCATCCTAAGAAGTTCAGATCATAAAAAATCATGTTAATCAATCAGGTTATTACAACATTAACCAATGCTAAATCAGGTCCTAAGATGAAGAAACAACAAACAATACTATGAATCAAGGATAAAGAGGAAAGTTACGTACCTCAAGTGAAGGAATTTCATTCAAAACCAGAAACCATTAACCTTATATTGTTGGAAGCGTTGGTAACAAAAGGTAGAAAAAAAAGTCTAATATATATAGCTAATTGAGTATCCATGAAAATCTCATGGTTTATGATAAGATTGACAATGGAGAATAATATAAATTACCTATAATTGTCCGAAAAAATCCTCAAGTATCATGGATTATTGACAGTCCATAAAAATCTTTAATTGAATACCTTGGATAACTATGGAATCTAAAAATATCCAAATTGAATACCAACAATTTTTTAAGATTACATATAAATTTTAATTGAATACCTAAGAGTTTCCGGATTTTTAATTATCAAATCCAATACACCCCTGTTAGTCTTAAAACCTCGTTTTCTTCACTTAAACAATACATAAACAGAGAGGGCAAAGGTGTAAACAAAGGTGTATAAATAAAATGTAATTAAAAAATGAAGACAACGGATTGATACGTATGTTCGAAAAGAGCTCATAGGTGTTCAAAGGGATGCCATGAATTTATGTGATATATTTATTCAAAATAAATAAAAGTAAGCTTCTCTTAAATGTAGTTCATGCATTTATTACTTATAACTCAAATAAGTTAAATATAATTAAAAACCAAACAAGCCTTATTTTTTACCTAACAATTAAACTTAATCTACTTCTTCCAAAAAATTAGAATAAAGTCTATTCTTTTTTAAATCTAAATGGAATGGCAGTCAATGTAATTCTAATTCTTCCCTCACCATTCTCATAAATTTATCCAAGTGTAAATCATAATCCCTACTTTTTCCCCAAAAATCAAATTAACCCTAATTCTCTTTTAATTTACTAAATTGATTTATAATTCTAATTCTAATTAATTATTCTGTTTAAAATATTCACAACAAAATTAACTAAAGTGACTTGATCAATGCCTTAATTCTTTAGGCTAAAATCATTCCTCTAAAACTTCATGAGCAAAATCTATAGAATTTTAATCCAAGAAAGTGTTTTCCTTTTCAATCATAGCTCCACTAAAATTGATAAAGAATTCTTGGTTAATCTTCAAAATCACCTATTATGTGTACACAAGTCCTTTAAGACCCGTATAATGCGCGGGCCATTTTCATAAATGGCAATCCCAAATTGTTGTATCGAGAAAGATAAGTACTTCCAAAAGTAATAATAAAAATAGAAAACAAAATACATAAAAAACAAAACCATCTTCCCATTATTAATTATAATTCAACAAATTAGATCCAATTGTTAGAGGTTTTATTAGAATTAAACATATATTCCACCTTTTCGTCTCATAAATTTTTTCTTTGTCAAAGTGTCCAATTCCGTAACTAGCCTAACACACGAAGTAGTAAAGATACCATGACATCTTTTTAAATTCTGGCCGGCGGATCAGGGCGAAAAACATAGAAGAATTTTTAATATGATTTACGTGTGACACAAACTGATAAATAATATTCCTGAAATGTTAAAAAATGACATTTCTTTTTGTAAATAAGATGTTAAATCAATTTTATGCTCAATTGCACTCTAGCCAGTCATTGCATAAAATGACTGTATTAGTATTAGTATTACTTTATAAACCCTGAAAACGAAATTATATTAATTGCAGTTTTTTACTTGAATTAAAAATTAAATTTTCTTTAACAGAATTCTCCATGCAAATATGCAATTAATTGATCAATAACCATCTGCATAAAAATAAAAAATAAAAAATACTTACGTACATTATCTTAAAATACTTCACATGTAGATCATAACATATCAATAACCTTCCCGGTCTTAAATAGTAATCGACAACTATGTCATCACCATCGATCAGGATGTTAGAAAAGAAAATGGCAATCTCAAACACTTTTACTAAGAAAAATAAATACCTGAATTTGGAGAATGTGGCTTTAGTTTTCGAATTTCATCGCTATCGTGAGGAGCCAGGCAACAACGAGAATTTACCTCATGAATCCATGATCGTAGGATATTTATATGTTGATCACAGAGATATGATGTCGGCTAAACCTTTTATATATATATGCTGTGGGATAACCGGATAAGTTGCGAGCGAGTCTTGTGACTGTTGAATTTAGAGAGAAAATAGGACGGTTAAAAGGCATAAAGATTTTAGGCTATATAACTTTTTGGTACCTAATAAATATTCAATACATTGTTTTAATACCTAATATTTAAAATATCAAGAGTTAATATCTTGGTCCGTCAAAGACCGTTAAATAAAACAATTAATCATACCATCTGTTAACTATATATTTATAAATATTAATTACTTAACAGCGTTAATTTAACGGTTAGCAATAGATTCATCCAAAGGTCAAAATGAATTAAAGTTAAATCTAAACCTCTTTTATGCCCTTACCCTTTTCACTACCATTTTTTTCTTCTCTTCTGAACCTGCAACCCAGTTTAGAGACAAGAAGCTCAAGCACTACACATTTTTCTCAGACCATATTACAATACCCTAAGCAAGTCAATCTAACACCTGAACATTTCAAAAATCTCATGAAACCCACTAATTTAGTGACAATCTAAATTAACCCATCCAATTCAATTCAAACATATAATCATACAAATCCAATATAAACTTCAACCTATTTCTTCTCAAACTCTCATTCATCCCGACTGAGTTTCATGTCAGTAGCCAAATTGAGCTCAAGTCTACGAAGCACAGCCACAACAAACACCCATCGATTCGACAACATCAGATCCATATCTACTTTGTCAATCTCATAATCAGCTCACAAAGACCCAACTTCTATTCATGCCGGAAATCTCTGAATCTCAACAACAATGCCTCATCTCCTTCTCCCATGTCCTAACATTCATCTATTCTCGAAAAACCCATCTCAGTTCTTCATCTCTTTCGCTACCAACAACATTAATACTCTCCAACAACGACACTAACTTAATCCCTGACATTTCTCAGCTACTTCTTCTCTGTTAGTGTTGAGAATATCACCAAGTTGCTGCCAAAATCAGATCTAAATCAAACTCATTTTAAGCATTACCAGAGCCATATTCTTCGCAGATTCATGTGTAGATAAGAACAAGATGTTAAGAAAAATGTCGACATGTTTATGATTTAGGTTTTATTAGAATTAGAATAATTTGATCGTTATTCGGTGCCACGTTTAGATTTAGACACGTGTTACTGTATGTTAGGACAACTCTAACCATTATTATTATTAATAAGGTTATTAAGGTAATAACATTAATTCTGTTACGAAAATCATAACATATTTAAGTCAACAGGTCAGTTTAACAGTCAAGTCAGTTTAACAGTCAACGATTTAATTTGACGGATCAAAATACCAATCCTTAATATTTTAAATATTAAGTATCAAAATAATATTAAATATTTATTGGGTATTAAACTTTAAATATCCTAAATATTTTGTTTGAAGTGAGTGTATCTGAATGAAACGAACTGTTTTGGTTAAAAAACATTAGTGTTTCAAAAAGAAACATCTTCATGCTTCACCTGTATGCCCAACCATTGCTTCTTTTATTTTGGCTGGAGAATGCTATTTTGAATAGGAATATCTTGTTATATCCGGTCCACACCTATGAAGCATCGATACTGATACGAGGATACGAATATAGGGATATTGATACAAAGATTCGTCAATTTTTAAAAAATAGGGATATATGATACGGTGGGATATTTTTATTTGTTAAAAATATTTCATATAATAATAATTCATTCTAGTTAAAAAATCTCATAAATCTTATAAATATCGTCTTCGTCAAAGAGCACCGTTTTAGTTCTGGCTCGTCAAGTGAAAAATTTGCAACTTCAAATTCTCCCCACCGCCGCGTAGATCAAATGCAACTCTACTAATATCCCACATTCTACTTTCTCTTTTCGTATAATATTCACTTTTTCTTGAAAGGAGACGAAGATTACTATAAACAAACACTAAATCCTCAACACGTTGAGGTTCAATCTTGTTTGTCTTCATAGAATGGATAAAATTATATGTGCTCTAATCTCTCTGAACAAGTACAAATAACCATAAATATGTAGGTTTGGTATATAAAATTTTAAATATATTAGATATTTTATATAACAATATATGTCAAATTATTAGAAGTATCCCCTCCTAGAATATCCAAGAAATATCCCAGAGATATCTCCTACCCTTTTTCATAATTATAAAAAAAAAAGATACTCCTTCAGTTTCAAAAAAATAGATAAAGTTTCCATTTAAGGGCATGTCAAAAAAAATAGGCAGGTTTAATAAATGGGAAGTCAAATATTGTAACTTTACTATTTTTCCCATAATAGGGACCACATTTCAATCTTTTATCAAGTTAGGGGACCATTTCTCTCTCCTGTTTTTCTCTTTAACATATTAAGGGTACCACTTTTTTTTCTTAAGGGTAAATTAGGAAAAAACATAAAAAAAAATTCTTCAAATGATTGATTTTCTTATTATTAGTGTAAAACCAAAGAAACCTCTTTTTTATAAACGTAAGGAGTATTAATTAGGGTCATATTGACTTTGGGTCCCAATAAAATGACCAAATTAGAGTTTGGATCCAAAAAAGTTCAAAATTAGAGTTTTGGGTCCCATGACCGTCGTTGACCGTCTTGACAGTTAGAAAATAATTATTTTCTTAAAATTAATTTATATTTACTTATGGACTTAGTTACCGTTAACACGTGAGTTCCACGTGCTAACTAAAGTTACACTTAGGCACATCTAACGGATGAGAACAAATGGAATCCAACGGTCTGGATTGTTTGGCCGACATTATACCATTGGGCCCAACCTCAAGCCTTTATAAACACTCAATTTTATCCATTTTACTTGCCATTTTTAACAACCAGTATTGCACACCTGCAGACAGTTTTAAGCTCACATTTTGGTCAAAATCAAGACATTCCACATGAGAAAAAACAAAAACAAAGGCATACAAGAAGATCTGGTAATTTACATTCATAACAAATTTTACACACACCTACAACTTACATTCATAAAGCATGTAAGTAAATTATTATTTCGTGATTGCAAGTATGTTGAATATGCGATGAAAAAGGTCATATAGCCTTAACATGTCTACAAAAAAACTCAAAATCTCAGAACCTATTGTGTAAAGAGTGTGCAAAGAAAATACTAAGTTGTGCATCATGTGATTGTTATGAATAGCTTGTTGATGCCATCACAAAGTATTGATGGAGGTTGTACATTGAAGAAAACTCAAGTGACAGAAGCCAAAACCAACACCAAGAAAGAAGAAATACTATGTGCTGAGTTACAACCTAAACTAAATACAATAAGTTGCTTTGATTATGAAGAACACTCATTTGGCTAATCAATGCCCATAGAAATTAACAATATGCTTTCCTCCTAACTGCAACAACACAATGAATTTACATACACCGAAAAAAATGGGTTCTAGGTGATAAGTTTCTAAAGTGTAATGTCTGCAGTGCTTTCAAATGGGTTCATAAGAAATCTGACCAAATTGGTACTAGTTAAAATGTAATGTATAGACTGTCAAAACCTGTAATAGTTGTGTAATCAGATGTTGTAATAAATCTCACCCATTAGTAAATTAACTATTTGTTGTACTAATTTAAAACTTAAAGTACCACTAGACAAAACCAAAAAAAGAATATAAAAAAAAACTAAAAATATTCTTGAACAAAACAAACCCTAAGAGACAAAGGGAAAAGCAAAATGAACCTATGAAACTGCTATTTTTGTTATATAATAACTCTGGTATGCATCAATGAAAACAAATAACAAAAACCCCCAAATTAAACTAAGCAATTAGAGAAATTTATTAATTTACCTTACTCAGCAAATTTGATAACTCAAATACCAACTTTATCTGCAGATACGCTTTCCCCGAAATGACCTGGCCCAATAGGGAAATCCCAATTCATTGGACCTTTCGATACAATCAAATAGATTGCCACAAGGGCGCCATATTCTAGGAGCCCAAACTATGTGATTGAATAAATCCTCCTCTATCTGTTCCAGGTCGAGGGCTTCTTTAGCTAGGGAAGTCAGCAATCCAACCTCTTTCTTTGTTCCTTTTCCTAGTTAGGAGTAGGACCCGAGGCAGTATGAGCTACTTCGACTAGAAAACCACTTTATTCGCGAAATAAAAAAAGACTTTATAGAATATTTCACACGGGGGGGGGGGGGGTATGATTGATGCTTATCAACAGCGGTTAATAGCCATTCTATCGGCATCTGGAGGTTAACCTTATAAGTTGGAATTCTACACACGAAAGAAGAGCGGGCCTCAGTTTCCATCTTAGAAATCTGCTATCGAAGAAGTGGCAAATATCGCGGACCTACGGCCGAAATTTAAACAGTTAGTCATTCCATCCCTTGAATCCAATACTCTGGTTGATCCTCCGTTGCAAGGAGCCTTTTTCACATGGACAAACTGCCAGACACCTCCAATAATGACTAGAATTGACAGAATCCTTGTTTCACAGGATTGGCTTTATTTTTATCCGAATGTAGCTCAGATTGCTCTTAACAAACCTACATATGATCACACTCCATTGTTGTTGGAGTCATTTGAAGAAGGGTGGGTCCATACAGGTTTGAATCTATGTGGTTTTCAATTCCTGGTTTTATGGAGAAAGACGAAGAGTGGTGGGGTTAATTTTACTAGCCACTTCCTCTAACTGGAAAACTAAACTCTTGGTCGCTTCGACGTCTCTAGCCGACATGCGCTTATTTGCTCGCTCAAAAAACTACAGAAAGCCTCATTCATATTCAAACTTGAGTTGAAATACTTTTTTTTTTCGCTTCCGCGGTGGGTTCCATTCAAAAAAAGATTTTACCCTTCAGGCAGGCTTTCTTGTTCAGTCTCATCATTGCATAATCTAATCCTTTTTTCAAGTACATCCAGTTTCAGAGACCCTCTTTCTAGAGCATCAATTCTATTGAAAAATGCGTTGTTTATGTTCTTCTTTTTTTTTCATTGGTATAAACCCAATGATTATACAATTCTTCAGAA
>JAJJMC010013841.1:3636260-3652548 GCA_023531435.1 Papaver californicum
CTTCCATAACCCGAGCTCGGAGAAGGAAGAGATAAGAGGGCCCTATGAAGAATGTGGTCAGAAATCCATACTAGAGTCCGACCACAACGACCGAATTGATTATCTTTATGCATAAGGATAATAGATTACCCAGTAGAAAAGATTTCAAAATCATCACAAACCCCTTTTTTTTCTTTTCTATTGCAATTTCTCGATTATTATATGATGATTTCTTAACTTTCCATGTATAGAAATAGAAACAGATAGACTAGAAACGGCGCAGGAAAGGGTGTGGTTGTTTAAGCATCCAAAAGTTGAACTTGTTGTTCCTGAGGTGCTTGTACCTGATCTTGACGACACTGGTAGTGAGATGCACTTTTCTCTCTTGTACATGGCTTGATTTCTACATCTGTTCTCCCTCACTTTCCCCACTTTTTTCCGTTTCGACGGTTTCTTTTAGTTTCTTAGTGACAATAGGCGACGGTATTCTGCCTAAATAGTAGACACATGTGATAAATAAGAGAATACTAAAGATTCGAGCCATAAAATTTCTCAATTCTGACACAAGGTACTTATTCGATCTAATAGAATGATTTTTCCGTATCCAGAATAATACCAATCCAACCCATTTCATGAATAACATGTGACCAATTAACCAACCAACAAAACTACTTGTTACAAATAACATCTTGTTGTTGCATCGAAACATATAAATGTTGACTAATCTGGCTAACGTTGAACTCGGTAAAATGAAATGGTTGAATAATTGAAAAATGAGATTATTCAGGAATACACATTGAATGCTCCGGTCTGCAAAGAAAGACCCATGTCCTTTTCATAGAGTTCAATTTCAGAATGCAACACTCTCGTAGTAGCTGCATTATCTAAAGTCAGGTCCGTTTAGCACACATCATACCAGGTTTGACGTAGTAAATTATGCAAAATATATCTACTGGTCTTTTTACTAAGCACCACAAATAACTCTAAAAGGGACGCCCTTAAATCATACGCTTGAGCCTGCGCCTACACCTCTATTCTCTCTAGGGGCAGCTTTCAAGGCTTTTAAGATAGATAAAAATGCCCTTTTATAGGCCAAAGCTTAAAAGACGACTAACAGAGATAGATTGACACCAATGCGGATTCCAAGATTGTTTACTTTAACTTTTAAAGTCTATATCTAATACCAGCCAGAGCGTATTGACGCAGCTGAAACAAGCAGACAGTAGAAGCACATACTCCATTTAGGGGGGCACTACATACCATTTTAACTATAAAAAAAATGCGCATTTAATCGGATATCCACACTCGCAAATACGCTACTAGCATAAGGGGTGTCCCTATTTCCATCATCGATATGGCCAAACTAAAGTTTTTATTAATTGACATATTTTAAGACGCTGGTAAAGCATCTCGCTTACGAAGTAATTTGCGTGCTTGCAGATGTGCACTCCTCCTTATCTTGGGTTCGCAATGGCCTGTTCTTGCATCGGGTTTCCTAATCTTGAATAGGTAGAGTCTCAAGACACTACTGACTAAGGCAGATTGTATCTCTCGCTAAGCCTTTTTCTATAAGCCTCTTAGGCATTGGACCCCACTACAGGTCCACTGCTACTTTGATAGAATAATCAGGAAAGTGTTAGTGAGAGTTGAAAACCGAGCGAACGCGCTTCCCTTCATCCGGAAAATAAGATGGGTCCTGAAAGCAGAGGTGCGAGGGTGGGGCGAGGGCCCGTGAAGACGCTGATATTGTTGGAGTGGAACGATAGCTGTAAACAACTGACGGTATACGAAGCTGTTCTCTCGCTCTATTCAATGACTGATTCATAATATACGGAAGGTACGGAAGAGCACCCCTTGGTACCTCCACTCGCACTTCCTTTGACTCTCCATATCGACGGAAGAACCAAAGCCTACGTAACTACCAGTTCCGAATTTCCCGATTCTCTTGCTTCTTCTTTTGAGGGCTTATTATTGTCTTCTCTCTGGCTGATGTGATCAACTCTACAATCCGACGACCTCATAGGCCTTTTCTATTCCTAGTTCAAAGAAAGGCGAGCCAAAGTCGATAACAGAGGTTGCGGCATTCTTCCAATTGATTGAAATGAGAGGCATGAGGAACAAACTTAGGAAAAAGATCTGATTCCCTTCATCTGGAGTAGCTTTTCTCCCTCTTGCTTTTTTATACTATAAAAAGCTTTCGCAACCAGGATCTATGGGTCATACGACTGGTCTTCCTGGGTATTCCAATGGCTAGTGATTGTGACTTTACTTTAGAACGAGCTTGAAATCCCCTGACCCTAAAGGGAGATAGAAAGTTGATATGTTAGTATCCAGTGACGACGATAAAAACACGAGATTCAACTAAAATCAATCATTCTCACACAACTATATGATCAATATTGTTCACAACAGAATTTCAGATAAAATTGCCTCTTTCAGGTTCACTTCACTCGAACTCAAAACCCTAGAAAAATAATACACGATTCCTATTAGGGTTATTTTGTTCTCACACATTTTCAATCTCAGTTATTCTATCATTAGTTAATATGAACCGTACGTGGCAAACAAAAAGTAGAATGAGCGAGTTAGTAAATAAATTAAAGTCTAATATTTATTTGGTCATTTTAATATTTAACTAAATATATCCTAATTGTCAACACGGTCAATGACAATCCTGTGACCCAAACTCTAATCTTAAATTTTCGGAGACTCAAACGCTATTTGGTCATTTTTCTGGGACCTAAAGTCAAGATAACCGTATTAATTAGTACAATTATATTTTTTGTTGAATAAAAATTTAATAATTTATTTTTATTATATATAATAATTTATTTTTATTATATATAATAATTATAAAAATCTATTTAATTAGTTTAATTATTTATTTTATATGGACTATAAATAATAAATACATATGCTGCATTTAGAAAAGCCTAAAACTAGACCATAACATAGATAACTGGAGTTTAGAGAGACTAAAGTTATCAATTTTGGCCCTTGGGTATCAATAATAATAATGTGAGCGATCCACTTTTTCTTAAAATATTGGACCTATATATATGTGATATAGAATCATAATTAGCTAAACAACAATTATACAGATGAGATAAGGGTGCATTAATCCTTTTGCTTAAACTTTTACTTAATTGCACCAACCTTATTACATCTCATCTCACCTGATCACTTTCACTTTCACTCCAACCCCAACTCCACTTTTATTTGCGATCCATAATTTCAACTTCCCGAGTCCCCGAATCGCAACAGAAGATCCAAAAACCCACCGGTAAGAGTTCTGAAATGCAAGTAAACTGCGAACTATCATCTCTAACATCAACCTCAGACTTACTTAATGACAGGGAATCTAAAGCAGCAGCCTATCACATTAATTCTATGCGGGTCCCACAGAAGTAATTAATCCACATGAGTTACTTTAGATCGAAAAGTATCGAACTTTTGCTGCATGATTGGACATCCTAAGTAAGTTGAGCTATCAGAGAGTTTTGTAACCCACCACTTTGTAAACCCATTTTGTAATGTAAGTGAACTAACGGGAGCCTAATCTTACGGTACGAATCATTGACCGTTTAGTATTGAAAGGTTAGATTCTGATAAACGTTGTTCACCTGTGCTAAGAAAGTGAATAAAATCATACACGTATTCAAAAAAATATGAAGGACAAATAGCTGGTCAGCACAACGTTTGTCTGTGTTCTCGTTTGGTTTCTTCTACGACAGCAAAGAATAAAAAAAAACTCTAAAAACAAGAAATAATAAAGAAAACAAAATGAACTTCTTTACTACTTCTAACAGGAAATAACTATGAAAGATCCTATGAATCTCTTTAATTAGATCTTCCACCACCTCATCTCTATCTCTTCACTCCACTGATATCATTCTCAGCTCAGGTAAGATCTCTGTCTATATCTTGCTCTGTTTTAGTCTTGGATTTCATTTTCAAGAATCATTATTGATTTCGCTTTATAGTTGAAGATTTTGCAGGTTTGAGGTTGTATTGTTTGATTTCTGTGGTGGAAGTAAGAAAGTAAGGGTTTAGCTATTTTCATGAGATAAATCTTTTCCTTGAATGAGGAAAAGATTATAGAGTTGTTTTAGTGGTTTACTTTTTGTTTCATGGGCAATTCATGCCGTGGATCTTTAGGAAGTAAATTAGTAGAGGGCCAAAACGAGCCTGTAGATCATTCCAAACGAAATACTTCTGAACATTCCAATAATTCTGATTATTCGCCAACTGGTTTGAACTCTCAACTCATTGCTGAAGAATTCGGTAAAGAAAGTCCCAAGAAAAGTAGTAAATTGTCTGTTTTTAGTCCAAGAAAAGACAACAGCATGAGGAGAGGAATGGAAAATCATGCTTATTATGTTTTGGGTCATCAGACTGCTAATATTCGTGATCTTTACACGTTGGGGCGTAAATTAGGGCAAGGTCAATTTGGTACCACTTATTTGTGTGTTGAAAATGGTAGTGGTCATGAATATGCTTGCAAATCCATATCTAAGAGGAAATTGATTTCCAAAGAAGATGTGGAGGATGTTAGAAGAGAGATTCAGATAATGCACCATTTGTCAGGTCACAAGAACATTGTGTCAATTAAGGGTGCTTATGAAGATCCGTTATATGTCCATATCGTGATGGAGTTGTGTGCTGGTGGTGAACTGTTTGATCGGATTATTCAGAGAGGGCATTACAGTGAGAGAAAGGCTGCTGAGTTGACAAAGATTATTGTGGGAGTTGTTGAGGCTTGTCACTCACTTGGGGTGATGCATAGAGATTTAAAACCCGAAAATTTCTTGTTGATTAACAAGGATGATGATTTCTCTCTTAAAGCTATTGATTTCGGGCTCTCAGTCTTCTTCAAACCAGGTATAATCATCTAATCTTATTAGTCTTCTGTGAATTACACAAAAATTTAATAGTCTACCCTATCATAACTTCTTTGTTGAATGAAAGGACCTGTCTTTAGCAACTCCTTTCTATAAGTGCTTCTCAATTCTATTTTTAGAAGTTCAATTGCAGTTATTGTGATTATTCAGCTCTAACTATGAGTTGTTATTTCAGGTCAGATCTTCACTGATGTTGTTGGAAGCCCATATTATGTTGCTCCCGAGGTTCTCTGCAAACATTATGGGCCAGAAGCAGATGTATGGACAGCTGGAGTCATTCTCTACATATTGCTTAGTGGTGTACCACCTTTCTGGGCAGGTACATGTCCATTCTCCCCACCTTGTATGTGCAAAAAGTCATGACTAGTTCCTGTTGTACCAAAGATTCTTTTTGAATGTTTTGAGTTCAGAAACGCAACAAGGGATATTCGACGCTGTATTGAAGGGAGAGATTGACTTCGATTCAGACCCATGGCCTGTGATTTCAGACAGTGCCAAAGACCTTATCCGGAAGATGCTTTGCTCTAAGCCTTCAGATCGCTTGACGGCTCATCAAGTATTATGTATGTCCTCCAATCTCCTTCCACCTGTTTATTCTTTTTTGTTCTATTAGTAAGCTACTTTGTGGGGGATTGCATTGGATTTGTAGAACTTTATAGTCCCGTGCGCTACACAATGTAACAACTCAAAATGGTGAAGTCAGTTTTAAATTCCTAACCATAATGTTTCAGTTTTTATCTAAAACCTGACAAAAGAACCAATTGAATGACCGTACAAGATAGCAGCAGGTCCGCAATAGTGACATGATTTCTCTGCTTCTAAACCTGCTGAAGAGGATATCATTTTGTTCTTTCCCACAAATTTTGTTAATTACTTAATTCTTTCTGAAGACCATGGAAGCTGGCACCTCTTCCTATTACTGAGTGAGGGTCAATATCTGGTTAAGATGGTTGCTTGAATTTCTATCTATTTCATATCGATGACCTAATGTTTTGTGCTGAACCCAGGCCATCCTTGGATATGCGAGAATGGTGTGGCTCCTGATCGTTCACTGGATCCAGCTGTCCTCTCCCGTTTGAAACAATTCTCTGCAATGAATAAATTGAAGAAGATGGCTTTGCGAGTAAGTACAAATTTATATGTTTTCCATCGTAAAATGTAGATTTGTGGCATGGACAATTAACTTTTTGATTTTTCAGAACGCATTTAACTATTTAAGGGCTGAGATGGTAACCATGTCGACCACTACTATAAATCTGAATTTATATGAAGAACACTTCAACCTTAATTTTTCTATAGGTTTTTTTCTTTCTGTATGTTTGGATGCTCCTCCTTTCTGCTAATGGTTTTGCTTACTTTAAATTACTGTTGGCTAAGGCCTATATATGTTTTCTGATACTTTTCTACTGGTTATCAGGTTATAGCTGAAAGTTTATCAGAGGAAGAGATTGCTGGATTAAAGGAGATGTTTAAGGCAATGGATACTGATAACAGTGGGGCAATTACATTCGATGAACTCAAAGCGGGTTTGAAAAAATATGGCTCTAACCTGAAGGAGTGGGAGATCCGTGATCTGATGGATGCAGTACGTTTTTCCTGTTGAGCTAGTAGTGAAATTCAATTTTATGGTTTCCATGTATGTGAACTGATTCTATCATATACATTTCAGGCAGATGTAGATAACAGCGGGACTATCGATTACGGGGAATTCATTGCTGCAACTGTACATCTTAACAAGCTGGAACGTGAGGAACACCTGGTTGCAGCATTTGCATACTTTGATAAAGACGGTAGTGGTTATATTACAGTTGATGAACTCCAGCAAGCTTGTGTGGAGCATAACATGACTGACGTTCTTCTTGAGGATATCATTAAAGAAGTTGATCAAGATAATGTATGTAGTGAAAATCATTGAAGTTTTCAACTTAGGCTTTATTATTTTTCATATATCATTTTAGGTGAGCCTTCATTTCTGTTAAACGATGTTTATGTATCAGGATGGTAGGATCGATTATGGTGAGTTTGTTGCTATGATGACAAAGGGATCTGCTGGAATTGGACGAAGAACCATGCGAAACAGTGTGAATATAAGCATGAGAGATGCTCCCGGAGCCCTCTAACCATATATCATGAGTACATGGTGCACAGGTATTTGTTATTTTCTGCTTTTACTTGCACCTTTGCTCTCCTCCCCTGAAAATTGATGTCATATCTTACAAAAGAACAGTCAAATAATAGTGTTAAATTGATTAGTAAAATAATGAATAGAAAAGTCAAATGGAAAAGTAAAGCGAGGGATATACATGTATGTGAGTTCATGTGCGTGTGTGTATTAGATGGATGGTGCGTACAGCTGTTTATGTTTTCTGTTCCTAGGTTATCTTGGTTTTGCTCATCTTCTGTAGGTGGTATTCTCTATGACAGGTCGTGTAAAACAAGGCTAGAACAGAAAATTCAGAGAAGTAGCTTTAAAGATGTAGCCTTGGTTCCTCACCAGCTCTGAAGCCTTGCAGGTGTATTTTCAACAATTTTGGCGATGGACATTTTGCTACTGAGAACTTCACTCCAGATTGTTCTGGTAAAAATGTAAAATGATTTTAAAAGTAACATGTATCTCCAGTCTCCAACTTAAAGTGTTTGCCTGCTGTTTGACGTTTGAAGTTTTATTTGCATTGTTGTTGTAATTTGTGATTTGTAACCTTCAGGATCAGCAGAAATAGGTTACGGTGATTGTAAACATATTCTAATTATGTAATTAGCTGCGCTTTGTTAAAAAAAAAACGATTTTAGGGAGTGCAGGTTGTCAGGTTGACCATTGCATATAATCTGCACGTTTTGTTAACATGTAGTTTAGTTGGTTCACTAGATATTTGCACTACTGCAATGCTACCGATTAGTCGTAATCACAACCAAGTAGAGAAGAGATAACTCATTGATGCCTTGATAACACTTGTATAAAAAGTGTACTAGATAGAATCAGTGTACATATATGTGTACTAAATAGTAAAATATTATATGCTGTGACAATGCATAGATCTTCTTTTTTTTTTTTTTTTTTTTTTTGAGAATCAAGGAGCTGATTATCCCCTGTAAAGATCCCCTATCATAGCAGTGGTACCTAAAATAGGGGTATCATTCCAACAGTTCAGTTGGCTCACCAACTGAAATTAGATTAGAAATTAAAACAGAGTTCTTATCTATCATTAAAGCAGAATTTATAAAATTAGGCATGCTGCTGATGCAAATCTGATCAAAAGTTCTCATTGTTTTTTGCTAACTTGTCTGCCGCCATATTCTTTTTCTCTAAGTAAAGAGAATACCAAAAAGTTTCCACAAAATGCGAAGTTCTCATTGCTTCCTTCAAAGTTGCTTGATTCTGCCATTTTACTCAGTTTTGTATTCCGATTGATACTCGCCTTCTAGCCAAAAAGTTTGAATTCTCCCCACTGTGAACCTTTAAGCACTGCTATAGCTTCTGCTTCTTCAGTACTGGTTGCCTTGAAGATCCCAGTTGAAGCTTTGGAAGCTGTAACTATAATTTGCTATAGCTTTTGCGTAAGCACTTTGTGGATGATTCATATACTCCGTTACATGCATAATTCACCAGGCACACAAGATTTTTATAATATACTGATACACAATACTCAGGTTTTTTTTTTCTATAATTCGCGAGTATACATATATTCAGTGAAATGTGCCTCCACGTATAATTTATGATTACTTACACATTAATGGATTCACTCGAAAGATGTTAAGATAAGAGTCTATTTGAGAAAAGAACACCCCCAGTAACCCCAGGTACTATCTACTATGATCATTATTCAATCCGTGATGTAAATATACTGCCCATACAAACACATGTAAAACATTTTCTTTTCATTGTTTCAAATTTTCTGCAGTACAACTTGGTTTTATAATCTATCAACACAACTATTTATTGATGTAAATATACTACCCATATAAATACAGTTGAATCCCTGTGAGCTCATACACTGGATTTTTACTGGCCGTTCTCCAACATTGCATGTTCTTGTCCAGCTGCAATTTCCTGCAAAAACAGTTATTCCGATAAAACAAAAGTCACCATGTCATAAGTACTTACAGACTATCTATATATAAATGGGCCGTGTAAATCTAGCTACAATTTATGGGCATCAACTTACCTGCAACTTTCCGTCTTCTGAGAAAATACACCTTGATGTGATTGCACGTCCTTGCTCTAATAACCATCCTACTTCTGCACAAGTTTCTCCGTTTCCTGTTTCTCTCAATGAACACCATAATTGCTTGGGAAGCAGTACAAGATTTTGCTCATCTCTTACTAACTGTTGGTTCTTTTCTCCAACAAGTTCTTGGAAAAAATTCTGGAACAACAAATAGTAGCTTTGAATATTTAGACCATGAGAACAAGTGAATTATTAAATCAGAAACATTAAAAAAGATACGGGAGTTAGGAGAATGACACTTACCGTTTCGTAACTCTTAAAACTGGCAACACATTCTGAACTTCTCCATGTACCCGTAACTTCTGACCCCTTGATGGCATCAGTTTGAGCAAATGCGGCATCACGTATCGCACATCCACCTAAAGATTCCCCATTTCTAAACGGCCCATACCATTGTTCACGGAAAACTTTGATTTTCACTAAGGAAAACACTGTCTTGTCTATGCGAACAACTTGAACTACCCTAACACGCACCTCTCGATTTTGAGGATCAACCAAGCAATGTTCTAATTCAAGTAAACTGACACCATTATTTTCCTTTGGCCAGACAGCTATATAACATCCACTTGAGTTATAAGCAAATGCAGAGACTTTGTTATCCACACCTCCTATACGTCTCTCATCGACGGTATGTCGGGTTGCAGCATCAGCTTCACATCCAACAGTGGGAAGTAGGTGTATCAACTTATAAAAAAGAGCAGACTTATCTGACTCAGCAAGCGTAGGGCATTGCGTTTGCCAATCGAAAACTCGAACCTCCCACTCTCTATAGGCATCCGGTACCACGTTTTCAGGAAGTTCAATTGGCTCACCTTCTTTTGTGAAATCTGCACCGTGCCCATCCCACTCTCCTGATACATTTCTAGCAAATTCTTCCCATGCTGCATTTTTTTTTAATAACAAAAGCAGTCATAATCTTTGTTTTGTAACATCACAATTTAAACAATCTCGTAGACAAAGTACAATCTTTCATGGGTCATAGTGAATTATGGTCATTTTCTAAAATTGCAATCAGTCAGATTAAGTAATAAATCAAATTTCAGGCTCAAAGTTAAGCTCGAAACCAGAAAATGAAAGAGAGAGAGAGAGAAGTGGAACACTTACCGGGAGTGGTTGGATTAGAGATATTTTGTTGAACCTCGATGTCAGAGGCAACGTTGGCGGTAGACATGGAAACAGAATTCCGATGAATTTGAGTGTGGAGATAGTAAGATGCAGATTTGGAAATGAATTTTGGGTTTCGGAATTTGAGAGTAGGAGAAGAAGAAGTAGTAGATATAGGAATGAAAGTTTTAGTTTGACAGATAATATTCGCAGAAAATGCTGCCATAGCTTTTTTCTCTATCCACCCACCACCACTTCACAGAAAGGCAAAGTCAGAGAGAAAACGAACGAAGGGTGGGGGAGTTATGGGGAGGAATAATTCGTCAGCTGACATGCGTAATAAACGAAACGAAATAAAATTCGCACAAATTAACGTTCTGTGCAAGAGTTTCCAGTTTCGGATCGTTACCGGTTGGCTCCGAGTCCATTCGCAAGACCCAGTTGACTCGGAGTTGCAATAAGCTCAACCATTTTTAACTAGATATATATAAAGTCGTAGGGCAGGGGCTTCCTGATGAATTTATTGTTGGAAAAATGATTTTATGAGGTTTGTTTTTGGTTTTGGATTAATTGGAGCTTATGGTCATTAAGGACACTAGCTCATTTTCATTATTTGTGAATGAAATCTTTAATCCACATAGGAGAAACTAAAGATGTCGCCTCTTCATATTACTAAAAAATTTGCATCTAAAATTGACTTTTTGGGTCAACACACTTTTGTGTGAGGGAGAAGACTTAGGCAATGAGCTAGTTGGTGCAACCATACATTTCACACAGCTTCACGCCGCCGCCGTCCGAGCTCGGGTGTGGGTGTGGATCAACCAATACTTATCTTTTTGGATAAAATTCTTTTGATATATTTTTCAAATGAATTTAAATATAAAAATAAATTGTCTTAATGGGGTGGGGGGGGGGGCCCCTGACCCGGTGGAATATATTTTACTTACTAATTTTTTTTCCTAGCAGTAAAGATTGAATTTGAATTGATTTAATTTGCCCGTTTTAATTCCGTTTTACAATTTATGTCCGTGCTCCATGCACGGAATTGATTATCATCCAATAAAACTATTCTCTTCCCTCTGCCTAAAAAAGAAAACCGTTTTCTTTATTTCAACTCATCCCAGAGCAGGCTACTATCCCTAGCTTTTTTTTCCCTTTTCTTGCTTTGCTTGTTTATTTCCTTCCGTCTTCTATTGCTGTTGAGTTCGTTGAGTGGGTGATTTGTATTGTGCTTATACAAATCATAACAGGCAGTTCTATCCTGGACACATCTCCGTTGTGGGGGTATAGCATCTCTCATTCTTGAGGATTACCCGCGGACTATTGTGTTAAAGACAATTTGCTGAGCAGGTGGCTCTGTCCTTTGTGTGCAAATCAGTGTTTCAATTCAGAGATTTTATTTTAACGTTAACATCTTCTATTTCAGTATTCTTATTGTTGCAGACACAACAATCTTAACAAAATATCACTTCTTCTGTAACAATGGGTAAAAATAATGTTGACAGACCAGAAAAATTCAGTGGGAAGGGTTTTAAAAGGACAATCAAAGATGTTATTTTTTTTCTTCTGAGCTTTCATATGTTAGATTAACTTGTTCTGAAATCTTTTGATGAGGGTTTGAATGATGCTGGAAATGAAAGGGATTTGGAAAGTTGGGTTAGGCAGAATTATATGGCTAAAAACCATATTCTGAATTGTTTAGAGGATGCATTGTATGATTTTTATAATACAAAAGAGAACTTTTCTGCTTTTGATTTTTATGGGCTGCTTTAGTGGCAAAATATCAAGCTGAAACTGCCGGTGATGGTATTTTTTTTATAATGGTAAGTAAAGGTTTCAAACTCTCGAACTTGTGAAGATTGATTTTAAATTTAATAAACTAATTTTTAAACTAGAAAATATACACAAAAGATGAAAATAATATTCACAAATACTGAGGTTATGGATTTCACCATTAACCAATTAAAGTGATTCAATCTAATCAATATTCATGCAATTCTTTATATTTAAATTGATTCTAATATGTTACGAAAGTAAATTTTTAAAATAACAATTGTAAATTGAAAGCATAGAACATCAAAAACCCTAGGCTAAGCATGCTCTATCAAAAGAAATCACAATTTTTTAATAAAAATCCTTAAATCAATTTTTAATCAAAGCAAATAATCATAAAAGAAATTGCAAAAGTTAATTAAAATAGAAATATACCACTTTTCTTGGAAAAATGGCTTCCTCCTTCGCCTCAGCAAAGGGGTTTAGCTCCTCATATTAATCTCTTGCTTAGTTCATGGGTCAAAATGTTTACAAATGATGAAGAAGTGTGAAAATAATGAAAAACAGGATATTCACAACGTTTATAAGCGTTACAGACTCACAGTTACAGAGGGAAAAGTGTTTTACTGAAGATAAACGTTGCAAATGAAGATAAATATTGCAAAGTTAAAAGCTTTAGCAACAGAATCTTCAACCTTTAGGCCACGAAAACTTTAACCTTCTTGCGACGTGTAATGACCCGACCTTCCACCGATATTGTCCCCACTTAGCCACTGCGGTTATCCGGTAGTGTGAGGTTTTCAACGGGCACCGCTGCGGTTATCAAGCAGCAGTTTCCCAGGAGGTCACCCATCCCTGGATTACTCCAGCCCGAGCACGCTTAACTGCAGAGCTTTTTGCCAACTCTGAGCCAGTTGTGCTGAAAAGGCCTCGGTGTAATGTAGACGTTCCTGCATCTTGTAAGACTAGTATCTAGCATCACCGCCTAGCATACTCTCCCACCTAAGCACAAGCGACCTACCGTTATCACCGATATTGTTCCCACTTACCCACTACGGTTATCCAGCAGTGTGGGATTTTTTATTGGCACTACTGCGGTTATCCGACAGCAGCTTCCCGAGAGGTCACCCATCCTATGACTACTCTCGTCCAAGCACGCTTAACTGAGAAGTTTTTCCCACAACTTAGTCAAGTGTACTCATCAGGCCTCTGTGTTAGGAAAGGACAAACCATTTCCTATATTCCATTCGACGAACCCTACCTGCCGAATTGGGGTATTACAATACCACCACCTTAAATTGGAGCCGTCCTCGACTCCGGAATATATTCAAGCTCAGATCTTCGACGTTCCCTACCACCTATGAGACCAATACCTGGAACACCCCGTCCAGCGTACTCTCTCACCCTTGGCAGGTGACCCGTCGTCGGCTTTGATACCACTTTGTAATGACCTGCCCTCCACCGATATTGTCCCCACTTAGCCACTACGGTTATCCGGCAGTGTGGAGTTTTCAACGGGCACCGCTGCAGTTATCAAGCAGCAGTTTCCCAAGAGGTCACCCATCCCTGGATTACTCCAGCCCGAGCACGCTTAACTGCAGATCTTTTTGCCAACTCTGAGCCAGTTGTGCTGAAAAGGCCTCGGTGTAATGTAGACGTTCCTGCATCTTGTAATACTAGTATCTAGCATCACCGCCTAGCATACTCTCCCACCTGAGCACAAGCGACCTACCGTTATCACCGATATTGTTCCCACTTACCCACTACGGTTATCCAGTAGTGTGGGATTTTTTATTGGCACTACTGCGGTTATCCGGCAGCAGCTTCCCGAGAGGTCACCCATCCTATGACTACTCTCGTCCAAGCACGCTTAACTGAGAAGTTTTTCCCACAACTTAGTCAAGTGTACTCATCAGGCCTCGGTGTTAGGAAAGGACAAACCATTTCCGAATTGGGGTATTACACGACGTTTTCTTCATCTTCTTCATCACGAGCATTTTTCTGGATTTTGATTTTTTTCACTTCTGGCCTTTCCAGGCTCCTCTATTTATATTCAACATCCATATATTCCCAAATCTCATCATTACTTCTCAACATCTTTGAAGATATTTTCTTTGATGAGAGTTTCATCTCGGTGATATATTGTGATCCGATTTTCTTTTTTAAACAGAGCTCAAGAGAAATATTTTTGATTTTGTTTATTACTCGAACTCTAAGATGATATCACATAATATTTTTTTTTTAACTCAACCAACTGTCGAGATTTCTTTTCCTTTTTGTTCACGTGACCAACTGTTTGAGTAAAAACTAAATACTCACGAGATTTTCTTCCATATTTATCGTTCAATATGAGTCCCACAAACTTATGAAACTCTTCTTGATAAGGTAGGATTAAATCTTGTCTTAAAATCATGAAGATTTCCTATAAATCTCGAAACAAAATATCACAATTGATACACAAATTTTCTCCCGCCAGAATTTGGATTTGAAATGAAGAAGTTGGGTGCCTTTAACCAAGCCTGTGTGCCTTTATCAATTATGGGGGTGCCCTTATCCAAATGAGGGGTGCATTTAGTACTTTTTGAGCCAATTTTTCTAAAAAAAATTATTTTCCCAAAACACCCACAAACATAATAAATTGACAATATTAATATAGAAACTGAGTAATAGTAATATGAATATCAGATTAATTAAGACACAAGATTGTGTTTATCAACTGGAAGTAAGAAATTCTTGGTAGCTAGGTTCTTGGAATATAAAATGTCGAATGACAAATTTGTGGTTCATCAATTCCTTGAACTTCAACGTATTATCAATGAAATTCTTGCTGAAGGCATGGTGATAGATGAAACTTTTCAAGTGTCTACTGTGATTAAGAAGTTGTCGTCTTCCTGGCCCGAATACAAACGTAGATTGAGATGTGAAACTGGTGAAGTCAGTATGGTTGATTTGGTAAGAAGATTCAAGTGGAAGAATTACTGTGCTCCAAAGACAAGAACATATCTTCTGCAAGGGACATGTCCAACAAGGCTCATGTAATTGAACACAAGTCTTCCAATACTGAAAAGGTTGAAAGCAACAAACACAACCCTAAGCCTGGTCATCACAAGAAAGGTATATTTCAGAAACCCAAATCTGGCATCGGTAAAATTAAAGGTGCTTGTTATGTTTATGGAACTCCTGACCATATGGCAATTCACTGTAGAAAACGTAAGGACTTTAATAATAAGAAAAACAATGATAACTTGGTTGAAAACAACAAGATCGAGTTTTCTGGTACGGTATCTGAAATTAATTTGGTGACCAATGTGAGAGACTGCTGGGTAGACTCTGGTGCTACCAAGCATGTATGTGGAAACAGAGATATGTTCACCTCCTATCAGAAGGTAAGAGAAGGGTAGAAACTCTACATGGGTAACTCATCTGCAGTACAGGTTGCAGGAAAAGGTAAAAATGGGCTAAAGCTCACTTCTGGCAAGACTCTCACATTGAATGAAGTTCTTCATGTTCCGGACATTTGCAAAAATCTTGTTTCTTGTGGTGTTTTAGATGATAAGGGTTTTAAAATAGTGAATCTGGAAAAGTTGTTGTCACTAAGGGTAAGGATTATGTGGGTAAGGGTTATAAGACTGAGGGTCTCTATAAACTTAATGTAACCTCTGATGAAATGATTAAAATTGATTCTTCTTCTTATGTTTGTGTGTCATTAAATATTTGGCATGGTAGACTTGGACATGTAAACTAAAAGTCAATGGATAAACTGGCTAGCATAGGCTGCATACCCAAATTTAGTTTGGATAATGAACATAAGTATGAAGTATGTGTAGAATCAAAATATGCTAAAAAACCTTTTAGAAAAAATGTTCACAGAAATTTTAAACCCTTATAATTAATTCATTCAAACCTAGTTGACATGAAATCAGTTCAAACTAAAGGTGATAAGAAATGGTTTGTCACTTTTATAGATGATTGTACGAGGTACTGTCACATATATTTTCTTAAGATGATGCATTATAAGCCTCTAATATGTATAAACTAGAAGTTGAAAACCAAATGAGTGCTACCATTAAAACTGTTAGGTCTGACCGTGGTGGTGAGTATGTAATTCCTATCAGAGATTGTTGCATAGAAAACGGCATTATACACGAAGTAACCCCTCCTTATTCACCACAATCTAATGGTGTGGCTGAACGGAAGAACCGAACCCTTAAGGATATGATGAATGCCATGTTAATTAGTTCAGGATTACCTGCAAACTTGTGTGTGTGTGTATGTGTGTGTGTGTGTGGTGGTGGTGGTGGTGGT
>JAJJMC010013841.1:3656978-3679681 GCA_023531435.1 Papaver californicum
TGAATGATTTTGGTTGTTTTGGGTTGAAGAGAATTTCAGCCCAAACACTCATATCAGCCATTGCTAATACACTGCTTCTATTAATTTTAATATCAATGTACTTGAGTCCATAAGATATATTTTTCTTCGTCACAACCTTACTCCCTAGTAAGTGATTGACATCGCGATGTTCAATCAAATAAATATCAAGTTATACTCCATCAATATTAACAGCGTGTGCAGTGCCCTTAGTGTGGTCTATCATGTCGAACAACTTAATTTTCCATTCTACAGTTTTCCGGAAGCCCGGGCTTGTGCGTGTACGACCAGTAAGTAATGATTCTTGCCTACAAGATTCTTGTACCCCTTTTGCGAATTTGGTCATGTATTTGTATATGCTCCATCCCTTGAGGTTTTTGTTTCTAAAGTGTGGATCCTTCACTTGAGAATGCAGTCACTAATAAACTTCAACAACATCAAAAACTCGATCAAGGCATATATTTTAGTGGAAAAACATATAAAAGGATGAAAGGGCAAATCGTAATGAATACAAGATATTAAAATTGTACAAGGTTAGCCTAAACCAAGAAAATGGCCGTTCAAGCCTTACTTCGATCACAGAGAAGGAGAAGGGTTGAACTTAAAGAGACAAGCAGAGAGAGATGAAGTCAAATCTTGATGATTTCTATTCAAAAAACTCAAGTCTCTAAAGTAGAAGATGAAATTGTTTATGACAGTCTGATGAACTTCGATAAACTTGTTTGTTTTGGAAATGGATGGAGTGATCTATTTATACCCTTGAAATTTGATCTCTTAAGAAGTATAAGAGGTGGAGAACGTGCCCGTTATTGCTGACAAGATTCTCGAAACTACAATACTCATTAATCCATTATCTAATAACGTTTCACTTAATTATTCTCATCGTGGGTGTTCAGTTACATCTCACAGGATGTAGACCGTCAGACCAATACTCTAATGAGTATCCCCTTGTGACATGTTTGGTGTCTAGTATATTTGATGGTTGGGTCACGTACATGACTATTTTGATTTATTAATTGAGTAAACCAAATACTACTGTTAAGTCTAGTAAGGTTTAATAAGTCTATCAGTATATCAAGTAGACTATGCTTTTCCATCACTATCTAGGCATCGCATCCCAGTAATGCTAATTGTGGGAATGGTGATGTCATTATTGGTAATTCATGCAAGATGTCAACCACTTAGTAAAAATACTCGATTACTAGCTATCAACGGCTTAATGAATAAATCAGAGCAGCCAGTAGCCGATGGCATCGAGTGGCGCATTTGAATGCCAAATAATGCACGTATGAGTGTTAAGGTCAACATCGTGAAGGCTGTAACGATCGGGCGCTAACATTAGACTGGCGCCAAGAAGTAGTTTGTACAAGTGTTGCTCAATGCTTGGAAATGGCAAAAGCTTGGGAGTGGCAAGCCTTGGAGTGCGCAAACTTGAAAATAACAAAAGCTTGGGAGTGGCAAGCCTTGAAATGCGCAGGTTTGAAAATAGCACAAGCTTAGAAGTGGCAAGCCTGGAATTGCGCAGACTTGAAAATGACACAAGCTTGAAAGTGGCAAGACGAAGTGCACAAACTTAGAAATGGCACAAGCTTGAAAGTGGCAAGTATGAAAATGTTCGAATTCAAGATTATACAAAAGTTCTCTAGAACATTACAAGGAGTGCTCGAGGGATGCCCAATAACCGACTATGCAAGGAGTGCTCTAGGGATGCCCAAGAACTAGCTATGTTAGTCTGGCATTGTTCCCTCGGAGGCGAGGCAAGGAGCTGCGTTGTACTCTTGGAAACACAACAAAGAGTTGGCTATATGCTCTGGAAATGCGGTAAGGAATTGACGTTTTGCCTTGGAGATGTAAAAAAGGAGCTTGGCGTTGTGCTTCTTGGGACTAGGCAAGGAGTTGACGTTGTGCTTTGGAGATGTGGCAAGGAGCTGGCGCCGTGCTTCTTGGGGGCAGGCAAGGAATTGGCGCTTTGCCTTAGAGATGTGACAATAAGGTGGCATCGTGCTCATGGGGAGCCGGAGAGGTGATATCGTGCTATTGGAAGCCGGAGAGCTTGATATCGTGCTATTGGAAGCCGGAGAGCTTGAAAACTGATTCCATTCCCTCCCGACTTGTTAAGGTTTTGCGGACCTAAAACCAACTTTTTGATTATCCATTTTCAGACTCAGAAAATTCCCATCCTAATCCTTGGTGTATCAGTATCGTTCCCCTGATAATCCATCATCGTAATCCTAGCATTTTCGTTCAAAAATGCTATTTTCTCCAGGCCATTCTGCTTGTTACTTATCGTCTCCGTCCCCTTCTTAGTCAACAAATTCTATCGAACCGTCAAAATCCTCAAAGAAAGGTAACGCTGTTCTTGATGAGGATACTTATGTGGCATCTGTTGAGAAAATCATTGAAAGGGATTTCTTTCCTGATATTCCAAAGCTTCGTGATCGTCTTGATTGACTTGAAGCTTGTAAATCTGGTGATCCTATTTTGATTACAGATGTTAGTTGAAGATAATGGAGCGGCGTTGTGGGAGAAAACCCTTAAATTCCGATGGGCCTCAAGGTAACACTTTTCAAACGCCTCGAGAAGTCGATTTCGAGATTATTTTTTTTATCCACTCCATTTGATTTAGACAAAACCCCTACCATTCCACAACAATCATATGTATCTGAAACTAGTGAGGTAGGGGATAAATTCTATCGAGGTTTCTCTTGATGAGTTTATGCGACGTTATACTAGTGAAGATGATGATAGTTTTTCGAAAATTATGGACAATGTTAATAGGAAGAGGAAAGAGAGATATGGGCATTTAATTGAAGGTGAAAAGGTGGAAGCTTTAAAATTTAAACTTAGAGAACAGTAAGGTTGCTAGAATTGCTGATGAGTATGGGACGTCTGATCAACCTGTTAGTACGTTAGAAGGATGGAAATGTACTGCAAAGAACCTGTTGGTTTATAATCCTGCTGGCAATGGTGAAGTGCCATTGACAGAGTCGGAAAGGAATGAAAGGGTTATGGGTTTGACAAAAGAAATCAGTTGAACAAACACTCGGTTTCATGACAAGACGATACAATTGCAGTGATAAGGGACCTAGCCAAAAAAGATACAATTGCAGTGATGTATACTCCTGTGGCTGGGGGTACCCCTGTACCTTTACCGTTTCCAGGTCGTGAAGCAGGGACAACCAGAAATTATGACCCGGAAGATTTGAGAAAAACCCCTAATCCGTTTTATGTTGAATCGGCAAAGAAATCCGAAAATGGGTATAATTATGTCAAAACACCTTCTCCTGTATCTGGTGTCCATGATTATTACATGGGGAGAGATAGAAGGGACACCTTTAAGATTGGAGACTGAGGATACACCTGTTGGGATTGGGGGAAGTGGAAATGGCCCCCATTTTAGTGTTCCATGCCCACCTTCGAGAGATGTGAAGGTCCACTTGTTATCGAGGGAAGCTGGTCGTAAAGTGAGGGAGAGATCAAAGATGTTTCAAAAGCCACCATTGCCTTCACCAGCTAGAGGAGGAAGTGGAAGTCCAGGTGTAAGAACACTTTCACATGCTGCCCAGAACGTATGAGGAATGTAATTGCAAAATCATCTTCTTCCGTGGATGAATCACTACGTTAAAGTTATCGTGGTACAACTCCAGCTTAATATAATTAATATCGGTTATATCGGCTGATAATATCAGAATTTATTGTGTATCGATCTTTAACCTAGACGATACATAAAATATCGGCGATATATAAGTATTCCGATTATATCGACGGTATAAGTCATAACGCCGATATTTCGGTCACCTTATCAGCCGATAACAATATTTTTATTTATCTTTTTGTTTTTATTTTTCTTCCCGTACAAATTCTATGTTTAGGGATATTAGGTATCAAGTAAAACTAATTTAATTGAGTTTTGACATTATAAATGTCTCCCATTAAAACTTTGAGTAATATAATGTACATCTACCTATAAATTATAAAATTAAAAATTAATTATATATAGCCGATAAAATCTGATATAATCATTTGTCTAGGTGTATTGCAGCTAGCCGATACGATGTCGATACACGATATTAACTACTTTGGTCCAACTGCAGTTACTCCATAATATGGGGGAAACTTGCTAAGGTTAGAAACAGATTCAGATTGGGTCCAAGGTCACCCTTTGTTAGAGATGGGTCCAATCCTGTTAGAGATGGGTCTAAACCTCCTTGGTGATTAAGTTTCTTTCTTTTTCGTTTGTTAGAGAATGGTGGAATATCCCTCCTTCTATTCTCTTATCATATCTGGACAGTGATGTAACAAACGGTTCTATTATATAATATATTCTTCCTTTGTTAAAGTAAACAACTAAGAGCATATCGTGTTAAGCTTCTTGGTATTAGCATGATCATATTACAAAGCTTTGAACTTGAGTTTGCTGTTTCTGGATTATAAAGTGCTCATCTTTCTGTTAAGAATGAGAGAGAAACTTGAACTTCAAGACCTTCGAAGCCTTATAATGTCGAGGGGAGAACCATCGGTAAAAAAGTTTGCTACTTCGTTTCAGCATGGACCCCTTCTATTCTCTGGTTTGATTTCCTCAATTTCTTGTTTCATGTTTAGGGTATTCGATGTAATTGATTTTTTAATCTTTCTTTTTTCCGATTCGCTTGTTATTGAAAGAAAACGTAGAGAAACATACTTAGGAGATTTTGTTTTTATTAGTATGAACTAGAGTATGTACTACTAGGTCATGAGGTCAGATGGACTATACCAATTTACGAGCTAAGGAAATTCGTTCACAAATGGTAATTGTTCAGTGATTTTGTAGAGGACATTTCGGTACATGCTTAATTAGTTTTTGTTTTAAATAATAATGTCAATCTTATAGTTCATTTGGTTAAATGGTTAGGGGTACTCATTATCTGTAACTAAAGCTGAAGATGTGTCTTCTTAAACCCTATATTGGAGATAACGAGAAATTCATATGAACATGATAACCACGATCATCTTATATATGTGGATTATGAAATAAAGTGAGTGGTGGATTGAAAGAGTTTAGAAGTATGATGTGTTAACTAAATAACTGGTATAGTTTGTCTGTAGATGGTATAATGTTTTTATAGACAGGATGGTTTTTTCGTATCATCACTCAAATAGGTCTAGTTTGTGTTCAAGTTTGAAAGTAAATGAATAATAGTGTTGTATGAATAGGTGTTTGATGTGCAGCTTCCTAATGTAGGACCAAATTTATATGAAAATGATACCTGATCTCAATTAGAGTCTCGCACCTCAGCAATTGTTGGATGTTGTATCTGTTGGAGAAAATGATTTCTAATATTTTATTTTTTGGTCTTGGTAGGAAAGGATTTTAGGGTCTAAGAGCATCCACAATAACACGAGCATACCAAAGAGCATAACATAAATTTGTTTGCTCTTTTGTCCGTCAGTAACACAACGGTTTTCGATCCAAATATACTCATATGCACTTTTAACCAGACGTTTGTTATTGGACGTAATTCTAGATGAACGTTAGATGGAACGGACATCTTACTGGTGTAACGCTTTGGTGTTGGGCGTAGATTTGGTTAACGCTTCATTTTAGACGCTACACTAAGAAACGCCTGGAACCAGACGCACTTCTATTGGAACGTTGCAGACTCATACGTTGTCTTAACCAAACGTATGTTTAAGCGTCAACACCAAGTAACATCTCTTATCCAAGCGTAGTCATATGGGGACGTACGGAAATTGAGCGTTGTCTTGTGTAGACGTTTAGTGATACACGTCGTCCCTGAAAGACGCCTGAATGACAAACGCCCCCCTATAATAGCGCCCAGACGTGAAACGTCCCCCCATATGAGCGTTCTTGAAGTTCAACGTCTTCCAAGAACGTTTGAACTGTAGGCACGAGTGTATGAGAACGTCTGAACTGTAGGCGTCGTCTTAGAAAGACGTATGCTTCGCCGGCGCTCTGTTAAGGGAGCGTGTGCTGTCTGGCGTCTTGTTAAGAGGACGCCTGATATACGGGCGCTATTACAGTGGAACGTTTCAACCAGGCGTACATTTGGGTTGCGCTTCTTCAATGAGCGTTGTGTTAGTGTAGCGTTACATCAGACACATTCTTGTGTGGCCGTTTTATCAGGCGTCGCTCAGCTCCTGCGTCCGTGATCGAAAACGTTTTCTTACAAGAACGTCTGGGTTCGAACGTCTTCTTAACAGAACGTTTTATTGTCAACGCTACACCAAAGCAACGCCTGAGTGTATATACGTTTGATACAGTTTTGGGACCAAGTTTTCTCCCGAACAGTGTTTTTTCTAGACCACTTCCCATTTTAACTCGCCCGCTGTGGTTGAAAGTTGGCGACCAAAGACCAAATACACGGTTTGATCTTTGGTCTGGTCGTCCGTTGGAGATGCTCTAAGAGCGTCCACAGTCATAAGATCAAACCCAAAGATCAAAGAGTAAAAATTTTACTCTTTGGTTCGGTCCAAATCCTACGGGTTAACGACTAAAAATGATCGAGCGGTTGTCTAGTATAACGCTTGTAGTCGGGCGAACGTCTGGGTATACGTTTGTTGAGACGGGCGTACGTCTAAGAAAACGCTTGCGTGGGCGGACATTTAGTTGAACGCTTGATGGGAGGCGGTAATGAAAATTACGCCTGATGATAGACGGACTCCTACACACACGCCCCAGAGACGGGCGCTTTACTAGACGAACGCCTAATGTGGTGGTTTAATAGGCATACGCCCGATCAATTGTCTACACGTGCAAGTGCATCATGTGCGGAAAAATACGGGCGTGTAACTAGCCAACCACTTGAAGAACCGGGCGGATTCGTAGACGAACGCCTAGAAAACCAAGTGGACGCTTGCATCAACGCCTGATGGGGCGGACTTCTTCTTCTCCTCTTCGGTTCATTTTCTCTTGAACCCTCTTCACAGACGAACATCCATTCCACCGCCTACCTTTGAACCCTTGATAAACCCATTTCTCCCTCCAAATCAAGCTCCAATTCAAGATCAACCTTTTTTCAAACACCCAAAAACTAGGCAGATTTAATACAAGTGGTATTATTTCAAAGCAATCAAGGTAATAAAATTAAAATTTGATATAAATTGTAATTGATTTCATAGGTTTAAATTATGATTTACTATTATGTTTTGTAAATTAAATTTGTTTATATATGTTGTATGATTAAACATGTGATTATGAAATATACATATTAGATTTTAGAAATTTTAATTTTGGAATTGGGATAATTTTTAGGGTTTATAGATGTTGTAAATTGGGTATAAGAAATTGATGAGTATTTGTTGAATTGAAGTTAGAATTGATTAAGTTGTTGGTTAATTTGAGTTGGGTTGTGTTAATTTTATGGTGAATTGACTTGATTGTCTTTCAAATTTGTGAATTAGGAATGTTTATGTTTTATAAAGAATGTTTTTGGAATTATAGAATTGAGGAATTATGATGATTTTTTGTACAATTGATGATTTGATTAGTAGTGGACTATTTTGTGAATATGAATTTTGTAATTTGGTTGATTTTTGTATGTTGGTACATTTGATTATCTAATTAGATAATTACTTTTGTAATGATGAAATTATTATTTTTGTAGATTTATTGATTAATGTAGAGTTTTATATTTGAACATTGTGAGGATTACTCTTGTTTTTCAAACTTGTATGTACTGTTTGCCTAGATGTCGAGTAGTGTGACGTCGAGATTCGTTGGTCGAAGAAAGAGGAACAAGAAGGCTAAAATTGTTGAGGATTCATGAGAAGACCCTATTACTGAAGAAAGGGTCGATGTTCCCGGGTTGGCGAACTATAGTGTTGCGGAAGATACTCAGGGTCACGCCTCGACCAATATTACTTATTCAACCTATACCAAATTCAAGTATTTACATCGTGGTTCCCTCAAATCGGTCATTCAGACCTATGCAGGTATTACTAAACACAACCCTAGGGTAAAATATATTATTGAAAAGGCAGGATGAGACCGTTTACTTACCATGGATGTAGTAGATTCATCACATGCATTGATTGACTACATTGTTGAGCGTTTTTGGGATACCACGAACACTTTTCACTTCTCCTTTGGTGAAATTGGGTTCACACCCCTTGATTGGGTAATGTTGACAGGATTAAGTATTGGTATTGGTATTGGTATTGGTAGTGATATTTCATATGACTCGAGGAAGTACCAATTTTATTATGTCCGGGCGCATATTTTTCCTGAAATTAAAGATAGTGAGGTTTGTAAAAGAGAACATATTCCCAATCAGTGGGTATCAGATGCAATTACGGTTGCATTTTTGAGCACATATTTTGATCCAGAAACGTTGGTTGCGGCTAACGATGATAGCATACTTGCTGATAGAGTGGCCAGAGCCTTTTGTATGTATGTTTTGGGTCAATTTTTCTTTTCAAATGCAAAAACCTATATTGATGCTGGATGATTAGCTACTTTTGAGGATCTAAATGCAGTTGCCAATTATGACTGGGGTAGTGCTGCATTTGCAAAATTGTATTCCGGTCTCACCGCATCTGGCAGAGGACAAAGGTCATTAGTCGGACCCTTCCAAATATTGGAGGTAAATTTCTTAGTCTTATTTATAATTCTTTTAAATTTTTATTTCTTGCTAACTTATTTATTCCGTTGGTTTTCTTCACATTCTAGTTTTGGAGGTACGAATATCTGGGCATATGTCGACCAAAGAACCCAACGATTGAAAGTGAATCAGTGTGACCTAGAAGTTCTCGGTGGAAGCGTATACGAAGGAAGAGTATTGATATTGTTCGTTCAAGGACTTCTCTTAATCAGTTGTCTGTAGACGATGTGACCTGGCAACCGTGGGAATCCGCGATCTTAGTTCTGGAAAGTGATATTGGATGGAAAGAAATAGAGATCTCAGATAAAAGGGTTATATTTTCTTGGCTAGGCACTATGAGTTTATAGTTTATTTCCATAGGATTGTCTTTTATTTTCTTTGAATTTCGGTTAATTGATTGGTTTATTTGTTGATAGTTATTTTCTTTCACATAATAACATGTATCTCAGAGAACGATGTTGGAGGCAATACCATGAAACATGGGGCGTTCCAAGCAACCCGCCTACTCGTATTACTAACTTGAACAACGACGAAGCTGAGGAGATGAGGGAAAACGATTTGGTCCCTGTAAGTCAATTAGTGCGTGTTGTTACGTATGATATGTATATGGAGTATTGTCGACATGTAACTAACCTGCAGAAATATGCCACCAAAGTCGATTGGGAGGTTGAAACATACGGTTATGCTGGTGACCGTATTAAACACAACATCCAATATTATGATGAACATGTACTCATTCCGCCTCAACAACAATTGTCATACGTAAGTATACAACCAACCAATGTAAAAAAAATTTAGTATATAATAATGGTTGAGAATTTGATTTAATTTTTTTCATAACAGGTCGAAGTTTATGGTTTAGTTCAAGAATATGCTGATTTTACGCAAGAGTTTCGTAAGTTTACGTTAAATGAAACAAAGGAAATGATGGATTTTTTCATGGCAAAAGATGAACAAATACGGGGTTTACAAAATCAAAACAACATTTTGGAGTCACAGCTTGCCCATTTTCGTCAACAACAACCACCCATTGGGTTTCGCACGTTCTCTCAAACTTTGCCACCACAAATGTGGAATACCATGGGTCAGCGATCATCATCAACATTGCAATCAAGTAACTATACATCCAAATCATCTTTGCCTCCATTTATGCCCCCGCGCTCGGCTTCCGGGAATCAAGATACGGAAGAGTAGTAATTCATTTGCACTGAATTGTCAGTTGAACAAATAATTTTTTCTTTGATATATCTTTTGTCATATTTGAATTGTCATTTCAAAAGACTTTTCTTACATTTTCGTTGTCTTTTACCTGCTTTGTGTTGTCATCTCCAAAGATATTAATAATCTTTTCTTTTGTCCTTTATACCTGTTTTGTATTGTCAATTCAAAAAGAAATTTATTTTTTTCCTTTGTCGATTTTCCCATTTGGTCTTGTCTTGTCAACCGACACTTCTTATCTATGATGCGTAATTCACCCCACTTGCCTCAACTCTGTTTTTTCATTAAAATACCAAGCGTGTTTGGTCATATCAAAACTCAAAGACTTATCCTAATATGCCTATAAGTTGAACACTCGATTTTCCAAGTATACAAACCAAAACTACAAACATGAATAAGCAATGACATACTATCAGAATAACAATCACTATTATGCTTCTTGTTCTTCTATTCCTCCTCCTCCTTCTTCCTCTTACTCTTCCTCTTCTTCTTCTTTATCTGGTGATGACGATAACAATAGTTTGTACTTATCAGACAAAGGGTTACTTGCATTGAGCCAAAATAACCAAGCAGTCACTGCGGGATTCACCGTTTCAAGTATGAACTGGCCACATACTCGTATCCAAATACCAAGAGAACGTGATGCCGGTGCAAAACTTCTATGGAAAGATTACTTTTGCAGAAACCCGGCGTTTCCACCTAATGTATTTCGTAGAAGATTTAGAATGCGGCGAGCATTGTTCAACCGTATATCGGGAGATGTCGTAACTATAAATAATTATTTTGTTCAAAAAAAAAGATGTTTGTGGCGTTCTTGGATTAACCCCTCATCAAAAATTTACTGCAGCGATACGAATGTTAGCTTATGGATGTGCGACCGATGCAATAGATGAGTGTTTACGGATCGGAGAAACCACTGTTTTGGAAGCAACTCGTAGGTTTTGTAAGACGATAGTGCATTTGTATGAGAAAGAATATTTACGCACACCAACTGAGCGTGATATTGAACTGCTTCTTAATGAGAACAAGGATAGGGGATTTCCGGGGATGATGGGTAGTGTAGATTGCATGCACTGGAAATGGGATAAATGCCCATCAGCGGAATCAGGTGCTTACACTACGTACAAAGGTATAGAAATTATTGTGCTGGAGGCAGTGGTGTCATATGATCTCTGGTTTTGGCATGCATTTTTTGGTATGCCTGGTTCTAACAATGATATTAATGTTATGAACTGTTCTAATATCTTCAAAAAGCTTATCAACGGGAAAGCACCCTCTGTGAACTGTGTTGTAAACGTACATCAATATGATATGGGGTATTATCTTGGTGATGGAATATACCAGAGATTGCTACTATTGTAATGTCTATTAAACATCCAGATTCCCATAAGAAACAAAAAATTTCAGCAATGCAAGAGGGTTGCCGAAAAGATGTAGAGCGAGGCTTGAGGGTACTACAAAATCAGTTCTCCATCGTCAAGCAACCAGCACGAATGTGGAATCCAGACGTACTAGCATATATAATGAAAACTGTAATCGTTTTACATAATATGATAGTGGAGGATGAGTGTTTACCCGGTGATTGGTCGCATGAGTATGATCAACGCAACCACCATGCACCGGTAAATATTTCTAGACAGAATCCTGCTGAACTTTCGAAAATGAGAGTGGACCAACACCGACGTGCAGTACACAACAAAGATACTCATATTCGTTTGCAAATTGACTTGATCGAACACTTATGGTCATATTTTGGTGAGGAATAACCAATTCTAAATCCTGCAGATAGGTTTTGTGGGTAAATCTCTTGTAAACCCGCCTGAGACACCACTCGACCGCTAGGGGCACCTAGGGGTTTAAAGGCTTGCTGCACATGCTAAGTGCAGCTGCGATGCCTGCGAAAGTGAGTTTAGGTCTACTTATTAGCTCATATATTATCAATATATTTTATTAAATGTATAAAGTGCCCATATTTGATTAGTCCTAAAATGTGATTAGAGTAGTTAATTGCTTTTGTAAAACAGTTGAACGTAAAATCATTTCATTGAATCAAAAAGGCATACATCGCGTAAAATTAAAGGAAATGAAATACAATAAATCACTAGATTACACTTAAACACTTAAACAAACCTATAATTAAACCTTCAACGGGTCGTATGACGCCCTGGATGACGTTCTTCACATCTTCGGAGAACAATCAACACAAAAGGGTTGTATTTTTCCATCACCCTTAAGATCTCGAAAGGAGGTTGGTACCTGAAATCTGAACCTTTCCATCTTCTCCATTCCTCCAGACATCTGGCAACAACTTCATCATCAGTTTCATTCCTAATTCTTCTTTCATTCACCTTAGCGGTTAAAATAGAAAATTGGATTACTGCCCTACCTATTTCCTTAAATCGACAAAAAAGACCTGCTCTGTTCCGGTTATTGGGGTTACAGGTTTCATTACAAAAGTTAGCATGGATATGTTCTAACCATTCCATGCTCATTGAACCATTCATCCGACGTTCATGACCCCTTGCTGGATAATATAATACTATGTTTCGAGATAGGGATAAATCTTCCTCTATGGTAAAATTCTCTGCATTAAGGCTAAAATTTTCGTAAGCCATAATTATAAAAATGAGAGATTAAAAAAATCCTTGTATTAAGTCTTCTATGAAATGTAAAAGTTGTGGATTTGAAATGGAAATGAATTCATTTGTAGGTATATCAGAATACAAACCAAAATATACCCGTTGATCAACGTAACAAACCAGAACGGTAACAAATCAGCGAGACAAGCAGGCGTACCCATAGACGCACGCCTGGAACCAGGTGGGGCATCAGACGCACGCTTGAAGTGGGGCAAAGCCTTAGCATTACGCCTGTCAAGGCGGATCTCTAGCTTCACGCTTCATTGGGGCGTTGATTTGGTTAACGCCTGTAACTGGGCGTGCTCCTACTATAACGCTTCATCATGCGTAAATTTGGTTAACGCCCGTGTTTTAAAACGTAATCCTAGACGAACGCAAATATTGTAGTATTATACAATACTTATATCGGACAGTTTTATCCTGGACACAACTTCACTGGTAGGTATTTAGTATTACTCTTTTTTAAAGCGTACCGGTGAACCATATGTTAGAGACAGTTTGATGATCAATTAACTCTGCCCTCAAATCAATTTAAATTTTAGAAATTCTATTTTACTTTGACATTATTTGTTTTAGTATTTTATTGTCGCAGAACCGACAATAATTCCCCAACATTATTTGTTTTAGTATTTTATTGTCGCAGAATCGACGATAATTCCCCCAATAGGTTCACGAATCCTTGTAAACAAGAATTTATTGGAAACTTTAATGCTCAGGTGTCGTTTTTAACATGCAATTATAATGATTTTTAGAATCCTTTTTCTTTCCTCTGTCGGTTATCTCTCTTTGTATGTTTGCTAGGATTTTAATATTCAAATCATGCAAGGTTTTGTTTGACATGATTGAGAGGATTTGTTAAAACATTATTCCAACCTCCTATACCGTGCATCGGAAAACACCGTCCCCATGCATTATACATACGTTCAAATGGGTTCCTGATTTTGATATCAGGGTCAACCAAAAACCCCACTATATGTTTTGTCGATCTCATCTCACTAGGTATTTTCTGTTACAGAAATTTCTGCCTGTTGGAGAATGCAGGTGCAGAGGTGGAGTTCAACGCAACATGTCTGGTTTGCAATAAACCCATTATTTCTTAGTGTTCCTTCTTGTCTGTCTCAAAATGTTAGAAATACTGTTTCAATTGTTGGATGGCTGATCTCGACTTGTGTCGCTCATTCGAAAAACATGAAGAGCTAAATGTGCAGCTTTGCTATTTCCATGAAAATTATAGACACACATCTTTACTCCGTTGCACCATGGTTAAAGTACATCACATGCAATCATTGTATGTGGAGAATTGCAACCTCGGCGGCCTAATTTATGAGAATGACATGAACCTTTTACAGTAAATCACCAAGAACGGAAGAGACAGAAAAACAGATGCAGTGGGCTGTTCTCTAATCATCTATAGCTGGCTAAAAATCTGGTTTGAAATGAAGGAAAAGATATTCGGTACAGAGTATTCTGTCCTCTACCTCTTCCATTTGCAACGCTCATGGTCATCGATGGAGCCAGTTCATCGAGTCGTCCATTACAGCATATACTCATCATGTACATGGGCAATCACTCAAAGGTGAATTGCTCTCAGTGAAATTGCTGTCAGTGAAAGAAGTAAGTTCCGACAACCTTTGGCACCTTTGATCCTAGTTTCTGCTCTGTTCACTCATTCTAATATTCACTGGCAAGAATGTTACCTGAAGATCACAAGAAAATTATTGACCACATTGGACTTCCACAAGATCCATTACCTTATAATCACTTTCTTTCATAGCAGCCTGGTGCCTGGAGGCTGGATCTAAGTAACTTAAGGAAATTGTCTGGCTCGTGTAAATTACTAAAAGTTACTTATTTCTCATTGGATTTTCCATGGTGATGATTCGACTGATGCGCATGAGACAAAACTATCACAAGGAGGTCCCATCAGTTGATGGGACTGTAGGCTCCACCAAGTGTTTCAATCAAAACTGTAGCTCATATGAATCAAACAGAGCAAGGCCAACGGTAATGATGCTACCGTTTCAAAACCAAAAACAACGGTAATGATGCTAGTTGTCTTCCTCTATTGTCCTTTTATCTCCCTTTAGTGGTATCATTGGATCCTTTTGTTTTTTAATTAGGCCTTTATTGGGCAGCGCAACATGCAGCCCCAGCTTCAAGTTCTACTAGTAGGGTACCAGTGCCCAGTTGCAGTAAGTCCAAAACCCAAGTGAATTTACAGAAGATCTATTTTGTATATGATCATGCACCATCGTAATCAATATCCTAGAAACATAATGATCATCTTATCTTATGTTATTTATCGCGAGACGGACTCATAGCAGAACGCTCGATGTGGGGCGGAAACGGAAAATAACGTCTGATTTGGACGGTCTTTTAGGATCATGTCCAAGAGACGGACGGAGCACTAGAGAAACGTCTGATGAGGCGGTGTATCAGCATCACACCTGATCGATTGTGTACATGTGCGAGGGAAGTGTGTGCGGAAAAACAGGAACGGTGCCCTAGCATCCTGCCAAGAAATCCAAGCGGACTTCTAGCACCCCGCTTGATTAAACTTTATTTAGTTTAACTCCTTGGTTAACTCCTAGAATCCCGCCTTAGTCTGTTTAATTAATTAAAGTTTAGATTAACTTCTTTATTTAATTTCATTAACTTTAGATTAAAATTTAATCAGTCTATTCATTAGTTTAATTAGTTTGATTAAAATTTAATTAGTTTTATTAAAGTTTAATTAGTTTAAAATGTTTAATTAGTAACTCATGGCATGTAGAATTACAAACTAATGTTTAATGGGTTTACGCTTAATCTAATTACAAATTCAAGCGTAGCCTTAGCATGCCGCTCCACATAATGGTAACTTCACTAATGCTAACTGAATGGTGTCCTAGCAAAACGTTTAGGTATAGGCGGTATCCTAGGATTACGCTCGCGGTATTTTAGCGTTACGCGTGATCCCAGACGCTCGCTCCACCAGGCGTAGTCCTAAGTTAACGTTTGATCAGACGGAATCCTAGGTTACCGCCCGTGTTTCTAAGCGGAGTCTTAGAATGACGCTTGATGTCAGGCGGTTAACTATACACCCGCTTACCATCAGGAGGAAGACTACGAAACCGCCCGACTAAACCAAGTTTAGTCCGGATTAAATACCGAATTCTCTCTGCTATAGTGGAAAATCCGGATTAAACCCCAGATTTATTCTCGTCGCTATGCTTTAAATATCTGGACTAAAAAATTAATTTAATCTTTAGTCCGTGTTATAATCGTCCCACTATAAACGCTTTCAAAGGCTTTTTATTTTGGCTCTCTAATTTTCATTTTCATTTTTATTTTTATTTTGCAAGACGAAAAATAATAAACTCATAAACGTGCAACATTAATTAAATGCACAAGTCTCCAGCAAACAGAAGAGTGACATGAAATCTCTAACCTGTCATTCAGGTCAAATCAGCGCATTTCCTCAATCTCTGAGCCTAAAATACCAAACCCCAATGAAATTTTCAAGTTTCAACGATAGCTCTCTTAGAACTGGCATTAACTTCCTAATACATTTTTAGTAAAAACAGTACACACCATTATTTACAGCCACCATACATATATCTTAGATTTCTAATATCATCATGCTATAGATTAACTATACTATATATATACGAAAGTAGATAATTAGATATTTCCAACATTCAATGGTCCAGATACTACTGTTTATCTGATATATATGATTAGGATCTAACATAGTCTAGACACCAGCCCTGCTGAAGTAGACATCTCTTGAATTGTATTTGGATGATCACTGCAAAACCCTAAAGCTCCATAACCCATTTCAAAAGACAATGATGACGATGATGAAAAATTCTGCTGCCATAGATTTTGGTTCTGAATTTTGTCTAGCCAATTCAAGTTACTAGCTCCACCATCTAGTTGTTGAAAATAAGAATTCAAGTTTGCATCCTGCTGTTTAGTATTAAAACTTGGTTCTTCCTTTAACATGCAATCTTGATGACGTGAAAGAAAACTTTTGAAGAGAGCTGATGAGATGTTATTGCTGTTTGATGACAAGGAGAAAGGTTGAATATAATTATTATTACTATTCGCTGGCAAATTGTTGTTGGACACTATCTGATGAGGAGGGTTTAAAGTTGGGTTTATTAAGGTTTCAATGTCACTATCTTGGTTCATGAAGTAAGGTTCTTGATGAAATACTTGTAATGGTTGTGATTCAAGCAATTTTGTTGGAGATTCAAGAAGTGGAGGCAAAGTAGTATTGTTGGAGTGATGTTGATGAAGAGGTGAAGAAACTTCAACAAGGTAGTTGTGATGATGATGACCAAAATAAAATGGTGTTTTCTTCTCTCCTCCTGGTTTATGAACAATTCTACAGATAACCCACTCTTCCTGCATAAAAAGGAAAACCCATTAAAACACAGTAACAAATGAATGAAACCACATTGTAGCTAGAATAGATTAAGTTGATCGCATCATATATATACCTTAGAGGAGGCGTGACGATAAGAGAAGTTACCGTCTAGGCGATATTCATGCATGACCCATTTAGTTTTTTCACCACGAGGAGCTCTTCCTCTGTAGAAAACTAGTGTTTTCTTCATACCTAGTAAACCACCATTAGAAGCACTATAAACTTCTCTATCTTTTCCAGTTGCTTTCCAGTACCCAGCTTCAGTTGCTCTATTTGTTCTTAACCCTGTTGGATATTTCCTATCTCTTAAACTGAAGAAATACCACTCTCTTTCTCCCATCTTAGCTATCTCTGTGCAAATAATACAAGACAAAAATACTGTCAGGAAATAAAAAAGATAGGAAAATGTAGCAATAAAAGAGAAAACTTTGTATAGAGAGGAAGTGAGGGTAGCTGCGAAGTCTTTAATATAGAAGGAACACTGTTACGACAATGACATAAAGTATAAAAGAACTGTGAGCGAATTTAAGAGGACTAGAGATAAGCTTACAAGCAATCTTTCTTTCACATAATGAATCTGCAGAACTAGAACATTACATACAATTGGCATAGAACATAATATTGAAGTTTTTAAAGAGACAGTAGAGCGAAGTTTTTGGCATAATAGAACTTTTCAAGAACTAATTCTTCAAGACATGCATTTGGGTTTGAAAATTAAATTTTGAGAATGAGTGGAGAAATTTTACCAGGAAGTTCCCATGGTTCACATCTATTAAGATCAACTTCAGCAATTTCAATACCACAAAAACTTCCACTGAATACTTTTGAAGCTAAGTAAAAAGTAATAAGCTCTTCATCAGTGGGATGAAATCTAAAACCAGGAGGTAACCCTTGTTCATTCACATCATCTAAATGAACTTCACTTAAAAAATCTACTCCTCCACCCATGGTTGTTAACATCATCTTCATCCAAAGAAAGTGAGTTTGAAAATTTAAATGGTTAGTAAGAAAAATTTGAGAGTGAAAAAATGTTTGTGTGAAGGAAAAGGATATGAATGAGGGTTTATATAAGGGAAAAATAAGCACTGAAATTGAAAACAAGAAAACAAATTGAAAGAAATAAAATGTAAGAAACAAATTTGGGGACGGTAGAAGGCAGATTTGGGTTCATTAATGGCTATGGGGGGCCTAGTAAAGCTCACCTGAGACATAGAACCCCTTCAAAACAGGAAATAAAATTCAGAAAGAAAAAATAAATAAAAAATATATAGGTTTGTAGATTAGGGGGTGGGCAGGAGTTAATGCAAAAGAGTTGGCAGAGATTTATGCGTGCGTGTGTGAGCATGTTGTGAGAATTGAGTTGTTAAAGAGTCAGGTTTTGATTCAGAACTCGGACAGAAAAAATAACTAAAATATCCATCCATCTGAATAACAAGTCTGATGAGATCATTTCTTCACTCGGATTAATAACTACTGCCCAACTTTACAATAAAGAAGAGAGTTCCATTGGGGAGAAAAAGATTGTAGCTTGTACAGTACAAATACATGCATGTCAAAACTTGTGCTGTTGATTTTCAAAGATTTTCCTCGTCAGTACAGTACTTCTGTTGAAACCGTAAAGTTCTTGTGAGGTCCATTAATTGAATCAGCCTCTAGCTACACATCCCATACACCATCGTCCAGCGGCATTCCCTTTTGTGTGTTACTCCACTAGACGTTTGCAGAGACGGAACAAATATATTAGTTCATCTTGTTATACAGGGCCGGAGCCAGGTTTTGAGAAATGGATGGGCAAAATACCAATGGACGCATATTTGAACAGGTGTAAATAGGCTAAAAATGGTTAAGTTTTGGTAAAACACGATAAAATATGATTTGAAAAGAGCAAAACTCATAATTAACCAATTTTAAATGGGAGGAAATTCTTTATGTTTTCATTTCTCAGTGCATTAAAAAGCTTTGAGCTTGTTTCGGGTCCAAGGGTGAATACTAGGCTGGTTAATATTGGTGTTAAACCCTTCTATTCAGGACTGGGCTAATAGGTTTAGCTGTCCAGTTGATGTTCTTGTATTCTCCTAGCTTGGAAAGCCACTAGGTGCGAGATCCAACTTTAAAGCTATTTGCTATCGTGTTTTAATCAGATTTGACAAACAAAAATTCTTCTTTTTGAAGAAAAATCCTTGTTTAATTAGGAGTCGAGCAAATTAAACGGGACTATTAAATATAGGACTGCACAGGAATCGATCGGAACTAAAACATCGGACTGAACTGAATGTACAGGATACAGGTATAAAAAATAAAAACCGAGTACAACCGGGTATAAGATACAGGTACTACCTAGGAACCGATGTACCGATTATTTTTACCGATCACTTCCTAGGTTTTGAGATAAAAAGGCTGAAATGGGTTTGTTGTTATGGTTTCAACTCAGGGAAGAACAAGACTTCTCGCTGCCATGGAATTAAAGCCGAGAAGAACATAAAAGATGAAGAAATCAGTTGAGTGAGTGAATTGATTTCAGTGTCAGTGGTAGTGAAGGGAGGAAGAGATTTGAGATGAATTCATGTTTAGCAATAGAGATGAAAACCAAGATTCAGAAGAACTAGGGCAGTAGTTCTATGGGTTTGTTGCTGCCATGAATGGGTCGCTGATGGTGTCGAATTTGTGGTGGATTTGAGTAGATTGCAGATGGAGAATGAATTAGAGATGGTGGTATACTCGCCGATGGATTTGAGTAGATTGCAGATGGAGAATGAATTTGAGTAGATTGCAGAGATAATGCTGCTTTAACGATGGTGTTGTTGATGATAACAATATAAATAATGAGTATGAGCTTGTGGAAGCTCTTTATGAACAACAAGAACATCAAACCTATGATCAAAATCTTAACTTCTTACATGGGGATGGGTTTTTCATTGAGTATCAGAGTGAAGAGGACTTAGTTTTAATGTTTCAGAGAGAACCTTTTCATCTTCCAAGGGATGATTACTTTAAGAGAATGGAGAGGTGGATTTAAAGATCAAAAGTGACACTATTGATTGGATTGTGAAGGTAATAACTTCATTCATTGTGTATTTTTCTTTGGATTAATATAGCTTCACCAAATGGGTCTCTTTAATGATTTAGTCTTGGGGTTTAATCTGACAGTTCTTAATGGTTTCTATTAAATGGGTGTTAAGCTTTTAGATTCATTCTCCTTTTTGGTGTTTTATTTCTTAATCTGTAACAATTTCACGACTTTGCCCCAGAATTTGATGAATTTAAAGTGTATGATATGTTGATCTAAAGATCTGATAGTTTAGTTATATTGTTGGGAATTTGTTTTGTTATTATTTGTTCTGGTTGTGTTTTTGTTTCTTAATTACAATGATGTTTAAGGTTGTTGTCTTTGGGTTTAACAGGTTCATGGGTATCACAATTTTGGACCTTTGAGTGCGTATTTATCGATAAATTACTTGGATAGGTTCCTTTCGGCGTATGAGCTTCCTGTAAGTTGCAAAACTAATGGACACAGTATGGAACAACCCTCATTTCTTTGTTAGAATAAAACTTACTCGATGTTGGGTTGAATTGCTGATTAAGGTTCTTGTTGTTGTATGTCTTTCCTTTGCCGTTGACAGAGGGGTAAGTCATGGATGATGCAGTTGTTAGTTGTGGCATGTTTGTCCATAGCAGCCAAAATGGAGGAGACAAAATTGACATTGTCTTTAGACTTACAGGTGGGGGTAAAATATTAACATTTTAGGATGATAAGGTTCCAAAGTGTTGTGCAGCTAATGACATATGACATATACTCAAGTACAACCTAATTAGAAATCGATATTTTGAAAGTGGTTGTGGAGTTTTAGGGAATACAGGACCAAAGTAGGAAGTAGTTTTTGGTAGAAAATGTAGTTCAGGGAATGGTGAATGAATACTGCAGGGAAGGAGTTTAGAATTGGTTGAAATTACAACCAAATTCATTGAATTTCTACCACAGATATGCACTTAAGATGCTTGAAAGAATTCCTTGGATCCTTAAAGTTAATTTTTGATTAGAGAAAAAAAAAAGAGGGAGGTACGGGACAGGAACCGACCGGAACCGAGGGTACAGGTACAAGAACCGAACCGAGAGTAAAGGGTACATGATACAGGTACACGGATAGAGAACCGAGCATAGGGAGATACACGATTCTACCAAGAACCGAGCCGAATCGACCTTTGTGCACCATTAATTAAATATAATTAAATATGATTATTTTGAAGTAAATTAAAACAACCCAAAACCTAGGTTGATTTTTGGTACGGCCCAACTTTTAGTCCGGTCCGGACGCCTTCCGAAATGACTAAGTTGCCCTTCATTGAAAACTTACTCAAACACGGCAAAAGGTGCAAAATGAGTTATTTGGATCAAGGTAAAATGAGAAAGACTTTCTATTCACTTTTCTGTTTGTTTTCTCATCCCAAAACACGACTACAAACCATGATTCCTAATTTTAGTTCCAGTTTCTGTAGTTCAAATTGTATCTCTCTGCAAATTGATTAGTAAATTTGTTGCTCTATTCTCTTTCCTCTTCGTCTCAAAACTAATTTTGTTTTCTTGTACAAAATCAAATTATTTTAAGAATTTCTAAACTATAATCGAGTTGGATGATGGTTGTTATAAAATGATTATAAAAAGCAAGATACAGTTGACAGAGTCACAGAGTGGGAGATGAAGTGGTGGTAGTATGTAGCTGTAAATGTGAAAGAGAAAATCGGAAGAAGAAAGGTTCATTTACTGCTGCAATTACAAAACTATCCTAAGATTTTTTTATTTAACTAACACATTGCCCACGCGTCCCAGAAAAAAGAAGACGTGTAAGCGGAACTAAATTGTTCCAACCCCTATTTTATTGGTGTCTTGCATGTGCAATAGGAACGCGTGTGCGTACTAAATAGGTAGCGACACCAAGCCAAGCTTTCATGTATGGAATTTTATTCCGTTAGAAAATATGACGGCCAAATTTTTGATTAGTTAGACTATTGTAAAAGGCCAATAAGCATGCACTAAAATATCCTTGACCGAAAATAATGATAAACTATTTTTGTATCAGATTCATATCGTTATTATGTTTCTGCAATATTAATGAGAAATGCCGAGCGTTTGTATTTTTATTTTAGAATTTTTGTACGTTATTATGTTTCAGACGGTAGGCACATAGTCCGTACGGTTTAACTAGTTTTTCTATAATGGCAAGATCCCCACTTCTTAATTAGGGTTATATTATTTAATTAGGGGTTAATTATTCTTTTAATTTAATTTTTTTTTAAATTCTTTTTATAATTTTTTATTTAACCTAAATTTTAAAAAATTATCAAGATATTAAATTATAACCATGACGACTTTTCATTAAATCAACAATATTGAATGTTTTCATGAAAAGTCGGCATGGTTAATAAATTTAAAATTATGACAACTTTTCGTGGTCAATTTCTGTTTTAAAATTTAAACGAGTTGTCTGATAGACACATTTTAGTGTCTAATTTGCACCTTAATTTCTAGTGAGTTAGTATTCGATTTTGCGTCTATTACGTGTTTTTATGCTTTTGTAGGTACATTAGAAGAATAAAGATTTGTGGAAAAATTGGCTCAAAAAGTGTTAAAGGCATCCGGTGATAGACACATTTTAGTGTCTAGTTTGCACCTTAGTTTCTATTAAGTTAGTATTCGATTTTGCAAATATTACGCGTTTTTATGCTTTTGTAGGTACATTTGAAGAATAATGATTTGTGGAAAAATTGGCTTAAAAAGTGATAAAGGCACCCAAGGACAAGTGTTATTTGGCACCCTAG
>JAJJMC010013841.1:3679991-3836754 GCA_023531435.1 Papaver californicum
GAATCCTGATTCCTAGTTTTCTCCATATTTTCTAAAAATCATCTCTAATTTTGTTTTCCTGATTTTTATTAGTTTAGATTACGTCCAATATTTTCTAAAATCGTTACCTTCACAAGTTCGAGAATCGAACACTTTATTTACCACTTTAAAAACTACATCATTGTCATGGTTAAAATTTATAATAATGACGACTGTAATGGAAAATTTTACGAGTCCAATTATATTTCAAAATTGGTAAGAGTCGTCATAGTTAAAATTTAAAACCATGACTACGCACAATAGCCTCAAAAAATTTAAAGTAGAGTTGTAATGGTTTAAAATTTGACACATGACGACTTTTCATGATGCAATAAAGAATGAAGAACAACATTAAAAGTCGTCAAGATACTGAATATCGACCATAACGACTCTAGTTTTTTATTCATGGGTAAAGTTTTTATTGGAAGTAAATAACAAATACATAAAGCGCATAAACTTGTGGTGCCCTAGTTCATCTTTAAGCTCCGGTTCACCAGGATTGCACCAACGCCGCTCCTACTTACTAGTAGCACTGTAAATTCCATCACTAATATTGAGCCACCAGTGAAGCAAATTCCAAAATGAACAACATTCATTATTATTCAATTATATTCATAAAATCGAAGACCTGAACTCTTCAACGCCCAAAAACCAGAAGCACACACCTTGCCTGTTGTTAATACCTGAAATATGACTACCCATGGATAAGGGGAGTCATTCTTACTAGATGGGATTAAGTTCATCATCACCTTAGGAAATTAGAGGTCAAGCCCAAACACTTAGGATTATGCCCATAAAAGTATGAGGACAGAAGAGAAATAAGAGGATAAGTTGGGGATAAGAATGACATATGGCAATTTAGCAATAATAAGGGGTTAAAGGGAGGCATGTGTAAAACATGATTAAGATGGAAAGTCTATAAAAAGAAAATGAATAGTACAAAAAAAAGATCTTCTTTTCCTCTCTCTACCCAGTAAGAAAAGGTGTAGTCCTTTATGTGACTAGGATTGGTCTCCCCATTACGAGGTTACCCTAAAATATTTTGGCGACCACAGTGGGAGACTCGTCGCTAGTCCAGCAAGATGCACTCAGGGAAAGACAATCAAGTCACACCACCCAACCATCCGACTAAAGACGAAGTAATAATAGAAGACGCAAGTGGTGACGATGAGCCACCAACACAAGCCATCATCAACACACCAATCGTACAAACGGCCCACACTGAAAAGGTAGAGATACTGGCTACCAAGAATAAACAACAACCGAAAAAAGACACTCAGTAGACGCAAACTTTTAAAGACATGCAGATCGAGACGGAAGGACATAATCAGCGCCAACAGGAGCTACGGAAGCTCATGAGGCAAACGGAGGAATAAAAGGTGGTCGCAAGAAAAGCAATAGACAAAGAGGGGTCCTCATGCGGAACATCACAGGAGGCAATCGCCAAGTACCTGGAAAAACAATATAGGATAGTCAAGCATGATAGCTATGATTCCATGAACACCCTATACTCGGTCGAGGTAGCCGAGTATCGGTACCCGGAAGAGTATACGTATCCCAAGTTCAAGACTTATGATTGACGGGGAAACGCTCGCGAGTACCTTAGTCGGGTTTTTTCAACGATGAATGTGTACGTATCCTATGGAAATTTGTGCCTAAGAAAATTCCAAAAATCTTTATCATACACCGCTTTCACCTGGTATAATAACCCGAAGCCCGGAAGCATAAAGTCATGGGCAACAATGAGTACTTTGTCCTTAAGAAAATTTTATTCAGCAAAGAAGAAGGAAAGTGTAACCAAAAAATAGGAGAGGAAATCGGAAAATTCATCACGCGGTTCCGGAACCTATCCCCCGAATGCCATGAAGACAACAAGGAGGAAACTCTAGTGGAAATCTGTATGCATGGAATGACACCTATATTCAAATGGAACCTCACAAACTTTAAGTTTCAGACGTTCGTCGAATTAGAAGAAGCGGTAGCCAGAATAGCAGATTGCACGGATATTCTGAGCCTAGGAAATATGGAGCACACGCAACATTTGGTTAATACCGCGTCAGTACCAGATCTTGGAACGAGCATGAAGAAATTAACAATATTTCTTTATCTTATGAGTTGTTCTGCCGGATCGGTCGCTCAAGATCTTTGGTCTCTACCCGGACCCGATGAAAAAAAATAGGATCTTATGGATTTGTTGAAAATGATTCTGATCTAGTTCATGGCCTATTAGAAGTAGAAGGCGCTCTGGTGGGATCCTCACGGAAAGAAAAAGATTGCAGTCAGTTTGATAATGATCGAGTGACATTGCTTCTTCGGTCTGAACCAAGAAATCCCTTAGATCTGATGCAAAATGGAACTTGTTCTTTTGTTGATCAGAGATTTCTATATGAAAAAAACGAGTCGGAGTTTGAAGAAGGAGCCCTCGACCCGGAACAGATAGAGGAAGATTTATTCAATCACATAGTTTGGGCTCCTAGAATATGGCGCCCTTATGGCAATACATTCAACGGTCGTGCTATGGTCAACACCGACACAAAGAGGACCTCCCCGCGTTTCATCCCTACAACGCGGAGCGAGGTAACAGGGGGCCTAGAAAAGATCTAAATTGATTATCTCCTATACGGTGTAGCCGAAACAGATTACCGGTCAGCTTGAACAGTGGGTGGCGAATCAGTAAGTAAAACTACCACCCTTGGTTGTGGATATCAATAAGGTTGACAAAAGCAATGCTAGATACTGCCACTACCATCGCCGAGTGGATCACCCGACGCAAGAGTGTTTCTCTATTCGCGACATCTTTCGGCGAAAAAAACGCGGGAAAGATTGAAATGGGAGGCCAAGCAATCAATGAAATCCATTTTCCCAGCACCAGGTCATGGTACTATCACACAACCCACTGGAGGACACCTGGAGGCCCTAGGAACCAATAGAGGAGGAAGCGTATTAAGCGGAGGAAGAAGTCACGGGCTTTGACATTACTGAAAGTGTAGCCAGCAAGTTCGCCAAAACGATTCCTGCACATCAGTTCTTCAACTCACTTGGATTCAACAAGAACCAGACTCAAGAGGCAGCAAAAGCCATCACAGCGATAGCCGCTGGTAAGCCCTACAACCCAACGCCAAAAGGAGCAATCACCTTCACTGAAGAGGATATTTGCTACCTAGGAGAACATCTTCGACCACTTTATCTCACGGAAACCATCAACAGGAAACAACTGAAAAGGGCTTTTCTCGACGGAAGCGCACTCTAAATCTAATCTCGCTTCATACATTGGAAATTTTAGGTGTGCAACGATCGAAAATTGCTCAAACACAAAGTCGTAGCATCAACCTATAATCACTGCGTAAAGACGAACATGGGAGGAAAATAGTATCGGATCGCAGCAACCAACAACCCCTTCAAGCCAAAAGAAATTAAAAAGGCGCATGCGACTGTGCTTACCCCGCTACCTAAGTGCAAGGACGAAGCGACCACCAATGAAAAAGCTGTAAAAAAATCAGTATTTATCCCATCACAGATGACGGTTAGCCCCACCTCAAAGAAATAAAAATTGCAAGAAGGTTCTCAGTTCCGAGGGTTTTCAAGGCCAGAAGGAGGACATTTATACCGTTTATAGCAATCAACTGAGCGGACTGAGCACGAGTGCATTCTAGCTTTTATCTATCAAGAAATGACGGAGTCACCCTCAGGACTAGTTAAAGAGAATGAATCGCTTTCGGACCCAATCGAAAGAGACATAATGGAAATAAAAGAAGAGCGCGGCTTAGAAGACATGACTATAGACAAAATGGAAGAAGTAAATATAGAAACAAAGGACGAACAACGACTCATCAAAATAAGTAGAAACTTGAAAGAAATAGAAAGAGACGCGCTAATCGGATTGCTAATAGAGTACAAAAATGTTTTTGCTTTCAAGTACAACAAATGTCGGGCTTAGATTGTGACCTTGTCGCTCATAATCTTGGCATTTCACTCGAATTCCGACCCGTCAAATAGAGGATCCGCGACTTTCCGCGAGAAACCTCCTTAGCGATAAAAAAAGAGGTCGAGCGACTGTTGGAGTCCAAATTTATAAAACCTATACAACACTCCACGTGACTGGCTAACGTCGTACTAGTTGTAAAAAAGAACAGGAAGATTAGGTTATGTATGGATTACCGAGACCTCAATCGTGCATGCCCCAATGACGATTTTCCGCAGCCGCATATAAAAACTTTAGTAGACGCCACAGGTGGACACAAGATGTTCTCGTTCATGGAATGGTTTATTGGTTATAATCAGATCAGAATGGCGGTTAAAGACGCGTTCAAAACAGCGTTTCAAACACCATATGATAACTTCTATTATATCGTCATGCCGTTTGGGCTAAAGAACGCCGGGGCCACCTATCAAAGGGCGATGACACTGATCTTCCATTGCTCTTGAATTAACTACGATATCGTCCACATACACTTTTACGCTTTGGTGGAGGAGGTCATGGAAGATCATGTTGAATATTTGAGACGGGCGTTTGACAGATGTCGCAGATTCAAGTTAAAAATGAATCCGCTAAAGTGTGTTTTCGGGGTAACCTCGGGCAAGTTCCTCGGTTTGATGCTGACGAATGAGGGGATACATGTCGACCCAGAAAAGATAAAAGCTATCACCACGATGACACCTCCCAAAGATATGAAGGAACTGCAAATTTCATCGAGAGAATATCATACGAACGACGTTTTATCCTGGGCCTTGCCCAACTTCTAACCGTATTTCTCCCAATGCTAAGAAAAAATACGAAATTCGAGTGGAGGAAAACACAACGGGACGCGCTCCATAAACTCCAGCAATGTTTGGTCATTCCTAGCCATAAGAGCGGTCTTGGCACAAGACAGGGGGAAGGACAACCTATCACCCATGTATTACGTTAGCCAGATACTGAAGGACGCCGAGTTGCGATACCCCAAAGTCGAACAAGCATGCCTATCCCTTATATACACAGCGCAAAAGTTGAGGACATACCTTCTTATGCATGAAACCATTGTCATTACGGCGACAAACACGATCGCATATCTCGTGACGAAACCAATCCTGACAGGAAGGAACGCAAGATGGCTCCTGCAGTTATACGAGTTTAAACACAAATATCAAAAGCCCAGAGGTGTCTGGGGGTAGGCAATTTCCGACTTTTTGGTTGCTTTCCCCGGGAGCGACGATACATCCACCCATAATGATGTATTAGGGAAAGTAGCGGAGGTAGAAGGAAATGCCTGGATTATGTCCTTCGACGGGTCCTCGTACGAGAAATTTGGGGGTTTTGGCATCATATTCAAAACACCTACTGGAGAGCTATTATCCTATGCCTTCAAGCTGGAATTTCATTGTAGCAATAACGTGACCAAATACGAAGCACTGATACTGGGATTGAGAATGGCCAAAGAACTCGGCCTCAGAAATTTAGATGTCAGGGGAGATTCCAAGTTAATAGTCAGCCAAATAAACGGTGAGTTTCAAGTGAAAGAGGCACACTTAGCACCATACCGAGCGGAAGCACATAACCCAATGGATAAAATGGGATCGACTACGGTTTAACATACATCGGGGAGCTCCAACAGGCACGCAGATGCATTATCCATGCTTGCATCCAAGATCCAATTGAATGGCAAGGAGGAAGGAATTGTGATAATAAAGCAAATAGAGCTACCTAGCACTTAGAGGGAAGATGCGGCTTTCGGAGACGCAGACGATCGGCGAAAGGTATACCTCGAGGATCTCGCAAGAACCAGCGAAGAGCATACCATCCCGATAAAAGTGTTCAAACAATTCATAACAGTCTAAGGCGCACTCTATCATAGAGCACCAGGAGGATCCTTGGCACGTTGCTTGAGCAAAAGGGAAGCGGAGGAAACGATACAAAAAATGCACGAGAAGTCATGCGGTAAAACCAGTAATGTCTGTCTATATCGACAATTACAAAGACTAGGGGTTTATTGGCCCAGCATGGTAGCCCAGGCGGCAGCCATTCAGGACAGTTGCAGAGACTGCCGAGCACCGCCACAACCGGCCGAGGTATGTCTGGAAGAAGAAGACGATTGGAGGAAACCATTTATAGATTTTATCCAGCATGGTAAATTACCCAAAGGAAGAAGAGCAGCACTCAACATACAGAAGAAATTCAACAGATTTTTCATGCATTAAGGGATTATGTATAAAAGGAGTTACAACAATGCGATCATGAGATGTCTATCGAAAGAAGAGGCAATAAAAGTCATGACCAAGTCGCATGACGCGGAACATCAAAAAGTGCACAAGTTATTCTTACAAATCTATGAGGAAGGCTTCTACTGGCCAACCATGGAAAATAATACAGCAATGCACGTAAGGAGGTTTCTAAGTTGTCAAACCCACAGACCTCTGATCCATGCACCCTACTCCTAGCTACACAGCATTGTCACGCCTTGGTTGTTCCACAGTTGGGGCCTGGACCTTATTGGGCCGATAAACCCAAACTTTTCCAAACGACACAAATATATCATCACTGCAACCGAGTATAGTTCAAAATGGGTGGAGGTAATCCCTCTGAAAGATTATGCAGGAGAAACTATCGCCGCTTTTATCAAAGACCATATAAAATACAGATTCAGAGCTCCAATGATCATCAGAGCCGGCCAAGTCGTTCATCAACAAGGATTTTATAACTTATTAGAACAATACAACAACCGGCTGCAAACACCTACTCCATACTACCCTCAGGGAAATGGCCAGGCGGAAGCCACCAATAAAATAATGCTAAGAATCCTGAGCAAGACCAAGCATGATCAACATAGGGAATGGCACGAGCAGTTGCCACTAGCATTATGGGCATATCAGATTTCTAAGCGCATCTCGACGGGAACGTCACCCTACTCCTTGGTTTATGGGGAAGATGTCATCCTACCGACAGAAATCGTCATCCCTTCGGCAAGAATTTCCATGGCAAGTCTAACCATGTTATACGAGGTCAATCGTTTTGCCCATCTGGACACTATAGAGGAAATGAGAGTCTGCGTCGAACGCTTCGCTGAAGCGTAGAGGAAACGTATCGCCAACCACTAAAAAAGAAATTTAAAGAGAAAATCTTTGAGGTTGATGACTTAGTGCTCAAAATTGCATCATATGTACAGGGGAACACAAATGTTGGGAATTTTACAGCCAACTGGGAGAGATCCTTTATAATCCGAAAGACTGCGGAAAGCGGATATTACTACTTAAAGTGGATGGATGGATCCAAGATTAAGACACCTATCAATGAAAGTGGTTAAAAGAGTTTCATGCATAAGCAATACTACGGAAAAATAAACTTTTTTCTTATCTTATTTGCCTCTGAGGTCGAATGCTATGGTCACAAGAGCAGCAGATGGAAAAGCGCCCCTGTTCGACCACTTAATTAAATGCTACAATAGTCACAAGAGCGGCATAGGGAAAAACGCCACTTTTCGACCATAACTGAATAATACAATGGTCACAAGAGCGGCAGAGGGTAAAGCGCCCATATTCGACCACTCAGCTAAAATACCACAATGGTCACAAGAGCGGCAAAGGGCATAGCACCCCTATTTGATCACTTAATTAAGTACTACAAGGGTCACAAGAGCGGCAGAGGGCAAAGCGCCCCTGTTCGACCACTCACTACAATGATCACAAAAGTGGCAAAGGGCAAGGCGCCCCTGTTTGACTATGCAACTAAATATTACAATAGTCACAATAGCGGCAGAAGGCAAAGCGCCCATGTTCTACCACTCAACTAAGTACTACAATGATCACAAGAGCGGCAGAGAGAAAGACGCCCCTATTTGACCACTCAATTAAACATCCGCGACATACTCTAAATATTCAGACCAACGTGTCTTATCAAAAAAAAAAGAAAAAAAAAAGGGAAATGAGAAAAAATAACACAACATGTTCAAAAAAAAAAAAAATAGACAACATTCATATAATATTACGACAGGTACAACAAGTAAGCAAAGAAACTCACGCGCGACTCAAATACACAGTCACGCGAACTAAATTTCGCTCATAACGTTCCATTTCCTCCTGAGCGTTGACGAAGAACTCCAACAGGGACGCACAATCGCTGTCTTTAGAACCTAGGGCATCGGCGTGGAGATCCATGATATGCAAATACAATGGCTCACTGACAGCAAAAACAACTGTAAGGGTCTTCACAAGGCGAGTGTATCCGCTCATGTCGGCCATAAGGATATCTCTTTTAAGATTACGAAGCTCCAACTTCATGTCGAATATAACTACCCGATCAACCAGAGGAAAATTACTATCAATTATCTTGTAATAAAAAATAAAAAAACCCCAACACTGCCCGAAATAAGTTCCCTTAAAGTACGTTTATTCTCAAGGGAGAGTTTGCAGCGCTGCCTGAGCCGAGTTGAGAGCTACTTATACGACTTGCAAAAATTGAAACACATCCAGACATTGGATGTAAGTTGCAACACGACATTCACGTTATTATCGGTGGTGTTCAAAAAATAAAGGATGGGAGCAACCGACCCTCGTGACACACTTCTTGTAAAAGACGATTCACGTCTGTAAAACGGGAATGAGAGTATTCTCACGATCAAAATAGTCAAACACAATACTCAGCACATTAGACATCTGAGTCAATCGAGTAATCTCCGCTATCAAACGAGCCCGCGCCATATGATAAAAGGGAAGATAATATATATTACGCCAAAACAGATAAAAAACAAGAGTAAAGTAAAAGATTAAGATTGAAATTAACCAAGTAAGGAAAGAAATATATAATAAATACGAGCGCAGGGTACAACTACATATTCAATAAAACATTAAAACATCAATAAGCATTTATAATATTCTAGGGAATACCAAGAGGATTATAGGATTAATTTCCCTGACTAGCAATCACCCGTGCGACAAGCCTCTATCTCTTGGTCCAAATCCATCATCATAAGAACAACTTCATCGTACATCCGAGTAGCTAAATAGCGCCGAGTGACTGCTTCATTATGCAAGCGATGAACATCCTGAAGTTTTCGATCAGAGGCGTTGGTACTACGAGCAATATCGAGAGTCTCATCATGTTCCATAACAGCCTATGGGTCAATAACATCCCCACTTCATCTTTCAACACTAAAAGTCGCGCTAATTCGTCCTTCTTATCAAGCGGTGCCACGAAGGAAGGCACGACATCCATGGTCAAGGTATATCCGTGCAGTTGATGAGACATGCTCAAAGGAAAGAGACAAGAGAGAGTAAGAAAAAGAAAAGGGGGGGAGGGGGGATGTGTGTGTAATGAGGAAAATAAAAAGGATAAAGAAAGGTTTAAATAGAATAAGCAACGAATAATTATTACCACATGGTCAACAAAGGACAGTTATAAAAATAAATGCATCTAGAAATTATAAATCCCTAGAAAAGATGTAATAAAAGACACTACCACAAACTAATCGTCCGACTCTGCCAACACTACACGATAGATTTCTATCTCCCGATCTAAATCTTTCATCATAAGCAAAATCTCATGATACTGAGAGTTGGCATCACACCGCCTCGCATGAAACTTTTTTCTTATCTTATTTGCCTCTGAGGTCGAATGCTATGGTCACAAGAGCAGCAGATGGCAAAGCGCCCTTGTTCGACCACTTAATTAAATGCTACAATAGTCACAAGAGCGGCATAGGGAAAAACGCCACTTTTCGACCATAACTGAATAATACAATGGTTACAAGAGCGGCAGAGGGTAAAGCGCCCATATTCGACCACTCAACTAAAATACCACAATGGTTACAAGAGCGGCAAAGGGCATAGCGCCCCTATTTGATCACTTAATTAAGTACTACAAGGGTCACAAGGGCGGCAGAGGGCAGAGCGCCCCTGTTCGACCACTCACTACAATGATCACAAAAGCGGCAAAGGGCAAGGCGCCCCTGTTTGACTACGCAACTAAATACTACAATAGTCACAATAGCGGCAGAAGGCAAAGCGCCCCTGTTCTACCACTCAACTAAGTACTACAATGATCACAAGAGCGGAAGAGAGAAAGACGCCCCTATTCGACCACTCAATTAAACATCCGCGACATACTCTAAATATTCAGACCAACGTGTCTTATCAAAAAAAAAAAAGAAAAAAAAGGAAATGAGAAAAAATAACACAACATGTTCAAAAAAAAATAAAAAAAATAGACAACATTCATATAATATTACGATGGGTACAAAAAGTAAGCAAAGAAACTCACACGTGACTCAAATACACAGTCACACGAACTAAATTTCGCTCATCACGTTCCATTTCCTCCTGAGCGTTGACGAAGAACTCCAACAGGGACGCACAATCGCTGTCTTTAGAACCTAGGGCATCGGCGTGGAGATCCATGCTATGCAAATACAATGGCTCACTGACAGCAAAAACAACTGTAAGGGTCTTCACAAGGCGAGTGTATCCGCTCATGTCGGCCATAAGGATATCTCTTTTAAGATTACGAAGCTCCAACTTCATGTCGAATATAACTACCCGATCAACCAGAGGAAAATTACTATCAATTATCTTGTAATAAAAAATAAAAAAACCCCAACACTGCCCGAAATAACTTCCCTTAAAGTAAGTTTATTCTCAAGGGAGAGCTTGCAGCGCTGCCTGAGCCAAGTTGAGAGCTACTTATACGACTTGCAAAAATTGAAACACATCCAGACATTGGATGTAAGTTGCAACACGACATTCACGTTATTATCGGTGGTGTTTAAAAAATAAAGGAGGGAGCAACCGACCCTCGTGACACACTTCTTGTAAAAGACGATTCACGTCTGTAAAACGGGAATGAGAGTATTCTCATGATCAAAATAGTCAAACACAATACTCAGCACATTAGACATCTGAGTCAATCGAGTAATCTCCGCTATCAAACGAGCCCGCGCCATATGATAAAAGGGAAGATAATATATATTACGCCAAAACAGATGAAAAACAAGAGTAAAGTAAAAGATTAAGGTTGACATTAACCAAGTAAGGAAAGAAATATATAATAAATACGAGCGCAGGGTACAACTACACATTCAATAAAACATTAAAACATCAATAAGCATTTATAATATTCTAGGGAATACCAAGAGGATTATAGGATTAATTTCCCTGACTAGCAATCACCCGTGCGACAAGCCTCTATCTCTTGGTCCAAATCCATCATCATAAGAACAACTTCATCGTACATCCGAGTAGCTAAATAGCGCCGAGTGACTGCTTCATTATGCAAGCGATGAATATCCTGAAGTTTCCGATCAGAGGCGTTGGTACTACGAGCAATATCGAGAGTCTCATCATGTTCCATAACAGCCTATGGGTCAATAACATCCCCACTTCATCTTTCAACACTAAAAGTCGCGCTAATTCGTCCTTCTTATCAAGCGGTGCCACGAAGGAAGGCACGACATGGTCAAGGTATATCCGTGCAGTTGATGAGACATGCTCAAAGGAAAGAGACAAGAGAGAGTAAGAAAAAGAAAAGGGGGGGGGGATGTGTGTGTAATGAGGAAAATAAAAAGGATAAAGAAAGGTTTAAATAGAATAAGCAACGAATAATTATTACCACATGGTCAACAAAGGACAGTTACAAAAATAAATGCATCTAGAAATTATAAATCCCTAGAAAAGATGTAATAAAAGACACTACCACAAACTAATCGTCCGACTCTGCCAACACTACACGATAGATTTCTATCTCCCGGTCTAAATCTTTCATCATAAGCAAAACCTCATGATACTGAGAGTTGGCATCACACCGCCTCGCATGAGCCTAAGAAAGAAGCCGATTGATGTCACATATAATACGAACATCAGCATGAGCCTTTTGAGTAAGTTCAAACTTTTTATGATGACCCCCCCAAGCGGCATCCAAGGCAGCCCGCTGAGCTAATCTATGAGTCATTAACATCCCTACTTCGTCTTTCACCATCAGGAGTCATCAATAAGCGATATAGATTTTGTTCCAAATTATGAATAAGAGTAGTTGTCACAGGGTAATTTATCAGGAAACACTAAGCAAAATGAGAACAATACGAGCACTATTTATAAACAGACAACCCCCATTATAATAAAATATCCTGAAATTCAGGTGCCACTAATAAATAAACACATAAACCGAAATAAATATCAAGAGTAAAACAACCGCTTAAGATATTTAAAATGTCATAATAAAAATCATCAAAATCCCAAATAAGTTTCAAAAAAATTGGAGGAAAGAGGAAGAAGAAAGAAAATCAAATCCAAGATAAACACAAACATATTACAAACACTCAATACCAAAGAGAATAAACCGAAACTTCCTCGAAAGAGGCCAGATCTCGTTTTTTTTCTCTCAAGATCTTCACGCACCCGGGTCACAGAAGCTTCAGCTTCACAAGCCTTCTACGTAGCTGTTGAAACGCCAGCGAGAAGCTTGTTCAGAGCAGTCATCTTTTCTTGGGCCACTTTATTCAGATCCTTTAGGCTTTGCTCTAATTCAGCGATCTGAGCCGGAAGGGATGAACGCGAATCAAACTTTCCTTTCACCGTACCCAGCAATTGGGAAAGCCACGTTTTAGGAAACTGAAGACCTGCGCCAATTTGAATGGAAGATTCCCATTCCTTCAGCTTACCAGCAGCAGGAGGAGCATCACGAACTCGGGAAACCCCTTTGAAGCTTCGAGCAAACCCTTATTCATGAAAACTAAAGTATTCATATCCTTAATCATACCCTCGTTTACCATATGACCGCTTAGCTCGACGATCATCCTGTAAGCAATGGCTAAGTTCGAAGAGACCCAAAAGCCATGCACTAATCTATAGTTCTCAGTTTCCCCGGCTTCGCCGGCACTTACAACTGAAGGGTAGCAAAAGGAAGGATCTTTCGATTGGGATAATAGGGCATCCACGTCTAATTATTCTTGAGTAGCTGGGATAGAATCATTCCCCATAAGTCGCGCGCGTTTGATATTGCTCGTGACACTGGAAGCATCCTTCTTAAACGCAGAATTGCTACCACGCTTTTTCATAGTCTAAAAAAAAAAGATGGGGGAAAGAGTATAAGATATAAAAAAATAATATAATGATGATGATGATGATGAAATGTTAAAAATGAATGAAACTAACCTCGGAATGACTGATTCAAAAGGTCGTCCCTTGGCTCCCTTGACTACTAGTTGGGCTACCCCGGCTGATCAAGAGTTGTTGAAAAAAGGGTTTAAAAAGGAACATATGCCTCCTCCTTCGACGCAAAAAAAAATTCGAGCAAGGTTGAAGCTCTTCAGCATATCCGGGCTCTTCTAACCAGCTTCGTGCTCTTCTAACCAGCTTCGAGCTTTTTAGACAGTCGTTTAACTTGATACGACCCGGCGCATGCATCAACCTAAGGTCATTAGTGTGGGTGGAATGACTGGTTCACGAAGAAGAAAGTTCAGAGCTTGCTTCCGGATTTCTGTTTGAAACGAACACCAATTTGGAGAGACAAAGAGCTCTCGCGTCGGAGAAGGCTGAAGGAAAGAAAAGTAAATCGCTCGGTCCACCAAACACATCTCTCCTTCGAACATAAAGCGGTCGAAACTAACTTTAATATCAGCTTCCTCACAAGAATATGGATCCGGATAGAGAGACGAGACTCATTGGTCGAACCCCAGTTGGCGAGCCACGCGATCAGAGTTATATGACATTGCTACAAACTTACCCAATAAAATCCAAGGAGATAACCAGGTAGTACATCCATAACAGAGTCAAAGTCGTCACTTGCTAAAGATTGCTCAAAGTTCAGGGTCACATCTGTAACCTCAATAGTGAAATCGTAAGGAAGGGAACCAGAACGACCGTCATGATAAGGAAAAGTCTTGAATTTCTTGGCCACATCCATATAATCCTTAAGAGTGTTCCCGGATTTTCTCCCTTTCCCGCGCTACAGGACCATGCGAGGATAATAGTAAGAAGTAGAAACCATATCAAAGGTACCATCCTATCTCTCAACTCTTTCCATACGATGAACGGCTAAATCGTTAGTTGGAGGAGCATATTTGGGAAAATGCTCCCATGCCCAAGCTTGAAGGAAATTTGAAGCGACATAGGTTTCAACACTGTGACGGGCATCTACTCTCCCAACATCTTTACAAAGGAGATCCAGCTGACGATACAAATCACCCAAGAACATAGGCGCCAAAGGAAATGATATACCTTATGGCATCAGTACAGCCATCGGCACGAGCTCGTTCTTGATGGTGTCACAGGGGTTGTGTTCAAAGACATCATGATAGAGCCAGTAAAGAAGGAAAGTTGCTAGCTCAGCGCGAGCGTTCTTCTCCTCTTGGACGGGGGAGTTGACATCCCCGTCTACGGGATTTGGAGCCCAATATTTCACCCATAGATAGAAAGAAGCGCGTTTATTCTTACTAACCTTAGTACCGTTTCCAGAAAGGTTTTCGTCTCGAGTGAGTCGGCTTGGTAAAGCAGCAGAATCCTTCATAGCATCATCCATCATCTTCCCACCAATAGGGAGGCTACATCTTTCTCTCTTTCTTCCGAAGTAGGAGTAACCTTGGACTTCCCTTTAGCCGATTTTCCCGAATCAACGATCTTCCCCTTTATAGGGTGGACGCCTTTTACCGAGGAATCGTCCTTCCTCCCCGATCGGATTTCCTAAGATTTACCTTTGCATCCAATCAAGTGAGCACACAAAGTCTTGTCCAAATCATTTATAGTTTTGGAGATAGACACCTCATGATACAGGTGAGATCCATGAATCGACAATCCCATTAAAGCTACAACATCCTCCAATACAGGAGCTGCCTCACCCCAAGCAAAAAAGAAAGTGTGAACCCGAGAAATCCAGCGCGAATAAAGTCTGACCATGTCACTTTTATATCTAACTATCACACGATGAAGGGATGCGTCTATAGCGTCTTTTATCCCCAAAGAACGGATCACGACTAAATAATCAGGTTGGAACGGATATATGTGACCTAAGACTTCCAGAGGGGAAAAGTTTTAGTGGAAGAGCGCTGATCTATAGTTGGAAGGTAATAATCCCCACGATGAATGACCATGCGCGGAATTTTGTTGAAAGGGTGAAGGGGAAGGATGTCTTCCTCCGGATGCATGAGACACTTAGGGGATGCGAAAAGGGGTATTAAAGCCGGGTTGGTTAAACGAGAATCGAGATAATCGTCATTCGGCGTAACCCGTGTACCATCTGAAAAAATTGGGGGCTGCATAGCGGCAGAGAGATCTCGGTTGCCAAGAATTTCCATAATAGAATACAATTGGCCATCATCCGGAAAAGGAAGAGGCATGTCATCAGATTGGCCACCAGATTCGGACCCCGCTTGAGACTTGGTCTCTCCCACTTCTTCATCTTCTTCCGCTGAGGAATGTTTGGGGGAATCGTCTGACACTAGGAACAATAAAATATGGATACGTAATAAAAAAAATGAAGTAGTAAAGAAGAGACAGTAAATATATATACCAAAAACCTTTCTTTGTCTAAAGTGAGATGGTAACTTAGAGTAGGCTAACTGAAGAGATGGTGGGGTACGTGATCAACCAAACGGTGAGTGGGATAGGGAGGTAGGTGTTAAGAAGATAGTCAAGGAGAATTGTTTTAAAAGTGGGTTTTGACATTTGGGTTATCCAATGGTTAGCCCAACAATCAGGGGGCTAATGTTAATACCAGAAAAATGACTACCCATGGATAAGGGGAGTCATTCTTACTAGACGGGCTTAAGTTCATCATCACCTTAGGAATTTAGGGGTCAAGCCCAAGCACTTAGAAATATGTCAATGGAAGTGGACAAGAGAGGAATAAGAGGATAAGTTGGGGATAAGAATGACAGATGGCAATTTAGCAATAATAAGGGGTTAAAGGGAGGCATGTGTAAAACATGATTAAGATGGAAATTCTATAAAAAGAAAAGGAATAGTACAAAGAAAGGATCTTATTTTCCTCTCTCTACCCATAAAAGAAAATGTGTAGTCCTTGATGTGACTAGGATTGGTCTCTCCTTTACGAGTTTACCCTAAAACACCTATTTTTACCAAAATAAGTATCACAACCTCAATACCAAAAAAAAATCTACCAAAAATTACGAATGATGTCGGCACACCGTTGTCAACATAACTAAGTTATTGAAGATCTGTTACCACCAGCAACATTCATTAATGTTCATACTACCTTGAATGGTTCAAAGAAGGACGGTTTTATTCAACGCCTAAAAACCATAAACAACCACACCTTAACCACAGTCACCAAAATCAGAATCACCATCTCAATACCGAAAAATATCCCTTTTTTATTTGATCTATCAGATACCATTAGCCATTATCAACCATAAAAACACCATTACCAACACTAACACCAGACCAAATCATCCTTGTACCGTTTCTTCAAAACCGGCAATTAAATCTATCACCATCATCTCATGACCTCTATTTTTATCTTCCATAAGCATGTTACTCCGTGAAGTTTATTAGGGTTTTTTATAAAACAAAAAATAATAAAAATAAAAAAATAAAATCTAAAAAAGTTAGCAAATAATTTAACTAGAGAGAAAATTGAACAAGGGAGATGATAATTTATAAACTAAGGGTTTAAGGGGTTTAAAGACAAAAATCAAGGAAAAAGAGATTACCGCTTAGGAAAATGTTGGTGATCAGATGACTATCAGATTTTTCCAAAGGTATTCTTATATTTAAGGGCAAGTAATCCTTGGTGTACATGTCTTCAGATTAAGTCGTATGAACTATTCTACGTGAAAGAATATGGCCTATCCTACTGACAATGTACATTTAAAATTCGATAATTAAATGATTATAATTAACAGGTTGTGGGTTATAATCCCAAAGGTGTCACTATCCAACTACATAAAACCCAAAAAAAAAAAATTTGACACAAAAAACCCATTACAAACCAACTGTCCATATTACCCTCACTTATAATTCAGCCCAACTTCATTAATTTCTCACGCCCAACTTACTTACCTACGCACGCCCACCTTCACTAACGCCCAAAATTGAAGGAAGTTATTATTTCCCTCTTAACTTCTATCTTCTACAACTTCCAAAATCAAACCGTTCACCGTTTCAAAATCATCAAAAAAAAAAAACTCCTGAACCAACATCATCGTCATCATCATCCATATCAAAAATCATCATATTAATCTCCCTGAAACAAAAATCATCACTTAAATCATCATCAACAATAGAATTTGAGTCGTCATCAACCTAAATTTCTGATTCTAAAATGATTGTTGATCATCAACAGTAGAATTGAGTCTTCTACTTTAACTCATCATAATCTACCTGAAGTTTCTATTCAAATCTGTCACAGTTTAAAACTAAAAACAATCACTGAAGATCATTAAACATGGTGAAGAAACAAGACAAGAAGATGAAGAAAAAACTCAATAAACCAGTTAAGAAACAAAAATCTACAAAAGGTAAATCGAAGTTCATGGTTTCATCATATTCTTTGATTTTTTATGGTTGAAAATCAAAATGCATTTGGTTAATAAGGTTTCATCATATTATGCATGTTTATGATTTTTAGTTTCACGATTTTGGTTTCATCGATGTATTTGGTTAATAAGGTTTCATCTCTTTCGAAATTACAGGTTTCATAGTTAGGTTTCAGTTACATTTTTTTGAAACTAGGTTTCACTGATTTTCATCTAGGTTTCATCTGTTTGTAGCAACGTTTAGGTTTCATCTTTTTAAAACTAATTTATTATGATGGAACCAAAAAAGGTTTCATCCTATTATGTGTATGGTTGTGGCCAACAATGTTGGTGTTTTTTACTAAATGGGTATTGTGATGGAACCAAGAAAGGTTTCATTCTATTCTGTGTATGGTTGTGACCAACAGAGTTAGTGTTTTTTTACTTAATGCATGTTTTGATGGAACCAAAAAAGGTTTAATCCTATACTGTGTATGGTTGTGACCAACAGAGTTAGTGTTTTTTTACTTAATGCATATTGTGATGGAACCAACAAAGGTTTCATCCTATTCTGTATATGGTTGTGACCAACAGAGTTAGTGTTTTTTAGTAAATGCATGTTTTGATGGAACCAAAAAAGGTTTCATCCTATTCTGTGTATGTTTGTGACCAACAATGTTGGTGTTTTTTAGTAAATGCATGTTTTGATGGAACCCAAAAAGGTTTCATCCTATTTGTGTATGGTTCTGACCAACAGAGTTAGTGTTTTTTAGTAAATGCATGTTTTGATGGAACCCAAAAAGGTTTCATCATATTCTTTGTATGGTTGTGACCAACAGTGTTAGTGTTTTTTTTACTTAATGGCTATTTTGATGGAACCAAATTTGGTTTCATCATATTTTGTGTATGGTTGGGACAAGTTATGTTTGTGCTTATGGTTTCCTTATTCTGTAACAGGGATTTTTTTTTTACCAGAACCATATAGGTGCTCGTTGCAACATTTGTGTACAGAGGCACCAAAGATAAAAGCATTGATACAAACTAAAGAAACACACATGAAGGCACTTGTTGCTTTTCCATTCTGGCGTTTCTTCAAACCGTTCTTCGATGGTACCCTTCAAGAAGAAAAATTAAAGAAAAGGACAAAAGCAGTTCAGATGATCTTAGGGTCATTTTATAGAAGTGTCAAGGGTGATAAACCATATTGTTTCAAATTGATGAGAGCAAGGAATATGATACTACAGACAACACCTGAACAGTTCGATGTCATTTTTGGTCTACAAATGATGAAGAATGTACATATACACAAAGATGTTGAGCTGAAGAAAAAGGTGAACATGTTTCAAGTTGAGTATTATAAAGGAGCTAAGAAGATAAGGAAAACTGATATTTTCAGAGCCATGATGGAAACAGCAGCGGATGAAACCAAAGTTGAAGACTTCGTCAAGTTATTCATCCTCTATCTCTTGGTATCAATTTTTGTACCAAACAAAAGTGGGAAGAATCTTACTTCAAAATACTTATACCAAGTATTTGAGATGAATAAAGTGTGTTGGCCAGATGTTTTCCATGAGCATCTTATTGAGTCTATAAGAAAATCCGATCAAGTTGATGATGTATCTGGTTGCGTAATTTACCCATTGGTAAGTTAATTTTTATTTCTTTTGATTCATAAGTTGCTTGTTTTTATTTTTCCCAAGTTTGATTACTAATTTGAATGTTGTGTATTCTTTTTTTTCAGTATTGGTTTGCCGAGTTGACCTTAAGACAGGCTGGTACCGAGATGTACGCAAGGTTCGCTACATGGGACCTAGATGGAATATATAAGGCAGTGATGAACAATTTGGATGATCTTAGAAATAAACCATATATTTTCTCAAAGGTAAAAATAACCATCATTTTCTTTGGTTCAGTACAATTCCAGATGAAAACAAATGATGGAACCAAAAAAGGTTCCATCATTTTTTTTGCTTCAGTACAATTCCAGATGAAAAAAAAATGATGGAACCAAAAAAGGTTCCATTATTTTCTTTGGTTCAGTACAATTCCAGATGAAAAAGAATGATGGAACCAAAAAAGGTTTCATCATTTTTTTTGATTTAGTACAATTCCAGAAGAAAAAAAATGATGGAACCAAAAAAGGTTTCATCATTTTTTTTGGTTCAGTACAATTCCAGATGAAAAAAAATGATGGAACCAAAAAAGGTTCCATCATTTTTTTTGCTTCAATAAAAAAAGTTACATTCTTTATTTAATTACACCTTATTCCAAATGAAATAAAAAGAAGTTCCATCATGTTCATTGTGTTCTGCAGATGAATCTGGGTCACCGTAAAGGATCATTCTTGTATCCATATACTGAACAAGAAGAACGCTTGGTACAGCGCATAGAGGAAGAAGATATTCCTGTTGAAGAGTATATTGATCTTGAACTCCAGGTTGGTGTTGGAAATGAAAAGAATGTTGGTTCTGCAAGTAAAGAGATTGTTGGTGTTGTAAATGAAGAGAATGTTGGTTTTGAAAGTCAAGAGAATGTTGGTGATGAAAGTGAAGAGAATGTTGTTGCTGGAAATGAAGAAAATGTTGGTGCTGCAAATGAAGAGATGATTGGTGCTGGAAATGAAGATCCCGCAAGTGAAGAGAATGTTGGAACTGGAAATTACAAGGCTAAATATAAGTGGGCGAGAATGTTGATTGAAAAACTTACAACCGTTGGTAACAATGGGATCTCTGAAAAAGATCAATCAATAATAGCAAAATATGATGCTGAGGAGAGGTTACAACATTCTCTTCAACTAGTGAAGCATACTTATGTTAGAAGGAAACGTAAAAGAGAAACAATTTCAAACCGTGAAAAAACGGTCTGAAGAACATGTGGAGGTGATATGTTAAATCTTGTTTCATTTATTTGTGTGAGTTAATATTGAGTTTCTACCGAATCAAGAATATATTTCATATCTTCTTCTATTACTCTGTTTACGTACATGTTAAACTCAATATGTTAAATCTTGAAAGAGATAAATTATGGCTGATATGAAAAAGTAAACATAATTCAAATTATTTAGTTAGTGTAAGGTGTTATTCCACTGGTTAATATTGTGTTTCATTTATTGAGTTAATGTTGTAGGAAATGATAAACAAAGCTATATTGATTGTGGATGACATGATAGAAAAAGAAAGGGTTCTTCGACAAGAAGAAACACAAGAAGATGATGCTGAGAATGTTGTGATTGAGCAAGAAAATGATTTTTTGTTGAAGATGATGCTGAGGTGATAATTTACTTTGATTTGATTTGTTTGTTATGAATGAATCTGATTTTTTTGAACTCAATAAATCTTGCAGGTAGAAACACAGGAAGATGATGCAATGGAACCTGAAAATTCTTTAGAGAATGAAGTAGAAACACAAGAAGATGATGCAATTGAACCTGAAAAGGTTTCAGAGAATGAAGTTCAGATCCAAGGTTTGATTTCAGATTTTGAAGGTTGTTTGTTGGAACCAGAGCAGGTTCCATCCTCTGAAGGCAAATTTCAAGAGCAACAACTGATGGAACCAGAAAAGGTTTCATCCTCTGAAGGCAAAGTTCAACAGCTAATTGAAGAGGTTTCGGAGTTAACTCCGAACACAATTGAAGAATTGAAATTTGTTGAGGAAGTTGAATCTGAAATCAAGAAAGGGAAGCAAGCTACAGATAATGTAATTGAAGAAGTTTCGGAGTTAACTCCGAACACAATTGAAGAATTGAAATTTGCTGAGGAAGTTGAATCTGAAATCAAGAAAGGGAAGCAAGCTACAAATAATGTAATTAAATAAGTTTCGGAGTTAACTCCGAACACAATTGAAGAATTAAAATTTGCTGAGGAAGTTGAATCTGAAATCAAGAAAGGGAAGCAAGCTACATATAATGTAATTCAAAAAGCCTCATTAACTCCAAACACAATAGAAGATATCAATGTGGCTGAGCAGGTGGAATTAGAAGCCTCATTGAAGAAAAGTTCTTCTTCAAATCCAAAGGGTCTTACATCAAAGCCAAAAAGTCAAGGCATGTGCTACTACTCAGTTGTAGACATGGCAAAAGATGTAATTGAGTTTGAAGATGATATGCCTCATTTCAGTTTGGGATTGACGCAAAGTCAAGACAGTGACAAAGAAGATAGTGATCATGAAGATGTCAGTCCCGAACAAAAGGTGAGCAACATAATATCAAGAATGAGGAAAAACAAAAGGAGTATGTAAGCACCTGTTAAGATGCAGGATTATACACCTGGGGATGTTAAGAAGAAACAAAGAAAAAATATTCGTTGTGTTACAAGAAGAAAACAGTTGGAGAAGAAACAAACAAATAAAAATGAGGTGAAGTTGAAAGCAGTTGACAACTTGAAAATTATACAGGTACTCGATTCAACTCAGAAACCGGTCGTGTGCATGTATTTTAGAATGCATAATGAAAGGTAAGTGGCATTCATACTTTTCAGTTTTTTTATTTCTCTTATTTCTCTTCTTTAATCTCTATTCTCTTCCTACTGTAAATTCTCCCTCTTAAAGACATCAATCTGGTGATGATATCAGTGTTGAAACCAAAAAAGGTTCCATCAATTTCTTTGGTTCAGTACAATTTCAGATGAAAAAAAATGATGGAACCAAAAAAGGTTTCGTCATTTGTTTTGCTTCAGTACAATTCCAGATGAAAAAAAATGATGGAACCAAAAAAGGTTCCATCATTTTTTTGGAACCAAAAAAAGAATACATTTATGTCATATTCTTTTCTTCTTCTTTAACCATTAACTTGTTTTTCAACTATTTAAAAACAGACATGGCATGGGAGAAAAAAGAGCTTGCATTGTACATAACAGGAAGGAATCTGGATAACTTGCTAAGAAAGGGTGAGATCCCCGGGGATATGATTGAATTCTACATGCTGAAATTGCAAAAGAACATATCAAAGAAAGAGTTGAACCCAGATGGTACTCTTAAGTACAAAAGAGCAGTGTTCCTAAGCACATATGTATATGTAAGTATCCTATAAATTCTCTTAAACAAGTGTTTTTCTGAAACCAAATTAGAAAATGATTTTTGATTTTTTAGTGAATTTAAGACACTGCACTCAATCGGACAAAATTATCACTCTGCAATTGAAGCTTTCATAGACAACATGGACTACACTCCAGAATTCATATTCATTCCATTTCTGACAAAACTTAGTGAAAAGTCGTACCACTGGACTTTGCTAGCTTTTGATAATGAAACTGGAGAATTCTCACACTATAACTCGATAGCTGAAACTAAAGATGAGTGCAACAAAAGTGCAGAAAGCATGAAAGAAAGATTGGTGTCAGCATTCAAACAACATGTTGCAAAGCTCTCTCTAGACCCGCTAAGTCAATCAAATGAATTTGTTTTGAACAACCCTTTGTGTTGCCAACAAGATGTGTAAGTTCTTTAAAAGAACTTGTGTTTAGAGATCTTCTCTTCACTATCTTCATTTCAATCTTTTAATTTAAAGATCTTGTTTTGTTAATTTCAGGAATGATTGTGGACTTCATGTTTGCTATTACATGAAGAACCTCTTGAAAGTAAATTTTTCATATAAAGAGCATATCAAACAAAAGGTGCAGAATATGAGGCCAAAGATGGCATGCAAGATCCTAATTGACAAAGTTGAAGACTATGAGGGAAAAGTTTCAACTTAAAAGTTGACAGTTTTAGTGATTGCGTAATGATTCTAGTTTTTGTTTAAGAATACTTGTTAACTTACTAATCACTTGATGAGAGGATTGAAGTTGAATCTGAGTTGTTTAAGTGGATTGAAGGTTTTAGTCATTGAACTGTGGGTTTTAGTCATGGAAGTTAGGAGTTCTAGTCATTGAATCAGGTCTGGTGTTGTTTAAGTGGAAAAAGCCTGTTGAGCAATAAGGAAAGAAGTACTAATCACTTGATGAAGGAAAGGGGTTTGAGTTACGGTTTGATTGTTGTGTTTTGATGTATAATTAGCTGGTTGAACGTTTGTATGTTTAAAATTTGTATGTTTTGAAAACATCTCAGTTCGTATGTTTAAAAGATCTCATTTGATAAAAAAGTTCCATCATTTTCTTGATCGTTTTCTTTGGTTCAGTACAATTTTAGATGAAAAAAAACGATGGAACCAAAAAATGTTCCATCATTTTCTTCGTTCAGTAAAAATTACAGATGAAGAAAAACGATGGAACCGGAAAGGTTATATCATTTTTTTTAGTTCAGTAAAATTATAGATGAAGAAAAACGATGGAACCAAAAAAGGTTCCATCATTTTCTTCGTTCAAAATAAATTACAGATGAAAAAAAAAACGATGGAACCAAAAAAGGTTTCATCATATCAGAGATGAAAAAAAACCTGGAGCATGTGATAAACTATACAAAACTATTTTGGTTGAAAAAATTAATAAAAGCTTGTAACTCTGACAAACTTAATCTAAAAATAAAAAACCATGAAACTAATGTACTGTAAAATTATAAAAAAATACAAATCGAAACATATATTAGTCTAAACAAAAACTGAAAATGAATTGTAGTTGAAATGACTTCAAATCTGATGTGCAGGGCATGTCCTTCGGTTATGGGAACTCAAAACATGGCAGCTACCACAAGTTCTCATCTTCTTATTTGGAACAAAACTTGTATTAGGAATTCTCTTCTTCTTTCTTGGACGACCTGGTTGTGGTAGAGCATCAGGACCAAAAACAACGGATTTTGGAGAGACGATCAAAAGCTTTTCAACTGTAGGGATAGGATTAATTGCTCTTGCATACCATTCACGGTAGAACTTTACTGTAAAGTAGAATTCGACATACTTATAAGGATCTTCTTCATTTATCATGTTACAACGGATAGCGTGGGCACTAGTGAAACCATTAATTCGCCAACGATTGCAAAAACATGTTCTTCTTTGCAAATCAACCTTTTGTGTTAATGTCGAATGAACTTCAAACACATATTGCGACGACTTGGTGACATTGTATTCACGACCGTGCATCTTGTTGTTGTAGAGCTCAATTTCAAATTCCGGACATAAAGTTTCTCGCCACTTCAATAAGGTTGCACATTCCTCACGACGTACACACATTTGATTCATAAGCTTCACTCTGATTTCATCAACCATGATGGCTATAGGCTTCCCTCTCTCTTCAAGGATCCAACTATTGAAACTCTCAGCTATATTCGAACACAACCTACCATAACGACGACCCGGGAAATAAACACTTGCCCATTTATCAACAGGAGCTCTAATCAGATAATCTTATAACTTCTTATTTTTAACCTGCAACAACTTCCCCCAGTTCTCTGAAAATTCTGTATGTGTATTAGCATATGCACATTTTTCAAACAATCCCAGCACATAATTATTATAAACCTTATTGGCCTTAGGCAAGTATGAATTGATATTTTTCTTCATATGCCAATAACACCAACCATGAGCAGAATCAGGGAATACAGAAGGAATTTGATTCACCAAACCAGTACCTCGATCACTCACAAAAGTAAGCTTTTTGCGCAGAGGAGAAATGATAGATTTCAAATTCTCCAAAAACCATTTCCAATTCGCGTCATTCTCCGATGAAACAACAGCATAAGCTAAAGGATAAATTTCTGAAACACAATAGGAAAAAATATTTCAGTTTGTATGTTTAAAAGATCACATTTGATAAAAGAGGTTACATCATTTTCTTTGGTTCAGTAAAAATTCCAGATAAAAAAAAATGATGGAACCAAAAAAGGTTCTATCAGTTTCTTCGTTCAGTAAAATTCCAGATGAAAAAAAATGATGGAACCAAAAAAGGTTCCATCATACCAAAGATGAAAAAAATACTGTTAAAAAAGAATGTTTAAGAAAACTTACCGTCATTACCGGTTAAACCCGTTGCTGCCACGATATGACCAAGGTATTTGTTCTTCAGATGGGCTGCATCAAGGAATAATAAAGGACGGCAGTAATTCAATCCACGAATACATGCACCTAAATAGATAAACAATCTCTGAATTTTTTGAGTCCCATTTTCAATTTCCAAAACAACATGAGATCCAGGATTGGTTTCAGTCAATTTGTTGGTATACCATTTCAAATACATAAATGATTTCTTCATTCTCTCCCCATGTAATATTCAATGCATGCTTCTTCCCTGCATATGCATAATAACGACTAATGTCAAAGCCATATTCTCTTGTAAACTGATTCATAATATCTTTTGTCTTCTTCTTTGGATTCTGTTTAATCTCTTCAAGAATCAAGCTACTAATTAATTTCTTCGTCACATGTGGTCTGTTTACAACTCCACCACAAAAAGTGTGCTTCTTATTTAACTCCTTGATAATAAAAAGACTACCTACAACACCATCAATAGAAACAACATATATATGCCATTCACATTTCTCTTCTTCCTTCTTAGCACAACATGCATTAATCCTCAACTTCTCATTCCTTGTCATCTTGAATGAATACCCATATGCTGCAATATTTTAACAAATCAGAACGAACTTGTTGAACACCTCCCGTAAACACCTGATTGACACCCTGAAAAATGCCTAACCAAATTGCAGACTTCAAAGGTTCTTTAACTTTATTACTGACATCATAATCAACTAAATTTGTAAGTCCTACATGATCAAAATGTATAATTCCTAAACTTCGTGTCTTCTCAAAAGATACAATTCCTGAACTTCGTCGTTGTTCAAAAGGTATAACTACTGAAGTTCCTGAATTAGAACTACAACACTCATCTTTATCCCTTATGTGTAACTTAAGAGATGGAAGCTTATTAAAAACAGTAAATACAACAACCGATTGGAGATCAAAATCACAATCGATAACCTTTTGCTGATCGCCAATTATATGGAAAATTTCTATAGAAAGAACAGAGAGTTGACACCACCTTGAACATATACTACCCTTCAAATCAAAAAGAGATGCTTGTAGACCAATACGAAACGATAACGTATCCTCTTTGTGATATATAACCACAAGAACAGATTCCATAATCTACAAGAAAAAGTATGAAACCAAAAAAGGTTTCAGTAGTAAGAATATCAAAAACAACAACAACATATTTTTGAATAACAACATAAACAACAAGAACAGATTTGTTAATCTACAGGACAAAAGTATGAAACCAAAAAAAGGTTTCAGTAGTAAGAATATCAACAACAACAACATCATAAGAAAACTCAATAGACTTGAATAAGAAGATCAACAAAAAGAAATCATAAAAACAAATAGATCGGAGTTTCATAATCAATATAAACTCTAATTTTAAAATTGAATTTTGGTATCAGATGAATGAGAACAACAAAGAACTAAACTCGTATTCAACAACTAAAACAAATGCTTCAGCAGAATAAGAATATGATCAATTTAGAAATATAAACTCGAAAATTAAAACACAAACAAAATCATAAAGATCAAAATTACATGATTGTTGATTCAACTACTAGTAACTAGTGTTCTGTTCTTCGATTAAAACGAGATCTGATGAGTTTTTATCTTCTGATGTTCGATTAAACTGAAACAAAAAGGATGTTCTTCGATTAAACTATAACAAAAACAAAATCTGAAGCTGAGTTTATGTCTTCTATACTTCGATAAAACTGAAACAAAAACGAAGATAACTAGGTTTTAGTGTACTGTTCCTCAAATTGAACGAAGAGAGCTGCGTTTTTGGAGAAGATTGATAAGAAGAGAAGATTTGGTTTTAGTGATTGAGAAGAATAGAAGAAGAGAAAATGCCTGAAACACGAAATCGAAAAAAAATTCAGAAAATTTTCTTCGAAAAACAGACGAAGAGCAGAAGATGTTTTGGAAGAGAAGAAGAGAATATGGGAGGAAATTTTGTTTCCTTTTAAAACAGTGATTATATATATGGAAGGGTACTTTTGGAAATTTAAAAAAATAAACTAAAAACTAAAATTAACACTTATTAAAAGAAATAGGGTTTTTGAATTTATTATTTTCCAAATGGTTTTTATTTTTAACAAAAAATATGGGAGGAGTTTTTGTATAATAGGTAAGCTCACCTTGGTTATTTGTCACTAGTTTTGCATAATTAAAAGAAAAAAATTTATATGATGATTATTTGGGTTTCTCAAAAATATTATGTACGAAAAATAACATCCCACGGAAGTTATCATTTTCCTCTCTTTTTTGGTCCCATGAAAATTGGTCCTTTTCATTTTTATATGTTATTTTTTTAAATAATTTCTTATTAACAATTTATGTTGTTAAAAAAATTTATAAGAAATATAAAGAATTTAGTAGTCATATTTTATATTCGTTACGCAGGTCTTTTAAAAATATTTCTAACTGTATAACATTTACAAATGTCCGTTTTTAAATTTGTAAAATATGTAAATTCGAAGTTTTAATACAATAATAAATTAATAAATTAATAAAATATAATTTATTTTCCACATTTATTTAAAAAATTATGCAAGTAGCAAAATAATCTATTTTCTTAAAGAGTATTACACGATTTAACCGAGCTTTTCAACGGTCAAATAAGTTATCATGGATTTTGATCTTAGGACTAAAGCTCAAAGCTGGTCATTTTCTACTCTCTGCTTCTGTCACCTAGACACCATAAAATGTTTGTTTTGCCAATAAATTGTTTAAATAAGCCATCAAATTAAATTAGTCATTTTCTCTTGTTTTATTACAAAAATAAAAATAAAAACTAAATTGGCTAATTAAAAGTAAAAAGTAAAAAGAACATCATACACCAGATGCACGCTCGATTGTAATGCAGAATTCCTTGGTGCTAGAGTCTACTGCTAGTTATCAGGCTTACGCATATCTATATCATTAGGCTTGAAGTCCACTTTTCTTACTGCTGTTTTAGCAACTAATTCTATGATTAGTCCATTCACTGTTTGTTTTTTTTGTCTTCGCTTTATCTTCTCTACAGTCTACGTTAGATGTAACTAAGAAAAACATAAATGTATTTCGTTGGTTTAGAGTGGTATCGACGAGTATTGAGTCTATTGACCTCAAGAGTTCTGACTAGTCAGTCATGAGGTAATTTTCTGTCTATTAGAAGAAATTTTTTTTGAGGAAACTAGACGTGAGGTGAGGTACTATGGGCTTATATGTGGATGATTAATAGCAGTAAAATAGTTCATTTGGGAATGAAATTTCAATCTTAGCCAAAACTCGTTTGGACCTTGGGAATTCTAGGTTTCAGTTTCTGTAATGATCCGACCTTCCACCGAGGACGACTCCAATTTAAAGGTGGTGGTATTGTAATACCCCGATTCGGAATATAAGTAATGGTTTGTCCTTTCCTAACACCGAGGCCTTTTCAGCACAACTGGCTCAGAGTTGGCAAAAAACTCTGCAGTTAAGCGTGATCGGGCGGGAGTAATCCAGGGATGGGTGACCTCCCGGGAAGCTGCTGCTGGATAACCGCAGCGGTGCCCGTTGAAAACCCCACACTGCCGGATAACCGCAGTGGTTAAGTAGGGACAATATCGGGTCATTACAGTTACAGTTTCATAGTCGTTATTCTGGATCCCTTGCTTGGCCGTTCTTGTGCTCTTGAACTCTTTCACTTTTGACGTGTAACTCGGGATTAACTGCCCGAAAGTAATATTCTCTGAAGAGGACCTCTTTTTTTGATAACTAATTGTGAAGATAAATGAACAACCGCACAACAGCTCTAATGGTGATATTTTTTATGCAAGTATGGACACGCAATGAAAAAATAGTAAATGTTGGTTTGCTTATCGCGCCCTCCATAAATTAATGTATCACCCGGTGAGAGAATAAAGATGGATTTAACGTGAGAGAGTCTAATAAATCTGGAATAAACAGCTTTATTTTTTTGGTCAGTGTTTTATTGATATTTCATCCTCGATATTTGTGGATGATGATCATATCTAATGTGAATTTCAAGGAGATATGTATCAAAATCTGCGTATACTACGTAATGTTACAAGGAGCTATATATATAGCCTGTACAGTATCTAACGCCTTAGCTATCTAGTACGTACAGTACAGGACTGACGAACCCTAGGAATATGGGTAGAGAGGAAGGTGAAGCTATTAAACGTGAAATGTATAGACTATAGAAAGCATGGAGGAAGGACGGCTCAATGGCACTATTACCGCACCAGAGCCAGAGTAAATACCTGAAATGATTGACATGTTAAGAGTAGGTGGTTTCAGTGTTGCGATTGTAGAGTGACGAAAGTCTTTGGGAGTGGATCCATTCCACCATATGAAGTAAAACAAACAAAACAAAGAAGTGGTAAAATACGGAAAGGAAAGGAAACGGTAATCAGACGATCCTTACTCTTTTCTAATGACAATATTCCTCTCGTATAGGTTGCTGTTATCCTCACTCTGTTCTTATGACCTCTAAATAAAACTTAAAGTTAATTAATTTTTTATATTCAAAACAAAGAATTTGTAGGGTTTCAACACTAGTTGAAATATCATTAGTGACTAATAGGAATTTGAAACCCTTCCTAGGGTAGGTTGGCAATTGAAATTCGGATAAACAACAATTTACGTATCTATAACACATTTGGTTTAAGATTTTCAAAGCCCAGGATTCCAATTTCTAAAATTGAATTTCGAAGAACAGATTCCTAAGTAAAAAAAATTGGTATTTGGTTCAGGTATTTCAAAAAAGGAATTGGAGAAGAATAATACACAGTTCAAAATGACATTTATACTAAATTGTTAACCTTCAAGAACTTACATTTCAAACCCAAACCTCAAGTATTTTTAGAAAAAAAATCTGAAAGTCCGCAAACTTGCAAATCGATCAAAAAATTGAGAAACAAATTCAGAGTTATTATATTAATCTAGATCTTAGTTTGGAATCAATTAACCCAAATTCTAGAAGCCCTAGTTTTTCACTGTGAAAGATATTTCTTAGAAGAGAGAGGAAAAGTGTTACAATTATGAGTAATTTTGGAAACCCTAGTTTCATATCAGAGAAGAAGAGAATATTGATACTACATACCAATGTTTTCTCAATTGGTTTCGATATTTTTTCTATCGGTATTGATATTTGCAATAAAGGGTTATTATGTAATTTCAAATGAGTTACCCTCGATTCCGGAGAATTGGTTTCACCGGTCAACGGATGCAATTGAAAACGATAATTTTGGGGTAATCCAATTACCTAAGAATCCACTTCTGAATTCATCAAAGCTGTTTGGTTCATAGAATCATCCCAATTTCCTTGGCCTCCAATTCGGTGAACCGAACACATTCTTAATGGCTAGGTAAAAGGTATTACGGTCAATAATTATCTGATGATTTATACGTGAGTCGAAAAATAAAATAAAATAGAAACACATAAATCATGTTTATTGCGTTTCAAATATCTTAATTCAACATAAAAAATTTGGCAAATATATAATAAGTTAATATATCAGTACTCACTCGTACGACAAAGCGTTATTAGCGATATTAGCTGAAATATCTTTTTTTGTTTGATATTGGATTCTCTTCCTTGATTATATCGAATTGTCTGACAATATACTCCCTCTGTTTTATAAAAGTTGAGCTATTCATTTAAAATTTTGTTTCATAAAAGTTGAGCTATTTACAAGGCAATATTTCTAAAATTACCCTTTTCATTGGTTTTTGTTTTTAAATTTTAGAATAAGAAATATGTATAATTTGATAGTCGTGTTTATATTAGTTAATCAGGTGTTTTAAAATGTTTTCCAACAATATAAAGTTTACAAATATTAGTGTCATAGTTTGAGAGGTATGTCTTTTCTGAATTTCACTAGTATTTGTTATCCTTAAGGATATAATTGAATAAAAAATACCTAAAAATATCACTTTTTCTTTATTTCCTTAAAGATTCTATAAACTTGAAATAACACAATTTTCATGAATCGGATGAAGTATGTTTTAGTACAACTTTGGATAATAATTAATGTAAAACTTGTTGAACTACCGAACCCCCGAAAAATATTATAGTTCAACTAAATCATTAATTAACTCAGCAGTTAGCATTTTTCATTGCCTGCACTGGTCACACGTATAAATATACTAAACTTCTAATTATATTTTCTTCAATATTTAATAACCAATAGAGGCTTGACTTTATAATTCTACCTGATATCTTTTTTTATAATAGACATATATAAGAATTAACTAAATCTTCAAAGTATTCTCTTATCTGAAGACATTCATGCATCTAATATTGAAATTGTTGATAGCATCTAATATTGAAATTGTTGATAGTAATTTCATTGATCTTTCAATGAAATAAAATATCGACCAGTGATCTGAGTTCGAAACTCACTAGCACCAAATTTATATCAATAAAAAAAAAAATTAGTAAATGCATATGCTGGCTTAAAACTCCAAATTTTTTGTTGTAGTAGTTTTGAAAGTTGGGAACCAAATACAATCCATTTTAACATTGGTAAGAAAACTTTGTTCAAAACCTAAGTTCACATGAACTTTTATCTTTGAATCATTTTGTATTAGTCTGTACCACTGTGACATGGACTGGTACAGGTCTGTGTTAGCTCGATACAACTTGTTATAAAACTGATACAAAAAGTTGCTGATGTTTTGATACAAGGTTACTGATAGAATTGATACATAAAGAATCTTATATTAGTTCCTACTGGCTACCGATACAGATATGTATCGGCCAATATGATGTTGTATCGGCCAATGGTGCAACTTGCAAACCATGGCCAAAACAGGTTACTGTCTTTGGTATTTCTCTCTATGGTTAATTTTTGTATACATATGACCTTTTTCTTGTTTGCAGAAAGTATACAAAGTGGTCCACAAAGGCACAAACCATGAATTAGATTTAGAAAACAACAAAGACACAAAGGCAACTTCAAATAATTGTGAATGGAAAGCTGGTGAATTTATGTAGAAGATCACCTTGTGTATCAACTACCATATCGAATTAACTGAACATTGATTAGTCCTGACATAATAAGTTTGCTTCAAAATTTATACTGTTAAAGGGCTTCAATGATAGACCTCGTTTTCCATACTTGATGTCTCTCTTAATTTCTCTCTTAAATGCTCAATTCTCTACTTTTCGGCATATCCGTATCAAGTAGTAGCAGTAGTGCAGTACTTATTCGCTTAGCTTAACGCAATAAATCCAAGACCCCCCACCCCACCCATCTTAATTATGTGTCAAATTGTGATCTTCTAAATCCTAACCTTTTTGATGGTTGTATCCACTTTTTCCCGTCACCAATGAGCTAGCTAAAATTGTGAAATTGGATCTTGAGACATTTACCAATACTTGTAGTGGATTTTCTGATTTCATAATCAAAATCTGCATATTCATTTGGACCATTTCGTTAGTTTGTCAAAAGACTCAAAACCACAATTTTACAACTCATAGAAAATCTCACTACCAACTCTTGTTTTGCTTCCGTCGAATACAATTTGGACTTGGGTGTAATATTTATTACAAAAATAAATTTTATCTTCTTTTGACGAAAATGTTTAATTCATATAATTAAAAAGAGAAAGTTTTACAGCCATCACATGAAAAAGAAAAAGACGATTTTACAAGTTATGACATTACCGCTATCCAATTAAATAGAATGTTGGAAATAGAAATACCCTTAAACAAGTCCGATTCTGAAGCCCACAGAATCAGTGCAGATTTCACTTCCATAGTTAAGTCTTCCACCGTTTTTTTCCCCCAAAAAGTTCTTGAATTCCTTTCTTTCCAAATACTACATATAACGGCATAAGGAATCCATTCCAATAGTTTTTTGTTTCTTCCTGAAAGATTGTTGAGATTCCATGCTTCGAAGTTCTGTAGCATATTTTCATTCATACACCAAGATATTTTGAAAGCTTTGATGAAATAGAACCATACCTTTCTTGAGTATTCACAGTGAAACTTGATGTGGTCACTATCCTCAACCTCTTTTTCACAAAGCTTGCATGTTAAATCAGATACATAAATATTTCTATGCTGCAGGTTTGATAGAGTAAGAAAGGACTTATGGAATGCTGACCATAGAAGTATAGATATTTTCGGTGGGATTTCTTTATGCCATAAATTTTAAGAGAAGGAGGCAATCGTCGTTTCACCATAGCCATTAATATCTCATAGCATTTTTGTTAGGGAATTTACCATTTGCCTCATCAAAGAATTTGACTGCGTCCTCCACCTCCGAAAAAGTTGAAGGTGCCTATCTTCCTCATCAGCTCAATGTAGTCGGATCTCACACTTGAAGAGACAATTGGACCAATCTTGAGTTCCCAGTTGCCTTGACCATCCACACACTCCATTATGCTTTCCATTTTGTGCCTGCTCTTTTGTATATTGATGGAAAAAATTCTTTCAAATTACTTTCACCTATCCAGTTGTCATGATAAAAATATAAACTTTTCCCATTTCCTACCTCAGTTAGCCTTTAGCCATTGTTTGACTCTGAGAATGCTTTTCCATAGACCCCTCCCTAATATTAAAAAATAGTTTCCACCAAAAAAATCAAACTCATAATCGGTAATAGACATCAATTTACTAAGAGGGTACTAAAATTCACATAAATATCCTGTTTTATATGGATTTCGGTACCCTCCTTAAAAAACTTATACCCCAAACTTATATCAACAGCTCCTTCATCGTTGGCACTGGATTTGCGCCTAAAGAAATTAGCGTTGTTGTCGCGGTATTTCCAAATGCATGCATGCTGGGTAGCATATTCAAGACAGGCTACGGCGGAAAACAAGGAAATCTTACAAAAGCTTACTTAGTCTAAGCTACGCGAAGATTAAGATTGGTTCACAAAAATTAATTATCACAGAGAAGTGGTGGGTCGGGGTCCGTAAAATACACACGCATTCTTTAATGACAGATATTAAACCGAGACTTTTTGGGGACTTCTCCGGTTACTTGTTTGGTTTAGCTGTGAAAAAAAAAACCAGTTATGTTCTACGTACCGTCCTTCTCTGCACACACTTTTACTTACTCCTATGTACTATTTGTAATAATGGATTAATAATGTTAGGCCTAACTGCATATTTAACTAAATTGGGGTATCTAATTTTTGCTTTTGTTATATTGATAAGTGTGAGTATCAAAAATGAAATGTACCAAAAGAGAAGCAAGCATCAACTCTTGACAGTCCATCTCATTTCAAGCCTGAAACAACATATCAACCCATTGCACGTAGCCCATTAAGTACGCAACATCAAGCCAATTCCCTCAACCGAAGCCCAGGTCTGAAGCAAAGGAGCGTTAATTGGAACTCAAGCTCGGAGACCCATTGGTCCGCAACTGCACAGATTCACCATTTTGAATAGAACACTTTCCCGCTCAAGTCAGTCCATAGCTATCATTTCCCGCAGCCAAAGCTCCGTTCTTACCGAAGGCAATTCTCGAAGCTCTTGCCCGAAGCCAATTCCCGAAGCTCTTGCCCGAAGCTCTTGCCCGTAGCTCTGGCCCGTAGCACTTTCCCGCACCATCATTTTCCCGCACCAAAATTGGATTGAGGCCATTTGAAGATAAGATCGATATGGACACGTGGCGGACTCCGTTGACACATGACGAAATGTGATGAATCTTCGTTGACACATGGCAAACTTCATTGACACATGGCGGATTTGAGGGTGAAACATGTAGCTTATTCATAGGGGCAACAATGTAAATAGACTGAGAGATTTTTTCATTGATAAGGAAGAAAACGAGGAAAGAGAGAGGGACTTCTTCGGCCGGGTGATAGGGGAGCAGAGAGTTTATGAGACTTCATCTTCTCCATTTTTACTGTAAAAAGAGTAAGAGGGAGTTTAATCACTCTGTAAACCACCATCAATAAAATCAATCAACCTTCTTTACCCGTGGACGTAGGCATCAACGTCGAACCACGTTAAATTCGTCTATGTTCTTTGCAATTTTTATTATTTATGTTCAACTAATTCTTTTCAATTTTCATGTTGTTGTGATCGTCAGTTTTTTGACGATTATAATAAAAATAGTTAAAATATCGGTTTTGATTGATGTTTAGGGATGTGAAAATTTTGGATATAATAGAGTTTGTACTGCGTACTATCTTACCGTTTGAAAGGACATTTATAGTTTAAAAATGGATATCGATTTTGATCTCGTGTTTAAGGCAAAGTTAGTAGTCTATAGATTCTATACGAATCAAAGTTATTGTGTTTTAGTGCCCAGTGGTGCTGTTACTTCGGTTTGGTTATCCAAAGAGAACAGAAAAGTGGATACAAAAGTAAGATCACTAATAATGGAACCCAGGATTGAAAGAGAGCTGCTACTTTGTACCCAAGACGGGCCTAAGACTTACCTGCACATGTAGCCAATTTTATGTAAATAGAATGGATACGTGTTGAATTTTTTTATTTTTCTATTTTAGAAGAAAAAACTTACATCTCAAGCGATGAGGAATACCGTTTCAAATAAATAAGTAATTTGATGAGGGATATAGATAAGGGGGGGAATTTTACCAAATTGTAGAAGATATTGCCTCGATGCATAGATCTTGGTCACTTTGGAATTGGAAGTAATGTTTATTCTCAAATATTTTAGGGGAAACTGCTCCCTCAATAAAACCCATATAACTGAGCTGGTATATATTTCCAAACGACTATGGCAGTACGAGACAAGCCGTGAAGATTCCAGCACCAAACAAGCTCTCTCAAAGATTGCAGGAAAATCCATGCCCAATTATAGGATCCCATATTGAAATAGAATTAGCTTCTGCAAATGGCATTTTGTCAATAGTACACCCAGGGTCCGTTACCCCAAAGCGCATGAGTAAGTCCTGGGAGTAGACTGGGCTGGACCCATGAGACAATAATATTCAAGTTTTTGTTTCTGTTGTAACTGAAAATATAAATTAAATGAAATGACGAGTTTGCATGGTTTATATCCTTTTGTAATTGAATTTATATGTATGTTACTAGGAGGAGATTGAATCCACACTCCACTCATTCTTTTAACTCTTGCTAGTTCTAACATAACATAGGTACTTTATTTGTTTTCTTCAGCACGTAGATATACTGTTAGAAGCTAAAAATTCAAAAATGAACTTAATATCTTTAGCAAATATCTTTAGCTAAAATCCTCAAATATTCAAGCTTGCGAACCTCATTTTCTCTTTAGAATCGAGAAGAAAAAAATGCACCTGCTTATTTATTTTGTTATGTTGGTGAAATGAATTTAACACACTTAACTGACGTTTTCAGAGAAAAAGTGAAATCTGTTATTTGTTGGCTATTTTTTCTTCCGAGAAAGAAAAAGATTAACAAACGGAAAAAAAACGTGAAAGCTATTATTATGCATATTTAAGACTTTTGAGACATTCAAGGTGATTACCCTAACTGGTGTAGGTTGATAAAGGGTGTTCTAAGGTTAGTTAAATTATTTAAATAACCTCGATTAACTTATTTAATATTTTTTAATTAATTATTTTATATAAAAAAGAATATTAAAATAATTTTTAATTAAATACTTTATTTTTATTTAAGTTTAATTTTTTTAATAATTTTTATTTTAAAAAAATACTTTAAGAAAAATAAAAAATAAAAATATATTAAATAAAATATATTTATAAAAATATAAATGATAAGGGCATTTGTTATTAAAAACTAGTGGACAAGGGTTATTGGTTTTATTATCTATTGACTCTATTTTGCCTCAAAACAACATTCAAAACCATACCCCTAGCGGTGAGGATATGAACCTAAACCCGTCAAGCCGACCCAATCCACCCGCAATTTGACGGGCGGACACCCAATCCGTTCATGGACGGGTTGGACATGGATACATTTTCAAAATCTACTAAATAATGGGTTGAGTGCGGGTGCAAGTATAACAATCCATTGGACATCCACACCGCTATGTTTAAGGTTAAATAGAAAATTTATAAAATGCAGAGAGACATACTCAGTATATTTTAGTAATTTAATGCTTAAATTAGTTTTTTTTGTTAACATGTTAACTATTTTTATTTTTCCTAATAGAAAACGTCAAATCCGTAAATTTACACTATCCAATCTGCTCACCTGCCCACCCACCTATCCATGGATGTTAAATCCGCGGATGATAGATTAGACACAAATATAAATCTAACACCTGCCATTTTAATGAGTTGGATTTGGATGACACCAAATCCAGAGATTCTACCGCTTGCTCACCCCTACGTACCCCGTCACAATTCCAAAATACAAACCAAAACCCAAAGGAATGGCAGCCAATTTCATTCTCAGTGGCTATTAGAGGCCCCTACCCAACAAAGTTTTTAACCTTCAGAACTACACCTTATACCAAGATACCAACCAATGTCATCCATGCCTTTGAACTATCTCATGTATACTTCTCGCCAAATTTACAAGGACTAATGTATCACAAATTATTCATTTTCTTTTGTATTTTTGCAATTAAGGAACAACAAAACAATAATTTGGAAATAAGTAATCATGATTTGGGTCTCATCTTCTTGGGTCTCATTTTGTCATCTGTGGTCACTGGGCCACCTCCTTTTGAACCACTTGTGTATGTTTACTCCCTCCGTCCGCGGAAACTGTAACCCAAGTGCGTTGCCGTTTACTGCTTCATCCTTTGTGGAGTGGAGTACCAATGCACTTCCCACTTCCCATAATCAAAATAATTATTAATAAAGAAAAAACAAATTAAGCTGAAACGAACATTAACTGGTAAAAGATGCAATAATATAATGGACACTCTATATCGAATGCAATCTAACCACAAATTTCAATTTCAATTGAGCTTTTAGCATTCATTCCCTTTCAGTGCTCATTAGCAAGAACCTTAAGAGATTCCTCACGAATAGTGTTTATATTATAGATCTATATATTACACCCATTTTAAAGATTCATCTAAAATTACACCCAATATATATAACCTCTAATTTCAAAAAAGTAAAGAACAAATTGATTCCTTAAGACAACCTTAATCATAATCATAGTAATAACCGGTAGTTAACACCATTATTGTTGTCACTACCAAACCAAACAGTTCCTCCATTAACTAACTTTGATACATATTCTTTCCAACACCATCATCAAAATTCTGAGCATAACTGTAAGAATCATACTTAAAACCTTGATCACGCCCAGTTTTTGAATTCACGAGTTTTCTAAATTCAAATCTGATTTTATAGAAAACATGATGCAGAGTTCCTTTCTTATGAAACCCTAACATAGATGATTCTTCTTCATCCATTTCCAAATCTCTAGCAAATGTAGGTTTTCTTGATAAGATCCAAGCCCAACTCAAATCCCACCATTTCTTTATCGAACTAATTCCTGCAGTTTCTCCAAATGAAGACATTGATTTTGTTCTACGAATCGCCCCCCATGTAGTTGAAATATCAGATGGAATTATTCCAAATGAAAGTCTTCTTCTTAAATTACCTGCAGCAGGTGATTGCTGATTTGAAGTAGTTTGAGAAACTGGCAATGATTCTTTCAACGGTCTTGCTGGTAATCTCTTTTGAATGTTCTCTAGCATACTCATGATGGATTTCTCCTGTGGCTAAACAAATTGATGAGTTATTAAATGGTGTCGGTGAGGTTTTAGAGAGAGAGAGAGAAGGAGAAGAAAGAGTAAAGAGGAGGTGACAAGTTGTGATCTAATCACTATTACTACTACCTCTGCAGCCTGTTTTTATTCGTTCCTGGGAGTTAATCATTGGACCCACAATATTTGGATGCAATAATTTACCTAGTTAGTTACAGCAGTTGCATCTTCATCTCTGTAGCCCGGTTGGTAAAATTATATTGTAAAGCATACCGCTGTTGGAATTTAGTAAATCAGTTTAGACCACAATATACAACAGTGGACGTGGAGTTGAAGGTTCATCTGCCAGTGGTGGTGGGGGTCGAAGGAGAGAGGTAATGAAGAAGCTACTATTTAACTACTTAAGCATGGTTAGCTGTAGACGGTGAACTCACGCGTTTACTTTGAGTCTGACGAGGTTTTAATTAGTAAATCTGGTTTTATTAATTTTGGATTACAATAATAGTTTGTTAAACTTCAAGTCTAGTATGATTTCATACTAAAAATTTTCAAGACATAAGGGAAGGGTCATGTGAGATCCAGTAACCCGGAATCAATTACCACAGATGAGGAGCTATTACGGTAATCATTACCATAACTTTAGTCATGTCGGTATTGTACCTACTTCAATAATTACAGTTTATTTTTTACTACGGGATGTCAATGCTTTCTGTTAAAGTGATGCAGAGGAACACCAAAACAAGTTTTTTTTTTTTTTTTTGAATTGGTCAGTAAAAATAATTCATTGAAACATAGTTACCTCAACCTACTGATACAATAAAAAAAATGTAAAAAAGCAGTGAATTAGGACTCAATAATCCAAAAAGAAGAAAAAAGAATTAAGAGCCAAAATGAAAAAGAATCTAGATAGTAGTAGAGAAGCAAACTGTGTTTTCTTCTTCTTACACTCGTGTCCTAATACTGTTTGTTTTCCAATTTCTATTACGACATACCATTGACGTGTTCAATTTTTATTGGTTTTTTCTTTTGTTACATATTGGTAAATCTCTTGTGAGTTGTCATCCCCTCTTTTTTATTCGTTTCAGATTGTTTATAAGAAACTCCGTAATAATTTTTTATCTATAAAGAAAGTGTATTTTCTCAAATCTACTGTAGTATCAAACTTGATCTAGGATTTTTAATCCATTCGATCATATATATTCTGTCATTAATCCTTTCTGCAACTTTTCTTAAAAATGTCAAGAACTCAAGATTCTACTCCTGCTTTTTCAATTTTTTCAATTCCTCTTTACATTTTATCCAATATAATCCATGTTAAGCTTCCGGAAAACAATTATCTTACTTGTCGAACTCTAGTTACTCCAATATATTTTTCTTAAATTATATTTTAGGATATGATAAAGGTGAACTCCATGTCAAAAATAATTTGTGTCGATGGCGACTCCACCACACAAACTATCAATCCTCTTTATACATCTTGGCAAGATAATGATACCACTATTCTTCTCCTTCTGAGCAACTCAATATCACCAACCGTGATATCAAATGTTGTTGGATCTACAATTTCTAAGGAATGATGGGATACTTCGAAGGAGCATTTTGGATCATCATCCTCAACTCATGTTGTTCAAATAAGAAAAAAAATTGCATATCACTAAACTCGGTATTCTTCTATTACCAATTATATTTCAGAGATTAGTAAAATCCACGACTTTCTTGTAGCATGTGGATCTACCATTAGTGATAGAGAATTACTTGTCTATGTTCTTCGTAGTTTACCGTTTGAGTATTCTTCTTCCTTTACTTTTATTCGAATTCGAGATCCTCCAATCCCTTTCAGAAATCTTCATAATCTTTTGCTAAGTGAAGAAATTATCATATCTGAGTGAAAGCAAATTATTTTGCATGATGCAAATTCTAAGGCTTTTGTAGCCAAATCTTTTACCTCTCATTCAAATAATCAAAACACCAATCCAAACAATCAACTATATTCTCGTGGTTTCATGGTCAAGATATAGGTTTCTTTTATGGTAGAGGTAGTGGTAGATTTCCTAATACGAGCGGTAATTCTTTCTTTCATGGATTTATTACATTCTTTCTAGGAATGAATAATAAGAAAAAGACCACCTGTCAGATATGCACAAAGTATGGTCATTCTGCTGCAGAATGTTGTCGTAGAGGTAATTTCTCGTATCAAGGACATGCTAGATACTCCCAAGTCTGGTCTGATTTCATATTAAAGATTCTCGAGACAATAGGAAAATGTAATATCCAGTAACCCGGAATCAATTACTACAGATGAAGAACTACTACGGTAATCATTACCATTACTTTAATCATTACCATTACTTTAATCATGTCGGTATACTACGTACTTCAACAATTACTATCTATTTTTTACCATGGAATGTCGATGCTTCTCTTAAGGTGATGCAGAGGATCACCCCCAAATAAATTTTTATTTTATTTTCTCGAATTGGTAGAAAAATCATTCAAAAAATAGATACCTCAACACGGATACAATAAAAATAATAATAAAGAGTGAACAAGGATTCCGTAATCCATAAAAGAAAAAAGAAAAAGAACCAAAATGAAAAAGAAGATAATAGTGGAGAAGAATATGGTGTTTTCTTCATCTTATACTCGGTGTACTAATAATATTTTTTTTCTTCAGTTTTCGTCTCCATTTTTGTTACAACGTGCCAATGATGTGTTTTATTGTCATTCGTTCTTTTCTTTTATTACAGATTGGTCAGTCTCTTGTGATTTGTCATCCTCTTTTTTTTTTGTCTGTTTCAGATTGTAAATAAGAAACTTTGTAATGATTTCTTGTCTTTAATGAAAGTGTATTTTTTCAGATTTGATGTGGTATCAGACTAGATCTAGGGTTTTTAGCCCATCCGATCCAGCATATTCCGCCATTAATCCTCTCGACAACTTTTCTTAGAAAAGTCAAGAACTTAAGATTCTACTCCTGGTTCTTCAATTTCTTTCTCTCCACACTTAATTATGCAATATAATCCATGTTAAGATTTAAGAAAACAATTATCTTACTAGGAAAACTATAATTACTCTAGTTTTAAAGAAATTTCATGTTTTGGGACATGTTACAGGTGAAACTCCACGTCTGAAAGAATTTATACATCTTGACAAGATAATGATAATATTATTATTCTCTTCTTAAACAAACTCAATCTCCCAAATAGTGATACCACAGGTTGCTTGATCTACAACCTCTAAGTAACTATTGGATACTTTAAAGGAACGTTTTGGATCATCATCCTCAACTCATATTGTTTAATTAAGAACAAAATTGCAGAATATTAAACTCGGTACTTCTTCTGTTACCAATTACATTTCAGAAATTAGTAAAATATGTGACTCTCTTATAACATGTAGATATATCATTAGTGATACTGATTTACTTGTCTTCGTTCATCGTGGTTTACCATCTGGATACTTTTCTTCATTACTTCTATTCGAATTTGAGATCCACCAGTCTCTTTCAGAAATTTTCATAATCTTTTGCTAAGTGAAAAAATTATTATGTCAAAGCAAAATATTTTTTTCAGATACAAATTTTAAGGCTTGTGTAGGCAATTCTTCTACCTCTCACTCAAATAATAAAACACCAATCCAAACAATTAACTGAATTCTTGTGGTGGTAGAAACAACAATTTTCATGGTCGAGGTAGAGGTTTATTTAATGGTAAAGGTGGTCATAATTTCTGATATTAGTGGTAGTTTTTATTTCCTGGATCTACTTCGTTCTTTCCAAGAATGACTAATGAGAACCCAACCTATCATATTGCAAAAAGTATGGTTATTCTGTTGCAAAATGTCACCATAAAGGTAATTTTTCTTATAAAAGGCATGCTAATCCCAATAATTTTTCTGCAATGATGGCCTCTGCTGGAATTCTTGGTGAGATTCAATGGTATTTTGATTATGGGGTAACAAATTATCTGACTTCCAATATGAATAATTTGAGTACTTCTCTTTTTTACAGTGGTTATGAGAGAATCACTACAACCTCAGATGAAGGTATGTCAATATGTCATTGTGGAACTTTTGATATTATTGTTTCCCATCATGACTTTAAATTTGGACAATATTCTTCATGTTCCTAAGTCATCTAGTAATTTGATTTTTGTTCACAAATTCATCAATGACAAGCATGTTCTCTAACTTTTGATTCCGATGGATATTGTGTTAAGGATCTCAAGTTGGGGAAGACTATATCTCAAGGTTTAACTAAAAATTGCATATATCCCTTGTACTGCAACAATTATACCTGCATCAAGCTGTCATCCACAACAACTACTTGTGCTTACTCTAATGTCAGAAACTAAACTGGGATATGGCATAGAAGACTTGCACATCCTTTATTTGAGTCTATCTTTAAAGTTTGTAGATCCTTAAACTTGAATAATATAGTAAATAAGCTTCTTTTTTTTAATGACTGACAACTTACTAGAAGTCATAAGCATCATCTTTCTATTTTTTTTATCTATTTGCAATTCCCTGACTCTGCACGTAAGGTTCACTGAATGGAATATATATAATGGTTTGTCTTAAAATTACACCGAGGCCTTTTCAGCACAATTGGCTCCAGAGTTGGTAAAAATATTTTCAGTTAAGTATGCTCAGGCTGGGAGCAATCCAGGGATGGGTGACCTCCCGGTAAACTGTTGTTGGATGACCGCAGCGGTGCCCGTTAAAAACCCCACACTGCCGGATGACCGCAATGAATAAGTGGGGATAGTATTGGTGGAGGCTCAAGTCATTATACTACTTATCCTTTACAGTTACTGCATATGGATGTTTGGGACCCGCTCCTGTTAGTTCTGTAATTGGCTACAAATATTAACATATTTGATGAATTCTCAAGATTTTGTTGGATTTATCCACTTAAGTGCAAAAGTGATTTCAAGATTATCTTTAAGTATTTCAAGTCTTTTGTTGAAAATATTTTATCCACACATATCTCAACTATTAGAACAGATGTTGGATGTGAATTTTTCAACAATGAATTAGGTGATTTTGTTTTTACTGCCGGTATTGGAAATGAGATAACTTTCCCACACACCCTTGAAAAAAATGGGGTTGTCGAATCCAAACAAAACGTTTACTAGAATCATTAGAGTTTATCCAATCTAGTCTGTCATATCATTATCGGGTTGATGTTCTAGAAACTTCCAACTATGTAATTACCAGATTACTTACAAAACTAATTCAATTTGTTCTTCTTATTAAGTATTTTGTTTCCCTTGGATAAGGCACTATACCACTAACAAACTATAACCGAGAAGTATGTTTGTAATTTTTTTAGGCTATAGTGCAAACCACAAAGGATACAAATGTTTGGACTATACTACTGGTAGAGTCTACATATTAAGACATGCAGTGTTCAATGAATAATGTTACCACTCCTTCAGTATTCTCATTGTAAATTTAACTTGTTTGTTTGCTTTATCTGATACTCTTGTGACTACTTTATCAGTCAGTGTTACTGCAATTTCAAATTCCGACAACACTAGTAATTCTAGTACTCTACATCTGATAGCACTATTGCTTCTATTACTTCTGCTTATGACAGTACTACTTCATCTAATACCTCAGTTACTTTTACATCTGAAACTACTGTTACTTTTAATATTTCAAATGATGCTTCTACAACTGATACTTCTGCTTCCACAACAAGTGATTCTACTCATGCTATCACTACTAGAGGCAAAAATGGTATTTTAAACTCAAAAATTTCTTTGCTACAAAATATGTTATACCTGTAATTTTTCTTAATGATATTTCCTCACCAGTTCCAACGTATTTTACACAAGCAAATAAAATTCAAAATGGAGAAACTCTATAATGGTGGTGTATATTGGTTTACAAGGTGATGGTACTTGGACCATTGTACCACCACATCCTTCAAAAATTGTTCTTGGTTGCAAATGGGTTTTATGAATTAAGTACAATCCTGATGGTACCATTGGTTGGTATAAAGCCAGACTTATAGATAAAATATTTCATCAAATGGAGGGGTTAGACTACATTGAAAATTTTATTCCAGTTGTAAAGCCTACAACAATTAGAATTGTGATTTCTCTAGAAGTGAACTTTAATTGGAACATAAAACAGATAGATATATGCAATGCCTTCTTGCATGATGATTTGCACGAAGAGGTCTACTTGGCACAACCGCTAGTAACATCCATATTGTATCTTCAAGTTACATAAATCATTTTATGGGCTAAAACAAGCTCATAGGGACTGGTATGAAAAATTACTTAATGTGCTTGTAGAACTTGATTTTCCATCATCTTTAGTTGATTCTTCTTTATTTGTTCCAAAAACTGGTTCAAGACTTACTATTGACTTGGTATATGTACATGATATTCTTATTACAAGTAAAGCTACTTGTTATTGTGATTTTGTCATATCTTATTTCAACAAGTATTTCCCAGTCAAATAATTTGGATCTTTAAACTACTTCTTAAGTATATAGATTAAGAGAATCAACTCGGGTATCTTTAATCATCAAACTAAGTACTCTTTGGATCTTATTCAAATATGCAACATGGTTGAGTCTAAACATCGTGGCTCTCCCTTTCCACCTGGTGCTTTTTTGTGGGGAAAAACGAATTAAAGGGTAATTTTGGAAAAGTGGGGTGAGAAGTTAATAATTCATAAATCCTTAAACATTTGTATCGTTGAAGTACTTTCTTTAGATTCGAGAGATCAATTTGTACAATCCTGGCCTAAACCAAGCAATGGTTGTTCCATTATTGCTTCACTCACAAATGAAAATGAGAAGGGTTGGTCTTAGGGAGGGAAACAAGAGAAGGATTTATGTCAGAGTATCAGACTCTGTAGGATGTAATAGGTGTGAATATATGTGAACAATTCTATGTGTGAGAAGGTTGAATGATCGAGTTGTTCGATTTGAATTGTTTTTTATTAGACTTGGACTTGGAATTGTCGTAATTCATAGTTCTTATTTTCAATAGATTTGAGAAATCTATTTTATAGTCATAGCTATTGTAACCGTTCACCTGACCTCTTCTCTGAAGAAAGTGTCGATGGTTGAGTAGTGGTGAAGTGGAAAAGGTGTTGACAATTGTTTTCCACTTTTGATTGAGGTTGAATAGTCGGTTACTCAACTTACCACTCCACTACTCAACTGCTAATCAAACTTTCCAGAGTTTTCTCTATAGTGGGTGCATTGCTGCACCACATGTCGTAGACCGCCAGACTAATACCCTAGTGAATATCTTCCCATTTGTGATATTTGATGTCTCGTATAATATTGTAGTATTAAGCACTACTGATGTTATTGAGTCGAAAGAGACTTGCTTAGTCTTTTGACTAAAGACATGTCTCGCTTCACAAGCCTGATGATCCTAGCAAACTAAAAACAAAATAAATATGTATTTATTTGTGTATAAGGAACAGTATGTTCAACTTAGTCAATTTTGCATTGACATGCTTATTTTGTAGAAATAAGTGTATGTTGATGAGCATGAGAAAATATAGGTGAGGCCACATATGAAAATATATGTATGAGAGGCCACATATATGAGTGAGGCCTAGTATGGCCTTTGATAAGCAAATTAGGGTTTTGAAGCTTGCATGTGTGAAAGAAATCCAGATAAGAAAATATAAGAAGCTAATGTTAAGGATCCTTAGTTGAAAGGATTTACTGAGACTCCTTAGTTAAAAGGAGTGTACTAATATGCACGAGTTTTTCCTATGAAGCAAAAATACACGAGCTTGCCTATTTGAACTAAGACGCACAAGTTCGTCTATTTATCTAAGACACACAAGTTCAGGTCAAAAAAGTAAACATGCCAAGTTTTGGTTGAAGAGGCAAGACATACACGTTTTCTTTTTGCACTAAGACGCACAAGTTTATGGGGAAAATGGTAAAACACTTTGTTCAGACAAGAGAGGTATTGACGCACGACTTGAACCTTTTGTAACTAAGGCGCACAAGTTGAGGATAAAAGGGTAAAAAAGCTAAGTTTTGGAAAAATTTGGCAAGGTGCCTTAGATTGGTTATTTGAGATAATGACATATGAGTTTGGTCTTTGAACAAAGACACACGAGTTTTTCCCCAGAGCAAAAACGCACGAGTTTAGCTATTTTGAACTAAGGCTTATTAGTTCATGGAAAAAAGGTAAAAGCATCTCAATTATCTCTCAAATACAAAGACGCAAAAGATTTGCTTTTGGACTAAAACACACATGTTTATTCTTTAGAACTAAGACGCATTAGTTTTTTTCTTGGACTAGGATGCACGAGTTCAGCTCTTTGTAACTAAGACGCACAAGTTGAGAGCAAGAGAGTAAAATGCTTAGTTAATCCAAAGAGGTGAGACACCTTAGCTTAACTATTGAACAAGGAAGCACATAGACTGTAACAAGACTAAAACATATTATTCTTGTCTTTGAGATAAAGGCACACTTGTTTAGTTTTAAGACTAAAATACACATGCTTAGTCTTTAGGCAAAGACGCACATGGTTGGTGCTTTGGAACTAAGGCACATAAGTATCATTATAACCTTGTAGTGCTTTAGTCCAGCGTGTTTTTTTTCTTTCAAATTATGGTTTGAAAGTATTCTTTGGTCGTTCGAGAAGATTATAAGTGTTGCAAACTTATTTTAAGTGTTTCGAAAACCCTAAATTGAATTATTTTTATATATTCACATTAATTGTCTTTTTAAGCAAGGATTAATATGACTGAGGCTGGGTCTATCTAGTAGAAGCTATGAAATTGTTTCTGGCATAATTTTGACTTTGAATCTAAGCACGACTGTGGTACTTTAATCGAATAGATTCATATGCAATCTTCTATATAACGTTATATATATGTATTCTAGTGACTCAGTATTCTTCAGTTGAGCATGGATACTGACATAAAGTAGTTTTTTTTCTTTTTTCATGGGAATCCAGTTGCGGAGTGTAACACCAAATAATACTCAAATTGTGTTATAGTAATGGGAAATCTATTTAGGAGCTTGAGATTTTATGTCAAAATCATAGAATATCTGGGAATGACATAGTAAGCACCAGTGTCATTCTGATGATTTTGTACAGTGATGAATATTGATTCATTCAGTAATTTTAATCATATATGTAGTTGGCCATACATATCGAGAGAAGACGTGGATAAGCACCTGAGAGAGGGCAGGGATAAGCACTTGCCTAAGAATTCTTTGCAGAATTTAAAAGTTTAATATTTTTCAGACTCGAGTCTTGAGAGATAATTTTACTATTTTATCCTTCTTAAAAACACACCATCTACATAAATTCTTTTGCTTACCGTGGAACGAGTAATGTTGCATGGTAAACACTAGATGGTAGCCTGTCATACGAAAATAAAAACGAAATAGAACTTTATAGTTCAAAGGTTAAATATTACTAGAAGAGTAGTAGTCGGATTGACCTTTTGCATAAGCAAGTTAGAAGGCGATCTTGGATGAATAAGTAATGATCCGTAGCAAAGCAAGGCTCCGAATTGGTCGGACAATCATAGCTTAATAGTAGAATATGAGCATGACTCGAAGTTGAGGGGGATAGGCATACTTAGGTCTGAGCTAGATTGACACACCTTGACTGCAGTTGGACGAATGGAATTTTGATTGAAGTTGGACGTACAAGTTTTGAGTAAAGCTGGATGTACAAGTTTTGAGCAAAGCTGGATACAAGTTTTGAGCAAAGATGGAAAGGTGAGCTTGAGAAGTTGATGGACGTGCGAGCAATCCGGTCGAACAAATTGGAAGACAGCAAAGCAAGCTTAGTAGTTGAACAAGCTGAAATCGTGTCTTACTGGACGGACAAGGTAGAGTCCGTTCTCTTCTCAAATTAAGAAATTCAATCATAAAATGAGGTATTCGCTTATTCCTTGTTTTCCCTTTAGCAGTGAGAACAAGTCTTCCTCTCCTTTTATTTTTGATGCTGGTATTGAAGTACTAAGGGTATAGTGTTGATCCTTACTAGCATATAACGTAAGCTCGACACCTATTATTGCGGCTAGGATATAGATTAATGCTCAACATTCTTTATTGTGAAAAGTCGGTGCTTAGTTGTTGTTGTTTTTTTGAAAAGTTTTGACTCTATCAATCTTCGATCCTAATCTTCTGGGACAAGACCTGTCACATTCTGAATTCTTGAGATTTCAAACTTTAGAGTTTGGTTTTATGTATATGTAACTGAGTAGGCTATCATTTTCGTCTCCATTCCTCGACCTCTTTTTACATATACCATGTCCGATCGGAGCGACTCATCTTCATCTCGAGGAGACTCTTATGCTAAACGTAAATCTAGGGTGTTGAGTTCGGTAAGATTTGTCAACTTTTAATAAAAAAATATATGTATAAACTATTATTCCTTATGGATATTGATAATCAACGAAGTCTCTTTTCTTCTTTTCTTTTAGAGTGGGAGAAAGTTGGAATCACAGGGAGACCCGCCTCCTCCACCTGTTAAGGTGAACATGGTTGAAAAGAGTGTTATTCCAGTAATTTCTTTATCTATCTCTCTTGTTTGATTATGTATATTGCTTATTATCCAGGTTTCACATAAATCTCTATTTTATTTCAGAGTGGTGGTACAAGTCGTGTCAGAGAAACATCTATGCTAGTGATCCAGGAGGATAGGCCTAAACAGACTTCTTCTCCTTTTACTAATCGTATTGCTTATGCGACTAATTTGGCGTATGCTGATCTTGGGATTGTTGTTTATGAGTATCCTGATGCAGGTTTTCCTTTCAAGATTAGAATGAAATCTTTGTCCACTAAGCATCAAGTCACAGGGGGATTTCTCGTGTTGAATCAATATGATGATTTGTACACAAGAATCTAGAAGACGTATGGTCACGTTGATACTAGAAAGTTGGTGCGACATAGTACCTATGTTTTAGTCTCTGCAGTTCAATGCTTTCTCCCTATGATTGAGGAAATGGAAAATATAACTCTTCATGACGTCACAAATTCGGATATCCAAAGATGGGAAGATTTGTTGTCTACTTGTGAAGCAATGTAATTTAATATAAGTTGGCATCGTCATCAGATGGATGTCGTCAAAGTCAATCGTGCAGGCATCATTGCTAACATCCTTCCTGCTTCAAGAGATATCATGGAGGAATAGAGAACTCTAGAAAAAGAATCAGCAAGAGTAGAGAAATCGATCCAAGATTTGAAAGCCCGGACTAAAGATTCCAAAGGATGATGGAGATGTTTTACAGGAGGGACTATCGATTTCTTGATGGTTTATTCTAGGAAATGGACTTTGACTTAGGTTTTTGAGTGAGTAGGTAGTTAAAATAAATGACTGCGTCAATGTAAGGAAAATTTTCTTTTAGATCAGTGAAATCTAATTTGGCTTTTGAGTAGAAAATGCATAGCACTACTCTTCGAAGGAAAAGAAATTACACGGTAATAATTAAAAATAATTTTAATCTCTATCTAAGCATAGTATGCTTTGAGCCACTTACCATTGGATATGATCCCCTGCACGCCTTCATTGATAGTGATAATCTTGTATCGGGTATTGATTTAATAACGACATAGGGACCTTCCCATTTAGGGGGAAATTTCGGGAAAGGCATGTCTTGCTGAATATGCTTGGCTTTCTTGAGCACCAAGTCTCCTACCTTGAATGCTCTGGGTTTTACTACTTTGTTGTGTGCCTTGGAAATTCTTTGAGGATAGTCTTCTGCATGCTTTTAATTTCTGGCTCGCCTAGATTCAATAGTACTAAACTCTGTTATCCTGAAATTAGATACTTTGGTTTCATCCAACTGAACTCCACTTGCCATGGCAATCCTGGATGATGGGATCTTAATCTCGGATGGAAGGATGGCGTCAGCGCCATAGACAAGTGAATATGTTGCCGTTCCAGTAGAACTCCTGGGTGCAGTTCGATATGCCCATAATGTCATAAGTAATCGATCATGCCACGACCTAGGGTTGTCGTGTATTCTTCGACTAAGGATGCGGTTCAGAATCTTATTGGTGCTCTCAGCTTTTCCATTCCCTTGAGGATAGTAAGGAGTAGAGAAGACTTGTCTGATGCCATATCCTTATAGCAGGTTTCTAACTTGCTTATTATCAAAAAGCGTGCCATTGTATTTGATAACATGCTTGGGGATGCTGAATCTGCAAATGATGTATTCTTTGATGAACGTTGCAACAGTCTTTCCAGTTCAACTTTTGAGAGAAATAGCCTCATCCCACTTAGTGAAATACTCTATAGCTATGATAATATTATCATGCTGCTTTGATGATGGTGGGTTTATTTTACCAATGATATTCAGTCCCCAACTGTAGAAGGGACAAGGAATGCTTATTGAATTATGAGGGATGTATGAATGAGGTTTCCATGAACTTGACATTTGTGACACTTTTGGACAAATACAGTTGCATCATCTTCCATGGTCGGACAATAATATCTTTCATGAATACGGAGAAATAGTTTTCTATTCCCCTGATGTTCACCTTCATGTGCTTCCTTCAGTATTACGGCAATCTCGGAGTTGGCTAGGCTTCATAATAGGTTCGTTCCAAAACTTTTGCGGTACAGGATCCCTTCATGAAAAATAATTTTCTTGGCCTTATGTTTTATCCTACTTGCTTATCTCTTATCTGAAGGTAGGACATTAACTCAAATGTACTTGACATATGGTTATCTCCATTCCCTAGTATGGTGGATGGTCAAAGCTTCTAGTTGATGTGGTGGTGCTTGACAGTTTGAGAAAGCGCATTGCAGAACTCGAGATTGAGTCTCCATGTCCAGTTAGTAACACCCAAGCCTTTGGAGGCGTCGATAGAGGGTTACTACTAGAGTCTGCCCACATATTTTATCATGGACGTGATGAAGTTGTTTTTATGCTTCTTCATCTCCTATACATCTTGAAAGTGACCCATCTTGAGAGTGACCATTATGAAGCATAAAGATGTTCTTTAGGTTTTTAAGTTTGATTTTTTCTTTGAGGAGGTGAACTACTGAGTTCATTGATTTTGTATTCTTCAGTCATTTGCTTAAGGTTTCTCAGATTCAATCTTCCAAGTTGATGAGATAGTCCGCCTTTGTACCGTTAGGATTTGCTCATTCCTTCAAATTGTAGCTTGGAAGATAAGGTGGCTAGACAATCAACATGTCTATTATTGGTACGTCCAATATGAACTATGGTTGTTTCAGCAAAATGAGTCAACAGCTTCTGAGCCTCGTCTCTGTAAGGAGCCAATGTTGTTTATTTGAAAGAGTATACACCATCCATCTAATTGACTAGTAACTTTGAATCACCTTTTTATCTCTAGATGTGTCGTTCCTTCTTGCTTGGCTAGCGATAGACCTATTAAGAAGGCTTCATATTATGTTGAATTATTAATGCATTCGAAATCCATTTTGAATGAGTAGGAGAAGACTTCACCAGCTGGAGATACTAAAACTACACTGTCTTGTCCTGTGTTATTACTAGGAGTAGCAGAGCCATCGAAATATAACAACCATGTGTCTTCCTTGATGAGGGAAATTTCTGGGAATTCTCCAGGTACATCTTCGTACAACATGGTAGTATCTTCTCCTGGGAAAGCTGCTAGTAAGTCTACTATTGCATGTACTTTAACTGCTTATGGAGAGACGCATACTATGTCGAACTCTGACATTTGAAGTAGCCACATCTTTGGCAACCAACACCACTCTTTTAGATAATAAGTAATGTATGAGTTTCCGTATGGCGTGAACTAATGATAAACATGTTTTTTATTCTTTGGGATATCTAAGCTTATCATCCTTCAATGAGCGACTGATATAATAAACCGGGTACTCAACTCCCATATCATCTTCTTGAGCAAGAAGAGCTCATGTTGCGACATCGCTAGAGGTTGTGTATAGAAGTAGAGGTCGTCCTGCTACAGGAGATATCATGACAGCTGGAGACAACAGTAATTGCTGGATTTTACAAAATGCTTCATGTTGAGTGGTTGACAAAATATAGCTTTCCCCTTTCTTCAATAGTGGAGTGAATGAAGCGACAAAATGAGCCAATCCTGGAATGAAGCTTCTGATATATAATAATTTTCCTATGAAGCTCGTGAGTTGTGTGACAGTCTGTGGTGGAGGAATGGTAGTAATTACCTGAGCTTTAGTTGGATCTACATTGATTCTTTATGTTGTTAGTTGAAACCCTAGGAACTTGCTAGATGAAACACCGAACACCCACTTCAGAGGATTCATCTTTAGTTTATATTCGCAATACCTCTCAAATACTTGGCTTAACACCTGTGGTCTGCTCGAGTTTTGGATCTGACCACCACATGATCAACGTAATCTTCTACTTGCTTATGCATCATATCATGGAAGATGCAGGCCATGGCACGTTGGCAGGTAGCCCCTGCATTCTTCAGACCGAAAGGCATTACAATATAGTAAAAATTTCTGATTGAAGTGCAGAAAGTAGTTTTACTAGCATCATATCCATACATCATGATCTGGTTATAACCACTATAGTCATCCATGAAAGAGAACATGCCATGGCCACTAGTTGCGTCAACTAACATATATCAATGTTTTGAAGAGGAAAAGCGTCTTTGGCAAATACTTGTTTGGATAAGGCACGGCGTTGGCCAGCCATGTAGGATGTTGGATATGTTTGATAATTCCGGCAGTAAGCAGCTTCTGTATCTCAACCTTGATTTCTTCCTCTATTTCATGCCTGAATTGCCTCTGTGGTTGTTTGACAGCTTTGGATCCAGGGATAATATGTAGATGATGAGTAACCAATTTTTTATCTTGACCAGGTGATAGGATTTTTGAAATACCTATATAAATAACCACAATCGCACGGTGTCTACAATGTAGAAGCGGCAAATACGGGTTGAACCCACAAGGAGCGGAAAAATACTGTAATCAATATCTCTAATGAACTAATCAGAAATGATTTTTTTTTTTAGAGTGCAAATGAACTAAACTAAAAAAGTAAACGCACCGGGAGAATCGGTAACTAGGGTTTATATTATCCACCACTATTTCTATTCCATTACTGAAATGAAACATAACTCCTGATTATTTATTTATTGTCCGTTCTATCGACATCACTTATTATATTATTAGAGTCGCAAATATCATTAGGACACCCTAAGCATGACACATCAAAAGACTAAACCTAAGCATGCACCATCAAATTGTACTAGTGAGAAAATTGTACGAAACTAAATATATGTTCACAAATAATACTTGGTTATTCTAAGCATACCCCATCAAAGGAATTAACCCAAGTATGGAATATTAAACAATAAGACAAATATATTTATGATCCTATTAATTAGACACAAAAGTTACTGTATCGTACAGAACCGGTGAAGCAACAACTAATATTTCGATTAATCAATAAACAATAATCAAGAATTAATCTATGAAATCATTATAGTCTATTGCTCTATAAATCAATTCAATTAGTCTAAACTTGAAGTGGTTTCAACATAAAATCGTAGGTACAAAACTTAGCAAGACATGGTTATGGATTTTTTAAAACCCATAAAAATAATACATAAAGAAGAAAAGAATAAACCGATATCAAACAATGGCGTCGTCATGTATTAGCTCTAAGTCTCATACACGACGGAACCTCCTTTCCCTTCTCTTCTCCGACGTCCACAGTAAAACGAGAAGCCAGAGAGAACTCCAGCCGAAAAACCTAACTGCCTCCGTCCAATCAATCCCCCCTTCTGTTCGTCCCCCTCCCCCGGTCTCTTAAACAAGACTATCCGACATAAAAATGACTCATCTCTTGGACTTCGTGATCTAATGCCCATTTAGCCCACTAACTCCTTTAATAGTTTCACTTAAGCCAACTACCAATAAGTGCTTAAAGATGCCACGTTCAAATTAAAATTTGTAAGAACGATTCCTTGCCTTCAAACCATCAACCAGACTGCCAATACTCAACTTATATTAAATTAACCATACTGTCACCTCATGCTAACCATCTCTTTGCATTTTATATTTCACCCACCTATTTACAAGCCACATCCCATATTCCGTCTCACCCTCTATCTCCAACAGACCGAATTCCAACTCCAAGTTAACATCTGTGTGTTGGGATTGCTCGGGTGCAACGTTATCAATTGAAATATCAAGCTCGCAATTTTCTTAAAGCTCAAAAACCTTGAAGGAAAACACATAAATTGTCTAAAACTCCCCCCCCCCCTTCCCTTAGAGCCGCTAATGCGATTATATATCCAACCCTAACAACTGTCTTTACTAAACTAGGAAACTACCACCCAACCATCAATTAAGGAAAATAACATAATAATAATGAAACTAATGAAATAAGGTAAACAACTCGTTCAGGTCCAGTAACGTGGGTTGGACCTCTTCTCCTTGCTGGTTCGACGCGGTGCTTGCACGGTTGGTCCATCAGGTGGCTCGGTTCCTTCGGGCTCAACATTTGGCCCCCCCCCCCCTTCAAAAAGGAACTTGTCCTCAAGTTCGAAAGTCGGAAACTGATTTTGAAAAGTAACCACATCTTCCCACGTTGCATCATCTGCAGAAAGGTGTCTCCATTGAACAAGTACTTGGCGTTGCGACTCATTCCCCACTAAGACAGTACGCCCATCCAAAACCAGTTTGGGCTTAATAACAGGAATCACATCGTCCCCATCTGGAGGAACAGTAGTATGAACAACATTAGCAGTCCCACGGCGTCGACGTGGAAAACAGGATGAACACGGCTACTCTCTGGAAGATCTAGTTGATACGCCACACTCCCAATTTTTTTTAAAACCTGGAATGGTCCATAAAACCGATTGGACAACTTATGGTACACACGCTTGAAGACAGAATATTGGTGGTACGGGTGCAATTTCAAATAAACCCAATCCCCTGGTTCGAAGTTCTCATCGCGTCGATGTGAATCATCCTGTGACTTAGCTCGATTTCGAGCCTTCTCCAGATTTAGCTTCAACTCACGCAGTACCTCATCACCTGCCCGAAGAGAAATGTCCACCTCGTGGACCATTGACGTCCCAATCTCATAAGGAACCACGATGGGAGCGCGCGACCATAGATGCTTTGAACAGAGTCATACCTAAGGAACGATGCCACGAGGTATTATACCAAAACACTGCCCAAGGTAACCAACTTTCCCACTGCCGCGGCTGTTCGGATACAAAACATCTTAGGTACTGCTCCAAACTTCGATTGACAACCTCTGTCTGACCGTCCGTTTCGGGGTGGTACGAACTGCTCATTCGTAGCTGCGTGCCCATTTGGCGAAACACCTCCTGCCAAAATTTACTCAAGAAAATTTTATCTCGATCGGAGATAATAGACTTAGGAATTCCATGGAGTTTAACAACATTACGAATGAAGGACTCCGCGACGTCCTTGGCTGTAAATGGATGTGCCAATGCAATAAAATGAGCGTATTTCGAAATCCTATCAACGACGACCATCACAGTGTCTCTTCCCCGCAGATATTGGCAGCCCCTCAACGAAATCCATTGAAATATCATCCCATAGTGATTCGGGCACTTCCAGTGGCTGAAGTAACCCGCCCGGCTTGCGGGTATCCGCTTTACTACATTGACACGTGTCAAAATTTTGTATATAACGTAGTATGGCTGCCTCCATCCTTGCCAATAAAAAACCTTCGCTAATCGGCTATAGGTCCGCAACACTCCTGAATGACCCCCAACCGGAGTATCGTGGAACTCACTGATCACCTTTTGCCGTAGCCCCTCATCACTTGGCACCATAATTTTCCCATCTCTTAGTAGGCATCCCCTACTTATTGAAAACCGTCCATCACTACCCACGGGTTGTTTTTATAAATCTAGGAATTTCTCCCATAACTCTACATCTTGAGGTAACGCAGCCTTAACCTCATCCCATATGCCAGATTTTGGTGTTGATAACGTAAGCAACAAAGGGCTGTCCTCGCGGCGAGACAACGCATCCGCAGCCCCATTTTCTCGGCCCGGGCGATAGACTATATCATAGTCGTACCCAAGAAGTTTAGCCATCCACCGTTGCTATTATGGTGTCGATATACGCTGCTCAAGAAGGAACTTCAGCGCCTTCTAATCGTTCAAACCTCGACTCATAAATGCCAATGGACGATTCTTTTGCATCAGTACCGCACCAATTCCCCCGCCTAAGGCGTCGGTCTCTACTACAAAATTCACCGAAAAATCTGGGAGAACCAATACCGGCATGGACATCATTGCCGACTTCAAGGCCTCGAAGGCAGCCGCACCCTCCGGTCCCCACGAGAACTTCCCTTTTTTTAATAATTGCGTAAAGGGTCTCGCTATTATCCCATAGTTCTTGACGAAACGCCGATAGTAGCCTGTCAACCCCAAAAATCCTCTTAACTCTGTCACATTCCTCGGCGTTGGCCACGAAAGCATGGCCTTAATTTTACTGTCATCCACACGAACACCCCATGCTGAGATGAAATGCCCTAAGTACTCAACTTCCTTCTGCCCGAATTCACATTTCGACGGCTTAAGGAAAAAGTTCTCCTTTCTTAACAATTCAAAAGCAATCCGTAGATGCTTAAGGTGATCCGACCAAGTTGCACTGTAGACCAATATATCATCGAAGAAAACTAAAATTAAATTGCGCAAATAAAGTCGAAATACCTCGTTAATTGCTGCTTGGAACGTGGATGGTGCATTGCAGAGTCCGAATGGCATGACCAAATATTCATAATGGCCATTGTGTATGTGGAAGGCTGTCTTATTAACATCCTTTGGCGCCATACGAATCTGGTGATACCCGACACACAAATCCAGTTTACTAAAATAATTGGCTCCATGTAACTCGTCGAGCATGTCATCCACAGTAGGTATCGGAAACCGATCCTTTACCGTCGTATCGTTTAAGGCTCGATAGTCCGTACAAAATCGCCACGTCCCATCCTTTTTCTTCACGAATAAGACCGGAGAGGAAAAAGGGATTGAACTAGGACGAATCAATCCTGCTGATAGCATCTCCTCCACCTGCCGCTCAATTTCATTTTTTTGGAAATGAGCATGACGGTAAGGTGCTACGTTAACCACTGTGGTCTCGTCCTTGAGAGTAATATGATGATCACACTCCCTTGTTGGTGGTAACTCCTTAGGTTCAGTCATAATGTCCACAAACTTCATCAAAAGTCGATGCATGCCCCCATCGACCTTGTCGGTTCCTTGGTGCCTATCTTTGGTTACCTTGCTGCCACTTCCCTTCATTAGCACAAACGTAGTCGCCCCTTGACGCCAATCTTTAGCTATGGTCGCCAAATCATTTGGTTGAAGCTCCGGTCTCGCTACTACCCCCCTCAATATGCATCGTTTCCCTTCATACTCAAACTCCATCGTCATCATTCGATAATCCATCAATACGGGTCCCAAGCTCTCTAACCATGGAAGCCCAAGTACCACATCCAGATTATATATTTCCATCCCATACAATACTATTCGGAACTTAACACCATGTATCCCAATTACAGTAGCATCAAACCGTAGTTGACACATCATGCGATCACCGTTGGCGACCTTCAAAGAAATTGGGGGAATATACACTACTGGGAGTTTTAATTCTGCATCTTTCTTAGGATATATGAAATTTAAGCTTGATCCACTGTCAACAAGCAATTGGATAGTACCTTGGTTGATTTCACCCTCCATTCGCATTGATTTTCCCCCCCGTTTCACCTACTAGCGCATTCAGAGATATCAATGGCTCATGCTCCGTCCCGTCCTCATCGTATACCGGCGACGACTCTCTTCCTCTGTAGCGATCAGCAGTACCTGTGTATTCTTACATACATGCCCCCGAGTAAATTGCTCGTCGCAATTAAAGCACAAATTCTTTTCTCGACGTGCTTGCATCTCTGCCCACGAGAGGCGTTTAGTTGGTGCGTTCGTGCCCAGATTCGGTTTCGCCGCAGCCACAGTACTATTAGTTGTAGTAGCCCCTGATCCCATCAGTCGTGGTTGTGTCTGCGCAAGTGTACTATTAATTCGTTGCTTGTCATTCCTTATTTGTTCATCAGTATATCCAGCCAACTCGATGGCGTGCTCGAGGGTACTCGGTCAAAAATACCTTACCTCACGCCCAATATCATCACGCACCCCCGCCATGAAAGCACCCAGCAGTGCCCTGTCTTCCCAATGCGGTAAGCAATTTACTAGCCTTTCAAACTCCGATAGATAGGATCGAAAGGTTCCCGTTTGTCATAGTCTCGCGATCGCCTCGTTTGCTGCCTCCAATTCTGATGTCCCAAAACGCTTTATCAACCCTTTTTCGAACTTCTCCCACTTCATCCGATGGTGCCTCGTACAAAACCATTGCCAACATTGATTTGCTTCTCCGTCGAGGTAGTACGATGCCCATTGAACCCATTTTTTTGATGGGGTCTTTTGCGCACGAAAATATTGACGAGCACGGTCCAGCCACACCCGCGGGTCGTCTGCCCTATTGTATTTCGGAAACTCCATTTTTCTCGCGCCATCCCACCTGTTGTGTTTCTTATTGCTACGATTAGATCCATTGGAACTTGAATCTTCCTCTGAATCCGACCCTCCCGACTCGCTATTCAATAACCCAGATGAATGACCCTCATCGCCTGACTCATCCGCAGGCGGATTCTTGTCACGCGGCTTCTTCTGTTTCTTGCCCAAACTGGCCATAACCAATTCTCGTAATTCGTTGATGGATGTCTCTAGGGCTTCGAACCGTGTTTTGGTCGCCATAGATTGCGCCAGAAGCGATTGTATGATTAACGATCACAACTTGGCTCTGATACCAATTGTTGGGATTTCTCGGGGTGCAAACGTTATCAATTGAAATATACAAGCTCGCGATTCTCTTAAAGCTCAAGAACCTTGAAGGAAAACGCATAAATGTCTAAAACTCTCCCCCTTTCCCTTAGAGCCGCTAATGCGATTATATATCCAACCCTAACAACTGTCTCTACTAAACTAGGAATCTACCACCCAACCAGCAATTAAGGAAAATAAAATAATAATAATAAAACTAATGAAATAAGGTAAACAACTCGTTCAGGTCCAGTAACGTGGGTTGGACCTCCTCTCCCTGCTGGTTCGACGCGGTGCTCGCACGGTTGGTCCATCGGGTGGCTCGGTTCCTTCGGGCTCAACACTGTGTTTTCACTTTTCTTGTAACTTAGGACGTCAAGATAACACATGCAATGACTCCATCCATACCACTATCGTGAGAGCTGTTAGGAAGTGCATGCCATGATATGGACTTTGCTCATCTCTTGCTCCGGCAACTTTAGTTCATTTCCATGTGAAATATATCCATGTTTAGGCACCCCACGGCCAAGCTTAGTACTAAGACCAAGAAGAGATATAGATGAAATTGTGTAGCAGTCAATTGTTGCCTTTTAACCATGCTTTATTTATAACTGCGGGTTTTAAATAAATATCCTATAAAAACACAAAAAACAATAATATTAATACAAATATAAGCACTAACAAATATAAATAAGGCGGTAAGAATGTATAAATTAAGTGTTCATCACCAGGCATCTCTTCATAAGTCCATGCAAACGTATCTTGATACTCCTCCATGAGTTTTACAAGTCATGCTCGTTCATCTGATGATAAGGCTGAACTAATTGAGATGGGTCTTGGCGCTTCCTTTGTCCAGATGTTGACTATCTTTAATTCATTTTTTGTTGAGTCTGTACTGTCTTGCAACTGCCGTGGAACATCATGCACTTCCTCCTTCTCTTGCATCAGTTTGATGTCATTGCATTCTTCTGGGTGGGAAAACTCATCAGCATCCTGCCCTATTAATTTCCAACATCGACGACGAAGGTAGATGACTCTTCCTTCAGTATCATAACTGGTGATGAAGTTGCGTCCCCTCTTGGTATGAGAATGAGTTGGGATTCTGGCAATCACTGGATATTTCTTAGCAAGGCTTGATGAAAGAGATATTTTTAAGAGTTTGGTCTCTTCCTTCGGTGTTGGAGATGACAGTCGGTCATCCTTTCGGTTGACGCCCAAGTGGTAGAGACGTACTGTATATTTTATTTGGTGGGTCGTGTTCAGCATCTCTTAGCTTGAAGAACTCAGCATTGTTGATCGGAGCATAGGGGGATGAAGATGTAGCTATGAGAATAATCTTGTCATTGAGCGTAGTCTTCATGCACTGATGATAGGTTGAAGGAATAAACTTATTATCGTGAAGCCACGGTTGTCCTATGATCATATGGTACTCAGGTTCTTTTTCGATCACATGAATTTTGACTTTTGATTGAATAGGCCCTACCTTCAGTTCTAAGTAGACATACCCATAAGTGTTAGTCATGTTTCCTTCAAAGTCTTTCATCACAACATGGTGATGTACGATCCTGCTTTGCTGCACTCTGGCGGTTTTGAGAGTTTTGATATGAATGATGTTGGCAACTACGCATGTGTCGATGAGATCCCTCTTGAATTCAAAACCCTTGATGTGTGCAGTCACATATAAGGCTCGATTATGACCCTCTTCGTCCATCATGTCTTCTTCGGTGAAGGTGACGTTGCTTATAGGAAAGTCGGATGCGATTGATATCTCTATCACTTATGGGGAAGATGGAGTCAGGTGTGTGTCGAAGGAAACACAATTAAGAGCAGCAAACGTCTCTACTCGTTCCTCATTTGAGAAATACAAAAGCTTACACAGACTTTCGATAAGGAATGTTGCTTCCTGACCTACTGTTTTTTCACGAGTAGTAAAACTCTCAGTGTGATGAGTACAAGGAGTATCTATTGCGGGATCAGGTCCTGGTTCGAGGAATTCTGGGCTTTCTTCAAAAACATGGCGGCGCCCCAATTCATCTATTGATGTGTGCGGGAAATTGATCATGGCTCATTGTGCACCTTCTAGTCTTGCTACAACTCTAGCAAGCTCTTCTTGTCTATGCACTAGTGTTGATGGTGAGTTTTTGACAAGGGATAAAAATATAATATTGCTGCTGAAGCATGAAATAAATATGTATACATTTCTGACCCGGCATCAGAATCATGGATATGTACTTCTGTCTTATATTCCGTAAAAAAATTGAGAATACGTATTCATCTCATGGATACATTAATCTTGTAACTCTTCTATATATGTATGCGCCCGCAAAATTCCATGGCTTTACCCGGTTAAATTCTCGTTATTTCATGTGTATCCGTGTAAACTATTTGTATTTATCAGAACACGTTGAATATAGAAAATTGTGAACATTCGGAATGGATGTTATACCATCTCTGAATGAAGGCGCTAATTAGATGCCCAACATCTAAATATAGAGTCGCATCGAACATCATCTCAAGTCACAAACTTCCACGACTGAATTCCTTGAATATGTTTTGTATGCACTACACAAAGGCCAAGCATAATCTCATGGGATTGAGAAGCCCTAAACAGGCCATAGCCACATTTCTAGCACTAGTGCCAACAATGCACCAGCGCTTCTCGTGCTGCTACCAGCGCCTCTCGTGCTGCTACCAGCACCCCACGTGATGCTGACATCACCCCTCATGCTGCTGTTAGCGCCCCTCTTTGCTGCCAATACCATCTGCTGCAGCAAGAGGTAGTCCATGACTCCATTAATTCCTATGAAACATCAAAACATGTCGCATAGGGGGATTTTTTATGGGGTATTGGTATGGTGGTTTATAGCAACATGCGGCGTGGAAACACCCCATGATAAGTAAGTTACAAGTAGTGGAGGTAGTGGAGATATGAAGAGATGAAGATTGTGGAGGTAATAGTATAGCCACGCCTATTATGTTTGGGAAGTTTCTGGATAATTCTAGACCATTACTCCATCATCTCTTCATATCTCCACTACCTCCACTACTTATGAGGAAAGAAGTGTGTATTCCCAACTACTATAAATAGACTACTTTGTCTATTCAGAACAGAAAAACAAGTTTATCATTCTCACAAGCTCTGTTATTCTCTATAGTTCAACACCTTTACACACAATTCATCACTACTGATTTCCTCAACTTTCTATGCTTTCTTCCTCCAAGATCAACCTATCTTCTCTCCTTGTGACCGAAGTAGGACAAAATGGCTACTTTCGTGGTTTAGGCTTGTCATGTACGATTTTGATTTCTGAATCTAAAGAAAGTACTTCTATAGTACATTGTTTTGCCTAACAGTAATTTTTAGGTACAAACAACTGGCGACCACAATGGGAGATCAATCTCTTGGTCACGAATCCAATTCTTCAACCATCTGAAAATCAATTCTTCAACCATAAGAAAACAAGGTAGGTTTTAGGTATGGTTCATAGACTAACATCAATTCAGGTCCATCAATCAATTGTAATTCTGGTAACGCCAGTGGTGGTATGCCAGAAACCATTCCTCAAAACACCACAACTAGCGACACTGACGCTCCTCTTTCAAGTAGTGCTACTTGAAACGCCATGGATATCTAAGCACCACCAAGTCTCTCAGCTCTGATAAAATATAATAAACCCTAGGTTAAGTACAAACAGACAGGGATACCACTTAGAAGGAAATACTCGCTCATCTCAAGACTCGGACGGAGCAACCACCTCTAGAGCAACACAATTATCATATGGAGCAACCCAGAAACGCCTCCAACTTTATTTTTGATGCTAATACCTCCAGGGCCCACGTCCAAAGAGATAAAGGATAAATTCTTTTACCCTGTGATCTGGTATCAGGAAACAGTCAACAACAAAATTTCAACGCCAATGGAGTTCTGGAAAGGCCTCTGTAAAAAAATCATAAAAAAGAAAGGTTTATCTCTATTCCACCAGCACCAGCCTCTATGTCTACTTGAGATCCAGAGAATCCTACACTAATGAGGGATATCTCTTTGCTTATTTCTTGTCCCATAAGGATATATGGGTCTTCACCTTTCTCAAGCCGTCACTAGATGGAACCAACAATGTTCCTGACGCTACCAGCGTCAACACATCCAGAATCGACATTCGATGCAATGGAGAGATCCTCATTCAAAAAAGCAACCAAGGATCTAGTGATCAAACTTCGTCATACATAAGGGTCTATAAAGACCGCTACCATTTTGTGGCCAGGAGTGTCCGCTACCACTTCATCAACAATAATCATGTAGGTCCAGACTACGACATGGCTCTGGGACGTCCCTGAATTCACAGAAACAAGGAAAGGCTCGACGCTTCTATGGAGAAATCGTCACCAAGGGACCCACTTGTAGGCGCCAACAAGCCAGCAGACCATAAAGATTTCTCACCTCCAGAACATCACCAAACAACGGATCTGGACGCTAAATAATTGCATAAAGGAGAGATGATGCCGTATGCCAGTGGCCTACAAGTAAGTCTTGTTCATCAACTTTCTTTACAACCAATTGTCTCACATCCCATCAAGGCTTGGGGACTTGACTCGAGTATCAACCTCATCGTGCCTTGACGGTGTGAATATGAAGTTGATCCTTTTTAAAATTTTGTCGAATGGATAGGGGTCGTCTCTACTGAAAAAATATGAAAACCAATAACCCAATCATCCTTAAAATGTGTCATCAACCTGAGATACCGAAACCCAACCCTTTCCAAATCAGGGATACTACTGCCTCTCCTGGAGAAAATCCATATCTGATCATTAAAACTATATTAGGTGGATTACAAACTCGTCAATACTGATAGGCCAACAGAGGTAGTCGTACATGGCAAGTGGCTTAAAGCTATCATGCCTTAAGCAATCCACCACCTATGACAAAGCTATCAAGGCTTAAGCACCTCGCAACCCCTAGCAATATTTCCTAATTTTTACGCAATGTTTGTGATTCCTCCAAAAGGTTTGCAATATTTTGCATTCATACTTAGGATTTCAATTTATTAAACAAAGTATTATTTCTCTCTCTAAAAAAATCCTTTGCAACCATTCAAAATCTACCTACTCAAAATCCCACAATAAAATTACAGAAAATGTGGGTATCTCAGAAACACATAAAAACCCTCAAAACCTATTATTTAGAAAAGATATCTGAAGACTGGTTCAGCACCATCAGTATATGCTCTCTCCACCTAAGCAAGGGCTTAAGTTGAAAGCCTCAACTCTCATGATAGCCTTTCAACATAATCTCTAGCCTTGGTAATCGCTTCTAAGCCGAAGATGCGCCTACTTCATTCAAGTTCTCCTAAATGGCTCTCATATGATGACAACGTCATCCAACAATAATCTTAGCCGTCTCAGCTTCCTCCAAGAGTCAGATTCTGCCAAACCAAAAGTCAAAATCAACTCTAGCGTTCAGATACTCAATTGGTGCAGTTTTCATCGTATTGGCGTCCTACGCAACGGCACCACTTGGAGCATCATCTTCAACAACTACATCCGAAGGATCACAAGAACCACACATGGGGACTGAATATTTTCACAAGATCCCCTCGCTGTCAAGAACCTCTCCATCCTATAAGAGATGGTCAACCAGTGAGTCACAACCTTGACAAGGCCCTTTAATCTCCAAAGACATGCCGCAAAGGTATCTTCCACTCTTCCATTTATGTTATCAAATCTGGTAGGTGCCTGCAATCCCTGACGTGGATGAGACGCATCCCAAACCTACTCTAGAGAATATAAAATTAAAAATAAAAGAGAGGTGTGACAGGGGACTGCTAATCGTAACACATCTCATAACAATCAAGGATTCAGAATATGGCTTAAGAGACGCCTCTTGGAACATAGTATTTGAAGACACCTGCAACACCACGTCGGCAACATGATACCTTTCAGGTCATCCTCTTCACCCTCGATGTTTCCAGAGGACTTCATGCATAAAAGAATATTATCATCACATCCATAAGGGCAAAACAAGCTTATGAGTCAATGCTCATAAAAACGTCCCAGTTGAGACTCAAAAGCCCAAGCACCAACGAATGGCTCTGACTTTAATTCAAGTTCTTGCTCCAGCCTTAGCGCGACAAAGACAACAACAACAACAATAGGATATATCAACCTTCCTGGCTTCCCTTACCTGATCACGTTCATAGCATGAGGACTTCACCTTTTTTGCTACTGATTTCAACCACACTGGTCAATCATGGAAGACACACTGAATTCGGAATTCTCAAGGTGACGCCATCAATTCCCTTCATGCTTCAAGCAAGCCCTAAACAGGCAGTACTCATGGTCATGATCTCAACTATCACTGGTAATGAGGCAGCCACGACCATCTCAATCACAATGAACACTCGACAGGCCTGACCACTTCATATTCATGCTTCTCCTTTCAACACTTGGAATATGGGATTACAAGTTGCTGTCAGGAATTCGTCTTCTCCAGAAACATGGCTATGGCAGTAGAATATATGTAATCTAAAAATTTAGTGTTTCAATTTGAGCATCACATCCTCTTGGAAATCTTAAGAAGCCCACATCCTCGCAACAACGTTTACCATCACGAGCTCTCCAATTCGTTGTTATTACTCCTACTGCCACACCTTCATCCTATGAAATTGGAAATCGGCAACCATCGGTGGGGAATGGTTCAAAACATCCTTAACAAAAAGATGTGACTCTGCTACAACATACTAAAATGGCGCTTCAATCGGATCTATGGGCTAAGAGATGTGACTCTTGCTCTAAAGTCTACAGAGTCTGAAAAATTTGCACGGGATTACAAAATTACAAATATGCGCGCATGGTTGACTAACCATACAAGCTCTGAATCAGTTTCATATCTACTCGAAGAGACATTCACCTCATATTTTACGTCATCTCCTAAGATATTTCACAATATCAGAAAACATCACCAACTTCATATCATCATTGTTTCGCTGTTGTGACCCTTGTTGTCTCAACTTATGATACTGTTATGAGTCTGGTTACTTAGTACTTCTATTAATACAGGACGAACTCGATGCATCTTCCAAACTTCAAGACTTGATGCGCTCGAATCTATAATAAAAATATTAGAGCCCACTGCCAGCCTTATCCACAACTACAGTTTATCATCAACTCCTCATGATGCCTTCTACTATTTTCAATCTCGCTACCATGGGATACAACTTCAGGCTTCATCTATGGATATCCATCTCATGTCTATGCTGACGTCATCACTATTATCTAGCACTGCATAATCAAATCTTAAGCCTTGGATTCTGCTGCTTACCCATAAGAGAATCTAAGTTTGCGCCAAGGACATTGCCCGGAGGAGATTCAACTAAGTAACTACTCTAAAACTGAGTTTCAAATTTTGAATATTTTCTTTCTCACTGGCACCATCTAGTGCTTACCACGAAACACATTATCGTTCCGCGCTAAGCAGGGGACTTAATGTTGATGGTGAGTTTTTTACAAGGGAGAAAATCGTAATATTGATTTTGCCCTACTGCAGAAGCATGAAATAAATATGTATACATTTCTGACCTGGCATAAATTATGGATACGTACTTCTGTCTTATATTCCGCAAGAGAATTAAGAATGTGTACCCATCTTATGGATATATTAACCATGTAACTCTTCTATATACGTATGCACCCGTAAAATTCCAGGGCTTTACCCGGTTAAACCCTTTTTATTTCATGTATGTCCATGCAAACTCTGTATTAATCAGAACACGCTGAATATACAAAATTATGAGCATTTGGGATGGATGCTATACCATCTCTGAATGAAGGCGCTAACTAGATGCACACCATCTAAATGTAGAGTCCTATCGAACTACTTCTTAAGGGTGGAGATTAAGAGAAGCAACTCAGGAATCTTTAAGCATCAAACTAAGTACTCTTTGGATCTTCTTCAAAGATGCAACATGGTTGAGTCTAAACATTGTGGCTCTCCCTTTCCACCTGGTGCTTGTTTGTGGGGAAAAACGAATTAAAGGGTAATTTTAGAAAAATGGGGCGAGAAGCTAATAATTCGTCAATCCTTAAATATTTGTACCGTTGAAGTACTTTCTTTAGATTCGAGAGATCAATATGTACAATCCTGGCCTAAACCAAGCAATGGTCGTTCCATTCTTGCTTCACTCACAAATGAAAATGAGAAGGGTTGGTCTTAGGGAGGGAAGCAAGAAAAGGATTCAGGTCAGAGTATCAGACTCTGTAGGATGTAATAGATGTTAATATATGTGAACAATTCTATGTGTGAGAAGGTTGAATGATCGAGTTGTTCGATTTGAATTGTTTTTTATTATATTTGGACTTGGAATTGTCGTAATTCATAGTTCTTATTTTCGATAGATTTGAGAAATCTATTTTATAGTCATAGCTGTTGTAACCGTTCACCTGACCTCTTCTCTGAAGAAAGTGTTGATGGTTGAGTAGTGGTGAAGTGGAAAAGGTGGAGAAGGTGTTGACAACTGCTCTCCACTTTAGATTTAGGTTGAATAGTCGGTTACTCAACTTACCACTCCTCTACTCAACTATTGATCCAACCTTCCAGAGTTTTCTCTGTACACTAGTACAAAAATGAGCTTTGGTGACAGTTCAACTTTCAAAACCGTGACAGTTCACGAGAGAACTGTTACAAAAGAATTGTATATGAGATATATGCAACAGTTTCATACAAAAACTCACACCAATAGAGGTGAACAATCATGATAGTTTTTCAACTGTTACTGAATAGTTTTACGATGACAGTTGTTGTTGGAAAATGTTATTGTATATTGATTGTAGTAACATTTATAAACCGTTATAATACTTAAGGTATTGTATCCATTTTTTTGTAAAAACTGTTATCTAAGTGGAAAGTTATTGATGACATTTCTTTTAAATACCGCCACTTTCTATTAGTTTGAGCCCTTGGTCATTATGTACTGGCCACCGCTGCCAACATATTATTATATTTTCCCCTAAAATTCATGAAAGATGGCGTGATTTTCCCCCCAACAGGCAAGTGGCAACCGCCCAGTAGCTTCCCATCTGTCTAGCTAAAATAAAACATGATCTCACTTTCTATCGTTTCCCTATGTACGCCGATTCCATACAGATTTCTTACTAACCCTCCACCTCCCCAAAAGAATTGAACTTAGCCTACATCACCGAATTCTCCATAGTTCTTCTCTTTTTCATTCCTCCTTATTAGAAAACTAGGGTTTCAGTTCCCATCTCTCCATGATAAGGAAAACTGAAAACTAGGTGAGTAGTTTCCACTCGAATTTGGTTTTTTAAGTTAGGGTTTAGTCATGATTTCGTTTTAAGTTACATCATTGTTTTCGTGCTCCGATTTTGCTTATTTGTTTTGATTTTTGCATTCGATCTTCAGTTTATTTTTAGCAGGAATCTAAGATTTCAAAATATCTTGTTCTATTTCTGCATTTGGGGTTTCAGTCTAGGTTTTCAACTCCAATCTTTCTAATATGATTTTTTGCTTAAAATTGGTAATTTTTACTGTTTTTTATTTAACTCTTGTATGACTTTGGTTCATGGGTTTCTTCCAATTTTATCTTTTAGGTCTTTGATTAATTTAGTTTTTTTATTGGCTTTTCAATGGTGAGATAACAATTTCACGAGCTATTTATGATGTGTCCTGAAATCGAAGATGATACTTTTTCTTTTTGTCTTCACTCTTCACCAGTATTGATTTATTTCCAATTGGTATGCTTGAACTTTATTGATGGTGTTATATCAGGAGGTATTGCTGGTGTTGTTGCCGAAACCTCTTTGTATCCAATTGATACAATCAAGACTCGTCTACTGGAAGGTTACTTTACAAAAAACCAATATGGCTAACTCTATATTTCTAAATCAACAATCTGGATTAAGAAGTAGTTTTTGGGTCATAATTCATTTTGTACTATAAACACTTGTGATGTCTGTTTTGATTCTTTTATTTAGATCTATCTTTTTTTATATCTTGTTTATTATTAGTAGACCAGATGGAAACCTGTTCAATAGACATTCATGTTCATGTTTCAAAACGTTAAATCTGCTGCCCCCACACCAAATTAGTTTTTTGTACTTTATTTCCATTTCTGGCAGTTTGTGGAGGAGGAAAGATTGTTTTGAAGGGCCTTTATAATGGTTGGCTGGAAATCTTGTTGGTGTCCTACCGTAAGTTCCTGATTTTCAAGTTAGTTTGCTATTTTGCATCTGACCTGTGTTGTAGATCAAAAGTTTTCGTGCCTTATGATGTTTCCCTTTACAATACAGCTGTAGGTGTGATGTTTCAAACAGTCTGAGTAGTTATTAGTATGAAAGTCGCATACAGTATATTGAACCAGTTTCATTGGGTTCTAAATTTGATGTTTCAACCAATCCTTCAATTTGATACTATAATGTGGAAACTAAATTTTACCATATGTAGCTGATTAATAATCTCTTGAGAATCTGATTGGACATGATTATCGTGCTTATCGTTGCGATCATCTTAATCTTTTCCTTCTGTTTTCTGATAGTTGGATTTTTTGTTTTATGCTATCAAAACACATCTGGTTTATGAGCTTGATGGAAACGATTTCAGATGTGTCTGTGATCAGAGTGGGAATCATGTGATACAAAAATATATAAAGTGCATTCTAATAGAGAAAATTGGATTCATAATTTCTGCGTTTGTCAATCAAGTTGCAACATTATCTACATATCCTTATGGTTGCCAAGTTATTTAGGTAAAAACTAAATACTTTTGTGCATCATTCCTATTTGCTCATGAGCTAGCTCACCAATGGTTTGGAAATCTTGTTACAATTGAATGGTGGACACACTTATGGATGAATGAGGGATTTGCGACATGGGTATTTCTCACGCCTCTTCCCCATCAATAAATGCATGTGATGGTTATAAATACTCGAGGATGAGATACTAACATTTGTTATGATTTCCTTGATTTAAGGTGAGCTACTTGGCAGCAGATAGCTTGTTTCCTGAATGGAAAATATGGACACAGTTTCTTGACCAAACAATTGATGGTCTTAGACTGGATGGACTTGCAGAATCACACCCAATCGAGGTGAGCATTTTCATCCAAACTGTATATCACGTTGATCTATGTGTATCTGTCTTGATGTAACTTATCTCTAATGCTTCCGTGGATGTGGATTTGCATGTTTCAGGTTGACATAAACCATGCTAGTGAAATTGATGAGATTTTTTATGCAATAAGCTATAAAAAGGTGCCTTTGTTATCCGGGTGCTACAAAGCTATCTCGGTGATGAACCTTTCCAAGTTTGACTGTTTTTATGAAACACTTTTGACCATTGCAACTCTTGATATCATAATGTGCTAGTTAATGATATACATTTGTAAAATGTTTTTACGTATTTGGTGTATACCTTAAGAACTATTTTGATTTATCTGACCGTTTCTGAAAACAATTTTCTAGTTTTAGTGGTGATTATATGTTGTCATAATAAATGGTTTTTTCGTGCATCCAGAGGTCACTCGCATCATAAATTAAGAAGTTTGCTTGCTCGAATGCAAGGACAGAAGATTTATGGGTTGCTCTTGAGGAGGGATCTGGGGAACCAGTGAACATGCTAATGAATTCATGGACAAAACAGATGGGGTATCCTGTAATTTCTGTAAAACTCAAAGATAACAAGTTGGAGTTTGATCAGGTCTATTGTTGTTCTCACATCTTCTGTTATTGCCTTGGGTGTCTAATCATATAAGGAACCTAATTTTTTTTGTCAAATTTAGAAGTTTTTGTTTCGATTAAGGTAAGGAACCTGACAATGCTGTAATTTGCAGTCACAATTCTTACAAAGTGGAGCTAGTGGAAATGGTCAATGGATTGTCCCAATTACATTATATTGTGGCTCATATGAGGCTCACAAGAATTTTCTGTTGCAGTCAAAATCAGAATCTTTGGATGTGGTAAAACTTCTTGGGTCTTCGGATGTGAAAGGGAACCATAAGCAGTGGATTAAGCTTAATGTTGACCAAGCTGGTTTTTATAGGGTAAAATATGATGATGACCTCCAAGCCAGAATAAGATATGCCATTGAGGCCTCATCCCTTTTTATAACAGATAGATTTGGTAAGATATATTTCACTATTATATAGTTGATGTGTTCCCTTATATTTTAGTGATTCCATTATCTGACACTGATGTTATTATTTTGGACAGGTGTTTTGGATGATTCTTATGCCCTATTTATGGCATGCAAGCAGTCATTGTCATCTTTGTTTGTCTTGATGACTGCGTACAGGAAGGAACTCGACTATACTGTCTTGTCACATTTGATCACTATAAGTTTCTCCTCTTCATTTGATAGTAATAGTACCTTATTTGATGCGTTCACACCATAATCACCTTCACTAATGCAGGTGAATTTCAAAGTTGCAACAATCACTGTTGATGTTGTTCCAGAATTATCATCTTACCTTAAGCAATTCTTCATCAATCTCTTCCAGACTTCTGCCGAGTAAGTTTATTAAAGGATTCTACCCAAATATCTCCATTAGCTATTAAATTGGAAGAGTGCTTTTCTTCTTTCATATATATAAATCGGTGATTAACTATAAAAACGATACTCTTCCTTTTAAAATCATGATTCAAATGGTATGCTACTGGAATTGTTTATAGGAGATTAGGTTGGGAGCAATATGAGGGTGAGAGCCACTTGGATTCTATGTTGAGAGGAGAGAGTTTGACTACTCTCGCTATTTTTGGGCATGATCTGACGCTAAACGAAGCAGTTCGACGTTTCCGTGCATTTGTAGATGATAGAAACACACATTTCTCCCTCCTGATTCCAGAAAGGTTAGTGAATCAGAAGAGTCGCTTTACTTATGCTCTTTATATTCCTCTTATCAAGCACGTAATTATTTGTTCTATGCCACCATACTCACATCTTGTAATATTAAAAATCTTAGGTTTATAAGAATTGATTGTTAGAATGTGCAATATGTTCTCATGTTCTACTTATTTCGTAGATTGTTAAATCCAGTGTGTTAAGGGAAGTTATGTACATGCTTAGGATCCGTCACTCTTCTTGGCAAATTCCACAAGTAGTGAAAATTTACATTTAAAAAATAAATAAATTATACTCGACCTTATCTGATGCAGGCAAAAGGCTATCGTGTTGGACCAGTTTATGACAACGTGTTGCCAGTGGCTTGGTTTTTTCTGGATCTGATTGTAAAATCCATGGTACTAGAAAAAAATCATCATTTCTACCATTCTCTTTCTCTAGGTTAGCAAATAGTTGAAGCTTATGGCTACAATACTGTTTAAACCTTATGTTGGTAGTAGTTTATACTGTGTTATTGGATACAATACATTAGACAAAAAAACCACAACAGACATATATGAAGCAAGCATGGGTTTTATAGTTAGGAATTAGGATTCCAATTTTTTTATGAAGTTCTTTAGTTAAATCAGCAGGGTATGTTTCTTTTCTTTTTGTTTTCTGATTTTCTGCATCAACACTATCTATTAGGTCACAATCTCATATTTATAAAGGTTTCTGTAGAATCTCATATGTAGTTATGCCAAACAATGATCAATAGAAATCTTATAGTTATCAGAATAGTAGTTGTATGGTGAATCATACTTTAAGGCAGAAGTAGTTTTATTAATTTCTGTTATTTCTTTTTTTGGGTTTCTGATTTCTTCATTAACACTACCTATTATATTTGTTACGCTTATCAGTCTCATATTTGTAATTGTTGGACAAGAGTTAGTAATGACCATTTTTTAGACGAAAATGGTAGCAGTTTTACGACACATCATACACTACGTAGGAACCCAGAAGTAGTAGGATCAATGACTTCACATTGCATTCAATATATACCTAGAATATGCGACTTCTGTTTTGTTACTGTGTCGATGCTTCCGTAAAGTGTATAATTTTTTGTTTGTGCAACTCTTTGGTTAATTGTGCTATAGGTGAAGATGTTCCGTCATTGCAGTTGAAGGAGGGTGTATTCAGATGTATCATGCAGTTATATGATTGCCTTCTTACGGAGGTGCATGAGCGCTGCAAGAAGGGATTAAGCTTGGTGAAACGCTTGAACAACTACATTTTACCGATATTGTCGAGAGATGCATGAGGGTATTTTGTATGCACTTCCCCATTTTTCTTTTTGAAGTTATCTTGGATTTGTCCTATCTATGGAATAAACTTCATTGTCTAGTTATTGATTCAAACATTCCGCAGATATTTGGAAGCGTGAGTTTCCTATTTAGTGGCTACCGAATTTATTATCCTTTAATTCCAGGGTACGAAATTCCAGCTTGATTGGTTGTTGAAAGCATCAAAGCTAATCTTTCCATGAAAAGAAGTTTGGCATGTGAACAACAAACTTATTATGGTCAGGTGTGTGTCTTAGTACCTTCATAGATTGATAGCCATTAATTCATACATTTTTTTCTAAGTGTTAATTGACGTTGCCTCCAATCATGTCTTAAGGGAAGATGTTATATTTCTCGCCAGTATGATCCCGTTATATGCTTGGGTTGTTAACTTGGGTTCATTGTATAAAGATTAAGAAGTTGGATAGTTCGAGTAGAATACATTCAATATGGAAATATTGAACGGTTCAAATATTCTCAAACCTTTTCTTTATTTTTCGTGCGTGTCAACTGTGTAGTCTTCTTCTTGTGTGCTGACCAGCCTCAATCATGCCTGTCTGCAAGTTCCAGTTTGTTTTCTTGTTCAAGAAGTGTTTCTATGGGATTGATTTTGAGAAGTTCACGTTACAGTGTTTGGAAGTTTTTTTTTTTTAATCTTTGATAGCTATACTTATTGCGTATGTATTATTAGCATTTTGTAAACCCATTTCTACAAGTGTGTGATGATGAGCATGAGAAAATGTATATGCGACCACATATGAAACTATATGTGTGAGAGGCCATATATATGAGTGGGGCCTAGTATTTCCTTTGATAAGAAAATTATGGTTTTGAAGTTTGTATGTGTGAAGCAAACCCAAATAAGCTAATATTAGAAGCTAATGTTAAGGCTCTTTAGTTGAAAGGATTTACTGAGCCTCCTTAGTTTAAAGGAGTGTACTAAGCTACGCGAGTTTTACCCGTGAAACAAAAATACACGAGCTTTCCTATTTGAACTAAGACGCACAGGTTTGTCTATTTAGCTAAGACACACAAGTTCGGGGCAAGAGAGTAAAAATGCCTAGTTTTGGTCGAAGAGGCAAGACATATACGTTTTCTTTTTGCACTAAGACGCACAAGTTGAGGAAAAAAAGGGTAAAATGCTTTGTTCAGATAAGAGGGGTATTGACGACGAGTTTTTCCTTGGAGCAAAGACGCACGAGTTGAACCTTTTGTAACAAAGGCGCACAAGTTGAGGGTAAAAGGGTAAAAATGATAAGTTTTGGATAAATTTGCAAGGTGCCTTAGTTTGGTTATTTAGGATAATGACGCAAGAGTTTGGTCTTTGAACAAAGACATACGAGTTTTTCCCTAGAACAAAAATACACGGGTTTAGCTATTTTGAACTAAGGCTCATTAGTTCAGGGCAAAAGGGTAAAAGCGTCTTAATTAGCTCTGAAAGACAAAGACGCACAAGATATTTTTTTTTGACTAAAGCACACATGTTTATTATTTAGAACTAAGACGCATTAGTTTTGTTCTTGGACTAGGACGAACAAGTTGAGGAAAGAGAGTAAAACGCTTAGTTTATCCAAAGAGGTGAGACGCCTTAGCTTGACTATTGAACAAGGACTCACATGGCATGTAGCAAGACTATGACAAATTAGTCTTGTCTTTGAGATAAAGGCGCACTTGTTTAGTCTCAAGACTAAAACACACATGTTTAGTCTTTAGTCAAAGACGCACATGGTTGGTGTTATAGAACTAAGGTACATAAGTATTGTTATAACCTTTTGTACCGCTTTAGTCCAACGTCTCTTTTTCAAATTAGGGTTTAAAATATTCTTCGGTCGTCCAAGACGCTTATAAGTGTTGCGAACTTATTTAAGTGTTTCCAAAACCTTAAATTGTATTATTTTCGTCTATTCACATTGTCTTTTTAAGCAAGGATTAATGTGACTGAGGCTGGGTTTAGCTACTAAAAGCTATGAAATTGTGTCTTGCACAATTTTGACTTTGAATCTAAGCACAGTTGTGGTACTTTAATCGAATATATTCATATGCAATCTTCTATATAAAGCTATATATGTATTCTAGTGAGTCAGTATTGTTCAGTTGAGCATGGATACTAACATAATTTTTTGGGAATCCAGTTGTGGAGTGTAACACCAAATAATACTCAAATTGCTCTACACTAGTGGGTAATCCATCTAGGAGCTTGAGATTTTATGTCAAAATTATAAAATATATGAGAATGGCATAGTAAGCACCAGTGTCATTCTGATGATTTTATACAGTGATGAATGTTGATTCATTCAGTAATTTTAATCATATGTGTAGTTTGTCACACATATAGAGAGAAGACATGGATAAGCACCTGAGAGAGGGCAGGGACAAGCACCTTCCTAAGAATTCTTTGCAGAATTTAAAAGTTTAATATTTCTCAGACTCGAGTCTTGGGAGCTAATTTTACTATTTTATCTTTGTCAAAAACCCATCATTCACAATGTTAAATTAAGTGCAAAAGATGGTGAACATTTTTCAAATCTTACAAAGTACAAATCTCTAGTTAGAAATCTAGAATATCTCACTTGGTCCAGACCTGAAATCACTTATGTTTTAAATCAAGTGTGTCATTTCATGCACTCTCTTAGAGCTTCCAAAAGGATTCCAAGGTATATAAAGGTACTCTTGGTCATCGTATTTTGTTTACCGAGGGACTTACAACTATTTTTGTTTCATTGATGATGATTGGGGGGTGACCATGATACTAGAAGGTCAACTAATGACTTGTGTTTGTTTTTTGGCAACAATCTAATATCTTGGTCTGCCAAAAAGAAACCAACTATCTGCAGAAGCTTAGCTGAAGACAAATTACAAATGCTTGGCCTCTACAACTAATGAATTTTTGTGGATTTTTCAAATACTCAAGGACTTGCATATCTTTCTTCTTTCTCTTCCACAACTGTTATGTGATAACAAAAGTTTTCTATCTCTTGCTTCCAATCCTGCCATACAAAGTCGCATTAAGCATCTTATTATTGATTATCATTTTATAATGGAGTTAGTCCAATCTAATTCTGTAAAGATATCTTACATCTGTACAATTAAACAAGTTGCAGATATCTTTACAAAAGGCCTTATTGGACCCATATTTTCCTTCCTGGAGAACAAAGTGAAAGTGATTTTCCATTCCAGTTTGAGGGAGGGTAGTAAAGAAAAAAATGATGTTTTCTCTTTCTTACACTTTGTGCACTAATAACGTTTGTTTTTCAGTTTCTGTTACAAGTACCAATAACTTGTTCTATTTTCGTTGGATATTTTCTTTTGTTACAGATTGATCAGTCTCTTGTGAGATGCCATCCTATCTCACTACAGACTAGATGTAACAGAAATAATATATATACCTTTAAATGTGCCTCAATTCAGTTGTATTCAAGTACCTATAAAACTCCTAGTTTAATCCCACTTCTCTTCAGAAGTTGCCCCTGTAAATCTTCTAGCAGAACGCCAGTTCTCTTTAGAAGATGCTCCAGGGTTCTTCGTGAAGGATAGTGTTATTATGCCTCCAACATGACACATATTTAATTTCCTTCAAATATTATAATCAAGGTAATAAAAATCCTTGCTTCGAGGGAACTCCAAAGGAAAAAGAGTTATCAAAGCAATTATGAACATTTATGGTTTACAAGTTACGAAACCTAATTGATTCTACCTCACAAGATCTATCAAAGTATAAGCTTAGATCATAATGTTGTGTAACTACAAGATTAGCGATGAAGAACTACTTGTAGTTTCTATCAATCATATTCTTCGATATATAGTTCTTGAATGGTCGTATACCATAATAGACGAATCTTTAAAATAGACAAGAAATACGATGATCAAGATAAGATTCCAGATATCAAGGATCTATCAGGTAAAATATAGTCTGGTGGGGGATTCACAAAACCATTAGTGAAGACTTTAAATTTGTAACCTAATTATGTTTCATGAAGAAATATGTCTTTAGAGGACGACTTTATCCGCAACTAGGACACACCGTGCCAGGATTGAGATTCTAGGTTGCATAGAGTCCTCTATTTATAATAATAAAGTATGCTAGATTGCTTAAAGATCAAGGAATTGTTTCTTGAGGACACAACAAGTTTGTGAACTAATTTCCTTATTTGCAAATTACTTTGATCCCAAGTAAAATTAACTTCTCAAAATAGATTGATTCCATTGAATGGAAACCATGTAAGCATGTGAGAAGTTTTCCTTGTAATACAAAGAATAATCTGCACTCGCATGTTTATCAATTAAAGACCTATGTACAAAAGTTCGATCACATATGGACCAAGTAAAGTCGTGAACCATCAAGTAATATTGGAATTCATTAACACCCCAAGACAAGCTAGTTTTCAAACTCATAAAATCAGTTCATGAACAAATTATTTTTGAAGTGTCCAAGAAACATGCTCAAAGTACACATGCCGTGAACTCAGTTTGTGAATCAGAGTAATTTTAAAGTGTACACAATGGTACTCAAAAGTGCATAGTTTGCGAACTCAACAAATCAGTTCATGAACATGAGCAATTTTCAAAAAGTTCCAGGAGAATATCCAAAAGTGCATAGTTCACGAACTCAAAAACTCAGTTCGTGAACATGAATGCAACTTGGTATTTTAGGATCTTCTTTAGCAAACAGTTTGTGAACAATAAAAGTTGTTCTAACCTTTAATACGAAAAGTCCTACGAACACTTAATGCTTGAATTTTCGTGTTTCGAGATTAGTCAAACAAGCTAGAACCTGAAACTTCATCTTTACAATTCATCAATTATACGAAAGCCTCACGACATTGTCTCAGTAATTAGAATGGTAGAAATAACGAGTAAATTGGATAGTTCGTCTTCTCATATCTTTGCTGATGAAATTCTCGCAGATATCATTGTTCTTCAACCTTTAATGTTCAAGGGTTATTCGGTAAATTCTGATACTCAACTACCATGCTCTAATCCTAGTCCAAGACTGACTTTAAAAGACTATAAATTGAGATTTGTTTTGTTCATCTAACGTTGTCAGCTTGACATATCAAAACTTGTAAGTTTGACCGACCGATGCCCTAGCACTTAGATCCCTAAAGATCTAAGAAGATCTAAGCAATTTTTTGCTCGTTGGAAAAACGCCTTCTCTGGCCTGAATTCACTTAAAAGAGGAAGAAAATAAAGAAAGAGAAAATGTATAAGATTTATTTTCTCTTCTAATCATATTTGTTCAAAATCTTCACATTCTTTTCTTTCCAAATGCACCATCGTATAACTGGAAAATGATTCAAAGTGCGGTTAAAACATCGATCATTCCAGTCAGAACTCCAAAATTTTACAGCTGTAGCGACTTTGGTATCACGGTTCTAATGGAAATTACGTCCTTCGGCCAAAATATACCAAAATTATGTTCGTTCTCCAAATAAGTGTTTTTGGATGTGATGATATATCTTAAACACTTCATTTCGGAAGTGTGGGTCATGCCAAACAACAACCTCAATTTTTACTAATTAATTCTACCTCCGTTTTTGTAAAAATGTTACTATCACTTTTTTATTTTAACCTAAAAATATGACAATTTGAAAAAGTGGTAGTAACTTTTTTCCTGAAACAGAGGTAGTATAACATTTCCCTTCTCATCCTCATAAACGAATTGCCTTGTTAATTTTCCTCGACCACTTTCCAAGCTAGGTCGTCAGATGATCATGTTTCTTGGTACGTTCCGGTGGCACTTTCGCGTCACCTTTTGATTGAAAAAAGTCGCTAGTCAATTCTAAAATCTAACATCCAAATAAACTACTAAACTAAATCTACATCAAAGTAAGTCGATAGTAACAAAACTTTTAGCAAATCGTATAAACATCCTAATAACGAGATCAATGCAGAACTCTCGCTGTCATGTCCATAGAGTGGGGTTGAGAATGGTGCATACGCAATTTTGAGGTGCCGACGGAACGTGACTAAACAGACTATTTAACCAGCAACATCACGCATGTTTTTATGGATAATGGACTGGTAGCATCCGTCTGTCGGTTGAATCGGTGATCTATTAAAAGAGTGAAAACATAAAATTGATTCAGTTTCAAGGCTGCTGAAGTCTGCCGACACTGTAAGTCTGTAATAACAATTGTGAGTTGTAGAGCACCCAAATTTATAGAAAATTTACCAAACGAATTAACACCTGATTGGATGACCTTCTCTTCTCTGGTTTTGAAATCATATTTGCATCAGCAAGTAACAAACTATTTAACTGCCTTTGATTAAATTGGCGCATTCTAGGATTCTTTTCTTTCTTTTTCGCTTTTTTTTTTTTAATTCTCTCGTTTGCAGTGTAATTAGTATCTCATGACTCACTCCTTGGGATGCATATGTCCGGGTATCTCAAAACAGACTTTATACGTATTATTTAAAGGTTTTTTCCCCGCTGATAGTCCTGGCTGGTTGTAATTGTTGTTATACGTAAAAAAACACGTTTATTTATTAGTTGACTCAATTACGGAGTTAGTGGATTGAGAATTATAGGGAGTTTCAGAAAGATCTTAAATCTCATGTTAGTCGTTAGAGATTTTGAAAGAGTCTCTTAAACACCCTTGTTAGTGAATAAAGACTTTATTTAAGTTTTTGAGATTCTCAAAAACTCTTTGTTATTGGTTAGGGACTTCTAGAAAGTCGTTTAAATGCTCATGTTATTGGTTATCAACTTAAAAGTCATGGATTTGTAATTTTAAGAGACTTTGAAAGACTTTTATGCAAAAATATGCATGGTAAAAGTCTCTCCAAAATGGGTGATATTTTGGGAGACTTTAAAACTAGTGTTAATTTATCGAACTTTTAAACTAATGATTAATCAAGCGATGTTGTATTATCCTTAAATAAACCATTTTTTGCAACTATATTAACATACTAATCATCCATAATATATTACCTATAACTTGTTTAACTATATATAAGACGAGTTATTAGAAAAAGACATAATTTTTCTTAAGGAATCTAAAATGTGTGAATTTTTAATTAAATTTGGGTTGTTAAGTACCATGTGAAATTTTTTGGGGATCATGGAATTTGGATTATTTTATACAAACAGATGCACGGACAATATATATTGTATTATTTTCAGTAGTCTTAGTAGAATGTGCCACGATGAAGAAAAACAGACAAACCATTCCACCAGGTGATTATATATAGTGATCAGAACTAGGTTGTATGTCTTGGATAATAGTCTCACATGGGCTATCAACAATTCCTATGTGGTTTCTTGGATTGCACCCCCAATTGATTTTTTTCCTTAAATAAATGATTAAAACAAACCCACTATGATCACATTTATTGTCTCTATAAATCACAAAAACTCCCTAAAAATCCGCTATTTAGTTTCTGTAAATCACAAAGACTCTCTAAAACACTTTCATAAAATCACTTGAAATCTCTAGATTTCTAGAGAATCTCCGAGAGTCTCTCAAATAAAAAATCTCTAAAAATACAAAGAATTCTCATTTGACTACCCCTTTGTTAGTGAATCTCCGATCCAAACGTTTATCAATAAATAAAAAGTGAATCTCTAATCAAAATATTGTCTAATCATATACATATCCCTTACTTTTTCAGTATGCGGACCAGATGGAGAAAGGGGTGGTAGGATCAGTGTTGACGACCATAGGAGTATTACTAGGAGCACTAATGTTGGTAGTAGTAGATTTGGTATTGAGAGTTAGTTATTGAACTTGACCTAAGATCAACCACTTCTGAAACTGAAGAAAATTCAAGAAATTGAGAAATTGCAACTGAGAGATTGATCTTCCACTGTGGTCGCTAAAATATTTATGGGAAAACGAATTTGAAGGCTAATTTAAGAAAACTGGGATAAACAGATGATAATTCGTTTAGTCCTTACACATTTGTAATGTTGAAATACTTTCTTTAGATTCGAGAGATAAATATGTACAATCCTGGCCTAAACCAAGCAATTACAATTTTGCTTCAGTCACAAAAGAGAAGGAAAAGGGTTGGTCTTAGGGAGGGAAGCGAGAGACAGGTTGAGGTCAGAGTATCAGACTCTGTAGGTTGAGTGATCGAGTTATTCGACTTATGTTGTTCTTGTTAGACTTGTCTGTCTTGTGTTCAATAGATTGAGGAATCTATTTATATCATAGTTATTGTAACCGTTAATCTGGCCTACTCTCTTGAAGAAAGTATTGATGGTTGAGTAGTGGTGAATTGGAGAAGGTGAAGAAAGTGTTAGTAACTATTCCCACTTCGATTAAGGTTGTATGGATGGTTGCTCAACCCACCACTCCTCTATTTAATTGTTGATCAAACTTTCAGAGTTTTCTCTTTTGTGGATACATTATTGTATTACATGTCGTGGACCACCAGATTATACCCTAATTAATATCTCCCCATTTGTGACATCTTTTATGTCTCGTATAATTTTATAGCTTTTAAGCATTATTAGTGTAAAGTCAAATCAGACTTGTTTAATTAGTCTTTTGACTAAAAACTTATCTTGCTTGACTAACCTGATGAGTCCAGCAGACTAAATATGTATTTATTCATTTTATTTTATTTTATTCATGAAGAACAATTGTTTGTTCAACTAGGTCAATTTGCATTGACATGCTTGTTTTACAGAAATAAGTGTAGGATGCTGAGCATAAGCATATATATGTGAGTGAGGCTTAGTATGGCCTTTGATAAACAAGTTAGGATTTTGGAACTTGTATATGTGAAACAAGCTTAGACAGACAGGTATTATGAGCTAATGTTCAGTGGATGAACATTAGGAATTAATGCTAAGACGGATTAGCTTAGGAGCTAATGTCTAAGACGTATTAGCATTAGGAGCTAAGCCTAAGTCGGATTAGCTTAGGAGCCAAAGATAAGACAGACATGCTTTGTGTTTAATCCCAAAGCCGGACAAGCAATGTTGCATACTAAGACGGATAAGATCCATATCCTGACTGAGACGGATAAGGTCCGTATCTCAAGCTAAGACGGACAATGTCCGTATGTTAAGCTAAGACGGACTAGGATCATGGTTAAAACATGTGTAAGCTAAGACGGACAAAAACAATGGCTAAAACATTTGCAATGCTTATAAGCGCTGCAAATCAAGTTTTGAGTTGTTTCCTTTGTCAATAGGGTTTGTTTATTCATCGTTTGAGATATTTATAAGCGTTGCGAACTTATTTTTTAGTGTTTTCAAATCCCTAAATTGAATTCTTTTTACGCCATTCACATTAGTTGCCTCCTTAAGCAAGGTTTAACATGACCAGGGCTAGATTTAGCTAGTAGAAGCTATGAAATTATGTTTAGCACAATTTTGACTTGGTATCTAAGCACAACTGTGGTACTTTAGTCAGGTATACTCGTATGTAACTTGCTACATACTTCTATATAAAAGCTATATATGTAATTTAGTGAGTCAATATTGTTTAATTGAGCGTGAATATTGATATAAGTTGATTTTGGGAATCCAGCAGACGAATATAGCACCAAATGATACTCAAATTGCTCCATACTAGTGGGCAATCCATCTAGGAACTCGAGATTTTATGTAAAAATCGTAGAATATCTGGGAAAGTCATAGTAGCAACAGTATTATTCTGATGATTTCGTACAAAAATGAATGTTGATTCATTCAGTAATTTTGATTTATATGTAGCTGGACATACATATAGAGATAGGATAGGGATGAACACATGTCTTAAAATTTTTTGCGGAATTATGAGGTTTAGTATTTCTCATACCCGGGTCTGGGTAATTTTAATATTTTACCCTTGATAAAAACCCACAATCTACGCCAGGAAAAGAGGAATTTTAATGCGTAACATAAACTTCTTTGTGTTGCCTCCATGCAACATGATTTTATTCTTCTTATAGTTAGAGGCCAAGAGAGAAATAAGCTTCCAAGACTTTCACACTGTTATTTTCAATTTGAACATTGAGATAATTTAATTGGCGAAGCCATTGGATTGTAGTAAAAGTCGGTTCGGTTCCATCTCTGCAACATCTACTGCTCCTTCCGAGGAGCTCTTTCCTCCAAGGAAAGCCCCTGCATAATCAAAAATTACTATGGTAATTGCAGCATTATTAAAAAATTTAGTGGAGACAATTGCTAGATTTAGCTTAATGAAAAACATGTCAGGTTTTTTTGCCATATGAGATGTAGTAATGCAGTGTCATGCTTCAGTTTCCTATTGCAATTGATCAATGTTACAGTCAACTATGTTGTTTTACTTGTACTCAACTTTTTCTTTTTGAACACCAAATCACATTTAGACTTCCAAATTCCCATATGATTGTTGTCATGATTTCTGAATAGTCCAATATGTTTGGATGGTGTACATGCTGTATGTTGAACCAAGAGTTTAACCAGGTATGAAAGTGAGTTTGACCGTTTATCAAAAGTTGAGAACCAATACCAAGCCAATTGAAAATAAATAAAGTAAATTCACAATGCATGAAAAGATATGTTTTTCTTCCTACTTCTCACAGTTGGGGCATGTTTTGTTAATAGATTGAATGGTCTGTGTTATTCTCTCATTCAAAGGGAGAATCGAGTGCACAAATTTCCATATGAAGGTTTTAACTCTTTGATATCGCATTCATTATCCATATACCAATCCATAACCTTTCATGTTGTTTTTATCTAATGTAACATTTGTTTATCAGATAGTTGTAGAGGGGTTTAGTCGAAAAATTTCCATTCTGCTCAAGTTTCCAGCTGATCTTTATTCTTCTCAAGTTTGCAACTGATTTGATCTTTTTTATCACTCTATAGTATGTTTGTAAATATGAAAACTAACTAACATATGATATGAATATGAAGAAATAAGAGAAACCCTAAAATATTGAGCGCCTTCTTGCTCAGATCGACTCCTCTGGAGAGGATCTGAGCAGATCAATATCCACTATGATCTTTCTTTCACGTTGATCTCTCTCGCCTTATTTCTTATTTCTAGTTTTAATCACCGTTTTGGTTAAACTTTCGGTTCTGCTTTTGTTGCAATTTTATGGGTTTGCAACTTAGATATGTGGATGTTAGTGTATGTATGGGTTATGATCTTTCTCAAATAAGAATCCGGAGCTTTTCATCATCATTTCCACTCCTAAATTATGAACAAATCGAAGCAACATCAATATCTTTAGCAGCGTCATCTTCTTCACCAAATCTAAGCAGCTTTATTTTTTTTTCCTAATTTCGGTGGGGATCGGGTTTTAGTTTCCCATGTTTCAGTTTTATGTGTTCCTTATGGATTATGGTGTTTAATAACATCTTCTCAATCACTACAACAACTGCAAAAACATCGTATCCAACAACAACAACATCATCACTAGTTTTAAAAATGGCCGAGGAAACAACAAAAACAGTCATAACAACACAAATCACAAAAGATACTCCAACATCAACTCATAAAGCAACCGAAACGTCGGGAAGATTTTATATCACTAATGATTTCTTCACATTTTGATCTTTTTCTGGTACTTTGTTACCCCCTGGCCAGGAAATGTCTGATAGCAGTGGAAGAAACGATTTCTTTCACATAGTTTCAAAACCTTGAGAAATGGATGGATCATTCTATAATCCTAACTCTCTTGTATTGTGCAGGAGTATTAATTGGTTTGGAAGAAATTAGTTTTTTCCAAACAATATCGTCTAACATTTACTAGAAAATACTGAAATTGTTGAACAATTAGTGTAAATCTCTGTTGTAATACTAGTTTTGTTTGTTTGATCAGATTGGAAGTGAGTATAGTTGATATGTTAATTTTTGCACTTATGTTGCTCAGATGAACTCGCCATTCTTAATGAGACACATCTTTCTAATGAGTCTGATCCTTGTAAAAGTGTTTGATTGATTGAAGTTTTCATATAAAAAAAAATGTTTGTATATGTGCGATGGTTATTATGCAGTGGTCTTCAAAACAACTCCTCAATTTGTGTTGACACCAAATCCATGGGTGTTGATTATAACTCATAAAGTCTTATAGCACCACCAGGTGGTTCCCTATAATTAGTTGAAGGTACAATACCTCGAGGGCACCAGTTATTCTCCCATATCTTGATTGTGTTTCCATTTCCCACTATCCAGATAGAGTTATCTCGTAGCCCTCGTATAGTATACTTTATACATTATAATACTTGTGTTGGAATATTTGAGCCCATAAAGACCATGACTCCTTGAGGAGTCTCCAGGTAACCTTGGATAACATTGTTGAGTTAAAAGTCCTTAGGTTTTGAAATCCTAAACTTCCCGTGCTTTTTGGCTTGTATATTGTTAGCCAGGCTTTCAAGTAAACTTCCTTCATATTTTCCATGTTCTTTCCCCCACAAAAATTGTTTTTGCATCCTATCAATTGATCAGTTGTGGCTACATAGATTTTAAACAGTTCATTTGGTATAAAGAAACTGTAGAAGTGAAAACTTTTAGAAACCATGGGCCTACCTATCCTCGAAAACCGGTTTACAAAGGTAGGATTGCATAAGGTTCTTAAACTTCATAAATACTGAGGATCTAGGTGAAGTGGGACCATTTCTAACACCCCCTCCTCAAACTCAGAATGGATCGAGTTAGAATATGGGATTAACACTAAACAGAACATGAACACTGGATGTGTCAGACGGATTAACATTGAACATGGTGTACAGATTGTAGCACACGGAATGCGACACGCCAGCTGCTACACGCGGATTGTGGCCTTCGGATTGCGGCCCATACTCACTGAATTAAACGCCGAAACACGGAGTCCACACACTAACCAAACCTAGCTTTGAACCTAGAAATCTATGGGCCTAACTATCATCGAAAATCGACATACAAAGGTAGGATTGTGTAAAGCTCTTAAACTTGACAAATACTGAGGATCTAGGTGATGTGAGACTAATTCTAACCGAAGTTTGGACAAGAATGGATTTTCCGATAGTCAAAAGAAAATTGCCTATCAAAATTTGCAGTTTAAATTCCACCCTATCCTGGATGTGCTGAAAAGACGGAATTTTTGAGACATCAATAAATAAAAGAGGAGCCCAAGCCTCTGACGGAGATTTCCTTGACTCCTAACATGGCAGTAACAGTATCAATGACAGACTCATGGGTGTTAGGACTAAAAATTATGCCAGACTTTTCGAAATTAATAAGTTAACAAGATCCTCTACTGGATTCAGAGAACAAATTGAATGTTGGAGCCCTCCGCTTTATTAGTTTTTATGAAAACAAACAAGTCATCAGCAAAGAGCAAATGAGAGACGGAAGGTGTCGCATTTGGTCCAGTTTTAATGCGATGTATCTGCCTTTTTCCCTCAGCAATATAAAGTATCCTGGATAACACTTTCACACAGATAATGAATAATAGATAGGGGCCATCACTGTTCATGAACAAGCCAAGCGTTCATTTGGGTCATCACTAGCCGCAAACAGAATCCGAAAAAGGGGAAATAAATGCTAAGCGAATTTTCTAACTGGTTTTTCTCGTTATTTTACACTCTTTTTTTCGTGATGGAATCTTGGTAAAATAATGAGCTTTTTCAAAAACGTAATTATCAAAAGGCTACAACGCGCCATCTCAGGCATCTTAATACTATGCATCTAACTAGGCCTACCCATATATACTTCCTTATTTCCTACTGACACCTTTTTTCACTAGCCAGTAGTATACAATTTCGCTCTCACTAGGGAAACAGTGAACATGACGTTACCAACCTGCGAGTGAAATTGGTATTTCACACTTCTCGTGTTATGAAGGTGAGTTGTTATATTTCACTTCCTTTATTACCGATGAACCAAGCTTTTATAGACTCAAATCTCTTTTTAAACATACATTAAAAAATAAATAGAGAATGAAGTTCCAATTGGAATTCATAAGAAATTATGGTTTGAATGTGAAGATAGGATTTTTATGTGGAATCAACAATGTGTTCTCTTCGTGTCTTTAGATGTTCCTTGGTAAAACAAGGTTTGAGTAGAAGAAAGAAGTTAGATTGTGCCTTAGTTCCTTTTGATGTTGAGCATATGTGGAGAGTTCGTGTGGTCAGTAAGGGTATTCGATTTCTTATATACAGTTGGACATAGTTAACGAGTCGAGAGTCGACTGCGAATTTTGTTCTCCACAGATCTCATTTTACGCTCCCTGTGACGAAGTCTTCCTGAACCACCTGAAATTCGATTCAAACCCAGGTCAAATTCAAGCGTAGAATCAACAAAAGAGTGTCACCTTCAAGGGCGTCTGCATTTGCATTCTCCACAGTTCAAAATACCTCAAGACCTCGCTACATCAGATGATCATTTCCTTAAACTATGATTTTCTCTTGGTGAAACACACTTACTTCACGCTATATGATCATTACCAAGGAAAAAACATGCTAGCTTTGAATTTAAGCATCCCAAAAAGAACAAGACTTTAAGACTAGTTTTCTCATTCTAAGAAACGAAAAACAAATCAAAACAGACTTTTCTTGAAAGCAAGAAATACCCAGAAAAATCAAACCTATATAAATAGGTAAACATCAAGCCTTACACTCACTCATCCAATATTCACCTTAACTACTAGAATCGCCAAACACGCTAATCCAACAATGTTTTCCTCAACATCTTCTAAGCTTTCCTTTCTTCTCTTCATCTCCTCCTTATCCTTATTTGTCTGCACTGGCATCAGTCGTGAATTTTCGATTGTTGGATATGAACCCGAAGATTTAACATCTATCGACAAACTAATCGATCTTTTTGAATCATGGTTATCAAAACATGGGAAAGCATATAAGAGTATAGAAGAGAAACTTGAGAGGTTTGAAGTATTCAAGGAGAATTTGAAACATATTGATGAGACTAATAAGAAGGTTACTAGCTATTGGCTAGGGCTGAATGAGTTTGCAGATATGAGCCATGAAGAATTCAAGGGAAAGTATCTAGGATTGAAAGGTGATCACTATCAGATGCCTGAGAGAACTAGAGATTCTTCCTCTACTGATGAAGATTCCAGTGATGCGGAGATTATCGATTTACCTAAATCTGTCGACTGGAGAAAGAAAGGTGCTGTTACTAACGTCAAGAACCAAGGCGCTTGTGGTGAGTTTTCAAGATCTCTCAACAGAACTTTTACATATATAAACGTTTTCTGCATACAGGGTTTAATGTTGTCATCATAATGTCTTGCAGGAAGTTGTTGGGCATTTGCAACTGTAGCAGCTGTAGAAGGAATTAATCAGATAATTACAGGAAATCTAACTTCACTGTCAGAGCAAGAGCTGATCGACTGTGACAAACCTTCGAACAATGGATGTAATGGAGGTTTAATGGATTATGCATTTCAATATATCATGTCTACTGGTGGGCTACACAAAGAAGATGACTATCCATATCTCATGGAAGAAGGAACTTGTGAGGAAAAAAGGGTAACTGAACACTAAACTTGCCCCACTTGGAAAAGAAGATTTTTTTTATTACTATTTAATTGGAAAAAAAAAGATTACTTACCTTAACAATATTGTTGTTTTATCAGGAGGATATGCAGATGGTAACTATTAATGGTTACAAGGATGTTCCTGAGAATGATGAAAAAAGCCTCTTGAAGGCACTCTCCCAACAGCCTGTTAGCGTTGCCATTGAAGCATCAGGAAGAAACTTCCAGTTTTACAGTGGAGTAAGTTCTAATGTGTCTTAGTAACGTTTTCATAAAACAACAATGCTCTTGGGTTTCAAAGACCTGAGCAGTAATAATTCTGAAAACAAGTTTGCATGAATGCTAGGACTTCAACCGAGCAAATCTGCAGAAAGAGTAGAAATCGAGATACATCTAACAGTTTTGGTCTTTGTTACAGGGGGTATTCGATGGGCACTGTGGAACTGCTCTAGACCATGGAGTTACAGCTGTTGGGTATGGATCATCGAAGGGTTCAGATTACATCATAGTTAAGAACTCTTGGGGAGCAAAATGGGGAGAAAAAGGCTACATCAGGATGAAGAGGAACACCGGGAAACCAGCTGGGCTTTGTGGAATCAACAAGATGGCTTCTTATCCTACCAAAATGAAGTGACCTACTTTTTACTCCATTCCTATCTGATTACCCTAAAAACGACAGTGATCTTGTTTCTATTTTCTGTTTGTTTTTTTTTTGCATTATGTTCTTTTCTGTTTTTCATTGAATAAAAAATATATGGTTAAAGTATCCGTTTTGGCCGTGTTCCACCAAAACAGATTAGCTATACCTAGTTAATACCTAACATGCATTCCGGAAAGAAGAGAAAAGAAGCAAAGCAAAACAAAACTATGACATTGGCATCAGCATGATTTTTTATTACCCAGTATTATTAATATTCAAGACCAGCATAGGTTCGGGTAAGAGTAAAGCTGCAAAACAAGATTGGTGCTGCCAATCCAAAAATATGTGGAGACGTATATGATGTTCATAGTCTAAAATACACCTTGCATGAGAATGGCTAAGAGTAAATAATACAATGTGTTTTAGCAACGAACATTATACGTACAGAAAATAATGGCAAGAGTGTGTGTATTTCAATGATTCTGAAGTGAGTTGAATTTGAAAACACAGTCATAGAGTCTCCCTCCCAGGAATTGGGCGACCTCTGGGTGCTTCACCTGCAAGAGATGAGAGGGGATATATATACATGAAACAGAAATAAAAGAACAATAGCTGAAGAGTATATATTAATGGAAGTCAAGGAAACAAAATGCAATAGACACTTACCATTCCAATCTTGAGGGAATCACACTTAAATTCTGCATAAAGGTTAGTCTCAATTCCACGACCCTGCATGCAAAATGAAACATGAATTATATTTTCTAAAGAATCTATTTTTTAGCCAAATATCACATGTAAAGAGCCAGAGACCGCACAAAAGTCTAAGACTGGACGACAGGTTTCTGATTAATCAAACCAACAAAGAATAAGAAAACTTAATCTAATTTTTTCTTATTTTTGTATCATAATATCCACCAAATGCCCTTACTGACTTATTTATCATTTAGTTCGTTATTTTCCTCTTGTGGATCATTCAACCATAGGTCAAATCTACGTTATGCCTAGTACACGAGCCGTTGTAGATAACAACATTTCTCTTTCAAGAAACCAACTAGCGAACAATGCAACCAGTATGAATACTAGCTGCTGTTCTTCATGGTTCAACTAGTTTTCTGACAATTTTAACAAACTTGCTTTTGGACTTTGGGCAGTTAAATTAAAATGCCAAAAAATGGATACAAGTTGACTGAAAAAGTTGTCTTATTATCTCCACTGGTATAACAACTTACCATTCCTTCCATAACAACTAGATCTGCATCACTGGCCAAGTACGCAAGTTCTTGGGACACGCTTGAAAGATCAATAACCTGTAAATGAGATGAAAAGTGAGTGACACATATTACTGCAGCAAATTCATAACCACAATAAATATATAAAATATAGGGAATTCTAATGTGACTGGCACCAATTTACTTACAGGCAAATCGTTACCAGAATTGGCAATCAGTAAATTGGAAGTATCAACACCAACAAGTTTCCCATTCTCATCTTTTAACTGCATAAAAAACACCAAAAGCACTAGCATCAAAAGTACTTAGTATAAAAGCGTTTTTACAATACAATGGCACTGCCCCCACCTTTGAAATGATCTCCAGCAATTCAGTGTATGTTACATCATTGATTGAAGGTAAGTCATTGGCTGCTAAAACGACCTGCATCAAACAAAATCTTTACACATGTCGAGCGAAACACAGCTGTGAAAGACAATAGCATCTTCCTTCTCTTATGTGGTATAATAGACTCATTCACAGCATTCTCTGATAAGTTCTATCCCCGGTTAATTAGGCTAAGCAACCAAATTTCCAAGACGCACTTTTCCAGGAGCGCATATTTTCTCTTTCGGAAAAAGAACCAAATATGCACCGTTCAGTGTGCATACCTCTACATTCGGTATGCATTATGCATGTTGCTCAATGCCTTCAAAGATTTTGGTATGCACTTTGAAAACTGCATAGTAAATCGCATATTTAGGTCATTTTTGCCAAAGAGAGGATGTCTGCCTTGAAAATTATGAGAGTTGGAATTATGGTCCTTTAGCCTAATTCTCCGTAATATAGAATAGTTCCTCTAAAGGACAACTTGATCTTATACCAGTCTATTCTGTATGGAACCCGGGAACTAAAGCTTCAATCATTTCTTTCTTTTGTATAGGAAATCTAAACAGTTTCCTCACAGTATTCAATAAACTTGCTTTTATTGGGTCTTATCCAGATTCTCACCTCTCAAAGTGAGTGGTGAGAATGATTACTGTTATCTAGGACTAGTAAAGGTTGAGTTTTTCCTGTATAGGTGACTTTTACGAAAAAATTAGGGTTTGGGGTAGCAGGATGGATCTCTGTGTATAGTAGTTTCCATGAAATAATTGACAGCTAAAACACAGTCTTCTGTATATCTATGTAGGTACTTGTGCTCAGATAGCCACAGTTGTACTTCCCGGTCGAGCTACCAGGTGTAGATTAGGTTGAACAAAGGCAAACCTGTGTGCCACACCGAAGTAGCTCCCTCGCAAACGGTAAAATACCCAAGATGATATCTGCACCAGAATTGTCGACGAATATAACAGCCTGTCATATCCAACAACTGAATTAGTGAGTCAGTGTTAATCAGAAAAAGTGTGCAACCGTAGTATAATGTCATAAAAATTGACCTAGAAAAGTAAGGTACTATTAACCGTGAAGTCAAATGAACCTACCCTTTTCCAAGTCTTTCTACTCCAACTTGATTGAAACTTGTCCAGATCATCAACAACCCAGGGACGAGGCACAATGTTCTGACAACTTGCTAGAAACGACATTCCATCCTTTGCAAAAACCTCTGCAAGCTTCAATAGATGGAGTAAAAGATAGATGTAAGCCTAAAGACTTTAGCAATAATAGAGAAAAAAAATGATGTGTTGGGAAACTAGGAGATGGACACAGTAAAATCTTTAAGAGAGTCTGTATTGCAATTGTTTTATATAGTCCACGATAACAGTCAAAGGAAGGGCAGAACCTACTTTCAAAGTTGCACATGCTTTAACAAAAAAAACTTGGTATACCTGAGCAGAACCCAAATCAAAGATGTTGCCTGCAAATATTCCCTTTACCAAGTTCTCGACGCGTTTGGTTACATCTTCAATCGCATCACTTAGTCGAACTACCTCCGCAAACAGCGTAATTGCCTTGGCATTCTCCTCGTCCTGGTGCATTATTGATAAATACAAACATCAACATGAGTGCCTTCGAATCGAAATAGGGGTCGCTGCTACGCGCATTGAACACAAAAATCTACAACTGACCTTAACTTTCTTGAATATATCTCTGAATCCCAACTCCCTCAGTATTTGCTCACGAAGCCTGCAAAGCATCTAAATTACAAAAAAAAAAAGAATATTAAGACGTGTTATGTACACTGGGTTAGAAGATTAAAAAAAAGTGTGTCCAATGCAGGGTAGAACTGCATAAAGTGCTTCATCAGCCAGAACAGTGGTTATTCATGAAGAACCAATAGAAGGATAACCAGACGCATGATAAAATATGGATAGGCTTACAATGCAATCAGGAGGTCCATTATGACTTTCTGGATCTTTCTTTAGGTCCTCAAGTATTTCTGTATACCTTCATAAAGAATGTAGATAGTGATACATCTTAATCAAGACTTCTGATATTAAACATTAACAAATAGTAGATCCCACATAAAAACGCAAAGTGCTACATGCCACCCAAATGTGTTTTAATTTCTCTACACATAAGCCCACATAAACAGAGAGCCCAAAGAGGCATTATCAGCTAAGTACCTACATTATTTGTTCATACTAAAAAATTGTTTCAAGAGGACTTCATTCTGCTTTTAGGAAAACGAGCAGAGAAAAACAAAAATTAGAATTGTACTGCATAACTACTTTATATGCTAACCACTAATTTGTTGATCCCAAATGGCGATGTGAAAAACTTTTGTACCGAATATATTCACTTCTGCACTTTGCAGCTATCATGGAGTAGAAGCTTAATGATCCATTATTAATATTACATTATACTAGTAAGTACCTTTCGGCAAACTTAACAGCTTTAGCAGGGGCATCAGCAACGGTGCTATCACTTGCTGCACGTTCCCTGTATAAAAAGAAAAGTAAGCAATAAAGAACTGATAAGAAACAGACGACCCCATGATCCAACAACAATGCTTCACCTAAGAATCTAAGATGTTTTTATATCACATTTTCGCTTGAGATACCAAAAGAGTAGCATTCACAGAATATGTTAGAATATGCATCCTCACAACTTCTACGATCATACACAACCTGGCCGGATGCACCCAAAAAAAAAACTGGTCGGATATGAATTTAGTGAGAGCTATCTTGTGTCATTAATAAAAGTAAAAAAACAGAACTGAAAGCATCAGTAGCAACCAAACAAGATTTAACACTAAATTTAAGCTCCAACCTAACAAAACCCTAAATATTTTCCCAGCCACACAAAAATACTAGCATTTAGCTAACTTTAAAAGTTAAAAGTAAATGGTATTAAGATAAAAGGCAGATTTTTACACACAAGTGATGACACACTATCAAGCTCGTCGCATGGAATTTTCATTTATTAATGCAAGATAAATCATAACAAACCGTAAATTTATCCTAAAGAAATCCAAATCCAACTCAAACATCATAAAATTCCCGGAACTTTCTATGAAGCAAGAAACTGCATAACGAGATCAAAGTAACGATAGACTGAACATAAAACTACAGTTGATGAAACAAAAATTAAAAAGTAATCTAGAAATTGATGAAGAAACACAAACCTAAAAGAAGGGACGGAATTTAAGAAAAGATTAATCCAAGAAATCTCAGTAGGTGTTGCTTTTCGAGGATTATCAGAAGGAAATCTATAAGGAATGGTAGAAGCTCTGTAATTAGATTCAATCGGAGTCGATAATAAAGGAAATGGAACCATTTCTGAAAAACTTTCCATGTTTTCTCTCAATATTCGGGGTTTTATTTGTTAAAGATTTTTCTATTTCTTTCTCTATCACTCTGCCAGTCTTTACCTAAGCGCCAATGCTTGATGTTAGTCGACAGCTCTGTATCGAGACTCGAGAGTAAAAACAGATCGAGGAATCGAAGCGCATATACCAAAGGTGATTAGAGAATTTAGAGTAAACCCGCAAAGTATACTTGCTTATGACCGTAGGATGCTTTCCTTTATATATGCTGTACATTTGGAAAATTCATTGGGTCAGGTCGTTGAGTCCAACCAGTCACTTAGGATCAAAAATCATAGTACTATATATACTACTATTCACTATCAACACATTTTTTTTTGGAGTAAGCCGAGAAGCCCACTGTCGCTTTCCCACAGCTAAACCAGTTCTTTTCAACTTTCTTGTTCTTTTTCTCCGGCCATAAGAGGCTAACAACCGTTCATAGGTTTTGATGGCCTACTGCTACAACTAGTTTTTTAATCAAATCTAAGGGGTTTATGATTTACAAAACTAAAAGAGGTGGGGGTTGTTGTTACGATCTGCAAATTAATCCATATCTTTACTTCAACGTGTAGTTTCTGGCAGTTATTGAAGAAAAAAGATTTGTTAAATCAGATAATCATTAGCCTTGATCAAAGGAAATAGCTCCAGTAGCTCAAAACAAGAGCAAGAGCGGCGAGCAGCCTTCCTTTGTGTATCTAGGAGTGGTTGACCAGACGAGTACCCTCCAGTAGCCTGTGTTTCCTCAAGAAGATAAATAGATCAGAGTATAACAAAAACAGAAAATGTTGTGAATATTTAGTATTAATGTTGAAAATGAACTTGGCTTAGTCAACGTGGTGAACTTTGAATTCCATAATTTTCCCCTTATCTTTTGTGTATTTTGTGACTTGATTGATCACAAGATTAGTGACTCCCAGAGGGTTTAAATTGCTCAACATCAAGCAGAAGTCCAGCAAAATGAGGCTGATGCAATAATTGTTGCAATCCAACAGGAGCAAGAAGTTATGGTTGTAACCCAACCTGAGATACCTCAACAAGACATGGAACTCTCCGAAGATGAGTTGACTAGTTCCTTATCAAGCACACAAGCTTCTGGATTCACCTACACTGATCTCCAACTTCAACTTGCTGATGATGCCTCAAACCAAGTTTTGCACAAAGGCTACAGAAAGACCTACGGGAATACTGATGACTAGCCGATTATTGGGATGAAAAACACAAAGAGTTTTATACCTTTATTTTGTAAAAGGCTATTTAACCGTTGGTACCCGATAAATAACCAACACCTAGATTTGGTACCCAATATTTAAAAAATCAAGGGATGATACCTGGATCCGTCATTGATTGTCAAGTCAAACCATTGACCTAACTGGATATTAATTTTTAAATTAAAATTATTAATAAAAAATAATTACTTAACGGCGTTAATTTGTCACTGGCACATGATTTTACAAATAGCATGTGACCCATTAGTGCACAATCGTGCGGTCACGAGAAGAGAACTGATGTACAAAGAGAATCTTTTAGAGAGGCTTTTCTCTGTGGTCTTTTTACGAGCTGGTGAGGGGTGTTCGTTCACTGCATACTTCAAGGCTTTTATAGCTTTCAATTTCTTCTTCCATATTTGAATACAACTCCCGCCCATTATTTTTGACATTATCAGATCTTTAAAAACTTTTACATTCACCATTCATCAACTTGAAATCCCGACAACAACACCTAAGCTTTACTGTTTTTCAGGCGCAATACAAACCCAGACTCTTTGAATTCGTAACTCAAATAATCAACAAAACTCATGGCAGCAACCATTCTTATACGAATGGTTTCTCGGAACAAAGATAACCTAAAAAACAAAAACTTTCTTATGAATTCTCAAATACGTATCACTTCCTTTAGTTTCTTCCCCTCCAAATTCGTTCTTGAACCTTTAAATATAACCATACAAGCCATGGCTTGCCTTGAAGTAGCAGAGAACTGCCTTGAACTGGTTACGACAAGAAAATATGGAAGAAACTTATAAGATATAGTGTGGATAAAAAACCAATTCGACTGTTATTCTATGGTTCAGAACAAATTCAACCCACAGTCAATTTGAAATTAACTAAACTTGCAATCAATTACAAGAGTGATTAAGTGAATCACGAACTTTTCTTTCTAAATCTATCCATTTCATACGTGTATAATAAAGTGAAACATGCCCATTCCATGATAAAAAAAAATTGGATGATTCATGATTGGCAGATACCATTTTTACTACTGCCTTTCATTTCTTCCAAAAAATTGTAAGAGAAAAGCATGTACTTGTTTACATCCTAGGAGAAGCATTATACCAAACAACTTACCTCAATAATCTCTTTAACATTTTCAAAGCAACTCATTCGGGAATTTGATCAAACAAAGGGTATGTAAATGAAATTAGTGATACCCATGATAAGAACAATACAAATTAATATCTAATTTCAATCGTACCAAATAAAATCAACGAACCCATTAGCAAAACCTACATCATTTTCTTTACTGAGTTTGGTCTTTTTCTTCTCTCGATTTGGTCTTCGAATACTAATTATCCCTAAATTGAATCATGCCCAGCTTGAAACACTTGTAGATATAATGAAACCCTAAAGTAAAAGAAACCTATTGATCACAAGTCACTCGAAACTCCAAATCCACTCAGAAATCATAACTTTAACTGTGATTACTGTGAATTTCATGGGAGAATAATTAGAGACGGGGTTAGACAAAAAAGAGTTATCTTCCTATGTCACTCGTTTTTCATCATGACTATACATTATAATGACCATAGAGATTAAGACGTGTGTTTCTAAGCGAGCAGTTAGGACTTTTGGCATCTTTGTTACGAATTATATGGATAATGAGGTAATAATATCAGTTCTGTTACGGAAAAATTCAAAAGTTAGGTCAACCGGTTATTTTGACAGTTAATGACGAGTTTAGGTACCGTCTTTTAATTTTTTAAATGTTAGGTATTAAATTTATGTATTGGTCATTTGTCGGGTACCAATCATTAAATAGTCTTTTTATAGATGATGAAAATACAAGTTTAATGGTAAAAAAAAAGAGGTCATTCCGATAAAACATGAAGGAGTTATGAGCAAACTGGTGAAAGTGTAAGAACATCCAAAAGTACCTGGGATAGGTTTGAGGGACACTCGACCTAGCCTATTGTCGGAGCAATTTTTCATCAAAACTCAAATTTTACAAGAGTATCTATATCGAGGTCGACGAGGCCAATAATCTAGCCGATTTTGGGACAATTATGGACATATTTTACTAGTCAGATACAATTATGAAAGTTAGTCATGGATCTGACCGATTATGGGAAGGTTAAGGATATGGAATTCATTTCTAAAACAATGAAACACGGTCCCAGAAGGATTATAAGACCTATATTTCGGTGAAGTTATGTAAGAATACCATCTAGACTCTAAAAAAATGTATACATTCTCTATAACAAGATGTGAGATAATGAGATAGAGTTTTTGAGTGTGAAGAACTTCTCGATGATTGTAGGATTTGTTTTATCTCTTCTTCTTAATATTTTTCATGGTTTTTCGTAAAACCATGAGTAGCTTAACTCGTGTATATTGGTTAAAGATGTAGTCAAATATCAGAAATATGTTAATAAATATATATTGGTTTTTTTATCTTAATCTTATCATTATTGTTTATATTCTATATTAATTATTTCCCGTATGACTGTATGAATGTTTATTTAGGAGCGTTACTAAATAAATATGAGCGAGAATCTATAGCTAGACTAGGGTTTTGAGATTCAAAATTGTTGATGAACCTTTTCATAAGTAGCATAGCGTGATTACTGATTGTACTCAAAACCTTCGTGTGATTGTAGGTAGAAGCTTGACCTATGTTATATTGATTTCTCGTACTACATCTTTTGCATTATTGATTAGCCTACTTCATAAAAGTTAACGTTTTTGGAGAATTAAACTTAATAGATTGTTGCATGAAGTTGTTCTTTGAGTAGTATTTTTGCATATTCATCGTTATGGTATGTGAAGACATAAGAAATTTACCGGAGTATGCTCTCGGTGAGGTGCTCTAAAGCTCTTGATATGAAAGTTTATGTAACAACTCTAGACATTAATTAAATTGTGTATATTCCTATCTTTTTGCAGCATAAAGAAGATTTTATAACACTGAGTAGGAATTACACGAGGGTACGTCATACCCATAGAGTCATTCAATGCAATATGGTTTTAAAAAGTTGAGACATTATAGTCCCATATATTTGTTGAGAAGGTTTCCATCAGTTGCACGATTTGCCCGCCCGTCCGCCGCCTGATTTCCCTTCCTGTAGTTTTGTCTAATATAGTGTTCGACATGTGTCTTATTATTTGCTTGATTTTGGGTGTGCTAAAGATGTGATGATCGTCATCATGGAATCTTTACAGATAAAACCAGCTTTTGAATGTATCGGATGCCCTTTTGGTGCTCTGTCCGTGTTAATTTGAATCCAATCTGGCATCGGAGGGGTCCAACCTACTGATATCACAATCATAGTTTTGTGTCTTTGGTTTGGGTTAACCATTGGCAGTACATACGGTAGATGTGGAGTGAGAACTCTCGCCGCCCAAGTAAATTCCTGCCCTAGTTGAAGCTTTATTTGGATAATATATTTTGGTTAGAGTTGGTTGTGGCGATATATAAATTCATTCCTAGTTAATCATAAGGACCAGAAGAGAAAACAAAAGTAGGTAATGAGGGAAATCGAGCCTTTATATTGCAGAATTTGTTGGATTGATGACTGAATGAACTGGTTAAATTATACGTGGTATTATGATGGATACATAGGTTGGCGAATAATATTTGTCAGCATGCCATGGAGACTTGCAGTAGAATATGGGTATCCCTCTCAGGCGTATTACAAATTAGGCAGAGGTTCGAATCTGTGAGTTGAACTCTGTTGGGAATATTGAAGGTTGGTAGGCCTTCATTCATAGTTTTCCATAAGAAAAGATGAATTTGTGGTGGGCACGGTAGTGTCCAAATTAGTTGGTGATGGGTAGGATTTCTTAATGTCTGGTTTTGGTTTGGGGTTAAGCATTTTTATCTGGATACCGTCATGTAATTTCCAAATTTTGTGTGGCTAGATGATTTTATCTGGTGATCCATCCTGAGGAAGGTGAATATTTATAATTTTTTCTGCTGCTAAGGGTGGGAGTTCAATGTTATAAACATGAAGCTTAATCAGTTTTACAAATTTATTTGGAGTTTTTATCAGTGTTGTTTGTTTTCACTACATCTAGGGTTTATGATTGATTTCTAGATTATTCATGTACAATTAGATTAATCTATTGATCAGTTTAACACTAGTAGAAGTTAGGGGATAAGTGTAATAGTCTCTTAATTCTCTTCACAAGTAGAAATCATGAGACCTTGCAGCACCAACAAGTGAACCTTGAGCTAAGAGTTTCACTATTGGGATCAACCTAAATTCACACAACCTAAAGCGTTCGACTGGGTTACACCTTGAGTGATCTACTACTTGGTGGTTCAGACGAATAAAATCTGGTAGTCGAGAACTTCCGTATCGAGTGGGAAATATCTTGATTAGTTTTTTGCACTTACGACACTGTAGATGGTGGATTTTTGACAAGGATAAAATAGTAAAATTATCTCTAAAGACTCGAGTCTGAGAAAATATTAAAACTTTAAAATTCTGCAAAGAAGTTTTAGGCAGGTGTTTATCCCTATCCTCTCGCTATATGTATGGCCAACTACATATATGATGAAAAAATACTGAATGAATCAACATTCATTACTATAAAAATCATTAGAATAGCACTGGTTGCTTACTACGACATCCCAGATATTCTATAATTTTTATATAAAATCCCAAGCTACTTGATTAAAAGTGCCACATGTGTGCTCAGACACCAAATCAAGAATTGTGTTAAACACAAAACATAGAACTAGCTAAATTTTGCCTTGTCCATGTCAATCATTGCTTAAGGAACCCACCAATGGCATAAACATCCTTCATTATACATTCAAGACGCAAGCAAATGACCCACATGCCTAAAAAGGGCGTTTTTAGTCAAAGCTCGTCTGGCACAATTCTGCATTTCCCTGTACAAAGTCGTGAGATGGGAATAATTGGTAATGAATCAAGGGATGAGTTTTATACAAAACTCTTTATGTGGATGTCCTCTACAACATACAAAAAAATCACATCAATGGGACAAACTATCTAATAGGTATGATTAAAACATTCAACTAAGTCCCAACTGAAAAATTCTTAAATTTTTCCCGAATATTGTCTGTTTCGTCTTTTTGAGGCCCTGAACCAACTCAAAACTCAAATCCTTCCGTGATAGGAGATACACGGTGTTCCGGGCATAAAAAAGTTAGGGTAGATCATCGAAAAAGGACTTTGTATGAAGATTTTACAGCGTTTTTAGTGAAACCCTAAATCTAAATATTTTAGGATATCGAAATTTCATAAGAAATCTCTTTTCCATCCAAGTCAAAGGGACGGATGCTGTGACAAACCGAATTTTTTTTGCTTCCAATGGGTCGGGTTTCGGTCCATTAGGCCAGCTTCAATTTCCCGATGCACCACTCGAGAAAGCGGACTTTTAAATTCTTGGGACCAATTCGATCTTACCAAGCAAATGTTCATCGATTTTTCCCAAACTGCTTTATAAGCAGGCAAACATAATCTTTATATATTTTCTTGGTTCATCGAATCCGTCAAACTGTGTTACAGTTTTTGATGTCATTTCTTACATTTACCGATACCAACAGACGATATGAACTATTACCACATTTGGTAACAATCATCCCTTATAAAACACCAAACTTTTATATTTCAAGGGTCATCGAATACTACATATGATTCCCATTGTTTCATTAGGTAGATATAATCTCCTGCCAGAGTAGTTGGATAATAGCCATCGTTACAACTAATGGTCTTCCGGGTTGCCACTCGTAAGTGGGAGCTAGCAGGCCTGACAACACACACCGTTCCAGCGACGGGTGGGGATGATCAGTCCCGTTGTCTACCACCGTTCCAGCGACGGTATTCTGGATAGCCACCTGTAGGTGAGAGCCCCAGTGGGCCTGGCAATTCATAGTACTAGGTCAAGCTCAATCGACTATATTTTTCAAATGATATGAACTGCTCCAAAGAGTTAGTAATCATTTCAAAATGGATGGTATGAACTGTCACTATAGGCAATAACCATTCCTTCTCAGATGATATGAATTACATGGAATGGTAATAATCATCTATATCACATGTATCAGACAGATGATATGAATTACCCAGTATGGTAATAATCATCTCTCACTAAGTAGTATGAACAACCAGTAATTGGACGACAACTACCTCAAAAAGATTGCAATCATCTCCAAATAAATGGTATGAACTGTCGCGCAGCAACCAACACTTTTAGATGATAGGAACAATCTTATGCTGAACCGTAGAGCGGCTGCCTACGTACCCTATTTGTAGCCCATAGGAATCAAGCATGATCGTAGTTCGTCTTTCTTTATTTAGATAATATGAACTACCGATGATAGCAACTATCTCTTATCAGATGATATGAAATATCTCATTTAAATAGCAATCATCTCTTGCATTAGATAGTATGAATTGCTTATCATAGCAGTAACTATCTCTATCGTTATATTGTGTGATTTGGCCAACAAATAGTATCCCTTACTTGTCACATTACCAACAACTTCATAACTCCCGGAATATCCGAGCTCATTTCTTGTAACATCGATCATAAGATCACAGGATTCCATAATGCCGACAGTTGCGAGAAATATCTTCATAACTTAAACTCCAGTGGAATGCAGCCAGGAATGCTGGTTTCAAGTCTTTAGTCCCAATCTTTCTTTCAACACCCTTTTTCTTCTTTCAGTGAAGCTGCCCAGGATTTCAACAAAATATTATCACATTTCGAGGGTTAGATCTTAAGATATATGCATAACACGATACATATAAATTTTAGGTTTACATGACTTATCGCCAACCTGCGTCGTATGACACCCCATTACCAGTCAAATTAGTCCTACCACTACAACACCATCACTGACTCATATACCATTATATAAGTAGAAATCAAGGATTAGTATCTCCGCATAACGAATCGTCAAATAAGGATTTATTTCTTAACAATACTTCAAAACATACAAGACCACTTAAATTATTTTGAAATTAAGCTCATAGTAATCTTCAAGCGGATATATACAACACAATTCATACTTCAACCCCATACAGATCAATTTAGCAATATATCCTAAAAGTAGGGAAACTACAACCTCTATTGCTGCTATCAATAACATCATGTATATTAATCTGATCATAACAATATTTTTACCACGCATTCATAAAGATATCACAGACATTGTGCTAAAATATCAGAGAACTATAACGATTAGAAATTAAATTACAACCGATTCTATATGCTCACCTTAGACTGAATTCCTACCGGTTCATATGCAAAAGTCTGTTGATTGGGGTACTTCCCGAACTCGGTCTCTCTTGAAATTTTTACAGCATAAACTTCAATAAAATGGGTTATTCATATCCAAAATTCAGGTCATTCCAACTAGTAAAAATTCTACTTTCGTGGGTTTCTATCACTGCCCAGATATCTGAATTCTGTAGCAATGTCACTTGAACCTAGTTGTTTCTATTACATATCCATCTCCGATCATACTGAAAATTTAGCATAGGTTTTGTCATACTGTAATGTATAACATACCTAAAAATTACTGAGATCTAACGGTTCTATTTCAAACGATGGTACAAACAGTAGTTAAGGTTTTAGGTGTCAAAAAAACCTAATTTGAAAATCAGATCAAGGATTCGTAACGTAAGTTAGGTTTTCAAGTAAAAGTGACGATTGAAACTTCAAATACTATCAATAAACACAATTTTCTCAAAAATTAAACAAGAGCTTATCTCTTGGATTAACAGTTAAAGGATTTGAACCCATCATAGATTGAATTGCATGATCTCTTCCTCTTCTGCAATCAACGCTATCTTCACACACTCAACATAGATTGAATTGACAGGGAAGAAAAAGAGGAAGTAAAGGGATAAGAGAATAAAAATGGAACCTCAACAGAGATGAAAGGAAGAAGGAGAAGAAGATAATGGATCCCCCCCTCACTTTCTTTCGGTTCTTGGGTTTTAACATCAAAACAAAATTACCTAATCACCCCTGACTAATCCCTTGGATGACACATGTAAAACATGCTTTGAATATCTAGAGGGTTTTTTTTTTGACATATATTAATCACCACTATTAGTTATACTATGGGATAATCTAAGAGTGTTAAAAGCATTTAAGTATTAGGCTTTTAGGTAATCTGATTGCAGTATCCGGTTAATAGGTTTAGTTAAAGCTAGGTAAAAGTTTGGAGTGTCACAAATGCCCCTTACCTTTTCCATCTTAGGCAAGACAAAGCTTTTCCTGCTTAGGATACAAAGCTTGTCCTGCTTAGGCTTCAAAACATGTGCGTCTGCGTCTCAAAGGATATTTTCAAACCCTAATTAGGGTTTGAAAATAAAATTACAACGTTGTAAACGTTGCAAAACTGTATCAAATGGTGTTTCAAACCCTAATTTCAAAAATAGGGAAGCTAACCCTAATTTTTAAACACGTCTTGGTCGTGCTTGCTTGTGCGTCTTGCTCCTAAGACAAGACTTGCACGCCTACTCAGTGGCCAAGCGTGGACATCATGCTCCTCTCCAAAATTTATAATTTTACTCTTTTACCCTCAATATGTGAGGCTGAACACAAGAGTAAAATATGAGCTTCCAGCCTTCTAGCAAACTCTTTCAAACCCTAATTTTTGAAGAAGGAACGTCTCTACCTCTCTTGCTTCCAACGTGTGTGTTTTATCTAAGAAGCCAAGCTTACATGACTATTCTCAAGGGAAGACTCACATGACTTCAAAAACAAAGTCAAGTTCACACGACTTGCTGCTTGTCAAAAATTGATAATTTTACTCTTTTACCCTCAACAGGTGAGGCTGAATACAAAGTGTAAAATATGAGCGTCTTGCTTCTTGTAAAATATGAGCGTTTTGCTTCTTGTTAAAGTTTGACGTCTTGCTTCTCACCAAAAATTAGTATTTTACTCTTTTACCCTCAACGTGTGAGGCTGAGTACAAAGAGTAAAACGTGAAGACTCTTGCTTCAAGACCAAAGTTTGACGCTCCTTCTCTCCCTTTCACGTTAATACCAAAATTGGGCACTCCTGCCTCTTCCCTCACGTGAATAATTTTGTTTTGACAAATTAGGGTTTTGACAAACTTCAAAACCCTAAGTTATACTAGGCCTCTCACATATATTTTCGAATGAGGCCTTAATTACAACTTTTCATGCTCAACATCATACACTTGCTTCTAAAAAATAAACATGTCAATAAAAAATTGACTAATATGGACGCACTGCTCCTCATACACAAATAAATACATATTTTATTCTAGTCTGCTAGACTCATCAGCTAGTCAAGCAAGACATATTTCTAGTCTGCTAGACTCCTCAGCTAGTCAAGCAAGATGTATTTTATTTTAGTCTGCTGACTCATCAGTCTAGTCAAACAAGACAGACTCATCATCTAGTCAATCAAGAAAAGTCTTCAGTCAAGAGACCCATTGAGCAAGTCTCAATTGATTTAACATCAGTAGTGCTTAACGCTATAATATTACATATGACATCAAATATCACAAATAGGGGGATACTAATTAAGGTTTTGGTTTAGCGGTCTACGACATGTGGTGCACCAATGCACCCACTACAGAGAAACTCTGGAAAGATCGATAGCAGTTGAGTAGAGGAATGACAAGTTGAGTAACCAACTATTCAACCGCAATTGAAGTGGAAAGCAGTTGTCAACACTTTCTCCACCTTCACCACTTCACCACTACTCAACCATCGACAGTTTCTTCCAGAAAAGAAGTCGAGTGGTTACAATAGGTATGATATAAATAAATGTTCAATCTATTGAACAAGATATGCAAGTTTCAAGTTCATACACGACAATAAGTTTACAGCTGAACAAGTCTAACACAGAATAATTCAAGTCGATCAACCTTCTCACACAGAAGGATTGGTCATAGTTATTCACACCAACTACATCCAACAGAGTCTGATACTCTGACCTCATTCTTCTCTCCCTTCCCTCCCTAAGACCAACCCTTCTCCTTCTCATTTTGTGACTGAAGCAAGACTGGAACAGCCATTGCTTGGTTTAGGCCAGGATTCTTATAGATTGATCTCTCGAATCTAAAAAAAATACTTCAACAGTATAAATGTTTAAGCATTGACGAATTATCACCTGCTCACCCCACTTTTTCCTAAATTACCCTTCAATTCGTTTTCCCCCATAAACATGCACACATCATTGGTAAGCTGGGTACCCATGATCAATGATGCCCTTAATGGCATCACCATAAGGCGACGATTCACCATGAAGAAGTGAAGAGATAATTTTGTCAATAACAACTTGATATTGATGCCTGAGAGTCGTGGAAGCTGGCAACGATGCACGAATACTACCCTGCTACCTTCGTCGATAGAAAATTAGTCCTGAGGGGACTACGTGTGATTCCAGGGATGACATGATACACGGGTATCACTTCATACACGATGCGCAATCATGGCATCACTTAGTAAGTGATGCAAGCATGTGACATATCTTTGCGGAAAGTGCCAGTTCATGATGTATTAGCACTATGGTTCGTGGGACCCCCTATGTGACTACCTTATCTTATGCCCAGGGTGTCTAGCGCTGGGACTATCCCGACATCATGCATAGGTGATTGACGTTGGGCTAGTCCCAGCGTCGTGCATTGTTGATGTGCTAGCACAAGGTAGTGCTGGTACATATTAGGTTTGGCAGTGGGACTAACCCAGCGTCATGCACATTAGATTTAACGATGGGCACACTAGGGTTTTTATGCATTCCTTTTTTGCGCGAATCACAACTATTGATACCACATACCAAGGAATTCAGCTGGGGAGTTATTGCACTTGGCATAGGCTCAAATTGTATTCTTCAGTTTAGTGGATATCCATCTAAGAGCACGACATTTATTCGAGAATAAGGCACAAGGAGAAGATGGCACAAAAGCTTATTGCGAATTTATATATATATCTATATATATATATAATGTATGCAGATAGTCCGGAAGAAATTGTAATGAACGCCAGCATTTCTCCAAAAATTCCATTAATTTAGAGGAAATTTAATACAAATGAGCTAGCACACACCTATCTACACACAAACACATATACATAGAATATCGAAAGTTCAGCCAGGTGAAGCTCTGATACTCTGTGGACGTATATATTTATAAAAAGGTTACAAGATCAGTATAGAGTGCATGTAGCTATTAACATAACCTGTATTTTTCAATTCTCTTGCGGAATACGAAATTGAAATATAGGCTTCATATTTCTAATAATTTATAATTTTCACCCATGTCAAAAATCCACCATCAATACGCATTATTTTGGTTGTGTTATATATGTATGAAAAGATGAAGGTACCAAATACACCATAAATCTTTTGAATCCAATAAATAATGTTTTTAGAAGTAAATAATTCTAATGCGGAAATACTAAAAGCACATAAACACAACATTTTTGTTAACGGGGAAAACAGTCTGGTAGAAAAAATTCAGAACTAGTCCAATTTTAAATACTCTCAAAATTAAACCACTAACACTATTTCAACTTCGTACAGTTAAGACAAAATAAATTACTCTAGTTATCCAGTTTCTTTAGTATCCTTATGGCCAGCGACCAATTCACAGTGACGTGGCGTGGGGTGTGAAAGGCTGTGAAGATATCCATAGTGCTCAGCGTCTTGGAGAAGCTCATAGTTAAGGATTAACTCAAGCTCATTTGCCTTGTATAGAGAATTTGAATTTATACATGTTTATTTGTCTATATACAAAATTATACTTAATGTTAGTAGTATATGCTTTGTCTGCAAAATCCTTTTTCTTTTGGTTCACATACAAAAAAGGAAATACATCAAACTTCAAACAAATGGAACTTTGAATCTTGGTGCTTCTTTCTTTTATTGTCTTAATCAGATCTTCTTGTTTCTATCATTGAAGGAAGGCTCACATTGTGTCCTAATTGATTACTCGATATAGATTTGTGGAAGAGAAGAGATTGAGGTTCTCTCTGTAATGGCTGTATGGTGTTATGTTCTTGTCTATCAGTAACCGGATTATTCCCAACCACGTTCTCGTTAAAAAGCCTTCCCCGAGGTGATCTTGGTGGAGAAGCATACAAAATTGACGTTTGGAATATTTCATGTCGAAAATTTTCTTCCACTTGGCGGAGTTTTTGTGCTCGCAGTGCTGTTAAGTATAAGCCTGAAGCAAGGAATACCGTGGTTAATCCAAATACTCCAGCAGCTAAAAATAAACCTTCACGAATGACCAGGCAACTCGGTCTCGGTCTCCACCATTTCTTTAGATGACCTGATTCAACTCCGAGCCCAATCAACAATAGTACCTCTGCCACCGCAAAACAAATCCTACAAAATTCATGGAATGTCAATCCATTTGAACATCAGTTGGAGTTACTGTAGTGTTCCAGGAATTGACAATTGGGTTTCAGAAATCTTACCAAGTTGTGATGAAAAAAAATCCAGCTCGCCATGTAAGACTCTTGACGGAATTTGAATCTTGAGTACTCCAAGCAATTATAGCCGGAGGTGAAGATTTACTCACAGCAATTAACATGTAAGCATGTTCCATGACCATGGCACTGGCCAAACCAAGAAATGCGCCACAAGCACATACTAATGGTATCCTCCCACTAGCACTATATATGCATTCATATCTCTCTTCACCCTTAATATTCGAAACAACCCATGAAACCTGCACACATGAAATGTATACAGATGTTCTTCATTCCTCAAATTCTTACAAAAAAAACAGAGAGCCAATTGAAAGAAGAAAGGAAAGAAAAGGTATTTCTTAGTCTTTGATTTACAAAATTGAAAGAAAAAAAAGTTGGACAATTTTAAGAAATTCATACCTGAGATCGTGTTGTTTCGGCAATGAGGCAAAGAATGAAACTACCAAGACCAAATAGAATAGACACGAACATTAGAAAAACACTAGTTTTACTACCTAAATCAGAAGACTGATAGCCCGGGGCAAGATCCGCATGAGTGACTGCCATTCTCCTTTGAGAAAACGACGTCAAAATAGTGAAACTACTCAACTCAACTAATCTTCTTCAAGGACGATGAAAACATAAAACATGAAGTGCTGAAGAGTTAGTAAAAATCTCTATGGAAAAGTATCAGTTAATTGTAAGAAGAGAAAAGTGTTTATAAGAAAGAATGGAATAGCTTGTGAGAAAGGGTGGTGTAAAGGTGATGTTGGTGAGTGCTGCTTAATGGACACAGATTCTTCTTGAGAGAGCTTTCTTTAGTGGTAGGTTTTTCATACACGGACTTGAGTTTGGGTTCTCAAATACTTGTCAATAAAGTCATAGAGAGAGAGACAGACAAATTTTCTGTGAAAGCCACTTTGTGGGACTATTATAGTACTACTACTACTCCTATTAAGAGCTAACCATGATTTTTTTTTTGGTCGACATCTTTCTTTTGATGAAGATCGGAGCTTTTTTTGATAAAATTGAACATTAGGTAATCAATTCATTCATGGAGAAAGTAAGTTTGGGTCCCAATTTAGATGAAACATCACAAATATCATGTTTTCGTTGTGATACAATCAATATTGGTGGCCTTGATTGGACGAAGCAAAGAGCCAAAAAATATTGTTTGTTTGATGACAAAACCGAAAGAAGATTTTCATGGAAAAGTTGGTGTTTTTATTGGGGAGTTTGAAACTTTGAACTTCGAAGATAATTTGTACCACTGGCTTATGATGTATGCAAATACATTATGCTCATACCACCTTGTTGCGGTCCCAATTTTTTTATACTTCTTCCATTTGTTAATCATTTAACACACTCACTCATTATCTTTCGTTGAAATGATATTGGATGAGCAAGTCAATCATGTCATGTTAGTGCTCGCACAATTTTCTTTGAGTTCGAAAATTATCAACATTAAGGATTTCTTTCTTTTTTACTATGCTATCTGGGTTTGTAAATAGCAGACCTCTTATTATTAAAAAAAAGGATTCTTAAAAATAAATAATAAATACACATTGGTCACATAATTCTCTTTGTATGATTCAAATAAATAAATAATTCTCTTTGGAACTCAGTTTACAGTTAAAAGATTGTCCACTGCTAAATCAAGATACCTTTAAAAATGCTTCAACAACAACAAAAAAAAAAACCTTTCTTTTAAGAAAAAAAAAAAAAAAAACGGCCCCAAGCGCTATCTTAATAGTGATTAGTGATATAATGCATGCCAAATTTTCTAAATCAGTGCAAGTTCTAAAACAATGTTTTTCTAAAAGCAGAGAAAAAAAATGAAATAAAGGGAGAAAAGACTGAAAGCAGGAATAGCAAGTAAAGAACAACTCTAGAATAGAAAAAAAAGATGAAGAAAAGAATAATAGCATCACTTTTCATTTTCTTTTGATAACCTTTATTTCTTGACATAACCAGATTGCTTCGGGTAACCTGTAGAAGGTAGCAGAGGCTCAAGAACCCCCCAAATGGCGTTAATGGGGTTCGAAGCGGGGTTAAGTTGAGCAAATACATGTTGGAGCCACTGTGCCAACCCCTCGAGGCTGAAGCTTGTGAAGCGAAGAATACCATTTTCATATGCAATGATAAAGATTCATCCATGGAAGTAGAAGAAGATTATTAACAAGTCTGTTAACATGAAGCTATCAACAGGATAAATATATTTACATGGACTACATATATATAAGTTGAGATTCAGCTTCAACTTGATACAAAAATTACAAATGACTAAAACAAATTTAGGTAGAACTTGAAACAACCTAAATTTGAGGGATCAAGTTTAATCACCTAGTCACAAAAATACCTATATTACAATAGAACGCAAAAAAAAAAGGATAAAGATTCACACACAAACAAATGAATTGAAAGAATTTGAACAAAGCTACTTGTTGGTTATCACTTCGAAACATTTAGAAGGAACTCCGAATTCTCCTTTCTAAAGTTTGAGTGCAATAGCTAACTTCAAAGGTTCAATATTGTCGCTGCAGACGAGCTGCAGCGCAGTGATGGTGCGTACAATGTCTTGTTTTTCTTCTGACAAAGGAACCTAACAAAAGCTTTTATCTTGAACCATCCTATTCTGGAGTTCCTGTTTATGTGGACGGTCGTGTGACACGCGTCAGGCATATAAGAAAGATAATCATATCCTATGTCATGCCCATGATCCCATGTGGTTGGAAAACACGTTGGCGTTTGAACCTGAGAAAAGTTGAAATCTCCCGGAATATGCTCACCAGCTACAGTGTGACCTGATGATTCACCTGTCATGAAGTAGTTGCTTTGGAATGGAACACACTCCGTAGTATGATTACGACCTGGTGCCGCAATATTAACATTTTTGAGCTGAGACTGATCTTCGGAGGCCTGCAATAGTGGATTGGAGGTATTCTCCAAACCTAGACGAGTCATAGGTTGATCTGCAAGAGATACAAACGGAGTATGAGAATGCATTGGTGAACTATGTTAATCTGTGAAACTCTCAAGGGTGAACATGTCTATAGATTGGACACAGACCGACTGGGACATTTTCAGAAATCAATCATCTGGTGGGAACTCAATTATGGTCTCTGCACTATATGTAGCATTTCAACATTGGTCCACAAATCTAGTGGTCTATTAAGTATGCTAAATGTTCTGTAACGCATTTTACCTTGATTAGTGGTTTGAAAGTTTGGAAGCAACGAATCCAGGGCTGGTTCCGGATTGGAAGCTGATTCAATTGGCAGGGCGATTGGAGGAACATGGGCCGTTATCCAGTTGATCTCAATGATTTCGTTCTGGTGATCATACGCATACTGCTTCAATGCCTCAACCAAGCTCTGCATATTCAAATATTGGGCAGATAAGTACTAATTCAAGATATAGAAATGTATGGCTTTATGAAAGTATATCAGCTGATTCAACATTTATGTGACTGAAGCAGATTACTGGAGAAAATACAAACCATCTGAGCTGGAGGGATGTTAGCTAGAGACATATAGTTCAGTCCAACATCAAATGTTGCCCCAGTAAGCTCATAGAAGGAATTGAATAAGAGGTGACATTCTTGAGTAGCAGCGTATACGAAAGCTCTGTTGTCTGGAGGACAAGTTTTAGCATGTTGGATGATGGCTTCCCATGTCTTACTTGCCGTTCCATTGTCAAATGCCTGCAGATAAAAACAAACAGAATATGTTACTAACTATCTAACCTGCTAAATTAATGGGGACAAAAGAAAAGGAAAAAGGAGAAGAATTCACATGCTTTGGATACAAAAGGAGGAAATTTTCTGACCTTAACTAGGGTTGAAGAATCAGTATAAAACAGCCTCAAGAAGTTCTCGACTGTAAGAATTCCCATGTCAGACAGGCGCTGATGAAACACACCATCTTTCCTTATCTTCTTTAATCGCCAAACCTCGTCACACGGCCATGGAGGAAAGTGTTTCTGATAACCTGAATAACAAAAAAAAATGTTGTGTCAGAACAGTAGGGATGGGTTACAGAGAGAACCAAAGAACATCAATTTCAGTTAACAATATTTTTATTTTACATCAAAATTCTGTAACTTTTAGTTGCAAAAACGAATGAACTTGCCTTGTCCACGGTGGTCTCGCACAACAAATGATCCAGTTCTTGCTTCTCGAATTCTTTCAGTATTGCAAGGTTGAACCACTCGAGCCCCCAGCTTGAATTTCCCACTTCTTACCCAGCTGGAGTTGTCAGTTACAGTAATGTCTGAGAGAAGGCCGATCCCATTATTTAGGATGACACAGACTTCTCCTATCACCAGTGGCCTTTTGCCCTCTCTGGCTCGTTTAATAGACTCGTCAAACTCCTTTTCAGACCAATCTTCTTGCTCATCAGTACCAAAGTCACCATCAAGTGCAACAATCTCGATCTTGAGAGAGGACAGAGGCCCATTTCTTACTACATTTGAATCACCGTCGAGAATAACCACCTGGAGTGGTGCACTTCCCTCTGCTAAAATTCTGGCACCCGTGAAGTGTAGCTTGGGTAAGCTGTTCACAAACTTCAATCGAAAGCCTCTTGGTCGCGAAGCTTGAATTTGATTAACAGAAGGTCTACAACAAGGTTCAAATGAAAAGAGACCGAGGGCAAGAGATGGAGAAATCAATTTTAAAGAACAAGCAGATCATATTTGTGCATGCAAAGAAGATCTTTGTAATCAAACAAGCCCATCCATGCGCCTCATAAAAAGTGCACAGATGATTTAACACTAACCTTTGAGATGATTGTGAACATGATGCTAGTCGACAATCCAGCTCCTCACGCAACTAAGAAAATGCAAAAATGTATAGGGATTAAAACACACACAAAAGGCTAATTCAGATGTTAAGGCAAACTTCAGTGATGTCTTAAAACCAGGCATTCATATGCATACTTAAGAACCCTTATATTTAAATTCTCAGTTTACAAGCACTAATAACAAAACCAGTGATGCATTAAGATATCTATCAAAGAAAAGAAAGGAAAGCTAACGGCTGAGGTTTATACTCGTATGTAAATGTTAAGGGCGTGCAAAAATTACACAAATAATCAACAAAGCAAGAACTTCACTAACATAGTAGCACATATTAAGGTGGGAAAGGAAGAAGATAAGCTTCTATACTGTTGTTACTCTTAGAATTATAAGCATCTGAAAAGCAAGTAAAAATGTAAAACTCCATAAACATAGTAGCAATCTACAAGAAACAACCAAACCCAGAACTAACAGGTCTCAAACAAATAATTTTGGCAGGATTTAACATGTTCCACAATTTAAGTGTCAGATAGAACAAACTATCCAATGATCAAATTTCATAACATACTAATCTGTATATGCTCAAAAAAGATTTCATAACATACCATTTAAGATGCATAAATTCCTAAAACATGAGAAAAATGAATCTAGTTCGACAATAACTATGAACCATGCTTCAACAAAAAAAAAGGAGGAAGCAAAAGCATAAAAGTAACATAGACAGATGTTCAACCCAACTAATTTAAGCACTGAAAATGAAAGAAGCTATACTCATATCTTACCACTTTCCGGATACAATTTACCAGCGCGCCCACAAACTCCTCAACACACAGTCCTCCTCTCAAAGCCCTGCCAACAAGAGAAACCCACATTTAGAAAAACACCAAAACATACAAATTACAACCAGAACCAACAAATTTCAAGTATTAAAAACTACAACAAAACGCAACAAACTTCCGGTACTAAGCTCAAATACCCAGACCCACTTCAGAAGAGTAGACAAAAACATCTAAAGAACAACAAAAAGGAAGCAAATTTCATCAAATTACTAAAGTTGTAAACAACCAACTTACGATTCAAGGGTGTGTGATCGCTTTGGTTCACGGGTATCGTCATCTGATTCTTCGTCATAATGCCTTTTTGTTACCATCAAAACCAAATCAAAAAATTCTTTCCTAATTAGTTATAATATCTAAAATTAGAAAGAAAGTTGCTTTTCCAACAACAACAAGAACAGCAACTAAAATAGAGTTTAACTGTATTGCAGCAAATTCAAGGAAACTTCCTGAATCGTAACAAAGACGCTAAATTTTTTAATTTTTTTAAAGCCCAGTTTTAGCTTTTCCTGTTTGGTTCGGTTGGGATTATATAAGGGTTCAAAAAAGATTGATAAACAGTATAAATATATAAAAAAATTACGCGTTCTTCTTTGGGAGTCAGGAAATTGCGAAGAACAAGGGAACGCGTTTGTAATTCGTCGAGTGACGAATTGAATATGACATATTACTCGGAATAAAAATTTGATTTCAATTATAAATAGAAATCGTTGAATCTTGACAAAATTCACCCCCAAAAAATAAGCTTAAATATGATGATATCCAAAACCCTAACGACTCTGAAGAAGAAGAAGTCAGTCTACTCTAGATTCTCTCTTCCACTAGTGAATGTACGGTCTACATCTTAGCCTTATGAATTAAGATTTTTCCCGCTATTTTTTTGGTTTTTTAAACCCATTTAAAAATTGAAAAGTTAGTTTGATTGTATTTATTCCAGCGGAGAAGAAGATAAAAAGTTACTATATCTGTTGTAACTTGCGCTTAATAATGGGAATAAATAGTTAACGTTTAATCAGTCACTTTCAGCACTACAAAATAAACACTTTTTGCTCTCACTGCTTATAGTAATGACACTCCTAATTCGTTTGCTAAAACATCCCAATCAGTTCATCGTCTCTTTGATGGCAAATTTCACTAAAACTAGCCAATAAAACTTATGCAGGACATTACATCGTGTGTGCTTATTCAGTTTTTCTATTGCGTCCAGTTCCGTTAGTTCTAACTAAGCATACCTCCAACTCAAACACCTTCAAAACGGTAAATCTAAAAAGCTCGACCAGTCTCCTCACTTGTTGGAAGAAAAGGGGCCTCAAAAAGGGCCAACGACCATCTTACAGATCCTGGGACTCCATCTCCTTTACCAACCTGCTTTCTTATCCATGGCCTTGACCGGGGGTGACCAGTTACCCTCCGCATTGAATGAATTAGGCAAGATAGAAAGCCAGGATTAGTAAATAACTTCGTATCCCCCTTGAGTAGCAGTGAACTAGCAGTTCTAATCCACTGGATTGAGTCTTTTTGTTATCAACCTATACGGTTAGCAGTTGGTAGTCAAAGAGTCCCATAGAGGAAATAAGGTCATCCTATGGTATACTATATCTATATGCCTAGTGGAACTACTTCTAACGACCTATGTATTCTGTTATCATTTCCAGTTGGACGATCCATTAATTCAATTATAACAGGATTTTAAATGGCTTAATTTTTTTAAACGTAATATGAATGGTTGAATGCTTAAAAAATGGATTTTAATAATGTTCTTTCTTTTATCCTTATTCGGCGCTTGTTTTTGAGTTGGTGTAAAAGAGGGCTAAGCCTAATAATTCCAAGAGTTCGCTTTTATGTTTTAGCTTGGATACTTTTAGTAGAATGTATTTGGGTCCAGCCTATGACTGGGGGAGAGATAGTTCTAGGTGCTTCTGGTCACAGCATTTATGATTGTTAGTCCGTCGTCAGCTCGTGTCGTGAGATGTTTGGTTAAGTCCTATAACGAGCGAAACCCTCGTTTTGTGTTGCTGAGACATGCGCCTGATTTTCAAGTCACCTTTGTAAACCGAAGTGAGCCTAGGAGCCGAGTGACGTAATTTCAAGGCCTGGTAGCTGAGTGGCAAGGTCTTTTCCCAGGTTTAGATCGGTGGCAAAGTGAGCAGCTGCTGTTCAAAAGTCTGAATTTCCAAGTCCTGGAAGTTCCTGATGTTCGAAATCGTACAGTTCTAAGCTATGCAGTTTCCGTTTTTTCAAGTTAGGGGCTCTAGTTATAGGTTCAAATCCTATACGCCCTATCTAATGCGCCAAGCAAAGGAAAAAAAGGAAGGGGCTAGCTCTAAAACCCGAAGTGCTAAAGGCAGGCTGTAGTCGGATCGACTCATCAAGTTCCCATTGAAATAGGATCTACACAAGGAAAAGCACTTGCCATTCGTTGGTTATTAGGAGCATCCCGAAAACGTCCGGGTCGAAATATGGCTTTTAAATTAAGTTTCGAATAAACGAATTCACCGCCGTATGGCTGACCGGCGATTACTAGCGATTCTGGCTTCATGCAGGCGAGTTGCAGCCTGCAATCCGAACTGAGGACGGGTTTTTGGGGTTGTTTGGCCAGAGAAGTCATAGTCACCCTTGAGCCCATAGTTGCTAAGCACAATGAGACTAACCAAGCCTTGGTTGGCGAGATCCAAAGAGTAGCCTCGAATGCAGGCCAGAGATCTGACTTAGAAAGGAATCGAATGACCCTTAGCATTGTTCTATTTATACGAATTTACTATTAGATTGCTTTCATATAATCCCATATTATTGATTCTCGAAATAATAAAATATTTTTTCTTGATATGGTTTGGTTTTTGTTAGGATGACACCAAGAAAAGGGGGTTAAGCTTGCTTATTGTCCCTTTTGTTATATTCGGTTTCGTATACAGTTCGGACTATTTATGGGGTATTAGGCATAAAAATTTGGATATTTGCAGACGAGAAATAATCAAAGATCTCTTCTTTGACTTTTCTATCCAGCACTGGACAAAAAAAACCTTTCATTTTTTTCTCTTTAATCTAAAATGATCAATTTCAAATCTTCTAATTCTATAGGGTTAAATAAAAATTAGATTGACCCTTTGGTATAATTGCTATGCTTAGTGTGTGACTCGTCGGTTTTTTTAGTTTAGATTAGATTAAAAAAGGAAAGGACGGCCCCAAAGTCTGAACTAAGAACTATGTAACTAATACCCAGCTCATTGCTTCGCCCACAGACTTGCAAGCTGATTCTAAGTAGACGCTCTTGTTCCTTGGCTTCCTGAAGAAGGGCTTCATTAGGATTCGGAACTTGCTGCAATTCTTCCTGTATCGCTTCCGCTTGCACTTCCGATAACGCTATCAGCAAATCCTGCATCAACCGATCCATCTGACCTAGAAAGCCCAATTTTACCAAGACTTCCACCAAATGAACCAAGAAATGTAGCATAACCAGAGTCTCCAGAAAGGGCATGAATCCCGATTTGTTGACCTTTATTTATCAAATCTTGCTCCAAAATCTGGTTTGATCTTGTAGTCCAAATAACCCCGTACCATGCCGTATCTGGGATAGTAGTGGAATGTAATAGAAAAGGAGACCGTGGATCAGGAAAATGCCTTTAGAATAGGTTCGGGCACTTGCTTATGAATAATTACATTTCAGGCGGTAGTTACAATTACAGCGACAGTTAAATGTATAGTTACATTTGTAATGAAAGTGTAAATAGTAGTGACAACGAGAGTTCCAGTATACAAATTAGCTTCGGTCTGCCTCCTGCTGTTCCATGTTGGTTCATTTTCACCTAAACATTGAACGAAGTTCAGCTATTTATTCTTACTTCTGACTTTACTTCGCTTGGCTAATTCAATTTCTTCGAGATTTGAGACTTCACCTTTCATACGAGGAATCAGATTATTTGATCGAAAGAGCTTTACTAACTAAGGCTTTTTAGACTTGTTCTCCTAACTCAAATGCCCCGCAGTGGTAGAACTTGGTGCCCCGGGTGAGAACTTGAAAGCAAGAGGGAGTAGGATTGAGGGATGACGCTTTTGACAGTTGTAAGAATCCCTTATGATATGCAACTGAAACAGGTTCTTGCTAATGGGAAAAAGGGGGCTTTGAATGTAGGGGCTGTTCTTATTTTGCCTGAGGGATTCGAATTAGCACCCCCCCCCACCCCCGATCGTATTTCTCCCGAAATGAAAGAAAAGGCCAAAAAAGAAAAAGACATTGCCTATTTTCCCTTTATCTGTCAGAAAAAAAGGTAAATCCCCTTTTTTGTCCCTGCCCCTAAATGAATGCAAGCTAGCCCATGGATATGCAGATAGACGTCTTGTTCGATTACAGCTGGAGCAAGAAAACGAATGCGCGTGCTAACGCGCAACGGTAGAAGCTGTTCCTTGTTGGTGATCCTTTATAACCTCTTCTTTTTGTGTTAATGGAAGACATTCTTAAAAGGATGAAAAAAAAACTTATGTTTCTTCTATTATAATTGCGTACCTATTCAGTCAATTTTCAGACAACTTACTCTGGTTATGTGTTTATCACAGAAACATGTAAAAGGGACAAATTGTTTTTTGACTTGATTTTTTTTCTTCCAAGAAACGCGTTATAAGTTAAGTTAATTGGATTTTCGTACATCAACTGTGCAGCAGCTACATTTCTGTCGTTGGAGTTATTCGATGATGTTCCTTTCTCTAGTTTTGAATTTTGCTGTGTTGACATACCTTTCCCCAACTTCTAACTTCTTCTCTTGTGATAACTGATAAGCACTATTTCAACTTTATTAAATTAGACAAGTTAAGAAACAAGTTTAATCAATTAACATATAACCATAAATTCTGATAATTAGCAAAATTTTAGAAACATTGTCCTCCAACAATAATTGGTTACTTTTCCTTTCGACGGTTGTTTCCAAGAACGTTAGGGTTACCCTGAAAGTTACTAAAGTGGTCAAGACACTTAAGCTAATGAGTTTAGGTTTATGCATTTACTCAGTTGCTATAAATAAATAATTAAACAAGCAAACTAATTTTTAGGTTTAGTCAGTTCACTGATTAAACAGAGTTGTGGACTATTCTGATTGAGACAAATAAGACCCACCCAATTAACAACACGCGTGTTCTCTTTCGTGTCTATTCGTCCACTTGTAAGCTGGGTTGGTGATTGACTGCGATCTCGTTGACCCACACTTAACTCGCAATAGGTGGAGTCTAGTCATCGACTCACTACTCACTACTCACTACTCACTAATACAATCTCTTTCAACGATTAGACATTTTCATTTTTCACTGAATCTAGGTAGTTATTAATGTAATTAAAAGGCCTTTATTGGCTGGATTGTGAAAATGGTAATCCACCACCATTCTTTGCTCGTATAGTGCTATTTCAGCTACCCCACACTGATCATGCATTTCAATGTTTCTCGATTTCACTTTAACATTCACCTTCCGGGCAAGAGGATGGGCACAAACCACGCCCATTTTTCTCCAGTGTGTTGTATCTGGTCCACGTCTGTTTTTCTTTAACTCTTGCGGCTATCGACTTAGAAAGCGAAAGTGTAAACTTGGAAGGGTGCAAAATATTCTTTGATCATATACTTGTTTCCACCTTCCTTGTAATTGTGTCCATTTTTTTTTAATTGCGTTGTTTCTAGGAACTCTGGTTGATTAACATGAGATATATCGTTCATGGCCATTTTGAATCTGCAAGGTTTGTTTCTTTGTTGATTTTAAAAGCGAAAAAATTAACTTGATATATAACTTGAAATATTTATATGGTTGAATGCACAATCAATCACTTTCAATCTGTCTCCCAGAAGTCTGCTTTGATGATTTGTAAATTAACTATAAACAATAAGATAAAGAATCATATCAAACGGGTTTGCTAATGCAATGGTTGAGAGCCGAGGAGGATTCCGGGTGATGGTAAAATAATGAGGAATAATAACTGTTGATATTGAGGTAGTGATGCTCGTTGCAGCTTGACTGCTTGAGTGCAAGGAAAAGTTCAAACCAAAATATGACATCCAAATGCCTTCCTCATTTTTTTGAGCGTTTTTTATGCTTAAAAAAATCTAAATTATTACGAGGAAATGTTATGTATACTCTCCTTTTTGGAGGGCCTTGCACTAATACCCGAAAGGGTAAAAAATAAGTTTTTATTATAACACATATTTCTATAAACCCTGAATTCCCTATTCACGAGTAACATATTTTTATTCTACTTATGGTAGTGATGATGGTGGTAGTGTAAATAACTTTCAGGAAAAAATTTAATAGTGGAGATTTACAAATTTGATAAGAAAGTCTTCCCACCGTTAGGGGAGGAAAGATTACTGCCAAAAAAACGTCGTGAAGTATCCTGGTTTGTACGAAGATAAACCAGGATGTATCTCATCTTGATGTTTTCAGCAATGAAAGACATGCAAAAGATTAAACATCTTCAGAAATTGCAAATCAGATAGCTCTGTTGGGAAGCCATGAATGTAGTACTAAGTGTGTAATTTGAAACAGAACTTGAACGTGGATGATTAGTTGATTCAAAATAATATGCTCCTCCTAATGAGAAGGAACCAATCACAATCATTGAGAGATGCTTGAAGAGATTATCAAAGGAATATCTGATTTCTCAGAGTATAGTTCTCATAATAAGAGAACATCTCCGTGGAGACTATGAAACCTCACAATGAGGGAATCTCCATAAAGTATGCTTGCAACAGAGAGATCTAGGATCCTAATACAATGATTGTTGGTGATACATTTGAAGTATTCATTGATACTTCCATAGATGATGTTGGTGTTAAACCACACTCTATATGGATATGTCATCAAGGGAATCATTGGTTAAACCGGAAAAGAGAGATCTAAGCAGAATAACTGTGTCTCGCAAAAACGCATAGTTTTGGAACTGCATCCACTCGAGAATGTGAGATATTTTTGGTCACATTAGAGTGCTTGCATTCCCGAAAATCAAAAATGTAAGCCTTATTGGCTACAGGTGAGTGTTTACACATAACGAGACAAGTGAAATCAACTAATGACACTAAGTCCTTCAGAGAAACCTAAGATGATTTCCAAAGAAGCATATTCCCTGCATTAGATGTAACTATGTACCTTTTTGGTATTTCATTAAGTATGGTCGTCCTTGAAGGACTCGACATGTATCTAATGGATGTGGTTACGACACATATGTATGGAAAACCAGATAAGATGCCTACATGAGTTTTCAGCTATCAGCAGAATTACCATCGAGCCTTGTGTGGTTCGAAATGATCTATAAGGATGTAGTAAAATCATCTAAGCGAACACTTATTTTATCCAGGGATATGTGAACCATCTTATATGCTTATAAATTGTTCATTTACTATATTTGATGTATGCAACATCAATTTGATTGGAACTCCAGAAAAGATCTCAAAGGCTCAAAATTGTTTAAAGTAGGAGCTCGAGATGTAAGGCTCGTTAAAAGAAAATATCAATTTGTTGATTAAGCATTGTAGCTAGCAATCTATTAATTTCTCCAACCTTTCTAGTTTAGACATGTTCAAATGGACAAGTTGTCACAATCATAGTTTTGAGATCTCTTACTTTTAAGATTATTGATGTAATGCCCTGAACTTTTCTCTGGTAAAATTTACCCATTAGAGTTAAAATTTCCATTTGAATTGTCTAAGAAATTTTAAATTAGTGTGTTTTTAACATAATGGTATGACCAAACTCATAAATAAATAGAATTTGATAGTCTTAACCATAGGCATGGGTTCCTAAATATCTAAGCATGCACTAAGACATATCACAATTCTTTTCCTAGAATCACATTGTATGGTGATTTGGTATTCAAAACCAGGAAACCACTGTGATATCCTAAACTTTTTGGGTTAATTTAACCCATGGATGTTGGCTTCCTTAGTTTAAATTTTGATTTTCTTAATAAGTTTACATGTACTTAGCCATGTGATTGACACCTCACTAGACAAGTGCCATTGAGAGAAATGGACGAGGGTAATTTGGTCAATTTATGTAGTTGGGTTAAAAAGAAATAAACTTAATGTTTCATTCATCATATATTGTGTGTTAACAACAATGAACCTTCTTCCATATTTGGTTTAAGAAGGAAAAGAACGAAAATATAAAGAGAAAAGGAACTCAACAAATTTCTTTGATAAATTAGTGGTTATGCATCTCATTACTATGGTGTGGTTGTTGTGGCATTTTAGAGTTGAAGTAGCATACGAGGTACATATACAAATATATGTTGACATCTTGCCAATAGGTAGTTTCTGAAGTGATTGTTGGTGACGCCTATGTGAGGGACAGTTGTTGCTATGCAACTCATACTATCTATATTATCTAACTTACTGCTACATTTAGAGATAGTTACTGCCTTGGGTAAGCAGTTCATACTATCTCAGAGATTGTTGCTGCTACGACAAGCAGTTCATATAATCTATTAAGAGATGATTGCTATCAAAATATGATAGTTCAGCATCTAATAAGAGACAGTTACTACCATTGAGGGTAGTTCATACTATCTTAACGAAAACGACGAACTACGGTCATGATTGACCCCTTCGAGCAACGGAGAGGGTACGTACGCAGCCGCTATGCGGTTCAGCACAACTGCTTAAGGTTGTTCATATCATCGGGAAAGGGTTGGTTGCTGCTTGGCAGTTCATACCATCCATTCGGAGATGATTGTAACCTTGGCAGTAAGAGGTAGTTGCAGTACTGGTTGTTTATACTACCTTGCGAGATGATTGCAACTTCTTGGAGGTTGTTCATATCATCTGATGAGAAATGAAGGGTGATTATTGGATGCCAATTCATATCACCAAATGAGACTTGGAGATGGTTTTTGCCATTTAGAGGCAATTCATATCATCTGAGAACGGATGGTTATTGCCTATAATGACAGTTCATACCATCCATCTAAAAATGATTACTAACTCTTTTGAGTAGTTCATATCATTTGAAAAAGATGGTCGGTTGAGCTTGACCTAGTACTGTGAATTGCCAGGCCCACTGGGGCTCTCATCTACAAGTGACTATCCGGAAGACCGTCGCTGGAGTGGTAGACAACGAGACTGATCATCCCCACTTGTCGCTGGAACGGTGTGTGTTGTCAGGCCTGCTATCTCCCACTTACGAGTGGCAACCCAGAAGACCATTAACTGTAACGATGACCTTTAGCTGTAACGGCGGCAAGAGAACCTCACAGTAGAAGCGATGGAAATCATTTGTCGGACTCGATAAACCTTACGAAATTGTGGACTCTTTTGGTATACCGGGGTATACGGTATGGGACGTATGCTTAGAAGGTCCCACTTGACTTCAAGACGGATATCATGGGATTTCTAGTACTATGGTGAAGGACATATAATCAGAGAATCCTACCCCTTAAATCAGTGAGATTTCTGTTCAGCAGAGTCTCAGTATCTTAAGTTTGGTGTTTATTAGAGATGATTGGTAATTCATATCATCTGTTGGTATCGATAAATATCAGAAATGATATCAAAACTTTAAAGCAGTTGAAAGGATTCGATGATCCTTGAAATATAAAAGTTATGGTTGCATGCTTATAAAGCAATTTGAATTAAATCGATGAACATTTGCTTGATAAGATCGAATTCTTTCGAAAAATTTAAAAGTTCGGTTTCTCAAATGGCGTATCGGGAAGTTGGAGCTGGCCTAATGGATCGAAACCCGACCCATTGGAAGCAAAAAAATTTTGGTCAGTCACAATCGATGTACATCTCAGCAAAGGAAATATAACACTATGTGGTTGGATTATATTACACCAAAGGTGTGTAACTAGTACAAGCTGAAGTATGTTATAAATATATGATATTTTTAATTAAACATGTAAGTTTGGTTTACCCAACACCAATATCGAGATATTGATCGGAAAAAAAAGTTTCCCATCTTCGTGGTACTGCTAAGGTGACCTTTGTATAAAAGATAACAAAATGTCTCCTATAGAGAAAAGCTAATTAAATTTTTTAAGTTTTGATTTTCTAGCAGGTTTGTTAAAGCATCTAAATATTCTCCTAACTTCTTGTTTGGTACTAGAGGATACTTCTTCTTCCTCCGATTGGTTACGATTGTTTAGACAAAACTAGTAGAGAATAGAAAGCTAGCACAATTAGATGATCATTAATAAATTAAACAGAGGAAAATCAGACCAAGAATCTCGAGTAAAGGAAGACGTTGAAGACACTAAAATATGTTTTACGATTTCCATGCAGTATTATCGAGCACAATGATCAACCGAGATTGTTATTTATCAGGGGAAGTAAAGGTGTGGAAGACTATGGAAATTGGACATTCTAGACTTTTAAGCTTTGTACTCTTTTTCCTTAGTCAAGTTTTTTTTCCCACTGGGTTTTTCCTCGCCAAGGTTTTGATGAGGCATGTGAGTCCAATGTTATCCGCAGCTCGAAATGTTGTAATCTTTTTCCTTCGTCCTGATTTTTGTCCCAATGGATTTTTCTGGGCAAGGTTTTATCGAAGCAATATCTGCAGGTATATCATTGTTATGAATACTCATGTTTTCCTATGTTCAGGTTTGGTCCCTTTGGATTTTTCTTGACGAAGTTTTTAATGGGATATCAACTTAGAACGGCGATCTTCATCTACAGAGATGTATATCTATATTATTTATGGAGATGCGGTTAACAGATAATTGCCTATACTATTTTGGCCCGGGTTTTACCACATGTGATTGTCTAGACAAGGTTTTTGACAATGCAATGATTTTATGGCAACTAAAATCATCATGAGTTTCACATGTTCCTTATTCCAGTTTTTATCCTATCAAATTTTCCTGGAAAAGTTTTGACGAAATAACACACTTAGACCGGTGATCATCCAAGAGGGAATATTATATAAAGTCACTTAATAGTGGTTGGCTCACCAAATAACTGTCAAATAGTTGAGGTTACACTTTATCAAGTTAAACCCAAAGTTCATAGGTGTATCAATATATATCATACATATTTTCTCTTGGGGGGTCTATATAAACCTAGTTGGGTTCTTAATTGTGTACGAAGAAGTTAAAGTTAACTAAATGAAAAGTCCCTCCAATTTTCGTGCACACATATATTTGCTTCATATATTTTATATCATTCCTTATAGCTAGTATACATAGCTTTAGCTTAAGCTTGGTTATTTCAACAGTAGTATGCTAATTAATTGTTAACTTCATTGCTAAGTAGCTTCAGTAGACAAAGAATTATTATACTATAAAACAATTCGTTTAATTTAAGATATATTAGATACTAATACTATTCTACCCTGGATTTTGATATATATTCAAAATATGCGTAGAAATTTAAGCAAAATCGTTAAACAATGTAGAATTATTTGTATGAAGATGAAGATAACAAAACGGTTGATGAAAATAACTCCCTAATTAACGAGATATATTTGTAGAGCGTTTTTAGGAAAGGGAATGCATCATTTGAATGATCAAGGTCCAGGGCAAGGAATTCCATCGAAGGGTTTGTCGTGTGCTTTTCATCAACCTACAAGTTGCTTTTCTTATCGTATGAAGATGGAAGTAGCATGATTGGTAAATTAGATGCCAATGCAATATCAATAACCGAGGTGTCTGCTGTATTTGTGGCGAAACAAGATAGTAAGTTGAGAGGTGCTGGATTGCGTCATTGGAAAAAGTTATTGTCTAGTGTTGTTGGAAATAATAAACCAAACTATTTAGGAATCAGTCAAACTTTAGTTTTTATATCAATATTTGTTAGTTGATTATATTTTATTTGGTATTATAAAATATGGTGTAATCCTAAAAAATAGGAAGTGTTACAAAAATATGTTTAACATAAGTGGGAATTAGTTCCTACAATTAGGAAGTTTAATGTTAGTGGGATTAAGTAGTGGTTAAGTATTTTAATGAAAATTTGCAGAAGTTTTATAAATGTAAATTTTATTTTTATTCTGAGTTTTCAATCTTTCTCTCACTCCTCTCTATGCAATGGATTTCTCACATGGTATCAGAACTAGAGCTGAGAGTTGAGTTGAGAGAGAATTACAGGGAAAAAAATTGAAGAAATTATTTTTTTGGTTTATTTGGTGGGTAAAAAAAAGTGAAAAATATGAAAAATTATTATGGTGAAGAAAGTATTTTGATGAAATAAAACTAAAGAAAGAAAAAAAAAATGTTATGGGTTATTTGGTGTTTGTTTACTGCATGTGTGGAAAAAAATTTGAGATGACAACAAAATAATGTGATGAAGAAATGTTATGGTATGATGATGGAGTCATGGAGATGCATATTATTGATTTGCATAATATGTTAGGTTGTTGGAATGATGTTGAATTTGATCGGCTAACAATGATGATGGTGACAAATAGTCAAAGATGTTGATGATGATATGATAAAGTTTGAGAAAATGATATTTTGAATTACTGGAGGATGTTGGAAATAATAGTTCAAAATATGTATGAATCAGTCAAAGTTTAGTTTTTATTTTAATATTCGTTTATTTGATTTGATTTTATTTGGTATTAGAAAATCTGGTGTTATCCTAAAAAATAGGAAGTGTTAAACGTGTTTTTAACATGAGTGGGAATTAGTTCCTACAATTTAGGAGTTTAATATTAGTGGGGTTAAGTAGCGGTTAAGTATTTTAGGGTTTGGGTTGTAAGATTATAAAAGATCTGTGTATTATTGATGAAAATATACAGAAGTTTTATAAATGTAGATTTTATTTTTATTGTGAGTTTCAATCTTTCTCTCACTCCTATCTATGTCATGGATTTCTCACAATGATTGCTTATTTAGTTGTTTTTCAGGTGTTAATTCAAATGCATTACTTGTTGTCTCGGTAAACCCTATGGAGTTATTTGCACAAAACATGCGTCATACTAGAGTTTTTATTGAAATAACTTCCTACAAGCCATTAGATAAAGATAACGCTCATTTCCTTGTTTTGTATGAAGATGGCAGACTGTTAATTTACTTAAATCTTTACATGGGAGCTGATCACATTGTTGGTATAAATTCAGAATCCCATCAACCCAAGATAACGTGGAAAGATGGTAAATTTGGCAAAGCTGTGGAAATTGTACATGATGGGATGTTTGTTCTAATCAAGTTGGTATGCAAGGTGCACAAGGCACATGATAGGAGATCATGTTTATGGGAATAATAAATCGGTTTGTAAGTTTAGCCGCTGCGGTCATAATGTTAATCGGTGCATTACAGTATGTATTAAAGAGATTTTTTGATGAAGTCACCGATAATCTGCCAAGAGTTGTAAACGATGTTGGCGATGCTCGCCAATATTCAGTCGAAGGTGACGGGCATGAACAACATACCGGGGGTGAGTGGGGTGCAGGGTTTGATGAACTTCAATCAAAGTTGTTAGAAATGGATAAGGTGATGTCTATGTTTAGTGAAGTTCAAATGATGCTGCTAGAATTGGAGAAGCTTCATGGGATTCAGTTGAGGTTAGAGGACACAGAAAAGGTGTTGTTGAAGCTCAATGAACTTCATATAAAGTTGTTGGATATAAACATGGTGATGTCCAATCTTACTGAAACTGAAACAAATCTTAACAAAGTGGACAGGGTGTTGTCAAAGCTTACTGATGATGAAACAAAGTTAATGGAGAGTGAGGCACATTCGAAAAGGGGACCACCAGAGCTTTGAACTTCATATTTAAATAATTAGGTTGGATTTGTTAAAAGTAACATGCTATTGATACAGGCTCTTGAACTGGTTAAGATTAACTTTTTTATTGGCTTCTCTTATTCATAGACCATACTTTTATTAATCATAATCCATATTATTTATAACCCAATTATTATTCTTTTATTTATTAACTATAACCTATTTCATAACCCTAAATATTTTAACCGAGTTTGAAGGGTTTTATTGAGTCGATTCAAAATAAAAACGATTCAACTAAGTAATAATTACATTTTAAATTAAAAAGCTAAAAAAAGAATCTCTTCTTCTTTCTCTAATTAAAGATAAAACCCTAAAAAAAAAATTTCCCCAACTTCTCGAAAAATGACTCACCTTAGTTAACTTGAATACTTTAGAATCAATTTTTCTCCAAATTAATATCAAGTAACTTAAAAATATCGTTTTCTTTTTTATGTACCTTTAATTTGTTAATAGCTCCGCTTGTTTGGTTAGAGTTGGAACAATCTTCATTATAATCTTTTCTTTGTTTAATATGTAGGAAATCTTGGTTAGAATCCTCAACCGGTAAATATTGGTTAGAATCCTCAAGTTCTCTTACATTCTATAAGAGAGACATTAATTAAAGAACTTGTGAAAATATCCTATAGTCAATACAATACACTTATGTTCCCACATTTCTTTCATAATGTTATTTGTAGACACTGAAACTCCATTACTTGACTACCACATGGATAAGGCATATTGCAAGTGAATTTTTGATCGAGATGATAATACCTAAATATAAATTGTTAAAAATAAAATAAAAGTTAATGATGAGTCAACGATTTCCCAACTTACAGGGGGTATTCAAATGTGATTTATAAAGACTTGTAGAGAATTGTCAAATATGTTGTTAGTCAATTGAGATTATGGGAGAGTCTCCCAAACTCTTTTGTTATTGGATAGAGACTTTTTCCAAGTCTTTTAAATTCTCTAAAAACACCATGTTATTGGATTAAAATTTGTTAAAAGTCACTCAAACACTCTTGTTATTAGATATAGACTTCAAAATCATTGATTTGTTACTTATTGCGATTTTGGGAGACTTTTTTGATGAAATGCATGAGCAAAATCTCTCCCTTACAAGTGATATTTTGAGAGACTTGAAAATTTGGGTAGAAAATATATAATCCAAAGATCCTCATTCCTCAGCCTTATCGAATGACCAAAAATCCATCCACGACTATTCCTTAACTCCCTCCTGCCTATCTTCTTCTTCTTCTTCATTCCTCAACCTTTCTTCTTCCTTCCCCCCCTGTCTTCTTCTGCCACTCCTGCTTGATTTTATACCACGACTAAGATTGATAAAAACCCCATTAAAAAACTCTAATTTTCTAACCCCAGTTCTCAATTTCTATGGGAACCTAAATCCCAAACATAGTTTCTTATTTGAATTCTAATAGCACACATAGGAGGTCATTGATAGCACACAGAGGAGGTCACATGATAATGTTCAATATCTGATTTCCTCGCTTTTTGCATGCAGTGATTTCGTCCATGAAGCTGTCTCCCTAGGATGCAAAGAGCAGCATCGGTAAATTGAGGTAATAATTTCAACCTGATATTGTAGTCACGGGTTTGGAATATGGGTGGTTATAGAATTTCGAATCTCTTGATAAATTCACACTTATTCCTTCTATTTAGGTATTAATCTTTTGTTTGGGTTGAATATATGACAATGTATGTCATAAAACTCATGATGGTCTCCCATTACATTCCTCTGTTTCACGATTCTTATACCTGACAAAATCTAACTGAAATAAATGAATCTCATGGTTGGAGATATTCCACATGTTCTGGACCTTCTGTGGTCATGGATATCATCTTCAGATGATGACTATTCCGGATTCAGGTAATTAGATGTTTTTCTTTATAGAGACTTTAAAGGAACCAAATTTTTTGTTATCAATAAGCTATGCACCGGTTGCTGTCCCTGAAAGTGTGCTTCAAAAGGACCTTCCATGGGCATATTATCAAAATTCATCTTTGTCAGGATCTTAACCATCATGTTGGAAGTGAATTCTCAAAAACATAAAGCACTTCTTTTTTCGATGCAGCATGAGGAGTTGGTAGGGGTTTATGCTTCTCAGCTTGCACGACAACATTGCATTGATCTTTTTGTGGCAATGATAGAAGCCCGCCTGAACGGAATGTGATATCGAAACTTACTGAATGTGATATATAGAATTACAGTTACTATTATATGATGTATAAGTAGTGAACTTCTCACAAATTCGAGCTGACTTCTTGTGCTCCTGTTCAATCTGTATGCTTTTTCCACTCTGGCTCTTTTTTAGACATCTACATTGTCATATTTAGTAACCCTTATTTATTTCATGTTTTCTTAGATGCATTTATGCCTGTTAACAGGGTCGACGTCAAATATAAAATCCTCCGTTCAGCAATCTCTAGCTCAGTCGTTGCAACTTCTTTTGACAGGGCTAGCTGTAAATGTTCCTTCACATCAAATGGAAGAATCTTGATTCTCTTCCCCTTTCCACTTCTCTACTTGAGGTCTTCTGCTCACCACTTTGAATTTCTTTCTCTTCTTACTAGCATATTCCTGATTCTCTAAGCACACTTTTGGAGTTCATAAACCATATGGAGCTGGTTTTGCGAGTCAATGGTGATAATCGATAAATTTCTTGCCTATCTATATCTATATGGTGATATTATATCTTGACGATTGAGCTTTACTGGAACGAGAGCATTCTGGTTCCTCTATTAACTGGGGGTATTGAAGCCTTAGAGGCTTGCACTCTCCGGCATTCTGTTACTGGAGGGGCAAGGGTATATGTACCTTTTTTTATTTGTTACTTTTAAATTTATTGTCGGCTATGACTTACTTGTAACTTTTGTAAAGTTTGTTGTTTTCAGGTAGAGATCAATACATCGAAAGATGTTGTTTGTTCATCTCTTGATATGATGCATGCATTGGGTTCATCTGTATGTTCTTTACATTCAAGGGTGAGACAATGGACCTCCATATGAGTGGCAAGTCTACAAGTGAGTTTTGTGTCTGCTTGCTTTGAATTCTGTGAATGTAGTTTATTAATTGATTGATAAATGTACTTTCACAATCATGGTTTTATGAACATGTACAACTATGTTTTAATAAGTTTTATGTTTTGTGAAGCACACTTGGTGGAAGTCATAGGGTGCTGGGAGTTCATTACAAGAGCAATCAAGGGGATTTTTGTATCATGGTATGCTCTTGTTAGTTTGTGCTGACAAGTGAGGTTGTTTCAGCACTTCAATGTATATATGAGAGATTATTATAGCATGTTATGCTTACTTACTCTGTGTAATGTTGTGGCAGAATAAAGAAGTAACTGAAGCTGTTCAGAAGGATGTTGTTGTCGATAACTGCAAGATTGTTGAAGGGTTGCTCAGCCAATAGCTTAAGAAGTTTGTGATAGATGGAAAATGGTGGAATACATGTATATCCATTCAGGTCCATCCACATAGTATGTTCACTTTTCAGTGAATATTTCACACTTGTTTTATACTTCAGTGATGTTGAAACCTTTTCTTCAACTGACTTCTTGTGCTCCTGTTTAATCTGTATGTTTTTTCCAGTCTGGCTTTTTTTTAGACATCTACATTGTTATATGACGACGAAGCATCAGAAGTTGCTGAGCAGCACAGGTTGTAGAGTCATCAAAAAGTTATGGATATTTAGTGGCTTTGTTTCACGCCCTCATCAACCACCAGTAACGCTGAGGCTATTACGGCGAAACTTCCTTTAAGGGCTTTGATACATAGGTAAAGAATCTTACACCTCGATTGCTCTCATCTATTTACATGCAACAAACATGTTATCTTTGCCAACTGAAGAATGTATGTGTCCAGATGCCACTTCCTGCACGATACTGGTGAGCGCTCTTTATTCTTCAGTTAGTGAAGATAATGTTTTAAAACGTCAACTGATGGTATGTGCAGTTCTCCCTTTTTCTCTTTGCACTTGAAAACAAATGTTTTATGATGTTAATGAATGAAGCTTAAATTAGTCCTCGCCCCATCTGCAACTAAAGTGCAGATTCATACAGAAATCCAGTGTCATCTAAGATCTAACCAGAAATCTTATTTATTAGTGTAGTTCCTATGAAACAGCTGGTACACCAAATTTTCTCCAGCCTAGCCCTTAAGGATCAGAATGTGTAACCATTTTTCCTATTGTTGAATATATTATATTCTTTTTAATATTTGCAAAATATTCCTTTTTATTTTTAAAAAGATATTTGCAAATATTCCTTTTTATTTCCATTTTAATGATTATGAGATAATTGATACGCAAGATTTTGGATATGATATGCAAGATTCCGAGTATGATATGCAAGATTAATTACTGTACATAAGTTATTTTTTATTCCATATTATGCTAAGATCTAACTTATACACAACAATTGTAAAAATTCTCATGCAGGTTTTTTAATATACTATCTCTAAGTAAAACATGCAATTGAATTGTTCTTCTGATTTTGAAGGTATGTTCTTATTAGTTGATTATCATTCCCTTGGTCTTTGAATTCTGTTGATGTTCTCAAATATTTAAAAGTTTGCTTTTTCTTACAGGCCTTCCATAAAGACATCGACTTTACAGGCCTTTCGCAAAGTACCAAGTAAGTTCTGAATATGTTTTCCTTGTCCAGTTCAATCAAGTGTTTTTTTTATTGTTATTGTTAGAGTTTTTGTATATGTGAACTTCACTGATATTAGTTATATACACATGTATACTATATGATAATATTTTTTAAGTTATCGTAATAGAATGGATCCTTCAAGCCAAGGTGATGCTAATGGTAACAAAGGAAACTGGTTACTCTTCTTGGACAAACCAAGAGAGGGAAGTACTTCCAAGTCTGTTGGTTGATGCAACAAAACATGGATGAAAGGATAATAATGGTTCATTTAGCAAGAGAACCTTTGAGACTAGTATTTTACCGGTTCTAAACCAGAAATGTAACTGCAATAAGACACACGAAAACTATAAAGGTGTTATGAAATGGTTCAAAAACAAGTTTGATGTAGTAAGTGAATCTTTTAAGATTGGTCCTGGATTTGGGATAAACTCATCTAATGGGTTGTTAGAATCCCCGGAAGAAGTATGGGAAGATTACTTTGCTGTTATGGTACGTGGATGGTTTATGTTATATTTTATGCATATTGTTAAATTTAAAATTGATTAGTCGTAAAAACTGATTATCTTCTTTTATTTTTTGTAGTCCCACAAGACTCAAAAATGGATCAAAACTACTGCGTTTGATGATTATGACGACATATGCATCATTTTCGGTGGTAAGGTGGCAACATGAAAAATTATTGTGGATGTGAGCCAAAATGCTACTACTGCAAGAACTTGTGAAAATGAAGACAAGTCCATACAGGATTTTGTAGATTCTGGTCTTGGAAGCTTTGAACATCCTTCTAACTTTCCCCTTTCGACCCAATCTCTATTTGTTGAGGTTGAAGATGTTTACAGTCCCATCTTACCAAAAACAAACTGTGCGAACCAATTTGAAAACTCAGATCCAAAGAAAAGAGCGTGGAATAAACCTGACTCTACTACACCAGCAACCGATATCAAAAATGAATTTATGAGCAGTGTTTCTACTGGGGTTATTTTCATTGCTTCTCATATAGATACACTTTGTTCCATCATAGAAGAAAAGGTTGTTGATATGCGAATGGAAAAGATAGAGAAAATTAGAGAGCAAAAGAAGAAGCAATGTGTTAGTGACAATGTATGTGATGCCATTATGGAAATACAAGATCTTACTATGGATGATTATTTCCAAGCGGTAGAGATGTTGAACACCAAAATCAAAAAAAAGATGTTCATTTACTTGTCTGCAAATGATCGAAATGACTGGATTCGTTCTAAGTTAAACATGAGAATGTTATTTTATTATCTATGTAGAGTAGGATTTATGTCTTTTGCGAGTGTTTAGCATCTAAGCGTTTGACAAAATAATTGGTTGGCACGAGTTTTCTTCATTTTATTTTATTTTTTTCTTTGGATATTTCAGTTTTGAGCACTCCATTTTTAATCAATTATTAAGTTATATGTTCTTTATTTGCTTGTTTTTAGTTTCATTATTTATATTTATATCTATTTGGTGTTATCTTATAATAATGTTTATAGTTTGTATTGTTTCTTTTATTTTGTTAGGCATGGAGAAGTCCAATTTGAAGAAATATTAGATGAGGAAGATTGGATGGAAGAAAAAAGCAATGAAGAAACTGATGGAGAAAGCCAAGAAAAAGAAAGTAGTGATGATGAAGAAAGTCGAGATGATGAATATGAAATGGGAAGCGAAAACGATGAAGAAGATGAAGAATTATCCATTATTTTGATTATTTTCTTAGCATCATATAATTTGCTAAAGATGATAATGGAATCGATGGAAATCATAACTCAAATTGAAATACCAATACCTCGTAGACCAATTACGATATTCGGGAACACTTATATATATAGATTACTAATGGATGATCCTGAAGACTTCCGGCGAGAATATCGAATGTATCCATCTGTGTTTCAAAAACTATGCCATATAATTAGAGAAAGAACGCATGTACAAGATACACGCTTTATCTCTATTGAAGAAATGTTTGGAACATTCTTACTTATTGTTGGTCAAAATTCTCGATATGCTATCGTTCGTGATACATTTCGTCGATCTCGTTGGACGGTCAACTCAAACTTCAACCGAATGTTAAGGGCCTTGATACCTTATCGCCGCTGATGATGGCCAACCCCTCGAGAACAACCCAACCTAAAATAAAAGAAAGTACACGATTTTATCCTTGTCTTAAGGTAACAATGATTTTTATTTTTTATTTTTTTTATATATGCATACATATATATTACTCAAGATTATAATTACAACATGCAATTTTAAACTTGTTTTAGGATTGCATTGGAGCTATGGATGGTATACATATTACAACAATGATAAAGGGCAGGGATGTGAGTGCTTATCGTAATCGTAAAGGAGTATTATCTCAAAATGTCTTAACTGCATGCAATTTTGATTTAGAATTTATATATGTGTTGAGTATGTGGGAAGGGTCTTCTCATGACGCAAAGATTCTAAATGATGCTTTAACAAAGAGGAACGGACTCGCCATTCGCAAGGTAATTATACATAATTTATTTGTAGCAATCTCTTTGAATTTGGTTATTATGCATATAATGATTAAGTTAATCATAAAAAATTAGTTAAATGTTATTTGGTGGATTGTGGATTTGCAAACCGATGCCAGTTCTTAGCTCCATACCGTGGTATTCGTTATCATCTCCAAAAATACTCAGGTTCCGGGTGCGAACCAGTAAAAGCTGATGAATTGTTCAATCTTCGACATACATCTCTAAGGAATGTAGTTGAGAGAATATGTGGTGTATTCAAATCACGCTTCTTAATATGTAAGAGTGCACCCCCGTTTCCATACAAAACACAAGCGGAAATAGTTTTGGCATGAGCAGGACTACATAACTTTTTGCGCAAAGAATGTCGTTCCGATGAATTTCCAGTTGATGAAAGTAAAGAGGAACCAGATTCTTCCACTGAACAAATAGATCCTGAAGACAATCTTTCCCAAAATCAAACTCAGAGACAACAATGAGAAGATGCTAATCAGTGGCGAGATAGCATAGTAAATAAAATATGGGATGAATGGAATAAAGAGAATGAAAACTTAGGCACAGGACAACAATGAGCTTTTAATTTTGACAAATGACACAAATTTTACTAGATATTCATGGTACTTGTGTTAATTGTGTAACGTGCATAATGAAAAAGTTGGTAGATGTTTTGAATTTATGATTATATATTTTACATCTTTTTATCTCTACAAATCACAAAGACTCTCTAGAAATCCACTAGATTTGTATCTACAAGTCGTACAACACTCTTTTAAAATCACTGGAAATCTCTATATTTCCAGAGAGTCTCCGGGAGTCACTAAAAATAAAAATCTATGAAAGTCTATATGAATCTCATTTGACTACCCCTGTTAGTGTTTCATCAATTAATCACCAACCTAGTTTATGGGCTACGAATAATGACAGAAAAAAATCAAACTTAATATCATATCCAATCTTTTCTGACTTAAGTCAAATGGGTTATCGTTAATAAAAACATGGAATATATTTAAGAGAAGCCTTTCTATTTATTATTAACTCTTTTAGCTTATATTCAAATAAAAAAAAAGATGTCTTGTTTGAATATATATTTTTTTTTATGGATAAAGGGCTTTGAAAACCCCTGTAATTTATTTGTTAGATTACCTCATTTAAATTGGGGTTTGGATTGTTACATAGAAGAGGTGGTAGATAGACACACCCTCCTGATTCATCATAATACATTACACAGTGATACAATAAATCTACAATGTGATTTCTTTGATCTACATGAAATCAAATAATATGGAAAAGACTAATATGAATAATGGTATTTTGATTATTCTTCAACTATTTAAAGACTTCTTCTTCATTAAGATAAAATCCTTTACAAAAGAAGTAGTTTGCGCTAATCATCATAATCACAATCCATTCCAATAGCCCTTGATCTTCTTTGTATGAATCTTGATCATCATCACATGAGAACTGATCGTTTTCGAAGATTGTTTGAATCTCTTATCGGCTTATAATATAACCGCCCAACGGCTATAATAAAATGCACTAATGATAATAAGAATTAAGATTATTACAAGACATGAAATAACCATAGGATACACAAAAACAATAACATAAAATTAAATCTAAAACCTAAATCATAATGTGATTTTTATCGAAAACAAAAAAAGTTAACAGTACAAATCCAAATCTTGGAAATTCTAATGTATATTCAATCCAAATAAATTTAGGTTTCATGTCTCATTTGAATGATTGTGACGGTATATATTTCGATTTTTATTTTTTTTGAAGTAGGATATATTACGATTTTTATTTTTTTTGAAGTAGAATATATTTCGTCTTGATTACGCCGAAAAGTCATTTCTTTATGCGGTACACATCGTTCCCTGGTAGCAAATGAACTAAGCCTGAAGTAGGATGTCAACGGTTACATTCGTTAATTTTCCCACCAAGTCAAAATTTCCCGAATTCTACATGGAGATGGATCTATCAAACCCTAAATTCTTAGCAGCTATCGATATGGGAAGCAATTCATTCAAATTGTTAGTAGTCAGAGCAGAATCAAATGGTAAATTCTTAGTAATCGATCATTTCAAAGAACCTGTAGTTCTCGGCCGAGGTATGATTTCGAATTCATCATCTATTTCCCCAGAATCAATAATCAAAGCAACTTTAGCATTAAAAAAATTCAATCAAATATTACAGAAAAACCACAAAATTTATCAAACACAAATTGTTGCCACTTCAGCTGTAAGAGAAGCAGTGAATAAAGGTGAATTTTTATTTAATATTAAAGAGAAATCAGGGTTTGGTGATGATGAAATTAGGGTTTTATCTGGTGAGGAAGAAGCTAGATTTGTTTATACGGGGATACTTCAGTTTTTACCTGTTCATGATAAAACTGTTTTAGCTATTGATATTGGGGGTGGTTCTACTGAATTTGTTATAGGCAAGTCTGGGAAAGTGTTGTTTTCAATTTCTTTAAAATTAGGGCATGTTAGTTTAACTGATGAATTTGTTAAGGGGGAGAAAATGATTGCTAATATGCGGGATTATATTCGTTCGGTTATTTATGAATCTGGACTTGTTGAGAAAGTTAAAGAAATTGGGTTTGATATTGCTGTTGGTTCTTCTGGAACGATTAAGTCAATTGAAAAAGCTGTTTCGTTGGGGTATGTTTGTGATTTGAACAGTTCTGTTGTGGCTATTGGGGGGGGATTCAGTAGAGATTGGAAGTTTAATAAAGAAGAATTGGTTGGTGTTGTTGACAAGTTGTGTGAAGGTGGAGATGATGATGAGGATATTAAGAGAAATGGATTTTTTAAGAGACGATCGGAGTTTATACTTGCTGGAGCTGTTTTATTGATGGAGATTTTTGAGATTCTTGGGATCAATGAAATGGAGGTTTCGGAATATGCTTTAGGAGAAGGAGTTATTGCGGAGACACTTGCGAGTTGTTGTGAGGATTATGATATTAAAGCAAATGCTAGGTGGCTTTCTGTTACAAAACTTGCAGCGAGGTTTAATACTGACAAGAGGATGAAATTAGCTTCTCTCTCTGTTGGGATTGCTAAGGTACTAAACTTTTATCGTTGATGTTAGCTTGTTTTAACTTCTTCAATTATTACCTTTTTTAATTTGAATGAAATGAAGCATATGAAGCTTTTCTCACTGTGTGCTAGTGAAATCTTACAGGAAATGTTCAAAAGAATAAGTAAATGTGATGAGCTTGCTAATCATCAGTTTTTGGACACAGTCTCATTGGACGAAAAAGATCTTGAGTATCTAGAAGCTGCTTGTTTGCTTCATAACATTGGATTATTTATTGGTAAAAAGGGGTATCATAAACATTCACATCATATTATCAAGGTAAGCTTCCTCATTGATAAGAAACTCCAATTACGTCAATGGATAAGGTTTCTGTTATTCAAACTTTGGTACTATGAGTAAGAGAATCTCCTTTTCTGAACAGAACGGTCAGCATCTTCATGGTTATAGTACTGAAGAGGTTGAGGTATGCCACTTATGTTTGATTATGCTCATATTTTTCTGGTATTGGGCTTTTTGACTTCGCACTTATGCTGATTGATGTTTATATATCTGCAGTTTATAGCACTACTTGCGAGACATCATCGAAAGAAGTTTCCAAAATCTACTCAAGGTTCTCTTGAAGGGTTCCCGAAGGAGGTATCTCAAATTATGCTTTTGAATCTTTATATTGTACTTCAATACGTATATCGTTCTTTGCAATTGTTAGGCTTACAAAGTAGTCTGTCTTAAAAAAAACTATTATATATATTTTGCTATATCAGGTGAAAGAGAAATTCAAAATCCTCTGTGCAATTTTGCGAGTATCAGTTGCGGTTCAGCATTGCAAGTTAATGACCTTTCGTGGATTGGAAACTGCAAATTGTCAAGAAGGTTTCAAACTGGTATGTGTGAAACATGAATGTTGCACTGGCAGATGTCAGACAGTTCATTCACTCAATCACTTAGACTTAATCAACTTTGCCTTGTCATGAAAATCTATGATCAATATTTTCATGTGTTTATTATCAGTTAAGCTAGCATTAGGTATTGCCACTACCTGAGGGGCATTTTATTTTCAGTTAAACATTGCTGTCCAGGGTTGAAACTCTCGGTTCTCTACAGGTGTTTAATGAGAAAAGTGGTCAAGCTCTGCTGCTCAGTGAAGTGAAACTTTCTGCAGAGAATGTGGAGGCTGAACTAAAGTCAGAGTTGAATCACTTTCAAGAGGTAAATAGTTAAAAAAAAAATTACACAAAGATCAACAGTGAATTTTCAACTAACATCAAGTTTAAAACAAAAATTCAACTAATGTCAAATTTGTTTTTGCCTTTCTTCTTCAGGTAGTTAAAATGAGATTATTAATCGCAGTTACACCGAGCTCGTAAAAGCCGTCAGCATTATGTACATAGACTACAAAACAAGACACTTGTTTCGTGTTGTCTTACTCAACTTTGAAAGTCTTTCTTCAGAGGGATCAGCGGCAAGTATCCAGCAAAAAACATGCAAATGCGAACATCAGCAGCGCTACCAATTTTCAGGTGCTTGGTAACCCCATAGTTCACTGTGAAAATTAGCACCCATTTGCAGAAACCCAAAAAAATAGGCAAAGTTCACCGCGAAAATTCGCTGATCTTAAATTACTGCGAAGTTTCACTGAAATCTGCTTTTGCAGAAATTTGCAGCTCTGGATACCAACCAGGGATGTTACTTGAACTTATAAGCTTATGTTTCAGTATTTGTTTGCTGTTGCTGCTTATGTTGTGTATGTGTAGCAGGTGCTGGATTACGTGTATCATAGTTCTAACTTCTAGGTGTATGGACCCCGGGATGATGTTCGACCGCCAGATGAAGTTCATTGTCCCACTTTCCAGTTGTACACCTACTTCTCTGTGTATTGCCATAGGTAAAGATAAAATAAGACAGCGGTCTCAAAAGAAAAAGTTGTTGATTAAGAATCTAAGATAGAGTCCAATCTATTTGTTGTTCCCCATAATCAATTTTTTGTATTAGCAACTATATAAACTTGTGCTAAGAAATTCCCTATTTAAAGCTGATTGATAAACTAAGCCCTTTTTCTCTGATCAACTTTTTCGACTGGGATAGAGTTCATCTTCAAGGATGACCATCATCACTGCAAGATGATAAATTCATCATCGATTCTCACCATGTAATAACTATAATGGTCGGAGTTTCCCAGTTAAGGATGTTAGCTGAGTGTAAGAATCCCAAATATTTAAAAGACCTTGGATGGAAATATAAATGATCCAAAAGGACTTTGTAATCAAAGTTTTGAAAGGGCTGTTAGGTAGACAAAAGACCATTTTAACCCCTACAAAAGCTCCCAACTGAAAGTGTGAGACAGAGAGACTCAGAGTCGGAGAGAGAGAGATGGAGAGCTCAGTTGGTGTGCGTACAGAAGTAGAAGAAGAACGAAAACATCTTCTTCTTCGACAACCACAAAATTCATACAGAAATTCCAACAAGCCAGAAGAAGAAGAGAATTCATCATCATCACTCATAACAATTACACAACCAGAAGAAGAAAGTGTAAAACCCATCTCTAATGATCATAATCAACGTCTTGTCTCTCTTGATGTCTTCCGAGGTCTTACTATTGCGGTAAAACACAAACCCATACTTGAATTTTCTAAATTTCTTTTCAATTTTTAGTCAAATTTCACTTCAAATTTACTTCCTTCATTCTTAGTTCACTATAACTTTCATTTCAAAGATAGTCAACTAGACCTTGACTTTAAACTTTCCCTTTTGAACAGTTAATGATTTTAGTTGATGATGCTGGAGGTGCGTTTCCATCGATAAATCATTCTCCGTGGTTTGGTGTAACACTTGCTGATTTTGTCATGCCATTTTTCCTCTTTGGTGTTGGTGTTTCCATCACCTTTGTTTTTAAGGTACCTCCAAAACATTTTTTTTCTAATCATTCATTGATTTGTACATGTTATTTGGGTGTCATGTACTTTTAACATCATGTAGAGAATACCTAACAAAAAGACTGCAACTAAGAAGGTCGTCATAAGGACAATTAAGCTATTTCTCTTGGGTTTGGTGTTACAAGGTACTGTATGCATTTTAAAGTTTCTAATGCTTATGTTGGATAAGATGTTTCATGACATTTGTTCTCGCGGCTGAGAATATTTGGATATGGTGTTACAAGAAAAGCCTCATGTTGATTTGGTTTATAGTTGGTTAAAGCTAAAATCGTTCATGTAACTTATTGTGTTGTTTTTTAAAAATTTGACTCTGGAACTACTTCTTTACGTACTTTTATAGGTGGATACTTCCACGGGCGCAATCATTTGACATATGGGGTTGACATAGAACGTATACGATGGCTAGGTGTACTACAGGTATGATTCTTAACTATGTGAGCTTCGTTAGAGTGTTTCTTTTGGCATTTGCAGGTTATGTGTGGTGTTAACAGTTCTTTCTAACACTTGGAAATAGAAAATTCTGTTTGTATTTCCAGAGGATAGCAATTGGTTACTTTCTAGCTGCGATTTCAGAAATATGGCTTGTTGGCAATGGTCTAGTGGATTCAGCAGTGTCATTAGTGAAGAAATACATCATTCAATGGTTTGTAAATGAGGTTTACCATTGACTTGGTGTTTTAGATTTGGGGAAGAAGGTGCTAACTTTTACTTTCTTGTGCAGGATGTTGGCCGTCTTACTTTGCTCTTTGTACGTTGGCTTGTTGTACGGACTTTATGTTCCTAACTGGGAATTTGAAAGTCCAAACACAATTTCCAACTCATCGGTGGCAAACTACAGCTCTGGCAATCAAATGGTGAGCTATAATCTCTTCAAGCACTTTAGGAAATAAGTTAGATAACTCAAATAATCATCTGAGTGCAAGTCTTCAACTTACCACTGTTCCTTTTTGGATTCTTGCAATATAATATACATACCCATTTGTGATCCAAGGTTTATTTAATGTAATTGACTAATGTTTGGGTATACCTCTTTGTGGTTATTAGGTGAATTGTAATGTGAGAGGAAGTCTTGAACCTCCTTGTAATGCAGTTGGTCTAATTGATCGGATTCTTCTGGGTGAAAAGCACCTTTATCAACGCCCTGTATATCGAAGGACGAAGGTTATTTGTTTCTCATTTCTTTCTGAAAGGTGGAGTTTAATCCTTCGGAATCACAAGTTAATTATCTTTGGCTATTTTTTGTTTTTGCAGGAATGCAGTGTTAACTCGCCGGATTATGGGTCACTTCCACCAAACTCACCTGGTTGGTGCCTTGCTCCATTTGACCCAGAGGGCATCTTGAGGTTAGTTATATGCATTCTGAAGTGAACATTTATGCTCTTTGGATTTCCTGCTAAACTGCAGCCATATGTTATCATGTTTACCTGAGTAACTTCGAGTCTACAATCTTCTTGTGTTGGAGGAGTTCGTTAAGTCCCCTCTGATGTATAACATGTAGATATTACATCTCCGTGGACCGTGGTTCATTTCATTTCTCTTTCGACATTTCATTTCTAACATTTACCTTTTTGTATTTATAAATTTTTAGTTCATTGATGGCTGCAGTAACTTGTTTCATTGGGCTGTACTACGGACACATAATTGTGCATGCTAAGGTATTAATATTATCTGGTTGTACACAAATCATGTTTTTCATGTAAAGATGAAATTTTTCTAGTATTAGAAAATTGTTGGAGTCTTTTAGATTTGTGGTGTAAAAAATTTGTGACTATTTTTTTTTTCCTGTATTAACAAACCTTTTCAACCTTAACTTAAATGAGGTCTTCTCTGTACAGAATCATACACAGAGGATACTCTTCTGGTCTGCATCTTCCTTGCCCATACTGCTAACTGGATATATTATGGAGATGCTAGGTATGCCTGTGAGTAAACCAATGTACACGCTAAGCTATATGTGCATCACAGCTGGAGCATCAGGACTCATCTTGACCACGATTTATTACATTGTGAGCTCAAATCCACCAAAATCATTGCTACGTTCGTTTTAAAATTAAGATAATAAATCATCTTATGATGTGCTATTCTCCAAGCTTGACATGCCTTTATAAGCAAACCTTAATATCAATTATCAACTTTTGATGTGAAAAGGATCTTGTTTGTGCAGGTTGATGTCAGAAATTACAGAAGACCGACTTTGTTGCTTCAGTGGATGGGAATGAATGCTCTCATTGTTTATGCTTTAGCCGCATGTGAACTATTTCCAGCACTCATTCAAGGATTATATTGGCGCTCGCCTGCAAACAACCTTGTATGCATCTGTTTCCTTGTTGATTAGCTTTACTTTTTCTCTGGTTAAAGCTCACTTAATGCCAGTTTTTCCCTGTTCAGTTCACATATCATCCAGATATCTTAAATGGGTAGTTTGAATTGCAGGTCAACGGTACAGAATCATTGTTGCAGATAGTATTTCAATCTAAGAGATGGGGTACCCTAGTTTTTGTATTGGTTAAGATTGTATTTTGGTGTCTTGTTGCAGGTTACCTCCACTTACGAGGCATATATGTAAAACTATAGCCTGTTGCTATATTAACATGTATATAATTCCCTTCATCTAAAACTGATTTGTTCAGTTTGTATTTTTTACGTAGAAATCTTTCATCTTGTTTATTGAGCAACTGGTGCTGAATGTTATGTCATGGTCCAATGGTCGGAGTAATCAACTTTTTACTTTTGAGTGGTGATGACATGCATGAGTTAAACTAGCTGCGATTGCAGTCAGTGGCAGAGCTAGCTAATGACATGGCGAGTCAAATGACTCCCCACATAACAGCTGTCCATTGTTCAACATTACTTTTGTGTTTTCTCCCTGTAGTGAGAATTTTACATGAATTTCTGGCTCTGCCCTTGACTGCAGTTCAATCTCTTTACGTAAAGGGAAAGTAGACGAGCTTCCTGGAGCAGCAGGCTTTCAGGTTGTAATGTGGAGGTCAGGAGGCAGATGCAGTGATAAATTAACAGTGTGCTTTATGCTAATTTTTTTTTAACTTTCAGTTAGTCCTCTGTATTCTTATCGGATTAGTGCATAATTAGGAATTTAGGATAGAATACAGGGAAACTCTTCCATAACTTATGGAACGAAGATTTGAAATTCAAAAAAACACATTGTTATCTTTGCAAAATTGATGAACTGATAGTAGATTGGCTTTAATAGTAGGAACATCATACACATTTTTGAGAGTAAATGATCTACTATTTTGAGTGAAAGTTGAATTACCAATATTAGCAATTGGAGGAGCATTACCATTGCTAACCTTTCCTCGTTCAGTGCCGTCATATCCATGACTTATGTTCAAGATGTTGATGTCCGCAGTTAAGTGATGTTTAGCCCCCTGTATCAGTCACCCATGTGTTGTCACAAGAACCTCCAAGGCAATGCTATGTATCAGTCACCCATGTGTTGTCACCAGAACCTCCAAGGCAATATGTATCAGTCACCCATGTGTTGTCACCAGAACCTCCAAGGCAAGGCTATGTATCAGTCACCCATGTATTGTCACCAGAACCTCCAAGGCAAGGCTATATATGCAGCTGGAGATCTGTTCTGTGGAGGTGCATACTCCTTATTAAATCGATACCAACACTTCAAAGCAGTATGAGTCCTTCTTCTACACACCTGAGGTAGACCTTGCGAGTTCTAAAAACTACATCTTGGTCGATTAGATGGACGATTGGGCTGATATGAACTGCGAGGTCTTCGCTAATCTGGTCTTTGGGAAGAAGCATTAGTTGTTGCTGCAACATTTGCTATAGGCTGTTGAAGTAGAGCCATCTGCTGCTCCAAATACAAGTCAAAGGTGAGGAGTTGAGCATAGAACGCTTCCATCGTTAGCTCATCAATAGCGCTCAACGAACTAACAATAGGGTCATAAGATTGATTAAGACCACTTAATATTGTTTGTTTCATGTCATCTTCAGAATCTGTATGCCCTGATGTTGCAAGTGAATCAAATAAAGATTTAGCTTTATTGAAATATTCTTGCATAGTAGAATTACCTTTACTGAGATTATGTAGTTGTCTTCTTAAGGTGCAACTGATGTGCCTTGAATCTTGTTTCTAAAGCTTTTCATACTTCTTGTGAAGTGGACAGGCCAACAACATGGGTCATCACACTCTCTATGACTGAAGATAGCAGCCAACTCAACAGGATTTGATCTTGCTCCTCATAGTTAGTATACTCTGGCTTTATTTCTTCAGAATTTAGAAGGGTTCGTGGGGGTTTTAGTAATATCCTATCAACGTAGCCTTGCAAGTTATAACCTTTAAGAAGGGGTTTAAATTGAGTTTTCCATAGCATGAAATTGGTTTCATTGAGTTTGATGTATTACTCCTCGGTTTCTAAATGAAAGACGTGTTTGGTTTAGCACAAAGATTAAGAAAATCAATCATTGTAATTATTTTTTATATTTTTTATTAATTTGTCCTTCTTGTTTTAGATGGTCCCTTCCATTAGATATTAGATAAAAAGATGAAAGATAAGTGGTCCCTTCATGGTAAATTAGTAAACTAATAACATATGACTTTTCTTAAACAGAAATAAACCTATCTTTTTGACATACTCATTTATAGAAACCTTACATATTTTTTAGAAATTGATAATTAGTTGTTGAAGTGTAGCTGTGTTGGCTGTCATTGAATTGAAAGAGAAGAGACGTGGTTTTCAGGATTTCTGACTGATGCCAAATTTTAGGATTGCAGTGAAACTCTTCTATCTATTTATATTGCCTTTTCAGATTTACATGGGATACACATTTAAAAAGAAGCCTTATATATGGGCTTCCCATTCCAATAGAGAGGCTTCCCATGGTTGAAGGCTAACCCAAAAGGGATACCCTATGATAATAGCAAATATCTATATTACCCTTTACTCTATAACCTAAACAAAAAACCTATTAAAACCTAAACAAAAAACTCTTCTTCTTCCCTGCCGTAAATCACCTTTCTCTTCAACTCTCCTTCTCCCTATTTTCTTCTCCATCAAATTCATCGTCTTCGATTAATCGTCGATTCGAAAATTTATAATCGTCAATCAAACACTATAATAAAGATGACAAATTCTACTAAATGTATAGAAGGTAGCAGTGATTTGAATCAAAATCAATCAAATGAAGAAAACCGCATTCATCAAGAAATTAAAGAACATACCGGTGGTAAAGGCAATCAAACTCTCCAACCACAACCAATGGTGTATATGAGGTATGATTCTACAAGAACCCATGCTATTTTTCTCCATTTTATGATTGTAATTTGTTAGAACGATTGATTCAAGTCAAAAAATTAGGTTTCCAGAAACATTTACGGTTGGGTTCGATTGGAATCCCAACCGTAACTGGTTTCTTTCAAAATTTTACGTTTGGGTTTTTAAAATACTCAACCGTAAATCAGAAGGAAGGAGATGAAGATGATATTTTACGGTTGGGTTCGATTCTGAACCCAACCGTAAACTATTTTGCACTCAAAGAAAAATTTGTAGTTACGGTTGGATTCGATTCTATTTGCCAACCGTAAATTATCCTGGAAAGTTCAAATTTTTTGTTTTGAAGATTATTTACGGTTGGGTTAGATTGTCAATTCTCAACCGTAAATTCTCCCCTCTAGTTCATTTTTTTTCTTGATGGTTATTTACGGTTGGGTCGGATTTTCAATTCCAAACCGTAAATTATCCTGTGTAGTTGAACTTCTTTTTATTGATTATTTACGGTTGGGTTCGATTGTCAATTCCCAACCGTAAATTCTCCCCTCTAGTTCAATTTTTTTCTTGATGATTATTTACGGTTGGGTCGGATTGTCGATTCCCAACCGTAAACTATCCTGTGTAGTTGAACTTCTTTTTATAGATTATTTACGGTTGGGTTCGATATGTGTAACCCAACCGTAAAGAGTTCTGAATTTTCAAATTTTTGATTGATTGTTTGTGTGTTTGTAAATTATCTAACTTGTATTGATTGTATGTTGTAGGAATAAGAATAGAGCAAAATCCAAGAACAAGAGGGGTAATAATTTAACACCAATTGATCACACTCTAACCCCTCGCCACGAAGTTCATTTAGGGGTAGATAATAGAGGCTTGAGAAAGAACGATAAGAAGAAGAAGAATTTTGAGGTAGGGGGTGGTAGCTCTACTTAAGAAGTACTACCTGCAGAGGAAGATAATGTTTTCCAAGACTTCGAAGATCTACCGGTGGTGAGTGGAGGTGCGCTTGTGATTAGAGAACCACCATAAGAGGAACAATGTGATGAAGAAGAGACGGACGGAGAACAATTTTTCGATCAAGGCAAAGGTAAAGAAATTGTTGTTGCTTCTACTCAACCTCAAGTGGAGGAAAAAAAAAGCCAAGGAAGAAACCATCACCAAAAGGCAAGCATATTCCCAAAGGCAAAGACGTGTTTTTGCCTAAGAAGAAGAATGGAAGACTTTGGGGTGAGGCCCCAGACAGGTCTGCAATATTATTTGGTTATCCGCATTCATGGGTTGCCAAAGTTGCTGAGACTAGGGTATTAATCTAAAAACTTCTCTTGTTTTGTTAAATTTCCGTTTGTTTAACTTCAGGTTATAACTTGTTGGTACTATTTTGATTAAAAAAAATTGTTTTTATTCTTTGTAGGATCATACACAGGCAGTGAAGAAATTGGTTCGTCAAAGGGATCAACATTGGCCGTTAGCTGAAGAATGTAAAGCCGTCCATGTTCTCGTAAATGGTACAGGGTTAGCTCCCGAAATTACCAATTCTATGTTGGAATATGACAGTGTTACCTGCACAGCCTTCAGGGAACGTTATTGGCCTGAAACCGGTACGTTTCATCTCCCATTCGACGAGATGACAATAACGCCAGATGATGTCAAGTCCTTGGATTAGAAGTTGAAGGAAAAGTTGTGTATGAAGATTTTAACAACAACATGTCTTGGAGTGATCTCTGTGTCCTTGTTAAAGACACACTTGGATGGGAGAAGAAAGAAGCCGAGTTAGAGTTTAAACTGGCTGTTGGAGATAAACCGGGTGAAACAACGAAGAAAGGTTTAGGTATGACCAAGAAGATCTTTTTGCGTAGACTGAGGGAGAATTTTGGAGGAACCCTGCAATTGGAAAAGGATGGGGTCGTCATAGATCAAACTAGAGCTATGCGTACATCCAGGGCGTATCTGCCATATATGCTTGGAACGTGCAAATAAGATTATGAGCATCCGGGAATACCCTTGCTATGGAATTCATCAAGTATTGTTCTTTGTCGGTGATAATCACCTTAGGGGTATATCCTTCAACGTAGAATAATTTAACTTGTTCCAAGCCCACACATAGCTTTCTTCGAGCTCGTCTCTCAAGAAGCAAAAGGCAACTATAAACGGGGACTTGGTAGAAGTTTGGCCGACAAAATTCAAGACCTCATACTTGTTAGTTTTGTACGTGCAATCCATTAGAAGCACTTGATGGGAGCACCGTGCTAACTTCATAAACTCGGGATGAGCCAATATAATATGCTTTATTTCTTTATTCTCATCTTCTTCATGGAATATGGTGTAGTTGTGCTTCTCCCCCCCAAGTACATAAGTTGTTGGATTTGATCCCTTTCTTTCCATTTCTCACTCTTCAACTTGGCTTTGGCGTTGTAGATTGTCTCCAACGTAGAGACATTCTTTGGGTTTATTTTCTTCAAGTGTCCGAGGATATCAATGGGTTTCACTCGCTTTTCCGTCATGTCGTCTACGATGACCTTTTCTTCCTCGGTGAGCCGTGCCACATAAAATTGCGTTAACAAAGTCTCCGGTGGTAGGTGGTTGTGATGACCACATACAACTCTAGATAAGAACCACTTCTTCTCCTTGTTGGTCTGAAATTGAAAGGACATCCCCTATTCTTAGTGAAAGTAGTTTGCATCCTTTTCGTCTTTCCTACATACTCGGTACCCTTCTTCGCATGACTTGTATAGAATCCACTACACTCGCAAACCATTTGAAAACGGTTGTCTTTAGTTTGACGGTTACAAACTATCGCACACATAATTAACTTGCCATGTTCTCTAGCCCATTGCTTTGCATCATTTTTTTCCCCATGTCTACATGGTCCAAGAACACAAAGTTAGAAACAAAAAAAAAAAAACTTAGCAATATTGTCCAAAGGAATTAACAACTTATCTATAACCTACCAAGTCGTTCAAATAGTGATCCGTAATATCTCTAGTTAGAACATCATTTGGAGGAGGCTGAGCATACATAGGGTGAGGTACAATCTCGAGCTGAACAAAAAATATCAAGGCATTAGACAACAAAACACTAGAAAGTATAACTTTACGGTTAGGTTATGAGCATTGGATCCAACCGTAGGGGAAATTACGGTTGGGTTGTGCCTTCGAATCTAACCGTAAAAATAAAAGAAAAACATACATAATTAACTACGGTTGGTATCAAAAGTCGAACCCAGCCGTAACTAATGCAATAAATACTCATGCAGATAATGAGTTACGTTTGGGTCGGTGCTAAACACCTAACCGTAAAACTGTTACGATTGAGTTTTCCGCCATGACAGTACGATTACGGTTAGGTCCGAGAAGAAAACCTAACCGTAATCTACCTTGAATCACAAAAAGTATCATAATTTTTTACGTGATTTCATCAAAAATTTGAGCCATAAAAGACCAAGAGTTTAAGTTAGAGGCATACCTGACTACTCTCGGCAATTGAATCTTCACTTTGACGGCTAGTTTCTCCATTTGGTTGAGATTCACCATCACAACTTTGAGTTAAAACCTCTCTACCATCCAAATAATCATACATAGTTGGGTCTCCATCAATGGGTACGTAATGGGCCATTTTCCTTTGATTTTGATGAGATTCAATATGTAAATGAAAGAAGCAATGCTTTACTAAACAATTCTTTACTTTCATTTAGAAATTATCACAGGTATCAATTGATTCAGCAATTGGATCGTTGGAGTTATCGTGTCATTAGTCTAGGGTTTATCTTTTTAACGGTTGGTATTCTTTCAGGCGCAGTGTGGGCTAATGAGGCGTGGGGGTCATATTGGAATTGGGACCCCAAGGAAACTTGGGCATTTATTACTTGGACTATATTTGCTATTTATTTACATATTAGAACCAACCAAAATTTAAAAGGCACAAATTCCGCAATTGTAGCTTCTATGGGATTTCTTATAATTTGGGTATGCTATTGATTTGGTTATCATATAAGGATTCACCCACCTCAAATTTTTCACTAGAATCATTTGGTTGAGTAAATCAAAATCTAGGGCTTTTCAAAAAACTACCAAAAAATCTCTTTTCTTTCTTCTACTTTTTCTTCCCACCAAATAAAAATCTGATTTATGCAATAAAACAAAATCTGGGATAAAGGAGATGAAGATGATCATTTACGGTTGGGTTCGATTATCATACCAACCGTAAATGTTTTTTTCAGTAAAACTAAAATTGGTATTTACGGTTGGGTTTGATTGTCAAATCTCAACCGTAAATTATCCTGGATAGAAAACTTAGATTAGTTATGGTTGGGTCCTATGCTAAAACCCAACCGTAAAACTGTTACGATTGATTGTTCCATGAAAATACGGTTAAGGTTAGATTAGGATGAACACCTAACCGTAATTGTTAGTTACGGTTGGGTACGATGCTGAAAACCCAACCGTAAAACTGTCACGATTTGGTTTCCGCCATGAAAATACGGTTACGATTAGATTAAGACGAACATCTTACGGTTGGGTTCAAGAAGAAAACCCAACTGTAATCTTGCCTGAATCAAAAAAAAATTTATACTTTTTAGGTAATTTCATCAAATTCGAGCCATAAAAAGACCAAGAGTTTAAGTTAGAGGTATACTTGACTACTCTGTTTGAGTGAATCAAAATCTAGGGTTTTTAGAAAAACCCTACAAAAATCTCTTTCATTTCTTTTACTTTTTCTTCCCACCAAACCAAAAAGAAAAAAAAATTGATTTGATTTAATTAAGTATAAAATTATTTTAGATTAATTATTATTAACCTAATCTATTAGTTAAGTAGTTTTACTAATATTAATTAAACATGGATAATTTAACTATTATGAAAATATAATGGATAAAAGATTTTTAAAATTCATACCTAATGTCTCATTTTATCTTTACATGAAAAGCCGTAATATAAGATAGAGAAAATATAGGAGAGAGACCATTGTGAGTCTTGTGACTGACATATTCGGCTTGTTGAAAAATAGTAGGACCTCTGTAAAAAAAAGAACAAGAAAAAAAGAAAATTAGGACCTGGGATACACGTATCCCTGACAAATACTATTTCGGCAAACCCATTTCAACGACAGTTGACCATGGTTGTCACATAGTCACTTTCTTACCCAAAAGTTATCAAAGATTCTCATCCCGCTGAACAAGAAAAGGTGGATACTTCAGTAGGGCAGCCAAGTTACGTGGTTAAAGATTTAAGTAAAATATTGTTCAGGCTGATACTTTGCCCTATTTTTTTTAGTATTTATTTTTCTCCCTTTCATGCTTGTCATGCCATTTCAACCTCCCTCAAAAATTAATCCTTTTTATTGAGCCTTTGTAAGAAATCATACTTCCCAATTTCACCACAACACATCTGCTTCTTGCATCAACTGACGACTAACTTCAGCCAAAAATCAGCTTATCTAATGGCATCCGAGAAAGCAATTATCCATGCTACGACCACACACATGAATGACGACCAAGAAGAAAGTGAAAAGGAAAGATCATTGAATGACCACACACATGAATGACGACCAAGAAGAAAGTGAAAAGGAAAGATCATTGAATATCGAAGCTACACGACAATCCCATAGCACTTTATGGGTCTAATGGTCGTAGAATTGGAAGCAGAAAAGTGGTGAAAAATGATACTGCCCGTTCATCATCCAGTAGGTTAAGTAAGGTCTCATTCGCTGATAACGACTAACATGTACAGGTAGTGCACTTGATCTAGTTGTGGTTTGTATTATGAAGGCCTAATAAAATAATTCCATTGAAGAAGATGAAGATCATAGAAGTGTATGGATTAAAAATTAGTCTAAACGCTACCTGTAAATATAGGTATTTAGCAATATAGGAAATTTGAGACAAAAAAGCTTATATCATTGCATTTGAATAGGTTGAAAAATTCTGTGTTGGTGTAGAACACCGTGGGTTTTGGGGAACAAAAGGGTGGCGAATGAAAATTCATCACCACATAATTACTATTGTATATAATCGACCCGCATCAAACTCTTTACCTACAAGAACCCAAGGCCATCCACATTCAAGCCTTCACCTCCCATCATTGGGCAATCAGTAGCATCATGCCCAAACTGCCCATAACAGGGAACAGAACAACGTCTTCGTTTTCTACAAAAGTCATGTCCATCCTTCTGCCATCTCTCTTTTAACTTCTCTGAAATTATAGGAGATTCATGAGTATTGCCAGTAGTAAAGCTCTGAACAATACCATCTGAATCTTCCACTTCAGGTAGAATCAATGAATCTGATGGACTTTCGTTAATGACATCAGTTAAATCATGTGAAGACGATCTAGGAAATTCCTTAATGCTAGATAATACCATAGATATTCCTTCGCTCGCAACTTCTAAGCGCTCTGTTCCAACTGACTCAGCAAGAAGAGTTGAAACCATAGACTGCAATGCCTGAACTTTCTCCCCATGTTCCCTATCTGAAGTAGCTAGATTAGATTTCATTGAAGAAGATAGGCTGAAAATACGCCAACGATTGGGCAGATATTGGTCCGGAACGTTAAAACAGTTATTTGTTGAGAGGACACGGAGAACATGTCTACAAACAATGCCAGAAAACTCAAATTGATGGCAACTGCAGCTGATGAGGTCTTCCCTAGGGACCCAAATTACTTTGCACCCTCCATCTATCTGGCTGTGGTGCCTCACATGAAAACAACCTTCCTCTATCTGGAATGATGCATATTGTGGAGCTAAAACAAGTTCTTCTTGGAGCTTACTGAAAGCATAAGGTGTAAGAACATTAGCAGCATGTGATTCAATAGGTGAGCCCGTTTTTAGATTTACTTCGCGGAGCTTTCTTTGCATTTTTTGTTTTATTCCTGCGTGATCTCTAAACTCAGCAATAACCCCCACCTGCAGTATAAAAAGTTGAATATGGTAAGCTTTTAATCAGCAATATTACGTTCGAATCAGGTTTGAAATTTTATGACCACCATACCTGATGTACGAAGTGATTAAGTTGAGACTGTGCGTTCAAGAAACATTGGATGAAGGTACTTATCGAGTCTGATTGGACTGTGCTTGTCAATCCTGCAAAGAAATAACACCTCAAGTATGCTAATGCCCAGTATGTCCTTAACGCATATAAGCTAACGACATGCTTATTCTCATGAAGCTGATATGCATTAACCATCTCCCTCCATCCCACCTCAAAATCCTCCACTGTTTCCAAATTATAGAGCCGATGAAACTCAGGTTTCCAGTTATCATAGTGTGACCCAAGAAGTACAGAAAACCAATCTGAGAACTTTGAGATGATGTGCCAGATGCAAAAAGCGTGTTTGGTACCCGGCAATTCCGTGGCAATTGCCTCTTTCAGCCACATATTTTGGTCAGTCAAGATGGTTTGTGGAGCCTTCCCTTTCATAAATCCCAAAAATGCCTGCGAAAAATACAAGTAAAAATTAGGCATAAAAGCATTGCGGACGAAACCAAATATTTGAAAGATGATGGGATATGCTTTATCATCTTCAATGGACAATCCCTCACACAGTACATGCAGTTCCCCAAATCATTGTCCCAAGTTGTTAAAATAGTTTACGGCTTCCCAACTGCAGGGTAGGGAAGAACCGGAAAGTTACATGTGTAACCAAACTATACATAGACATGAACTGGGCCTTTCTTACTTTCTCTTCCTATCTAATTCGGGGTTGATTGTGAACGTATTACTCGACCACGCAAATGGATGAGTTGACTTTACTAACAACTATACATATGTCTAAGAAAGCAGATTACCTTCAACGCCCATGAGAAAGATTGAATATTCTCATCCCTTAGAAGTACACAACCAAAAAGACAGTTCATTCCATGATTGTCCACTCCAACCCAGATTCCTAGAAACATATCATAGGCATCCAAGCGGTGGGTTGTATCAAAAACCACAGCATCCCCAAAGGCCTCATATGATCGAACAGATGAAGAATAAGACCAGGCAATGTGCTCCAACCTGTTATGCACATCAATCTTGTAGTCATATTTGAAGTCAGGATTTTCATCCTTGATGTTCTTACACATAGCAAGAAGGTCAATAGCATCATTATCTCGATCAACGTTTCTGAAAGACTGCAATAGGTTTCTTACATTTATCTCCGTAAAAGGTAAGCAACCTAGCTTTATACCTTTCTCTAGCTCCATTAATCTTAGCATTTGTCGCACAGACATCCCAGCTTTCGCAAACATGCAGATGCGACTCTTGTCATCTGCAGACATGGTACAATACGCAGGAAGAAGACCCACTTCATTCGACTTCAACAGTTCGTGGTTATGTGTGTTACTAAAGCCTGTAATTCGCCACTCAGGGACATCAAAATCAGCCCTTTGAACTATCCGCATGTACGCTAGACAACCACAGCGGGACGATTTCCTGTTCCTCTGTAGTTTTCCATCATCTGAGGGCTTCATTTGTGGATAGCCACCTCGATGGCAGGTAAAATCCCTCCTAGTTACTCCCCTCCCAACTCCATCTTTCCCTCTAGTACGATGACGTCTGATTGAAAAACCACATTGCTTTGCAAAGCTACAGTAGAATTCATATGCAGCATCTTGAGAAACAAATCTTTGCCCAATAAATGGAACAAGGTTCACAGAAGTTTGATGCGATAAAATTGTGTTTTCAGGTATTTCCTCTACGGTACTAGTATCATCTGGTGACATATCTGTGCCATTCTCAGAAGTTTCCATCAACAGACTTGTTCCTTCAGACACTCTTCCCACAGTAGATAGATGAGACTTCAAATATAACACCTGCACACAACATGAACATCTCAGAACACAGAATGTCAGCTTAAAAGTATATGAAGCAACAAAGAAACTGTAAAAAGTATCACACGGAAGCTCTCAGCCATTAAGCCCCAATATATAATGAGAATTTAACATAGGCAAACATACAGACGAAACTGCATCCATGAACCTCGACAGCTTGGGGAAAAAAATTACCTCGAACCAAACTGTTTCGTAGTGCTCTCTCTCTCGATCGGATAGAATGTTTTATGAATAAGCTGCGCCTTTAAGAAATTCTTATGCTTCACTATAACCAACACTTTTTGTCAGAACGATACCTGGCCAACAATTTCAAAGAAAAGGAATTATAAGTAAGGACTGCTTTAGTTTCCCTACAAGTGGTCTTAACTGATATATAGACAAATTCTCAATTCCAGAAAAATCCTACAGTCTATACCTGACAATGGCAACATCTACATGCTTTTCCGCAGTCACATTAAGTGTTCACAATGGTTCATACATACATTGAGAACTATTCAAAACATAAAATTCAATCAAAAATGGGGCAACACAGTACTAAATTTGAATCAAAATGGGGCATGCTTGAGAGCTAACTTCCTAGATGCAGTTTTGATCCCCAAATTAGCTGAATCCCTAGAAACTCCCAATGCTTCATATGGATATTTTCTAGGTCCAAGTTGAAAAGGATTTTCCATCAAAATAATAAAACAAGAAGTTAGATTCAGATCATTCCTAACGATTATCACCAAATTACAAACAGAAATTGAAATTTTAATGTACAAATTAAATAAATCTATTGCATAAATCAACTCAGAAAATAAAAATCCTTAACCTAACTGAAATTCTATTGATTAAAAATTTCTACGTACCAATTTGAAATTGTAAACGCTAACGACCAATGACGAATCAGGCGGGGGAAATGGAAAAGTGGGAGTAACGCGCATCCATGGAGTTAAAGATAATTGTTCATATGGTAGTCGAGCTATTGTGCGCTAAAACTAAATACAAGATTATCAAGCGCATACTTGATTATTGACCGTTAGATTCACCTGGTGACCAAACAGTTTCCATTAGGCCCGTTGTTGGTGTTTTTTGACATGAGAAATAGAGTCCAAAAATAAGCTAGCTAATTTGAGGTCTACTATAAAAAATTTAAAAAAGACATTTTAAAGTAAAAGTAAAAATTTTTTATGCAACTATTTTTATTAATGATTAATTTATTCATAATTAATTAGTGTTAATTAATTTAATTAATTGTTGGTTAACTGTGTTAGTTGTGAAATTAACTAGTGTCAAGTAATATTCAAAACATGAAAGAATCTGAGAAATTTTAAATTTTTTTTAAGTTAATCAAATTAGAATCGGTGGATACGATGGATAACGTACACTACAAGAAAAACGGGCTTAAGCGTCTAAAATCTCAGCAAGAGCTCAGAAATTTAGTCGCTTAAACAGTTTAAGCGTCTAAAATTGCAACTGCCAGAAATTTGGCGGCAATAACATGTGTCCACTATTATTTAGCAACGAAAAAATATACTTAATCGCTAGATCCATTGTACAAGTAATTTATAGCAACTAAAATAGTGATCATGTAGCTATTTACTTTGAGGCACCGACTCGTAGCAACAACAAAATAAATTGGTTGGTCAAACCTCTCTCAGCAACTAAGTTTGAGCCACAACCAAATATGTTT